>CM055121.1:299131128-299731128 GCA_029206835.1 Rana muscosa
AAGCCCCACCAAAGGCTCATCGAAGCCCCATCGAAGCTCCACCAAAGCCTCATCGAAGCACCAAGCAAAAGTAAGGTGTAAACAGGACTGTAAGCTAACCATTTTATTTGGTGACAGGAGCTTTGACGCGTTCAGAGAGCTTTAACAAAGCGTGTCCAAAGCCATGTTTTGAAGCAAGTGTAAACTAGCCCTTATTTTTAACATAATGAATGTAAACATCCCCTGTGATAGCAATAGGCAGTGACAGGTCCTCTTTACTGAGAACATCTGATGTCTATTAGACCCCAGATTTCTCCTCTGCCCTTAAAAGCTTCTAATCGCTCCAAGATCGGCAGTGTTTTTTTTTTTACAAACCACTAATGGTTCATTTACAACCAGCGAAACCGGAAGTGAGAAAATGCTCGGGCATGTCGGGCGATGTAGCGGGACGTCACCTGGCGTTAAATCTCCTTTATATGGACAGAGAGCTCTTTGCTTTCTCCACTATTTTATAAGACAAACTTTGGGTTTCCAGAATCACCTTTAAAGCTTCTCTTGTTCATGTTGCAATGAATGAAGAATGTTGGTATCTCGTTCCTCAGGGCCAGTTACTACAGGAAAGGAGGGTGCGCCATGCTGCCGGTGAAGTGGATGCCCCCCGAGGCCTTCATGGAAGGAATTTTCACATCCAAGACTGACACCTGGTAAGTCCATATTTACAGTGAGGGGGAAAAAAGTATTTGATCCCCCCGCTGGATCCTCTCTGGTTCCCCTTCTTGGGTGCGGAGTGCGTTTGCAGCGTAATGACCTTATTGCTGGTTCGGTGTAATTCATTTTCTGCCTATAGGGGGGCTACATTGCCCTATATTAGTGATGGAGAACCTTGGCCACCCCCAGATGTTTTGGAACTACATTTCCCATGATGCTCCACTACACTGCAGAGTGCATGAGAACCATGGGAAATGTAGTTCCAAAACATCTGGAGTGCCAAGGTCCACCATCACTGCCCTGCTTTCCTGTTTTATTCTTTTCTATTCTTTTCTATTCTATGCTCTTTTATTCTATTCTATTGTTTTATTCTATTGTTTTATTTTATATTCTATTCTTTTCTATTCTATGCTGTTTTATTCTATTCTATTGTTTTATTCTATTGCTTTATTTTAAATTCTATTTTTTTCTATTCTATGCTGTTTTATTCTATTCTATTGTTTTATTCTATTGTTTTATTTTATATTCTATTATTTTCTATTCTATGCTGTTTTGCTCTTTTCTATTGTTTTATTCTATTGCTTTATTTTATATTCTATTATTTTCTATTCTATGCTCTTTTATTCTATTCTATTGTTTTATTCCATTGCTTTATTTTATATTCTATTCTTTTCTATTCTATGCTGTTTTATTCTATTCTATTGTTTTATTCTATTGCTTTATTTTCTATTCTATGCTGTTTTATTCTATTATATTGATTTATTCTATTGCTTTATTTTATATTCTATTCTTTTCTAGTCTATGCTGTTTTATTCGATTCTATTGTTGTATTCTATTGTTTTATTTTATATTCTATTCTTTTCTATTCTCTGCTGTTTTATTCTATTCTATTGTTGTATTCTATTGTTTTATTTTATATTCATTTATTTTCTATTCTATGCTCTTTTATTATATTCTATTGTTTTATTCTATTGTTTCATTTTCTATTCTATTATTTTCTATTCTATGCTGTTTTACTGTTTTCTATTGTTTTATTCTATTGCTTTATTTTATATTGTATTCTTTTCTATTCTATGCTATTCTATTCATTTATTTTATATTCTATTCAATTCTATTATTTTATATTCTATTCCAGTGTTTCTCAACTCCCGTCCTCAAGGCGCCCCAACAGGTCATGTTTTCAGGATTTCCCTCAGATGAAACAGCTGTGGGAATTACTAAAGCAGTTAAAAATGATCAAATAACCTGTGCAAAACAATGGAGAGCCTGAAAACATGACCTGTTGGGGCGCCTTGAGGACTGGAGTTGAGAAACACTGATCTATTCCATAAAGCAGACTAAGTAGGAATCATCCTTTTATTTTACTTTTACATCTTACATTATTTATTGTAATATGTTTCCATTTCTAATTCAAATTCATTTTCAAATTCAGATTCATTTTCAGACTGAAATTCGGATTAATTCGCTTTGTTATAATATATTTAGGATTCAGTGAAATTTTGTTACTATTGTGATTCGGAATATCAGACACACCCGAATCTCCGAATAGCGAGAATTTCATCCGAATTTCGATTGATAATGAAATGGATTGGACCATTGTCTGATAATGAGTGGGGTGTGTTCTTATTGCTGTCCTCTCCTCTCTCCTCCCTCTTCAGGTCTTTCGGGGTTTTGCTGTGGGAGATTTTCTCATTGGGATACATGCCGTACCCCAGTAAGAGCAACCAGGAGGTGCTGGAGTTTGTCACAAGCGGAGGAAGGATGGATCCGCCCAAAAACTGCCCGGGCCCCGTGTACGAGTCCAAATGTTTTATTTATAACCCCCCCAGACAGCTTCTGCTTAGAGTCCAAATGTTTTATTTATAACCCCCCCAGACAGCTTCTGCTTAGAGTCCAAATGTTTTATTTATAACCCCCCCAGGCAGCTTCTGCTTAGAGTCCAAACTCCTTATAGGGACTGTCAGTAAGCTCGCCCAGGGCTTATCCTAACCCCACCCCCATCCCACCCCCGAGGGTCCCCATGTTGTATGTTTTCCCTTTTTCTTTATTTTTTATTTAAAAAAATCTTTTCAATTTCTTTTTAGATTTTAATTTTAAATTTTTTCCCTTTTATTTTATTTATTTTTTTTTTTTTTTTTACTGCCCTGTTGGAACTTTGGGTGCTTTGGTAAAAGATCAGGGGTTTAAACATACCCCTGGTGTCTCACTTTTGGGACAGATGAGCCAACCAATTCCACCAATAGTGATGAGCCGAACACCCCCGGGTTCGGTTCGCACCAGAACCCGCGAACGGACCGAAAGTTCGCACGAACATTAGAACCCTATTAAATACAATGGATGCGAACGTTCGGATTCTAAAGTGCTAATTATAACGACTATTATGCATGTTATTGTCCGAAACAGAGTTTGGGAACCCGGGTTCTGCACCAGGGGACATGTATCAATGCAAAAAGAAGTTTTAAAAACGGACGTTTTCCGGGAGCAGTCATTTTAATGATGCATAAAGTGGGAAAAAAAAAGTCAAATATTCCTTTAAATATTGTACCTGGGGGGTGTCTAAAGTATGCCTGTGAAGTGCCACGTGTTTCCCGTGTTTAGAACTGTCCCTGCACAAAATAACATTTCTAAAGGAAAAAAAATCCATTTAAAACTGCTTGCGGCTTTAATGTAATGTCTGGTCCCGGTAATATGGATGAAAATCTTTAGGAAAAATGGCATAGCTACCCCATCAACCCCCCCCCCCTACCCCAGCCCATTACCAGCCCCTTTGGGTCTTGTATGGATATTAAGGGGAACCCCGCACACAAAATAAAAAAGGCCCTATATACTCTGAACAGCAGTATACAGGCGGTGCATACAAGACAGGGACTGTAGGTTTGTTCTTATGTAGAATCTGTTTGTAATTTTGAACAGCTGCATTGTTTAAGTGTAGCTCCATGCCAAATTCCTTTTTTTTAGCTTTTTGTAAAACATAGGGAACGGTTATCACCCCTGTCACATTTTTTTTGCTGTCTGTGCCCCTGTTCAGAACATTTCACCTCACTTTCCGTCCCAATGACAACTGTTTTTGAAATGTGGTGTTTTTCTTGAAACAAGGATTGCTGATAAAGCATCAGTACAGATGAGACCCCTTTCTCCCATATTTATTCTTACAGGAGAGAATTTTCCTTCCAAGGGGTAGATTTCCTCTCACTTCCTGTTGTCTTCTTCCGTTTGCAAGTAGTAGTAGTTTGTAAGTTGGATGTTTGAAGGTAGGGACCTGCCGTATATACTCTGCAGAAATAGGCCCCTTAGGTGTTGGTGTTGGCACAACACTGTAAGCACTCACAGTTACTCTTGGTGGGTGCTGGAACGCCCTGCTGTCAACTATTATATCAGGAATTGTAATAACATATAATTGTTGAACAGTGGTAGTAAAAATTGGGCCTTTGATGGTGGTGCTGGTGCCACAACACTGTAAGGCCTGACAGTTACTCTTGGTGGGCGCAGCAATGGGCCCTGCTGTGAATTATTAGATCAATAATTATAATTGCATGCCCCTGTTGAACAGGGGCTGAAAAATTGGGCCTTTGGTGGTGGTGGTGGTGGTGGTGGTGGTGGTGTTGACACAACACTGTAAGGCCTGACAGTTACTCTTGGTGGGCGCAGCAATGGGCCCTGCTGTGAATTATTCAAACAATAATTATAATTGCATGCCCCTGTTGAACAGGGGCTGAAAAATTGGGCCTTTGGTGGTGGTGGTGGTGGTGATGGTGGTGCTGGTGCCACAACACTGTAAAACCTGACAGTTACTCTTGGTGGGCGCAGCAATGGGTCCTGCTGTGAATTATTCGATCAATAATTATAATTGCATGCCCCTGTTGAACAGGGGCTGAAAAATTGGGCCTTTGGTGGTGGTGGTGGTGGTGATGGTGGTGCTGGTGCCACAACACTGTAAGGCCTGACAGTTACTCTTGGTGGGCGCAGCAATGGGCCCTGCTGTGAATTATTAGATCAATAATTATAATTGCATGCCCCTGTTGAACAGGGGCTGAAAAATTGGGCCTTTGGTGGTGGTGGTGGTGGTGGTGGTGGTGGTGTTGACACAACACTGTAAGGCCTGACAGTTACTCTTGGTGGGCGCAGCAATGGGCCCTGCTGTGAATTATTCAAACAATAATTATAATTGCATGCCCCTGTTGAACAGGGGCTGAAAAATTGGGCCTTTGGTGGTGGTGGTGGTGGTGATGGTGGTGCTGGTGCCACAACACTGTAAGACCTGACAGTTACTCTTGGTGGGCGCAGCAATGGGTCCTGCTGTGAATTATTCGATCAATAATTATAATTGCATGCCCCTGTTGAACAGGGGCTGAAAAATTGGGCCTTTGGTGGTGGTGGTGGTGGTGATGGTGGTGCTGGTGCCACAACACTGTAAGGCCTGACAGTTACTCTTGGTGGGCGCAGCAATGGGCCCTGCTGTGAATTATTAGATCAATAATTATAATTGCATGCCCCTGTTGAACAGGGGCTGAAAAATTGGGCCTTAGGCACTGGTGGCACAACACTGCAACCCCTCACAGATACTGTACTTGGAGCACAGCAATGAGGCCTGTTGCAAAGTATTGCATCAAAAATTTTAATTACACGCCCCTGTTAAACAGGGGCTGAAAAATTGGGCCTTAGCCACTGGTGGCGTCACCCATAAACCAAAATGATCTTCCAAGCTATCATCATTAATCGTATCATTGAGGAGGAGGAGGAGGATAGCCAGTCAACATAACAGCACAGGCACTCAGCATCAGCATCAGTCTTGAAGGGATGTGACATTTTAAAATCAATTAGTCTGTTATATCAGCATCTGGTGTGTGGTAGCTGGTGGTGATCCAAGACTGGTTCATCTTGATGAAAGTCAGTCGATCAACCGAGTCGGTGAACAGGCGCACCCTGTGATCCGTGAAAAATCCTCCAGCAGCACTGAATGTGCGTTCTGAAAGAACGCTGGATGCAGGACAGGCCAGTAGCTCAATTGCATACTGTGCAAGCTCTGGCCAGTGATCCATCCTCAAGACCCAGTAAGCCAGAGGATTTTCGGTGGGGAAGGTGTCCAAGTCTGACCTTGCCCCTAGGTATTCCTGGACCATGTATATCAGACGCTGGCGATGGTTGCTGGAACCGATCATACTTTGGGGCTGCGGACTAAAGAATTGTCTGAACGCATCGGTCAGACGGCCACCTTCCCCACCGCTCCTTCTTTGACTGCCCGAAGCCTCAGCAACTCGTTGTCCAGGACCAGGAGTTTGTAACCTCCCAGACTCTGGGAACGCGTTGCACAGACCTTTCTGCAAGGCCTCCCGGAGTTGTCTCATCCTCTGCTCCCTCTGCGACGGTACGATAAGGTCCGCAACCTTACCCTTGTACCGTGGATCAAGGAGAGTGGCCAGCCAGTAATGGTCCCTCTCCTTGATCCGAAGAATACGAGGATCCTTCCGCAGACTTTGCAGGATCAGGGAGGCCATGCAGCGTAGGTTAGCTGAGGCATTCAGTCCGGAGTCCTCTGGGTCACTAAGGACGACATGATCCGCAGCCACCTCCTCCCAGCCACGTACAAGTCCACTGGTTTCTTGGGACTGTAAATCATCCCTAAAAGACTGCTGCTGATGATGCTGAGTGCCAGCCTCCACCTCCATGCTGACACAATCCTCCTCCTCCTCCTCCTCCTCTTCCTGTGCGATGGGTGGGACAGAAGGAACACTGTCTGGGTAAAGGGGGCCTTGAGAGGCAAGGAAGTCCTTCTCTTCCTGCCTCTGTTCTGCCTCAAGTGCCCTGTCCATTATTCCACGCAGCATGTGCTCCAACAGGTGGACAAGAGGTACAGTGTCACTGATGCATGCACTGTCACTGCTCACCATCCTCGTGGCCTCCTCAAATGGTGCCAGGACAGTGCATGCATCCCTGATCATGCCCCACTGGCGTGGTGAAAAAAACCCGAGCTCCCCTGACCCTGTCCTGGTGCCGTAGTCGCACAGGTACTCATTGATGGCCCTCTGCTGCATGTGCAGCCGCTGCAGCATGGCCAACGTTGAGTTCCACCTGGTGGGCATGTCACATATAAGGCGGTTCTTGGGCAGGTTCAACTCCTTTTGCAGCTCAGCCAGGCGAGCACTGGCATTATAAGATCTGCGGAAATGCACACAGACTTTCCTGGCCTGCCTCAGGACATCCTGTAAGCCCGGGTACCTGCCCAAGAACCGCTGCACCACCAGGTTAAGGACGTGAGCCATACAGGGCACATGGGTCAGTTGTCCCTGTCGGAGGGCGGAGAGGAGGTTGGTGCCATTGTCGCAAACCACCATTCCTGGCTTAAGCTGGCGTGGCGTCAACCACCTCTCGGCCTGCCCCTGCAGAGCAGACAGGACCTCTGCCCCAGTGTGGCTCCTGTCCCCCAAACACACCAGCGCAAGCACGGCATGGCATCTTTTTGCCTGCGTCCTTGCGTAGCCCCTTGAACGCCTACGGAGCACCGCTGGTTCCGAGGACAAACCACAGGAAGAGGCCATGGAGGAAGAAGAAGAGGAGGGGGTGGAGGAGAGAGGTGTGTCACAACCAGTAGTAGCATTTTGGAGGCGTGGCGGTGGAACAACCTCCAACACTACTGCACCTTGTCCTGCATCCTTCCCAGCTGCCAAAAGAGTGACCCAATGGGCCGTGAAAGAAAGGTAACGTCCCTGTCCATGCCTGCTGGACCATGAGTCAGCGGTAATATGCACCTTACCGCTGACCGCCCTGTCCAGCGAGGCCAAGACATTGCCTTCCACATGCCTGTAGAGAGCCGGAATCGCCTTCCGTGAGAAAAAGTGGCGTTTGGGAACCTGCCACTGAGGAACCGCACATTGCACAAACTCACGGAAGGGGGCCGAGTCTACCAACTGAAAAGGCAGCAGTTGAAGCGCTAGCAATTTAGCCAAGCTAGCATTCAACCGCTGGGCATGTGGATGGCTGGGAGTGAACTTCTTTCGACGGTCCAGCAGCTGAGGCAGGGAAATTTGCCTGCTAGAATCGGACGTCGGTGTACTGCTAGCAGAGTGGCCGCAAGTACTTGGCTGTGACACACCTAATTCTACACCTTCATTCCTCTCAGTGCATGTTTCAGAGAGGACTGAAGTTATAGTGGGGTTGGAGATCCCAGCTGATGCGGTGCAAGAAGAGGTCAGCTTTGTTCTTTGGTGTGGGTCTTTAAGGTAGGCTTGCCAACGAGAGAACTTTTTGAATGACGGGCAGAGGCAGCGCCCTGCACAGGCGGAGCTCTGCGGTGTGATTCCGTCGGTGTGCTGCCCATACGCTGGCCACTCAAGGGCATCCTGCCTCGTTGGAGATGTGCCTCCTCCTCATCCTCCTCCTCCTCTCTCCTATTAGGCACCCACGTGGAGTCAGTGACCTCATCATCCCCTCCCTCCTCATCACTGGAGCCAATCTGGCAGTATGCTGCAGCTGCTGGAGCATGACTGCCAGATTGGTGTCCTTCTTGAGCATCCCCTCTCTCTGCTCTCACGCTGCTGCCTTCCTCTAGCTGGGTATCATCATCAGATCCTTCGAAACGCTGGGCATCCTCCTGGAGCATGTACCCAACACTGTGCTCAAACAGTTCGGGGGACTCCTCAGGAGGAGGACATGGTGGGTCTAGGGAAGGATTGACTAATGAAGATAATGATACCAGAGAAGAGGACGCTTTGGCAGCTGCTTTGCCAGTACCCTGAGCCTGGGTGAGAGAGGATGAGGAGGATGAGGTGGGCTTGGTCATCCACTCTACCAAGTCTTCGGCATGATGTGGCTCAACATGTCCAGCTGCCGAAAAGAAGGACAAGCGTGTCCCATGGCCATGTGTTGATGACAATGCACCGCGTCCACGACCAGCACTGTTGCCCCCAGACACAGAGCCTGCTTGCCCTCTTTTATTGCCTCCTGACTGTCTGCCTCTCCTTGTTTGCTTTCCAGACATTTTAATGGATGGCCTGCAGGGAGATGGGAAAAAGAGCAATAAGGGCTACCTTCAGGTGTATACTGTGCAGGAGGCTTAGCAACAATGACACTGACACTGTCCCCTGCCTATCCTTCTCTGTCCCTAAACACAAGGATTGAAAATATGGAACAGCAAAATTGGTTTAGAACAGAATAGCACACTGACACTTTCCCTCACTGTCCTACTCTGTCCCTCCCTACAAACAAGATTTAGCACAGAATAGCACACTGATAATTTCCACGAGTGTCCTTCTCTGTCCCTAAACTCAAGGATTTGAAATATGGAACAGCAAAATTGGTTTAGAACAGAATAGCACACTGTCAGTTTCACTCACTGTACCTCTCTGTCCCTCAACTCAAGGATTGAAAATATGGTTCAGCAAGATTGGTTTAGAACAGAATAGCACACTGACACTTTCCCTCACTGTCCTTCTCTGTCCCTACAAACAAGGATTAGCACAGAATAGCACACTGTCACTGACACTCTCCCTACCTATCCTTATCTGTCCCTAAACACAAGGAATCCAGGATTATGTAAAGGAAAAATAATGTCACTGTCCCTGCCTATGCTACTCTATCCCTGCTCCGGAACACACTACACAAGGCCGCCGTGCTGGCGGCCTTTTATAGTGTGGGGCGTGTACTAAACCCCCTCAGCAATAATTGGCCACAGGCATCCTGCCTGTGGCCAATCATTGCTCTCCTCGCTGCCGGCGCTGTGATTGGCCAAGCATGCGGGGTCACAGTGCATGCTTGGCCAATCACAGCGCCTGGATGACACTGCGATGGCGTAGTGCATTGTGGGCCGTTCGCGTCACTCGAATTTGGCGCGAACGGCCCAAATCGTTCGATCTTCGTCGAACGATCGAACAGCTGATGTATGAGTCGAACGTATGTTCGACTCGAACACGAAGCTCATCCCTATCCACCAATAGTTCCAAGCCCGACGCGTTTCGTAGCTTCAACCGCTGCTTCTTCAGGGTTTCTGAATGCGAAAATGTCACAACTTTCAACAGCAGTCAGATATTTGATATGGGGTGGGTGTCACCACTACCAGGAGCCAGCGCTGGAAGATTTGCACAAGGAAGTTATTGAGCGAGACCGGTTTTGGTGTTTGCGGCCCCAGTCTCCTCTGTGTGTGGTCCAGTGCTTTGACGCCACCCCCTGCCTTTTTATTTTTTTGGCTGGGGAAAGGTTGGGTCATCCGCTCTGATGGTGTGGGGTATTAATCATATCAAATATCTGCTTGCTGTTGAAAGTTGCAACATTTTCGCATTCAGCCCCTGAAGAAGCAGCGGTTCAAGCTACGAAACGCGCTGGCCTTGGAACTTGAAGAATGCGCAAGCAAGCTATTATATGGACTATGTTTTAGTCCTTTTAGTACTGAATGGTGCATCACTTGTATGATGTTTTGGGAAATTGAGGAAGAATATCAATAGAACGAGCTGTCATCAATAAAGTGTGTTCTTTCATACTCCTTAATTGTGTTATTGTTGCCTCTGTCCCTTATTGGTGGAATCAGTTGGTTACTGAATGGATAGTTATTCTGGGATGTAGCACTGTACAAGCTCTCCCCGGGATATGGTCGGTTATTTTATTTTTGTACTATATTTTCTAATTAAAGCTAGTCATGTGACACCCGAGTCTTATTCCACTCCACCCCTTCCCTGGCCTGGGGGCGGTCCCTTGCTGATGCTGACACCACACAGCTATCTGCTTCAATGCACTCTAAATTGGGGACAACGCGGTGCCTCCCCCCCCCCCCCCTGGAGGTGGAGTCATGACACCCTGCATTCATTGGATGTCCTCAGACTACCTTCTTAAATGACACTAGAAGACTGAGGACATCTTGTGGTAAAACAGTAATACTGTTAGGGACGGCTTCCTGGCCTGCTTTCTTTTTTGTACTCCATTCTATTCTTTTTTTATTATTTTATTTTATATTCTATTCTATACTATATTATTATTTTCTGTTTTATCCTATTCTATTCTTTTATTTTATATTCTGTTTTATTCTATTCTATTTTTTTAATTTTCTATTCTTTCATTTTATATTTCATCCTTTTTTTATATTCTATTCTATTCTATTCTTTTTTCTATTCTATTTTATTGTTTTTTTTTTCATTCTATTATTTTCCTTTATATTCTGTTCTATTTTTTTATTTTATATTCTATTCTATATTTTTTCTATACTGTTTTTTTCTATTCTTTTTGTTTTATTTTCTATTCTTTCATTTTATACTTTAGCATTTTTTTAATTCTATTCTATTCTTTTTATTTTATATTCTATTCAATTTTATTCTTTTATTTTATATGGTATTCTTTTGTTTTATGTTCTGTTCTGTTATATTCTTTTATTTTATATTATATGCTATTTTATTCTAGTCTTTTATTTTGTAAGTTATTATTTTATATTCTATTTTTTTTCTATACTGTTTTATTCTATTCTTTTTTTCTATACTTTCCTTTTATATTGTATCCGTCTTTTTTTTAAATTCTATTCTATTTTTTTATTTTCTATTCTATTTTATTCTATTCTTTTATTTTATATTATATTCTATTTTTTCTATACTATTTTATTCTATTCTATTTTTTTCTATTCCATTTTATATTTCATATTTTTTTTTTAATTCTATTCTATTCTTTTTTTTTCTATTCCATATTATTTTTTCATTTTATATTCTATTCTTTTATTTTATATTCTATTCTTTTCCTTTATATTCTGTTTTGTTATATTCTTTTTTTAAATTCTATTCTATAGTTTTTTTCTATACTGTTTTATTCTATTTTTGTTTTATTTTCTAATCTTTCATTTTATATTTTATCCTTTTTTTATTCTTGTATTTTATATTCTATTCTTTTATTTTGTATTCTGTTCTGTTCTATTCTTTTATTTTATATTATATGCTGTTTTATTTTAGTCTTTTATTTTATATGTTATTATTTTATTTTATATTGTATTTAATTTTTTTTCTATACTGTTTTATTCTATTCTATTTTTATATATATATATATTCTTTCCTTTTATATTGTATTGGTCTTTTTTTAAATTCTAGTCTATTCTTTTATTTTATATTCTATTCTATTATTTTATATTATATTATGTTTTATTCTGTTCTATTCTTTTATTTTATTCTGTTTTATTTTTTTTATATTCCGTTTTATTCAATCCAATTTTTTATAATCTATTTATTCCATTCAATTCTATTCTTTTCTATTCCAACTCTCACTTTAACTATAAAAAAAATTTGCCTGGAGTCTGGATTTAATGATATCTGTCAGAATGTAGCGAGTGACATTTTTCAGTGTTTGTTCTCCTTTAACCCGCAGCTATCGTATTATGACACAGTGCTGGCAACACCAACCTGAAGACCGTCCACAGTTTTCCATGGTCTTGGAAAGAGTTGACTACTGCACACAGGTACGGCGGGGAAGAAAAAAGAACGCACAAAATGTAATAAAAAATAAAACGTACATACAGGGAGGGGGGAAATAAGGATTTACTCCCCTGCAGATTGTGTAGGTTTGCCCACTTACATAGAAATGAAGGGTCTATCATTTTTATCACAGGAGTATTTTATATGATAGAGACAGAATATCAACCAGAAATCCAGAAATACCACACACGATACAATTGTTATAAATGGAGTTGTAGTTCAGGGAGTAAAATAAGTATTTGATCCCCTACCAACCAACCAACAATAATTCTGGCTACAGTAGGTGCTCATGTGGTACACAGATTAGTCCTGTCAATGTAAGAAGGTTCTCCTCATGACAACTCGTTATGTGTATAAAATACACCTGTCCACAGATTCTCTTTCCTCCAATCACATCTCACCATCATGGGGGAGACCAAAGAGCTGTCAGAGGATGTCGGGGAGAAGATTGGAGACCTGCACAAGGCTGGAATGGGCTACAAGACCATCAGCAAGAAGCTGGGTGAGAAGGAGACAACTGTTGGAGCGATTATTCCAAATGGAAAAAATACAAAATAACCATCAATCACCCTCGGTCTGGAGCTCCAGGCAAGATTTTGCCTCATGGGGTGAGGATGGTCATGAGAAAAGTGAGGGATCTGCCCAGAACTACACGGGAGGAGCTTGTGAGGCAGTTGGGACTAGACATGTGCAATTTGTTTAGTTTCTAATTTGTTTTTCACAAATTTAGAGAAATTCGTTAATTCCGAAATCTCCTAATTTACGAATTTTTAAATTTACGAATTTTCGGATTTACGAATTTTTGAATTTACGAATTTTCGGATTTTCGGATTTCCGAAATTTAGAATTTCCCAATTTCCCCAAAAAAAGAATAAGACGAAAACGAAAAAAAAACACGGAATTTCGAAAATGCGAAAATTGGAAATTTCGAAAATTGGAAATTGCAAAATTCGAAAATCTAAAATTCGAAAATGGGAAATTCGGAAAGTTGAATTTCCAAATTCCGAATTTTTTGAATTTCCGAAAATCGGAAATTCGTTATTTTTTCAGAAATCGTGCAATTCGTTTTTTTTCGTTTTCGTTTTATTCTTTTGAAAATTCGGAATTTCAGAATTCCGAATTTCCCGAAGCAAAAAAACAAAAAAAAACGAATTTTTCGAATTTCCCGAATTTCCGAAAAAAGCAAAAAAACGAAAACGGAAAAAAATAATTTTTCGAATTTCCCAAATTTCCGAATTTCCGAAAAAAGCAAAAAAGCAAAAAAAACGAAAACTAATTTTTCGCCAGTGCACATGTCTAGTTGGGACCACAGTGACCAAACAACCCATCGGTAACACAATACACCGCCATGGATTGACATCCTGCAGCGCCCGCCAAGTCCCCCTCCTCAGGAAGACACAGGGACAGCCCGTCTGAAGTCTCCCAATGAACATCTAAATGATTCAGAGGAGGATTGAGAGAAAGTTCTGGGGTCAGATGAGACCAAAATTCAGTTCTTTGGCATCAACTGGACTCGCCGTGTTTTGAGGAAGAAAAATGGTGACTATGACCCTAAGAACTCCATCCCTCCAGTCACACGGAGGGGGAAACATGAGGCTTTGGGGTGTTTCTCTGCTTAAGGTACAGGCCGACTTTGCTGCATTGAGGGGCCAATGGGCGGGGCCATGTATTGTAAAATCTTGGATGGGAACCTTCTTCCCTCACCCAGAACTCTGAAGATGGGTCATGGATGGGTCTTTCAGCATGACAATGACCCAAAACATACCACCAAGGCAACAAAGGAGTGGCTCAAAAAGAAGCACATCAGGGTCATGGCCCAGCCAGTCTCCAGACCTTAATCCTATAGAAAATGTATGGAGGGAGCTGAATCTTTGAGTTGCCAAGAGACAGCCAAGAAACCTTCAGGATTTAGAGAAGATCTGTAAAGAAGAGACCAAAATCCCTCCTGAGATGTGTGGAAACCTGATCACCACCTACAAGAAACGTCTGACCTCTGTGCTTCCCAACAAGGGTTTCTCCACCAACTACTAAGGGGATCAAATACTTATTTTACTCACTGAACTGCAAGTCCATTTATAACAATTGTATTGTGTGATTTTTCTGGATTTTTGGTTGATATTCTGTCTCTATCATATAAAATACACCTATGATAACAATTATAGACCCTTCATTTCTATGTAAGTGGGGAAACCTACACAATCTGCAGGGGAGCCAATCGTTATTTTCCCCCCTCTGTATAATATAAGTAAATGTTTCCATTTTCATGACATACCTTATACTGCCCATTGGTTGGAGTGGGATGTCCCACAAATTTGGGTGTGATGGTCAGGGGTCCCCAGACTTTGGACATAAAGTTGACATACCGTTATATACTCGAGTATAAGCCGAGTTTTTCAGCACATTTTCTTTGTGCTGAAAATGCCCCCCTCGGCTTATACTCGAGTCACCTTTTTGTGCCTGATCTCTGGGACTTTGGGGACCCGGTACCAGTCAGCCGTAGGTCCCCTGGACCACATGTAGCTCCTCTCTTCCTCTACAAGTGTGCAAAGTTTGTTGTCCGGGGGACCTACGGCCGGGGAGCACCGATTTTTCAAACCCGGGCACCCCTTCCATAGACTCCCATGTTAAACGTCAGTCTAGTCATGGACACAGTGAGGCATGGGCGCAGTGAGGCATGGGCACAGTGAGGCATGGGCACAGTGAGGTATGGACATGGGCACAGTGAGGCATGCAGATGGACACCCTAGGCTTATACTCGAGTCAATAGGTTTTCCCAGTTTTTTGTGGTAAAATTAGGTGCCTCGGCTTATATTCGGGTCAGCTTATACTCGAGTATATACGGTACATTATGGCTCATGTATAAGATAATTCACACTGAGATAGATCAGTCGAGGGGTCACATTGGGATGGGGGGGGGGCAGAGGCCCCGATGAATGATTTCTGCCCTCGGCCCATTTCATACTTCATACAGCGATGGTGAGATGCGGATTGTCTCTGCCGTCTCATAGCCGGAGTGAACTATCTTACGGGACTTTACATTGAAGATCAATGGCGGGATCAATAGGTGAACACTGGCGGTGTGTTCAGTATTCGGCTGTAGCTGCAGGTGAGGATAAAGCGGAGTCAGAAGAGACGTCTCAGCTGAATTGTCTGCGGATCAGAAGCTCCGATCTCAGGGCCGGATAATCTTCATGGTGAAGCGCACGTGTCTCCTCTCTCTGGTTTTATACCGGAGGTGTGGGAACCAGACGTACCATTATTCTGTAACCGAAAAAAAAAGGAAAAATAACACCGTACCCCTCAAAACCAATCAGATCCCCACGTGCTGCAGCCAAGATATAAAATCTGATTGGCTAGGAGATGAGCTGTGATTTATGATTGGCTACAAGATTGATTGGTCTCTGCTCTGGGTTCCTGAATATTCCAGTTGGTGCAATAACCTATAAATGATAAATGGTTTGTTCCCGGCGTATACCGGCAGATGAGATAATACATTGTAGGGTCAAAGGTTAGTGGACCCCTGAAACCCCTGACCTGATTGAACATTCCATTCCGAAACCATGCCCATTGGTATGGAGTCCCCCCCCCCCCATCATTTTGGAGTCGCCCCCCTCCCCCTTGCCCATCAATAGGGAGTCCCCCCCATAGTCATTATTAGGGAGTTGCCCCCCCCATAGTCAATAATATGGAGTTGCCCCCTCCCCTTATGGCCATTAATATGGAGTTGCCCCCCTCCCCTTATGGCCATTAATATGGAGTTGCCCCCTCCCCCAATTGCCATTAATATGGAATCCCCCCCCCCCAACTCCATGGCCATTTATATGAACTTGCCTACTGTGACAGGGGTCACTTTGGGCACAGGGTGAGCAAGAAAATAATGGACATTAAGAATATGTCTTGGACTACCTAAATTGGGATAGTAATATTAGTTCACAATATGTACTGGTTGTTTGATTCTGAACTCAACAAGTTAATTGAGAGATGTGTTACCTGCCTGTTGTGATGTAAATGAATCTAGAATGGCTTCTGAGGATCTTTCATTGTGATAATTACCTCTGTACTTGTGTGGATTGTAAATAGCAGACAGACAGTCTGCTGAACATAAAGGTTATGCATAGCCATTTAAGATGTAAAGGGATTAGCTATTGAACTCACCTGTGTCTGCTAAGAGCTGTCAGATGGGTACTGGGAGCTCTTTATAGAACCATTGTGTGAAGTCTTTTGATGATGGGTACTGTAGTTAAGAGACAGTAAGGCTAGCCTAAAGGTCATGTGTCTGAGTCATCAGCTGTAGTTAATTAGCTCATGTAAATTCGGTCTGATCAAAGGTGTATTGTCAGAGGAAAATGAGGAATGTAAGGACCTCCTCTCTGTGTGTATAAAATTGGGAGTTTTTCAATAAAGATTGTGAGACCAGCTGGAAAGCACACGGAGCATTGTCTCGTATGTCTCAAAGGATTATCCCTATGGGAAGAGCTCGCCTGACTGTGGAGTGTCGGTAGCTGATGTGTGTTCGGAGTGGGAATATCCTAAACGGCGTTAACCCCCTTTTATACTTGGGGACCCGTTACATTGTTGGCAAGCAGTGGGATTGATTCCCACAGCCGGAAGGGCAGCTACAAGAGGACACAGGACAGTGGAAGCACACTAGGGATGGCTAAAGCTCTCTTCCCTCAAGGACTTACTGGAGAACCGGGGCAGACCGGCTAACAACCGTAAAAAGAGAACATCCGTGCCGAACTTTAGCTTTTTCCCGAACCCGAACCCGGACTTTGCCCAAAAGTCCGAGTTCGGGTCCGGGTTTGGCAATCTAATAACGCATTTAGAAATGCTTCAGGGGCCAGCCAATCACCTTTTGATTAGCTGGTGTGCCCTTAGAGGCCATCATAGCCATGCCTACTAATGGCATGGCTGTGATTGGTCAGTGCAACATGTGACCCAGCTTCTATATAAGCTAGAGGCACACAGCACACATGACACTCTGCTTCAGAATAGATAGGGAGAGGATCTTGTCTGCTGCTGCTGCTTTTAGGGAGAGATAAAAAGATAGAAGAGGTAGTCCTGATTCTACAATCTGAGGGAAAAGATAGAGAGATAGTGTAGTGTAGGGCCAGGTTCCTGTGTTGGTGCTTTCAGGGAGAGAGAATATTATATAGGAGTCCAGATTCAGAGATTAAAATCAGCGATCTGCATAGGTCTACCTATTTGTGTTGCAGTGCAGTCTTTTTACACTGCCATGAGCCCAGTGTCAGAGAAAATCTAACTTTTAGGGGAAAAAAAAGGCACTTTATTGTTCTCTTTTCCAAAAGACCCATAGGGCAAAAAAAAAACAAAAAAACATTTTATTTAGTTCGTGCAAAAAAAGACCCATTTAGGGCAAAAAAAAAAAATTTGCACTTTAACCACTTGACAACTGGGCACTTAAACCCCCTTCCTAACCAGACGAATTTTCAGCTTTCGGTGCTCTCACATTTTGAATGACAATTACTCAGTCATACAACACTGTACCCATATGAAATTTTTGTCCTTTTTTTCACACAAATAGAGCTTTCTTTTGGTGGTATTTAATCACTGTTGGGTTTTTTATTTTTTGCGCTATAAGAGAAAAAAGACTGAAAATTTTGTAAAAAAATGAATTTTTCTTTGTTTCCGTTATAAAATTTTGCAAATTAGTATTTTTTCTTCATACATTTTGGCCAAAATTTATACTGCTACATATCTTTGGTAAAAATAAGTACAAATTGGTGGATATTATTTGGTCTTTGTGAAAGTTATAGAGTCCACAAGCTATGGTGCCAATATCTGAAAATTGATCACACCTGAAGTACTGACGGCCTATCTCATTTCTTGAGACCCTAACATGCCAGAAAAGTACAAATACCCCCCAAATGACCCCTTTTTGGAAAGAAGACATTCCAAGGTATTTAGAAAGAGTCATTGTGAGTTTTTTGAAGTTGTCATTTTTTCCCACAATTCTTTGCAAAAATCAAGATTTTTTTTTCTTTTTTTTTTTTTCCACAAAATTGTCATATTAGCAGGTTATTTCTCACACACAGCATATGCATACCACAAATTACACCCCAAAACACATTCTGCTATTCCTCCCGAGTATGGCGATACCACATGTGTGAGACTTTTACACAGCGTGGCCACATACAGAGGCCCAACATGCAGGGAGCCCCTTCAGGCGTTCTGGAGCACCCAGGCCAATTCTGACATTTCTCTCCTACATGTAAAAATCATCATTTATTTGCTATAAAATTACATAGAACCCCAAAACATTATATATGTTTTTTTAGCAAAGACCTTAAAGAATATAATGGTGGTCATTGCAACTTTTTATCTTGCACGGTATTTGCGCAGAAATTTTTCTAACGCGTTTTTTACGGAAAAAAACTGTTTTGTGCCTAAAAGAAAAAAAAAACAGTAAAGTTAGCCCAGTGTTTTTGCATAATGTGAAAGATGAAGTTACGCCGAGTAAATAGATACCTAACATGTCACCCTTCAAAATTGCACACGCTCGTGGAATGGCGCCAAACTTCGCTACTTAAAAATCCCCATAGGCAATGCTTTAAATATTTTTACTGGTTATATGTTTTGAGTTACAGAGGAGGTCTAGGGCCAAAATTATTGCTCTCGCTCTAACGTTCGCAACGATACCTCACATGTGTGGCTTGAACACCGTTTTCATATGTGGGCGGGGCTTACGTATGCGTTCACTTCTGCATGCGAGCTCGCGGGGGCAGGGGCGCTTTAAAAAATATATATATATTTTATTGTTCATTTTACTTTATTTATTTTAGTTTGACATGTTTTTCCGCCCCAAATTTTTTTTTTTAGCACTTTTATTCCTATTACAAGGAATGTAAACATCCCTTGTAATAGGAATATGGCATGACAGGTCCTCTTTACAGTGAGATATGGGGGGGGGGGGGTGTCAATAAGACCCCACATCTCACCTCTAGGCTGGGAAGCCTAAAAACAAAACAAAAAAAAAAAACAATCTTGGCTTTGATCGTAGCGGTGAGTCGGTAGAAGCACCGGAGGGCAGCAGGAGGGGGGGGGGCATCCCCTCTCACCTTCCGTAAGAGCGATCAAGCGGTGGAACAGCCGCTATGATTGTTCTTATGGTGTAGGGAATCGCCAGCTGAAAAAGCGAATATCTGAATGATGCCTGTAGCTGCTCCCATCATTCAGATATCCCCGCACAAATTCAAGGACGTCATATGACGGCCGGCGGGCGGGCGGGAAGTGGTTATTGCAGAGTATTACCGGGTATTGAGGAGTATTGCCGGGTATTGAGGAGTATTGACGAGTATTGCCGGGTATTGACGAGTATTGCGGGGTATTGAGGAGTATTGCAGGGTATTGTGGAGTATTGCAGGGTATTGTGGAGTATTGCTGGGTATTGTGGAGTATTGCCGGGTATTGTGGAGTATTGCCGGGTATTGTGGAGTATTGCCGGGTATTGCCGGGTATTGTGGAGTATTGCCGGGTATTGTGGAGTATTGCTGGGTATTGTGGAGTATTGCCGGGTATTGTGGAGTATTGCTGGGTATTGTGGAGTATTGCCGGGTATTGTGGAGTATTGCTGGGTATTGTGGAGTATTGCGGAGTATGGCAGGGTATGGGCAGGGTATTGCACAGTATGGGCAGGGTATTGCACAGGGTATTGCAGAGTATGGGCAGGGTATTGCACAGGGTGTATTGCAGAGTATTGCACAGGGTGTATTGCAGAGTATTGCACAGGGTGTATTGCAGAGTATTGGCAGGGTGTATTGCAGAGTATTGCACAGGGTATTGCAGAGTATTGCACAGGGTGTATTGCAGAGTATTGCACAGGGTGTATTGCAGAGTATTGCACAGGGTATTGCAGAGTATTGGCAGGGTGTATTGCAGAGTATTGCACAGGGTGTATTGCAGAGTATTGCACAGGGTATTGCAGAGTATTGCACAGGGTGTATTGCAGAGTATTGCACAGGGTGTATTGCAGAGTATTGCACAGGGTGTATTGCAGAGTATTGGCAGAGTATTGCACAGGGATGGCTGAGCAGGGATGGATGGATTGCTGGATCTGTGACTGCAATTGTCACAGATCCAGCCCACAGCTGACATGGGGGAGGGAGCGGACATGATCCGCTCCCTCCCCTCTCCTCTCACACTGTACCGATCGGTACAGAGAGGGGAGGGAGGAACCGGCGTCATCAAATGACGCCGGTCTGTTTACAAGTGATCGCTCCGTCATTTGACGGAGCGATCACGTGGTAAACGGCCGCGATTAGCGGCCATCTACCGTGATCCGTGATGCGCCGGGTCTTCCGGACCCGGCGGTCACGGACATATCCTGGAGCGCGCCCCAGGGGGCGCGCGGGAGCAAGATTCTGTGAGGACGTCCCTGGGACGTCCACTCAGGATAACTCGACCGCGCTGTGGACGTCTTTTGTACATGGCGCGGTCGGGAAGTGGTTAATGTACGCTTGCAAAAAACGCCGTTTAGGGGCACAAAAAAAAGTTTGCAGTGTGTTATACATATTTTGAGGTGTTTAAAATAAACAATTTCTTTATAGTTTTCTCCTACTGTGCTATACTAAAAAAACAAAAATTTTTTTGAATAGCATTTTCTGCAGTTCTGTAGCTGTGCGATTCAGCGGTTACGTACTGTGGGTGTGTTCTGCTCTTCCAAAAACACCCATTTAGGGCAAGATCCTAAATTTTGAAAATATGAGGAGAAGGTCAAAGGGACGTGGTGGCCCCGGTCGTGGTGCTGCTGGTGGAGCTCCTGTTGCAGGGAGAGGACGTGGTGGATCTGTGCCAGATACACGCACAAGTGAAACACCTTCCTCAGGTGCGAGTAGGCGACCGAGCCTGCGGCGGTATTTTGTTGCGCCTAATGAGGCTGTACGAATGTTTAGGCCAGGACAAGTACAGGCGATAGTAGATTGGGTTGCTGACAGTGCCTCGGGTTCCTTCACATTGTCTCCCACCCACTCTTCTGATGAAAGAACAGAGTTGGCACCTGAAATCCATGTCCATCAGTCTTTCACCTCACCCCCTTGCAAATCAGCCAAGCAGTCTGAGCCCCAAATCATGCAGCAGTCTCTTCTGCTTTTCGATGACTCTGTTAGCAGGGTTTCCCAGGGCCATCCACCTAGCCTAGGGTGACCAGACATCCCCAGTTTCAGGGGACAGTCCCCGGATTGAGGACACTGTCCCCGGACCAAGTCTGTCCCCGGTTTTGTCCCCGGATTGGATTTGAACAGGGGCTGAGGCAATTTCAAAGACAGTCAGTGCAGAATAAAAAAAATAAATAATCTGAATTACACCCCTGGTCTGCCGCTCCTACTAGCTTAGGGGGGTCTATTTTTTTCCATTATCTGTGCCCCTTTCTGATGATCATGTGCTGGTCGGAGCGGAGGGAATATTTCTAAAGTTTCGAGTGCCCATTCAGCTCCGCTCACATGTTCTTCTGCCTTGGCTCAAGTCCTGGCCAGCCTCCTGCCTGTTTATCTCCTTGCCTTCCCTGGTGGAGTGATCTTCCTCCGCTCCCCACCCAGTAGTAGCCGGGGCCCGGAGAGTAAGACTTGACAGGCTGTGAGGTGGGCGGCGGCGGCGACGGGCAGAGAGTCGCTGATTGCCGCCATTACTAGTAAAAAAAAAAATATGTCCCCGGATTTCATTTTAAAAATCTGGTCACCTTAACCTAGCCCTGCCCCAGAAGTGGAAGAGATTGAGTGCACCGATGCCCAACCACTTATGTTTCATGATGGGTACATGGGAGGACCATCGCAGTACGTCTCGGATGATGACGAAACACAGGTGCCAACTGCTGCTGCTTTCGCAATTGTGCAGACAGACAAGGAGGGCAGGGGTGAAGACTGGGTGGAAGATGATGTGGAGGACGATGAGGTCCTCGACCCCACATGGAATCAACATTATGCAGGTGACCAGTGTAGTTTGGAGGAAGAGGCGGTGGTCGCACAGAGCCACCAGCACAGCAGAAGAGGGAGCAGGGTGCAAAAGCGGAGCGTCTGTCAGCTAGACAGTACATCTGCTACTGCCCAACGCAGCAAGGGACCGAGCACACCAAAGCCAGGTCCAAGGAGTTCCCCAGCGTGGCAGTTCTTCACACAATGTGCTGATGACAAGACACGAGTGGTTTGCACGCTGTGCAATCAGAGCTTGAAGCGAGGCATAAACGTTCTCAACCTGAGCACAAGCTGCATGACCAGGCATCTAAGTGCAAAGCACGAGCTGCAGTGGAGTAGACACCTCAGAAACCAAGAAAGGTCTCTGGCTCCTCCTGCTTCCTCTTCTGCTGCAGTCTCGGCCTCTTCATCCACCTCTGTAGTGACAGTGGCACCTGCCACCCCGCAAACAGAGCATCTGCCAGCAACACTACCACCTGGGTCACCAACCATCTCCACAATGTCCCATGGAAGCGTTCAGCTCTCTATCTCCAAAACATTGGAGCGGAAGAGGAAGTACCCCCCTAGCCACCCGCGATCCCTGGCCCTGAATGCCAGCATTTCAAAACTCCTGGCCTTTGAAATGCTGTCATTCCGTCTGGTGGAGACGCAGAGTTTTAAAAGCCTGATGGCATTGGCTGTCCCACAGTACGTCGTGCCCAGCCGCCACTATTTTTCCAGGCGAGCCATCCCTTCCCTGCACAACCAAGTGGGGGACAAAATCAGGTGTGCACTGCGCAACGCCATCTGTGGCAAGGTCCACCTAACTACGGATGCGTGGACCAGTAAGCACGGTCAGGGACGTTATATCTCCCTAACAGCACACTGGGTAAATGCAGTGGCGGCTGGGCCTGAGGCAGATAGCAGTTTGGCGCATGTCCTTCCACCACCGAGGATTGCAGGGCGCTTCAGTTTGCCTCCTGTTGCTAACTCCTCCTACCCCGCTTCCTCATCCTCTACCGCCTCCTCATCCGGTCAGCGTAACACCTTCACCACCAACTTCAGCACAGCCAGGGGTAAACGACAGCAGGCAGTTTTAAAACTTTCCTGTTTGGGGGAAAAACCCCACACCGCGCAGGAGTTGTGGAGGGACATGGAACAACAGACCAATGAGTGGTTGCTGTCAGTGAGCCTCAAGCCTGGCCTGGTGGTGTGCGATAATGGGCGAAATCTCGTAGCAGCTCTGGGCCTAGCCGGTTTGATGCACATCCCTTGCCTGGCGCATGTGCTGAACTTGGTGCTCCAGAGGTTCCTTAAAAATTACCCCAATATGCCAGAGCTGCTGCAGAAAGTGCGGGCTGTGTGTGCGCACTTTCAGCGTTCTCACCCTGCTGCTGCTCGCCTGTCAGCGCTGCAGCGTAACTTCGGCCTTCCCGCTCACCGCCTCATATGTTACGTGCCCACAAGGTGGAACTCCACCTTGCGCATGCTGGCCAGACTGTGCGAGCAGCAGCAGGCGATAGTGGCGTTTCAGCTGCAACAATCACGCGTGAGTCGCTCTGCGGAACAGCACCACTTCACCACCAATAACTGGGCCTCCATGCGAGACCTGTGTGCCTTGTTGCGCTGTTTCGAGTACTCCACCAACATGGCCAGTGCCAATGACGCCGTTCTCAGCGTTACTTTCCCAGTTCTATGCCTCCTTGAAAAAACGCTTTGTGCGATGATGGAAGAGGATGTGGCACAGGAGGATGAGGAGGAGGAGGAGGAAGCGGGATCATTTCAAAGGCTTTCAGGGCAGTCTTTCACAAGTGGCTACGAGGGTGGGTTCCTGCACCAACAAACGCCAGGTACACAATTGTCCGGCAGAAAGGGCACAGTTCTGGAGGATGACGAGGTGATGGAGGAGGAGGAGGAGGAGGAGGAGGAGGAGCCATTTTCACAGCAGGGTGGCACCCAGACCAGCTCGTGGCCATCACTGGGGCGTGGCTGGGGGGATACAGAGGACACAGACTATACACCTCCCACAGAGGACAGCTTTTCTTTGCCTCTGGGCAGCCTGGCACACATGAGCGATTACATGCTGCAGTGTTTCCGCAATGACCGCCGAGTTGCCCACATTTTAACTGGTGCTGATTACTGGGTGGCCACCCTGCTGGATCCCCGTTACAAGGACAACGTACCGACCTTAATTCCCTCACTGGAGCGGGATCGTAAGATGCGCGAGTACAAGCGCACGCTGGTAGACGCGCTGCTGGCGGCATTCCCACCTGACAGCGGGCGTACGGTGGAAGCACAAGGCGAAGGCATAGGAGGAGGAAGAAGTCGCCAACGCAGCCGGGGCACCGGCAGCACCTCAGAAGGCAGGGTTAGCATGGCTGAAATGTGGAAAAGCTTTGTCAGCACGCCACAACAACCAGCACCACCAGCTGAGATGGAACGTCTTAGCAGGAGGCAGCATTTCACCAACATGGTTGAGCAGTATGTGTCCACAGGCCTACACGTACTGGATGACGGGTCTGCCCCCTTTAACTTCTGGGTCTCCAAATTGGGCACATGGCCTGAGCTTGCCCTTTATGCCTTGGAGGTGCTGGCCTGCCCTGCAGCCAGTGTATTATCTGAACGTGTATTTAGCACGGCAGGGGGCGTTATCACAGACAAGCGCAGCCGCCTGTCCAGAGCCAATGTGGACAAGCTCACGTTCATTAAAATGAACCAGGCATGGATCCCACAGGACTTGTCCGTACCTTGTGCAGAATAGACATGTATACCGGTGTTGTGCCAAAAACTGTCCGGCCATCGGATTGTGTCCGGCCCATACTGCGAAGGCGCAGCACTTGCGCAGTACAGAGGACAAGGAGATTCACAAAATCTCCGAAGATGAACGGCGCCTGCGCTGTGAGTGCAGGTTCAAGCCCCACCATCCAAGTGGACATACGGTAGCACATAGTAACAGGGCCCCTCACGGGCTCGGTTCGATCACCACGCTTCGGGCACGGCCTCACTTGGCTCGTCTTGAACCACGGATGGTGTGGCCTTCACCTGAACTCACCACGCAGGCGCCGTTCGTCTTGGGAGATTTTAGAAATCCCCTTGTCCTACATACTGAGCAAGCGCAGTACAGGGTGGACACTATTTGACGGGGGACAGAATTCGACACATCACCGGCATTACACAGCCATTGTTGTATTTTTGAATCAGTGTTGGCTACCTCGTCCTCCTCCACCGCCGCTTCCACCTACACAGCCACATCCACCGCCACTTCAACCTCCTACTCCATATGGACCTCGTCCTCCTAGGTCAAGATTATTATTTTTTATTTTTATTTTTTTTATGTTATTTAAAGTTATTTCCCTATCCACATTTGTTTGCAGAGCACTTGCCATGCTCTTAACAACATTTTGCTGCCATTTGCAGCCCTCTAGTCCTTTCCATTACCTTTTTAGAGCCTTTTTAGTCCTTAGAAGTCCGGGTCCCTATTGACTTCAATGGGGTTCGGGTCCGGGTTCGGGTTAAAGTTCGGTCCCGAACCCGAACTTTTTTCCGAAGTTCGGCCGAACCCGTCGAACCCGAACATCCAGGTGTCCGCTCAACTCTAGAGAACATTAATCGCAGAACGAGTCAAAATGGATGGAGCTGAAAGACCCAACATAACAGAAAGGCCCAGCGTAACAGATAGGACACCCGAAGAGGCAAGTTTTGATTGGGCTGTTAACATAAGACTGGCACATTATGGTCCTAACCCTACAGCGGAGACCATAGACCGAGTTATAGTTGCTGTGGATGCAAATTGGCTACAGAAAAGAGGTGCTGCAGCAGCAGAAGTCAGAGCAGCACCAACTGAAAGGAGAAAGATTCATTTTGCTGCTTTTAAAAATTTCATTGAAACAGAAGGGGAGATTGATGGGTACCTTGTTGATTTTGAATGGCAATGTGCCCTACACCGGGTGCCCACAGAGGAATGGGTTACCATTTTGTCTGGGAAACTATCCGGCCGGGCCAGTGAAGCATTCAGGGCCATCCCAGACGAGGATATTATGAACTATGGACTGGTAAAAGAAGCACTTTTGGCCAGGTATGCTGTCACACCGGAGGCATACCGGAGGTGGTTCCGAGAGGCGAGCAAGCAGACTGGAGACTCGTATACTGAGTGGGCCTGCCGCCTACACCGCACTGCATCCCACTGGGTCGCTGGATGCCAAGCAGAATCCGGGGAAGAGGTGCTGCAGGTGTTCCTGCTGGAGCACTTCTTTGACAAACTGTCCCTGGAAGTCAGAGAGTGGGTCCGGGACCGAAAACCTTTCACCTTGCCTGAAGCAGCTCGCTTGGCGGACGAATACACAGATGCCCGCAAACTGGATAACCCTGTGGTCAAGACAACAGCTCGGGTGGATTATCGATCAGCGGCACCCCCTCCGGCTATCACCTATCAACCACAGTCGTACCGCCCTACAGCACCACCTCCAGCGGCCACTTATCCTCAGCAGCCCAGGTTCAACTCCCAGGACTACTCACAACCCATCAGGTGTTTCGGGTGTAAACAGCTAGGACACAAAAAGCCAGACAGTCCCAGTCATGGAGACAGCCAGCAAGGGGGAACCGCCACACATCCATGCCTGCGGCCCACTGCGTTGAGGAGGAAGAACATTGGAGCGTCCTGCACGAGGCTGATCCAATACAAGCAGCTAACCGGGACAACACAGGCAGACTGTCTGGGTCAATGGAAAGGTAGCCAATGGTCTATGTGATACTGGTGCCACCATGACCCTACTACAGAAAAACCTCATCCCAGAGAGCCAACACACCGGAGACACTGTAGCCGTAAGAGTAGCGGGAGGCACCGTCTTCCGGCTACCCGTTGCCCGTGTTCACCTGGATTGGGGGGTTGGTTCGGGACACGTGAATGTGGGGGTGATGAAGGATTTGCCAGCGGATGTACTACTGGGGAATGATTTGGCCCCCCTAGTTTCTGCTTACGCCCCGATGGGCCCCGCTGAAGCCAACCCAGTGACGACCTGTGCCCAGACCCATGCTGCTGGAACCGGCCCGCTTGCGGCTGAGAACTGGGTAAGACTATCTTCCCTGACATGTACCTTAGATCAGGCAAAATATGACAGTCTAGAATTGGAATGTGACAAGTTGGCCAGTGAGAAATCAGAGATGCAACGACACTACGTCATGTATTATGACATGAGATGTCCCATGGCTTGAACATTGAAATGCACAAACAGGCTGAAATTGTCAAAAGGTTAAATAGGATTTGCTCCCAGGTTTTGCCTTACCTCTCCCAAGAGCGTCAGCAACAAGTTTTGGGAGCCATTGAGAGAGCAAAGCAAGTGACTGTTCCAGAACTGAATTCCATTATTCGCCCTGCAACCTTACAACTTCACCATCAGCTACTGACCCGGTAAGCAAAATGGCCATGCTGATGGGTTGTCCAGGCATTAGAGGAATGGAACTATGGACTAACTTCGGAATCAACCCGTCTGGGGTCTCCTCCTGTGTTAGTCTCCTGCCGAAAGGGGAGATGTGTGACAGGGGTCACTTTGGGCACAGGGTGAGCAAGAAAATAATGGACATTAAGAATATATCTTGGACTACCTAAATTGGGATAGTAATATTAGTTCACAATATGTACTGGTTGTTTGATTCTGAACTCAACAAGTTAATTGAGAGATGTGTTACCTGCCTGTGGTGATGTAAATGAATCTAGAATGGCTTCTGAGGATCTTTCATTGTGATAATTACCTCTGTACTTGTGTGGATTGTAAATAGCAGACAGACAGTCTGCTGAACATAAAGGTTATGCATAGCCATTTAAGATGTAAAGGGATTCGCTATTGAACTCACCTGTCTGCTAAGAGCTGTCAGATGGGTATTGGGAGCTCGTTATATAACCATTGTGTGAAGTCTTTTGATGATGGGTACTGTAGTTAAGAGACGGTAAGGCTAGCCTAAAGGTCATGTGTCTGAGTCATCAGCTGTAGTTAATTAGCTCATGTAAATTCGGTCTGATCAAAGGTGTATGGTCAGAGGAAAATGAGGAATGTAAGGACCTCCTCTCTGTGTGTATAAAATTGGGAGTTTTTCAATAAAGATTGTGAGACCAGCTGGAAAGCACACGGAGCATTGTCTCGTATGTCTGAAAGGATTATCCCTATGGGAAGAGCTCGCCTGACTGTGGAGTGTCGGTAGCTGATGTGTGTTCGGAGTGGGAATATCCTAAACGGCATTAACCCCCTTTCATACTTGGGGACCCGTTACACCTACCCTCCCCTTATGGCAATTAATATGGAGTTCCCCCCCATGGTTATTGATATATAGTTGCCCCCATTCCCCATTACCATTAATATGGAGTTGCGCCACTTCCCCCATGGTCATTAATATGGAATTGTCCCCTTCTCTTTCCATGGTCATTATTATACAATTGCCTCCGCCCCCCCCCCCCCATGATCATTAAAATGGAGTTTCGCCACCATGGCTATTAATATGAAGTTGCCCCTCCCCAATATCCATTAATATATGGTTGCCCCCCTCCACCATGGCCATTAACCACTTCACCCCCTTCCTGAACAGAGCACTTTTTACAATTCGGCACTGCATTGATTTAACTGACAATTGCGCGGCCGTGTACCCAAACAAAATTGACGTCCTCTTTTTCCCACAAATAGAGGTTTCGTTTGGTGGTATTTGATCACCTCTGCGGTTTTTATTTTTTGCGCTATAAACAAAAGAAGAGCGACAATCTTGAAAAAAAAAAAAAAAACAATATTTTTTACTTTTTGCTATAATAAATATCCCCCCAATTTTTTTAAAAAACACATCTCTTCCTCAGTTTAGGCCGCTACATATTTTCCTACATATTTTTGGTAAAAAAAAAATTGCAATAAGTATATTGATTGGTTTGCGCAAAAGTTATAGCGTCTACAAACTATGGGAAAGATTTATGGCATTTTTTATTTTTTTTTACTAGTAATGGCGGTGATCTGCGATTTTTAGCGGTACTGCGACATTGCGGAGGACAAATCAGAGAATTTTGACACTTTTTTGGAACCATTGACACTTATACAGCGATCAGAGCTAGAGGTCAATCGATATGGGTTTTTCTCTGGCCGATGCCGATATTTAGAAATCGCGGCGGCCGATGGCCGATATATGATGCCGATTTTTTTTGGGCCGATATGATGTTAGACCGTTTTTTTTTTTCCCTTCATCTCATAAAATCGAACAGTTAGACCCCTTTCACACTGGGGGCGTTTTTCAGGCGCCTTTGGGCTAAAAATAGTGCCTGTAAAGTGCCTGTAAAGCCGCTCCCCTGCAGTCTCAGTGTGAAAGGCCGAGTGCTTTCCCACTTAGGCGATGCGCCGGCAGGACGTTAAAAAAAAGTCCTGCAAGCAGCATCTTTGGAGTGGTGAATACCGCTCCTCCACCACTCCTGCCCATTGAAATGAATGGGCACTGCTGCCAAAGCGCCTGCATGCAAAGCACTTTGGCAGCCACGCTACCTGGGCACATTTAACCCCTTCATCGGAGCCGCTAGCTGGGTTATAAGGGCCCGCTAGCAGTCGATTAGCGCCGCTAAAATGACGGTAAAGCGCCGCTAAAACTAGCAGTGTTTTACCGTCAACGCCTGCCCGCTCCAGTGTAAAAGCAGCCTTAAAGCGGAGCTCCAACCTAAAGTGGAAATTCCGCTCATCGGATTCCTCCCCCCCCTCCGGTGTCACAATTGGCACCTTTCAGGGGGGAGGGGGTTGCAGATACCTGTATAATACAGGTATTTGCACCCACTTCCAGGCATAGATATCCACAGAATCTGCTTAAATCTGCGGGTATCTACGCCAAGTAATCCCCCCCCCACTGCCTTCTGGGAAACACACAGTTCCCAGAACATAACGGGGACCAGTGAAGACACGCGGCGCAACTTGCGCATGCACAGTTGGGAACCGGGCAGTGAAGCCACAACGCTTCACTTCTTGATTCCCTCACCGAGGATGGCGGCGGGGGGAAGCCGAGAGACGAGCGATTGCTCATCTTCTGCTGCCGACATCGCGGGCACCATCGACAGGTAAGTGTCCATTTATTAAAAGTCAGCAGCTGCAGTATTTGTAGCTGCTGGCTTTTAATATATATATTTTTTTAAGGTGGATATTTCTTACATTTAAACATTTGTTAAACAAAACAAACCTCCAATTAGTTCACTTGTATGTATAATTTAGATTAAAAAAAAAACTATTACCTTAAATACACAAAAACAGGTACCGTATATACTCGAGTATAAGCCGAGTTTTTCAACCCTTTTTTTAGGGCTGAAAATAGTCCCCCTCGGCTTATACTCGAGTCAGTGTACCTGTTGGGTCGCGGGCGTCCATTTTTCAAAAGTCGCGGCTTCCTCCTGGTCCGTGATAGGCGTTTGACACTTTGTTCCGCTACCGCCTATCACGGAGGACCTCTCATCTTCTGACTTTCCCAGCAGACACTGTGTTTAGTGTTCCACCAACCACGGACGTCCTCTTTTCCGAGGATGAAAGAAGGTCCGTGATTGGCGGAACACTGAACACAGTGTCTGCTGGGAAACTGAGTCCGAGGATGAGAGGACCTCCGTAATAGGCGGTAGCGGAACACAGTGTCAAACGCCTATCACGGAGCAGGATGGGACAAGGAGGAAGCCGCGAGTTTTGAAAAATGGACGCCCGCAGCCTGTACAGGTACACTGATATACAGGTACACTAATACAGGTACACTGACTTGGGCACAGTAAGGCTGCAATGATTATGGGCACAGTGAGCTTGCAATGATTATGGGCACAGTGAGGTTGCAAATGGGCACAGTAAGGCTGCAATGATTATGGGCACAGTGAGGTTGCAAATGGGCACAGTGAGGTTGCAATGGGCACAGTGAGGTTGCAATGGGCACAGTGAGGCTGCAAATGGTCACAGTGAAGCTGCAAATGGACATTGTTGACCCTCTTTTCCGCTTACAGTAACTGCTGCATTCTTACCCTAGGCTTATACTCAAGTCAATAAGTTTTCCCATTTTTTGTGGTAAAATTAGGGCCACGGCTTATATTCGGGTCAGCTTATACTCGAGTATATACGGTAATCAAAACTTGTGGACGAAAAAATGGGCTAACTTTACTGTTTAGTTTTTTTTTTTATTCGTTAAAGTGTATTTTTTCCCAAAAAATTGCGTTTGAAAGACCACTGCGCAAATGCCATGTGACACAAAATATTGCAACAACCGCTATTTTATTCCCCAGGGTCTCTGCTAAAAAAAAATATATAAATAATGTTTGGGGGTTCTAAGTGATTTTCAAGCAGAAAACACAGGATTTTTACTTGTAAGCAATAAGTGTCAAGCCCGGTTCACATAGGGGTGACTCCTCAGGCGACTGAGGAGTTGCGTCCCAGTCTGTGCTATGGAATCGTTCTAATAGGAGCGACCTGTACTACTTTTGGGGGCGACGCAGGGCGACTTGCATTGACTTCTATACAGAAGTCATTATGCAAATCGCCTCGGCGGGCGTCTCAAGTCGTCTTGAGATCGCGCCGCCGAGGTCGCCCCCGAAGTCGTGCCGCCCCTGTGTGAACCGGGCCTCAGAAAAGATTTAGTCTTTAAATGGTTAAACTGAGAACTTCTACACACAGGAGTTCAGTCCATTGATAAGTAGAAACATTGTATCTCTTTGCTTCTTTCCTCAGACTTGGCAGGCTGCCCAGATAGGAGAGAGAAGGAAGACTTCAGGCAACTTGCATTGATTTCTATTACAGAAGTCATTTACAAGTCGTGCTGAAGTTTTTTTTTTTTTTTAATATACGTTTTTATTGATTTTCAAAAACACAGGCAAAAATTTACAACTACAAAAACAATAGACAAGCAGAGACAAAGACAGAACAAAACAAAACCAAACAAACAAAAAAACAAAAGAAAAGAAAAGAAAACCCCACATACATACGTTGGTCTTACATGGTATCCTACAATAGACATTACATTATATCAGGTTATTGAAAAATGAGCATTTGATACTACCCATGTTATCTCCATTTTCAAAATTTGGTGTAGTCCTACATTATATATGCCAATACAACGTTTCCGAATTATCACAGATATTTGCCCTTATAACTAGCGGAGAAAGAAAAAAAAGAGACTAGAAAATCTTCCTCTAAAAGGCTTCAGAGGCTGTGGAAGAAACCATCAACCATTTTGACCAAACCTTCTCATATTTGAGAAGACAACCTCTATTAATATAGGTCTCTTTGTATAGTGATAGACTACTGTTAATGAGTCGTTTCCACATAGACAACGATGGAGGGGTCGTTTTTTTTCCAACTAAGAGCTATAGCTTTTCGAGCGTAGAACAAAAGTAGGCCCACCAGAGTACGTCCTGCTAGTCTGCTACCGTAGGAATATATTGCTCTATCAAACCCAACATGCATATTGCCATTGATGGTTGTAATGAAATAGAGGTAATTTGGGATATAAAGGCTAATATCTCTTCCCAGTACCCCACTATTACTGGACAGTAGGGATGAGCCAAACACCCCCCTGTTCGGTTCGCACCAGAACCTGTGAACAGACCTAAAGTTTGCGCAAACTTTAGAACCCTATTAAATACAATGGACTCGAAAGTTCGAAATCAAAAGTGCTAATTTTGAAGGCTAATATGCAAGTTATTGTCCTAAAAAGGGTTTGGGGACCCGGGTCCTACCCCAGGGGACATGTATCAATGCAAAAAAAACTTTTAAAAACGGCCGTTTTTTCAGGAGCAGTGATTTTAATAATGCTTAAAGTGAAACAATAAAAGTGAAATATCCCTTTAAATTTCATACCTGGGGGTGTGTATAGTATGCCTGTAAAGTAGCGCGTTTCCCGTGCTTAGAACTGTCCCTGCACAAAGTGTCATTTTTGAAGGAAAAAAAGTCATTTAAAAGCACTCGCGGCTATTAATGAATTGTCGGCTCCTGGCAATACAGAGAAAAGTAATTAATAAAAAAATAATAATGCGTGGGGTTCCCCCCAAATTCCATTACCAGGTCCTTTAGGTCTGGTATGGATATTAAGGGGTACCCTGCATCAAATAAAAAAAAAAATGATGTGGGGTTCCCCCCAAATATCTATACCAGACCCTTCAGGTCTGGTATGGATTTTAAGGGGAACTCCATGCCAAATTTTGAAAAAAATATGTCGTGGAGTTCCCCCCAAAAATCCATACCAGACCCTTTATCCGAGCACGCAACCTGGCAGGCCGCAGGAAAAAGAGGGGGGACGAGAGAGAACCCCCCCTCCTGAACCGTACCAGGCCACATGCCCTCAACATTGGGAGGATGCTTTGGGGGTCTGTGACCCCTCAAAGCACCATGTCCCCATATTGATGGGGACAAGGGCCTCATTCCCACAACCCTTGCCCGGTGGTTGTGGGGGTCTGCGGGCGGGGGGCTTATCAGAATCTGGAAGACCCCTTTAACAAAGGGGACCCCCAGATTCCGGCCCCCTATATGTGAATTAGTAAGGGGTACATTGTACCCCTACCATTTCACAAAGAAAGTTAAAAAAAAAAAAAAAAAACACACAGACACAGTTGGGAAAGTCCTTTATTAAAAATAAAAAAATAAAAAATAAAAAACCCATTCCAGCGATGTAATCCAGTGTCCCGCAGTGATCCGATGTCCAGCGCTGCAGTCTTCACTCCACACGAAACGTCATTGGCTGAGCGGACCTGATGGGGAACTTCCTCTGCAGTGTAATAAATGAATAGACCCCGCCCCTTCTCACGTTCCCCATCAGGTCCGCTCAGCCAATGACGTAGGGGGCGGGGTCACCTTCACTGGGTGTAAGGCTGAGCGGACCTGATGGGGAACGTGAGAAGGGGCGGGTCTATTCATTTATTACACTGCGGAGGAAGTTCCCCATCAGGTCCGCTCAGCCAATGATGTAGGCGGGGTCTGACATACGAGGGGGCGGGGTCACCCGTCAGATCATAGGGGTAAGCCCCAGCTTTCCTCGCTTGCCGGGGAATAGCCAATGACGTAGGCGGAATCCCGCCTACGTCATTGGCTATTCCCCTATTGAATTTGAATTTGGTAATTGACTTGTTGATGTACATTGTGACCTGTTACTGTATATAGTAACCTGTTTCTGTAAAGTATATAGGGACCTGTTGCTGTATATTGGGACCTATTGCTGTATATAGTGGCCTACTGCTGTATACAGTGGCCTATTGCTGTACATTGTGACCTGTTGCTGTACATTGTGACCTGTTGCTGTACATTGTGACCTATTGCTGTATATTGTGACCTATTGCTGTACATTGTGACCTGTTGCTGTATGTTGTGACCTGTTGCTGTATATAGTGTCCTGTTGCTGTACATTGTGTCCTGTTGCTGTACATTGTGACCTGTTGCTGTATGTTGTGACCTGTTGCTGTATATAGTGTCCTGTTGCTGTACATTGTGTCCTGTTGCTGTACATTGTGTCCTGTTGCTGTACATTGTGACATGTTGCTGTACATTGTGACATGTTGCTGTTAGGGTTGAGCGGACCCGAACTGTAAAGTTCGGGTCCGTACCGAACGTTTGGGTTTTGGGGTCCCAGACCTGAACCCGAACAATTGACTGTATGTTCGGGTTCGGGTCCGGTGTTCGGCAATATGCATGTAAAGTGGCTCTTGTTTCCCGTGCTTAGAACTGTCCCTGCACAAAGTGTCATTTCTGAAGGAAAAAAAGTCATATAAAACTCACTCGCGGCTATTAATGAATTGTCAGCTCCCGGCAATACATAGAAAAGTCATTGATAAAAAATAAAAAAAAGCGTGGGGGTCCCCCCAAATTCAATTACCAGGCCCTTCAGGTCTGGTATGGATATTAAGGGGAACCCTGCCGCAAATTTAAAAAAAAATGCGTGCGGTTCCCCCTAAATATCCATACCAGGCCCTTCAGGTCTAGTATGGATTTTAAGGGGAACTCCACCCCAAATTTAAAAAAAAATGGCGTGCAGTTCCCCCAAAAATCCAGACCCTTCTCACGTTCCGCATCAGGTCCTCAGCCTTACACTGCGTCATTGGCTGAGCGGACCTGATGGGGAACTTTAGAAGGGGCGGGTCTATTCATTTAATACACTGCCGAGGAAGTTCCCCATCAGGCTCAGCCAATTACATTTTGTCTGGACAGCACTGGACATCGGGATCGCCGCGGGACACTGGATTTCATTGCTGGAATGTTTTTTTTTATTTTTTTATTTTTAATAAAGGACTTTCCCAATGGTGTCTGTGTATTTTTTTTTACAATTTTTTACACTTTCCTTGTGAAATGGTAGGGGTACAATGTACCCCTTACCAATTCACATAGGGGGGGGCGGGATGGGATCTGGGGGTCCCCTTTGTTAAAGGGGTCTTCCAGATTCCGATAAGCCCCCTGCCCGCAGACCCCCACAACCACCGGGCAAGGGTTGTGGGGATGAGGCCCTTGTCCCCATCAACATGGGCATGTGGCCTGGCACGGTTCAGGAGGGGGGGGCGCTCTTGTCCCCCCTCTTTTCCTGTGGCCTGCCAGGTTGTGTGCTCGGATAAAGGGTCTGGTCTGGATTTTTGGGGGTACTCCACGCTATTTTTTTTTAAATTTTGTGTGGAGTTCCCCTTAAAATCCATGCCAGATCTGAAGGGCCTGGAATGGATATTTGGGGGAACCGCACGCATTTTTTTTTTATTTGCAGCAGGGTTCCCCTTAATATCCATACCAGACCTGAAGGGCCTGGTAATTGAATTTGGGGGAACCCCCACGCTTTTTTTTTTTTAATCAATGACTTTTCTATGTTTTGCTGGGAGCCGACAATTCATTAATAGCCGCGAGTAGTTTTAAATGACTTTTTTTCCTTCAGAAATGACACTTTGTGCAGGGACAGTTCTAAGCACGGGAAACGAGCGCGAATAGTCCTCAGAAGTTTGGGTCCCCATTGACTTCAATGGGGTTCGGGTTCGGGGTCAAGTTCGGTCCCGAACTCAAACTTTTTTCCGAAGTTCGGTCGAACACGTCGAACCCGAACATCCAGGTGTCCGCTCAACCCTAGTTGCTGTAAATAGTGACCTGTTGCTGTATATAGTGACCTGTTGCTGTATATAGTGACTTGTTGCTGTATATAGTGACCTGTTGTTGTATATAGTGACCTGTTGCTGTATATAGTGACTTGTTGCTGTATATAGTGACCTGTTGCTGTACATTGTGACCTGTTGCTGTACATTGTGACCTGTTGCTGTACATTGTGACCTGTTGCTGTATATAGTGACCTGTTAGTGATGTATTCCTGCAGACTTCTAAAGTTACTAAAAGCTTAATTTGACAATTTCTGCCAGCTGGACTAATGGCCATATATATATATATATACTGTATGTAGGTCAGACTTGCACATCCCCCGCTCGGCGTATCACCCGCATTTAATCTTTCCATCATATTGATCATGAGGCCGGATCTACAGAAAGAGCTGCATAACTGGGAGAGAGATTTGTATGATTGAGCGCCGGACCCCGGTGACCCCGGTCAGAAACATTCCGCGTTCCATCAAAGAACCGCGCCGGATTATCGGAGACTCTGAAGCATCGCAGCCCCGGGACGGCGGCCAACAGACGAGCCTCGCGGGGCAGACAATTATAAATCAATTAATGCCGGCATTTCATTAACCTCCAGCGGGATCATCTGTTGTTTAATTAAGCATCGCGCGGCGGAACCGACAACACAAAAGGATCGGAGACAAAGAAACAAAGAGAATCAGAGAGAAGACGGCGAGGAACGGAAGAGCCTGACGCAGCATTCTCAGCACAATAAAAGTCAATGCCGGGCGCAGGCTCTATAAGTGATGGGATTGTTCTCCCGCACCGGGGAGATCGCTCACACCGAAGCATTAGGGACGCTCGCCTTGTTGGCCTTTGAGGACGATTGTTACAACACCGCGCCGGATAATTGCGTATTTCCCAACTCAGCCATAAATCGCTCCGCGTTCCCAACAGCACAACTCATTTGTAGTGATGCCTCCACCTCCCTCCGATAAGGTTTGTACACTCACCGGACACTTTATTAGGTACACCTGTTGAATTGCTCGGTGACACAACTAGCATTTAGGCATCTAGACGTGGTGAAGACGACTTGCTGAAGTTCACACCAAGCATCAGATTGGGGAAGAAAGGGGATTGAAGTGACTTTGGACGTGGCATGGCTGTTGGTGCCAGACGGGCCGGTCTGAGGATTTCTGGGATTTTCACACACAACCATCTCTCGGGATTACAGAGAATGGTGGGAAAAAAGAGAAAATATCCAGTGAGCGGCAGTTGTGTGGAGAAAAATGTCTTGTTGAGGTCAGAGGAGAATGGGCAGACTGGTTCCAGATGATAGAAAGACAACAGTAACTCAAATAACCCCTCGTTACACCCAAGGTATGCAGAATACCATCTCTGAACGCACAACACATCCAGCCATGATGCAGATGGACTACAGCAGCAGAAGACCACATCGGTTGCCACTCCTGTCATCCAAGAACAGGAAACTGAGGCTACAATTGTCACAGGATCACCAAAATTGGACAATAGAATATTGGAAAAACGTTTCCGGGTCTGATGAGTCTGGATTTCAGCTGCGACATTCAGATGGTGGGGTCAGAATTTGGCGCATGGATCCATCCTGCCTTCTATCACCGGTTCAGGCTGGTAGTGGGGGTGTAATGGTGTGGGGAATGGGGTATCACCGGTTCAGGCTGGTGGTGGGGGTTTAATGGTGTGGGGAATTTTTTCTTGGCACACTTTGGGCCCCTTGGTACCAATTAAGCATCGTTTAAACACCACGTCCTACCTGAGTATTGTTGCTGACCATGTCCATCCCTTTATGACTACAGTGTCCCCATCTTCTGATGGCTCCTTCCAGCAGGGCTGGACTGGGACAAAAATTTAGCCCTGGACTTCATACAGACCGGCCCACTTTAATTCAATAAAATGCTGCCCCCCCAAAAAAATCACGCCCACCAAAAGGCCCCTACATCCATTATTGTATATCATGAGAGGGTGAGAGAGAGGGGAATGAGAGAGAGAGAGAGGGAGGGTTGAGGGAAAGTGGGTGAGTGGGGGTGGATGAGAGAGGGGGGTGAGTTTAAGAGAGAGGGAGTAAGTGTAAAAGAGAGGGGGTGAGTGTAGGACCCCTTTCACACTGAGGCGTTTTTCAGGTGCTTTTGGGCTAAAAATAGCGCCTGTAAAGCGCCTGAAAAACACCTCCGTTGCAGTCCCAGTGTGAAAGTCTGAGTGCTTTCACACTGGGGCGCTGCCAGGGCGTTAAAAAAAGTCCTCCAAGCAGCATCTTTGGGGCGGTGGAGGAGCGCTGTACACACCGCTCGTGCCCATTGAAATGAATGGCCACTGCTGCTGAAGAGCCTGCAAAGCACTTCGGCAGCAGCGCTACACGGGCGCATTTAACCTTTAATTTGGCTGCTAGCGGGGGTTAAAAGCGCCTGATAGAAGCCGAATAGCGCAGCTAAAACAACAGTAAAGTGCTGCTAAAACTAGCAGTGTTTTACCGTCAATGCCCGCCCCAGTGTGAAAGCAGCCTAAGAGTCAGGAAGTGAATGAGACAGAGGAGGCGGCAGAGAGACAGAGGAGGGGGCAGAGAGACAGATGGGGGAGCTGAGAGACAGAGGGGGGAACTAAGAGACAAAGGGGGGGTGCTGAGAGACAGAGGGGGGAGCTGAGAGACAGAGGGGGGAGCTAAGAGACAGAGAGAGGAGCTAAGAGACAGAGGGAGGGAGCTGAGAGACAGAGGGAGGGAGCTGAGAGACAGAGGGGGGCTGAGAGACAGGGGGAGCTGAGAGACAGAGGGGGGCTGAGAGACAGAGGGGGGCTGAGAGACAGAGGGGAGAGCTGAGAGAAAAAGGGGGGCTGAGAGATAGAGGAGGAGAGCTGAGAGATAGAGACGGGGGCTGAGAGACAGAGGAGGGGGCTGAGAGACAGAGGGGGGAGCTAAGAGACAGAGGGAGGGAGCTGAGAGACAGAGGGTGTTCTGAGAGACAGGGGGGAGCTGAGAGACAGAGGTGGGAGCTGAGAGACAGAGGTGGGAGCTGAGAGACAGAGGTGGGAGCTGAGAGACAGAGGGGGGAGCTGAGAGACAGAGGGGGGCTGAGAGACAGGGGAAGCTGAGAGACAGGGGGGGCTGAGAGACAGAGGGGGGAGCTGAGAGACAGAGGAGAGCTGAGAGATAGAGGGGGGAGTTGAGAGATAGAGGGGGGAGCTGAGAGATAGAGGGGGGAGCTCAGAGATAGAGGGGGGAGCTGAGAGATAGAGGAGGAGAGCTGAGAGATAGAGGAGGGGGCTGAGAGACAGAGGGGGGCTGAGAGACAGAGGGGGCTGAGAGACAGAGGGGGGAGCTAAGAGACAGAGGGAGGTAGCTGAGAGACAGAGGGGGAGCTGAGAGACAGAGGGGGGCTGAGAGACAGAGGGGGAGCTGAGAGACAGAGGGGGGAGCTGAGAGATAGAAGAGGAGAGCTGAGAGATAGAGAAAGGGGCTGAGAGACAGAGGAGGGGGCTGAAAGACAGGGGGAGCTGAGAGACAGAGGGGGGGAGCTGAGAGACAGAGGGGGGAGCTGAGAGACAGAGGGGGGAGCTGAGAGACAGAGGGGGGAGCTGAGAGACAGAGGGGGGAGCTGAGAGACAGAGGGGGAAGCTGAGAGACAGAGGGGGAGTTAAGAGACAGAGGGAGGTAGCTGAGAGACAGAGGGGGAGCTGAAAGACAGAGGGGGAAGCTGAGAGACAGAGGGGGAAGCTGAGAGACAGAGGGGGGAACTGAGAGACAGAGGGGGGAGCTGAGAGATAGAGGAGGAGAGCTGAGAGATAGAGGGGGGGCTGAGAGACAGGGGGGTGCTGAGAGACAGAGGGGGGTGCTGAGAGACAGAGGGGGGAGCTAAGAGACAGGGGGAAGCTGAGAGACAGAGGGGGAAGCTGAGAGACAGAGGGGGAAGCTGAGAGACAATGGGGGGGGAGCTGAGAGACAGAAGAGGGAGCTGAGAGACAGAGGGGGGAGCTGAGAGACAGGGGGAGCTGAGAGACAGAGGGGGAGCTGAGAGACAGAGGGGGAGAGCTGAGAGATAGAGGAGGGGGCTAAAAGACAGAGGAGGGGGCTGAGAGACAGAGGAGAGGACTGAGAGACAGAGGAGGGGTCTGAGAGACAGAGGAGGGGTCTGAGAGACAGAGGAGGGGTCTGAGAGACAGAGGGGGGAGCTGAGATACAGAGGGGGAGCTGAGATACAGAGGGGGGAGCTGAGAGACAGAGGGGGGCTGAGAGATAGGGGGCTGAGAGACAGGGGGAAGCTGGGAGACAGAAGGAGGGAGCTGAGAGACAGAGGGGGGAGCTGAGAGACAGAGGGGTGGCTGAGAGACAGGGGGCTGAGAGACAGAGGGGGCTGAGAGACAGAGGGGGGTCTGAGAGACAAAGGAGGGGTCTGAGAGACAGGGGCGGCTGAGAGACAGGGGGGAGCTTAGAGACAGAGGGGGGAGCTTAGAGACAGAGGGGGAGCTGAGAGACAGAGGAGGAGAGCTGAGAGACAGAGGAGGGGTCTGAGAGACAGAGGAGGGGTCTGAGAGACAGAGGGGGATCTGAGAGATAGAAGGGAGCTGAGAGACAGAGGAGGGGCCAAAAGAGGGGGGGTCTGAGAGACAGAGGGGGGTCTGAGAGACAGAGGGGGGTCTGAGAGACAGGGGGTCTGAGAGACAGGGGGGTCTGAGAGACAGAGGGGGGGCTGAGAGACAGGGGGCTGAGAGACAGGGGACTGAGAGACAGGGGGAGCTGAGAGACAGAGGAGGGGTCTGAGAGACAGAGGAGGGGTCTGAGAGACAGAGGAGGGGTCTTAGAGACAGAGGGGGAGCTGAGAGACAGAGGGGGAGCTGAGAGACTGAGGGGGGAGCTGAGAGACTGAGGAGGAGAGCTGAGAAATAGAGGAGGAGAGCAGAGAGACAGAGGGGGCTGAGAGACAGAGGGGGGAGCTAAGAGACAGAGGGGGGTGCTGAGAGACAAAGGGGGGTGCTGAGAGACAGAGGGGGAGCTGAGAGACAGAGGGGGAGCTGAGAGACAGAGGAGAGCTGAGAGATAGAGGGGGAGCTGAGAGACAGAGGGGGGAGCTGAGAGATAGAGGAGGAGAGCTGATAGATAGAGGAGGAGAGCTGATAGATAGAGGAGGGGGCTGAGAGATAGAGGAGGGGGCTGAGAGACAGAGGAGGGGGCTGAGAGACAGAGGAGGGGACAGAGAGACAAAGGGGGGGAGCTGAGAGACAGAGGGGGGAGCTGAGAGACAGAGGGAAGTAGTTGAGAGACAGAGGGGGGAGCTGAGAGACAGAGGGGGGAGCTGAGAGACAGAGGGGGGAGCTGAGAGACAAAGGGGGGCTGAGAGACAGAGGGGGGCTGAGAGACAGAGGGGGGAGCTGAGAGATAGAGGATGAGAGCTGAGAGATAGAGGGGGAGCTGAGAGATAGAGGGGGGAGCTGAGAGATAGAGGATGAGAGCTGAGAGATAGAGGAGGGGGCTGAGAGACAGAGGAGGGGGCTGAGAGACAGAGGAGGAGAGCTGAGAAATAGAGGAGGAGAGCAGAGAGACAGAGGGGGCTGAGAGACAGAGGGGGGAGCTAAGAGACAGAGGGGGGTGCTGAGAGACAAAGGGGGGTGCTGAGAGACAGAGGGGGGAGCTGAGAGACAGAGGGGGAAGCTAAGAGACAGAGGGAGGGAGCTGAGAGACAGAGGGAGGGAGCTGAGAGACAGAGGGAGGGAGCTGAGAGACAGAGGGGGGCTGAGAGACAGGGGGCTGACAGACAGGGGGAGCTGAGAGACAGAGGGGGAGCTGAGAGACAGAGGGGGAGCTGAGAGACAGAGGGGGGAGCTGAGAGATAGAGGAGGAGGGCTGAGAGATAGAGGAGGGGGCTGAGAGACAGAGGAGGGGGCTGAGAGACAGAGGGAGGGAGCTGAGAGACAGAGGGAGGGAGCTGAGAGACAGAGGGGGAGCTGAGAGACAGAGGGGGAGCTGAGAGACAGGGGGAGCTGAGAGACAGAGTGGGAGCTGAGAGACAGAGTGGTGGGAGCTGAGAGACAGAGGGGGGAGCTGAGAGACAGAGGGGGGAGCTGAGAGACAGAGGGGGGAGCTGAGAGACAGAGGAGAGCTGAGAGACAGAGGAGAGCTGAGAGACAGAGGGGGAGCTGAGAGACAGAGGAGAGCTGAGAGATAGAGGGGGAGCTGAGAGACAGAGGGGGGAGCTGAGAGACAGAGGGGGAGCTGAGAGATAGAGGAGGAGAGCTGATAGATAGAGGAGGGGGCTGAGAGATAGAGGAGGGGGCTGAGAGACAGAGGAGGGGGCTGAGAGACAGAGGAGGGGGCTGAGAGACAGAGGAGGGGACAGAGAGACAAAGGGGGGGAGCTGAGAGACAGAGGGGGGAGCTGAGAGACAGAGGGAAGTAGTTGAGAGACAGAGGGGGGAGCTGAGAGACAGAGGGGGGAGCTGAGAGACAGAGGGGGGAGCTGAGAGACAAAGGGGGGCTGAGAGACAGAGGGGGGCTGAGAGACAGAGGGGGGAGCTGAGAGATAGAGGATGAGAGCTGAGAGATAGAGGGGGAGCTGAGAGATAGAGGGGGGAGCTGAGAGATAGAGGATGAGAGCTGAGAGATAGAGGAGGGGGCTGAGAGACAGAGGAGGGGGCTGAGAGACAGAGGAGGGGGCTGAGAGACAGAGGGGGGTGCTGAGAGACAGAGGGGGAGCTGAGAGACAGAGGGGGGAGCTGAGAGACAGAGGGGGGAGCTGAGAGACAGAGGGGGGAGCTGAGAGACAGAGGGGGAGCTGAGAGACAGAGGGGGGAGCTGAGAGACAGAGGGGGGAGCTGAGAGACAGAGGGGGAAGCTGAGAGACAGAGGGGGAAGCTGAGAGACAATGGGGGGAGCTGAGAGACAATGGGGGGAGCTGAGAGACAGAGGGGGAGCTGAGAGACAGAGGGGGGGTTGAGAGACAGAGGAGGGGGCTGAGAGCAGTTGAATCTCGAGGAGGAAGGGGACATGGAGGTCATTTGGGGGTCTACTGAAGCAGTTGAATCGCGAGGAGGAAGGGGACATGGAGGTCATTTAGGGGTCTACTGAAGCAGTTGAATCTCGAGGAGGAAGGGGACATGGAGGTCATTTAGGGGTCTACTGAAGCAGTTGAATCTTGAGGAGGAAGGGGACATGGAGGTCATTTAGGGGTCTACTGAAGCAGTTGAATCTCTAGGAGGAAGGGGACATGGAGGTCATTTAGGGGTCTACTAAAGCAGTTGAATCTCGAGGAGGAAGGGGACATGGAGGTCATTTAGGGGTCTACTGAAGCAGTTGAATCTCAAGGAGGAAGGGGACATGGAGGTCATTTAGGGGTCTACTGAAGCAGTTGAATCTCAAGGAGGAAGGGGACATGGAGGTCATTTAGGGGTCTACTTGAGCAGTAGCATCTCGAGGAGGAAGGGGACATGGGGGTCATTTGGGGTCTAATGGAGCAGTTGAATCTCGAGGAGGAAGAGGACATGGAGGTCATTTAGGGGTCTACTGGAGCAGTTGAATCTCGAGGAGGAAGGGGACATGGAGGTAATTTAGGGGTCTACTGAAGCTGGGAGGAATGTGACATGAGGTCATTTAGGAGTCTACTGAAGCTAAAGCATCACAAGCTGCGAAGGGACATGGAGGTAATTTAAAAATCTCCTGGAACAATAACAATCTCTAGGAGGTATATGACATGGAGGTCATTTTTGGAACCTTACTAGAGCAGTAACCATAATAGAAGGAATGTGATATGAAGGTCATTTAGGAGTCTACCAAAGTGTCCCACAAGGACAGGTGCATGTGCATTGAATGAGCAGAATATTGCATGAGCTGGGCAACGTTCCTCAAGGTAGCTTGGATCCTCATAGACACAGTGTACAGAAGCTGAAATCGGTCAAGCTGCACAGACTAGACACCAGTTTTGGGTGATGGGAGGAAATGTAAGATCCTGGAGTAAAACCAAAAACAACTGGAAGAACATTCATTTCATGCAGTGGAACTATAGCCAGGACTTGAATGCTTCCTTCTTTGCCTCTATGTTTACCCAAATCAAAAAAGCATACGCCCATAGGTGTGCGCACAGGGTGTGCCAGGTGTGCCTGGGCACACACTAATCACCCCTTGTGGCGCAGATTCCCCCTGTTTGGACCCCTGGTATTTCAGAAAAGCCCCCTAACGGGGCTCCTAAAATAAATAGATAAATAAATAAAATGTAAAAATAAAATAATAAAAAATAAAATAATAAAAACGACTGACACCGCCCACTCCCCTACTCATAGGTGTGCGAGCAGGGTGTGCCTGAAAACACCCTAATCACCCCGTGTGGTGTAGATTCCCCTTGTTTAAACCCCTGATATTTCACCAAAGCCCCCTAAAGGGACTACTAAAAAAAAAGCTAAAAAAATTTTTTTTTTATAAATAATAAATAAAATAATAACAATAAAAACGACTGACCCCAATCTCTGCCCTACTGACAATGTCCATTGCTCTACTGACGCTGTCAGTATATATACACATGCACACATATGCATGTGTTTGAGCTTTGGGGTGCACACCCTAATGCCTATGCATGCGCCCCTATTACAAGCGTATGCTCTATTTATATGCCTCTGTAACATTAAAACTACAACCACTCAGTTAATGAATTTAAAGGGGTTCGGGGCACTTCACAGAACAGTACAATATCCATAGTACCCCAGCGCACTCGCCTCACCATTGTCAGAGTAATAACATGCAATAAAATTAAGAATCTTCAGCTTGGTGCTTCCAGGCCCGGTCACTGAGTGGTTACATTTTATCATTCGCTTTCCTACTCCCTGCAGGAAAAGTCTTAACGCCGGGCCAGTCAATAATACAAAGAAATATCTGCTGCCTAAAAATTGTGTGCGCTTATCAGAAAATTAAATACCCACATAAAGGAGAGAGAGCGATTACTGAGCAGCAAACAGTTTGTCAAGTTCACTAATATTATGATTTGCAGAAGCTGGACGCTTCCAGGGAAATCAATCTGAATTATTAATAAATATTTGTGATTGATGCAAAGTCCGGCCCCGTAGTTCGTCTTTGTGCGCTCTGCGCTGACATCGCCTCATTATTTCGAGAGTTACTTCTTGCAGTTCCTCATTCAGACGTTTGATAAATAAACTGGCCTCAGACATGTAGTTAAAATAGACAGCAAAAAAGGGCTCTGGGGCTAGAGAGCTGTCTTATGCGCCCCTTATTCTGCTCCGGGGGAACGGGGGAGTCGATCTGAGTCAGTGAGATGATAAAGTAGAACACTTGCAATTCTCATGAATGGGGATTGTGGGGAAAGAATGAGAAGCTATGAGATAGGTTGGTAACCTGTTCCCTGAAGACGTGACCTATCACGAAACGTGTCGGGCGGGGTTGGTTTGTGACGTCATCACGCATGGCGCAAGTTCGGGTGGCGATTCTGTATGTGAATGATCGATTTTAACATTACGCCTGTGAGCTATTGCTTGTTATTGTTGAGAATAAATCCTGCATATCTTAAATGATATTGGACCATGGAGAGTTTCATTTATTTTTGAGAGTGACACATACCCTTTAATGGTTGTCTGCCGAACTGTAAAGTCAGTGTGAGCACCACCAAGAGGAGAGACAAGCTACTGGGGATGTGGAGCCAAAAGATTGCTCCTAGGACTGAGGAGCGTGTTTCTCATGCTGTGTTTAACCCATTATGATCTGGAGGTTATTAATTCCAGTAAGGACTTGAAGGGCCATCATGAATGGGCACACCTGGGCACTGCCCACGGGCCCCAGGTGCATGGGGGGGCCCTGATCTGGGCGATGTGTTTGGAGGGATGCACTGGCGATTTTGCCGCTCCTCTTTGATAGGAGAAACTGCAATGTCACTCCTGCCAAAGGGAGCAGCGGCTGGCTTCTGCTGGAGAGAGGATTCAATTTTCTTCTGCTTCCTGAAGGGGGTGGAAGAGAGCTGGTGCTAAGATTAAGAACTCACCTTAGTCTCAGCGTGGGAAAGGAAGGAGAAGTTAGCCTAATTGCAGGTGGGAACACAACGGGGAAGGGGGGGCACAACTCTGATGTAAGGGGACACTGTGATGGGGGAACCTGATGCATGGGGACATTGTTATGGGGAACCTGATGTATGGGGACATTGTTATGGGGAACCTGATGTATGGGGACATTGTGATGGGGAACATGATGTATATGGGCTCTGTGATGGGGGAACCTGATGTATAGGGACACTTGATGCATGGAAACACTGTGATAGAGGAACCTGGTGAAAAAGGACACTGTGATGGGGGAACCTGATGTTTAGGGACACGCTGATGGGGGAACCTGATATTTAGGGACACACTGATGTGGGAACCTGATGTTTAGGGACACACTGGTGGGGGAATCTGATGTTTAGGGACACACCGATGGGGGCACCTGATGAATGGGGACACTGTAATGGGGGAACCTGATGTATGGGGACACACAGATGGGGGAACCTGATGTTTAGGGACACACTGATGGGGGAGTCTGATGTATGGGGACACTTGATGTATGGAAACACTGTGATGGGGACACCTGATGGTAATGGGCACGGTGACGAGGAACCTGATGTTTAGGGACACACTGATGGGGGAACCTGATGAATATGGGCACTGTGATGGGTGAATCTGATATTTGGGGACACCTAATGTAAGGGAACACTGTGATGGGGACACCTGATGTATATAGGCATTGTGATAAAGAAACCTGGTGTTTAGGGACACTGTGATGGGGAACCTGGTGTTTAGGGACACTGTGATGGGGAACCTGATGTATGGGGACATTGTGATGGGGGGCCTAATGTTTAGGGACACTGTGATGGGGAACCTGATGTATGGGGACATTGTGATGGGGGGCCTAATGTTTAGGGACACTGTGATGGGGAACCTGATGTATGGGGACATTGTGATGGGGGACCTAATGTTTAGGGACACTGTGATGGGGGAACCTGATGTATGGGGACACTGTGATGGGGGACCTAATGTTTAGGGACACTGTGATTGGGAAACCTGATGTATGGGGAACCTGATGTAAGGGAACACTCTGATAGGGACACCTGATATATATAGGCACTGTGATAGAGGAACCTGGTGTAAAGGGACACTGTGATATAGGAACCTGATGTTTAGGGACAAAGTAATGGGGGAACCTGATATATGGGGACACTGTGATAGGGACACCATATGTATGGGGATACTGTGATAGGGAATAGTGATGAGCCGAACACCCCCGGGTTCGGTTCGCACCAGAACCCGCGAACGGACCGAAAGTTCGTACGAACATTAGAACCCTATTAAATACAATGGATGCGAATGTTCGAATTCTAAAGTGCTAATTATAACAACTATTATGCATGTTATTGTCCTAAAAAGGGTTTGGGAACCCGGGTTCTGCACCAGGGGACATGTATCAATGCAAAAAGAAGTTTTAAAAACGGTCGTTTTTCGGGAGCAGTCATTTTAATGATGCATAAAGTGAAAAAAAAAAAGTCAAATATTCCTTTAAATATCGTACCTGGGGGGTGTCTAAAGTATGCCTGTGAAGTGCCACGTGTTTCCCGTGTTTAGAACTGTCCCTGCACAAAATGACACTTCTAAAGGAAAAAAAAGCCATTTAAAACTGCTTGCGGCTTTAATGTAATGTCTGGTCCCGGTAATATGGATGAAAATCTTTAAGAAAAATGGCATAGCTACCCCATGACCCCCCCCCCCCCTACCCCAGCCCATTACCAGCCCCTTTGGGTCTTGTATGGATATTAAGGGGAACCCCGCACATAAAATAAAAAAGGCCCTATATACTCTGAACAGCCGTATACAGGCGGTGCATACAAGACAGGGACTGTAGGTTTGTTCTTATGTAGAATCTGTTTGTAATTTTGAACAGGTACATTGTTTAAGTGTAGCTCCAGCCCAAAAATCTATTTTTAAACTTTTTGGAAAACATAGGTAAGGGTTATCACCCCTGTAACATTTGTTTTGCTGTCTGTGCCCCTGTTCAGAACATTTCACCTCACTTTCCGTCCCAATGACAACTGTTTTTGAAATGTGGTGTTTTTCTTGAAACAAGGATTGCTGATAAAGCATCAGTACAGAGGAGACACCTTTCTCCCATATTAATTCTTACAGGAGAGAATTTTCCTTCCTAGGGGTAGATTTCCTCTCACTTCCTGTTGTCTTCTTGCGTTTGCAAGTAGGAGTCGTTTGTAAGTTGGATGTTTGAAAGTAGGGACCTGCCGTATATACTCTGCAGAAATAGGCCCCTTAGTTGTTGGTGTTGGCACAACACTGTAAGCACTCAGTTACTCTTGGTTGGTGCTGGAACGCCCTGCTGTCAACTATTATATCAGGAATTTTAATTACATATAATTGTTGAACAGTGGTAGTAAAAATTGGGCCTTTGATGGTGGTGCTGGTGCCACAACACTGTAAGCCCTGACAGTTACTCTTGGTGGGTGCAGCAATGGGCCCTGCTGTGAATTATTAGATCAAGAATTGTAATTGCATGCCCCTGTTGAACAGGGGCTGAAAAATTGGGCCTTTGGTGGTGGTGGTGGTGTTGACACAACACTGTAAGCCCTCAGAGTTACTCTTGGTGGGTGCAGGAATGGGCCCTGCTGTGAATTATTAGATCAAGAATTGTAATTACATGCCCCTGTTGAACAGGGGCTGAAAAATTGGGCCTTAGGCACTGGTGGCACAACACTACAACCCCTCACAGATACTGTACTTGGAGCACAGCAATGAGCCCTGTTGCAAAGTATTGCTTCAAAAATTGTAATGACACGCCCCTGTTAAACAGGGGCTGAAAAATTGGGCCTTAGGCACTGGTGCCACAACACTCCAACCCCTCACAGATACTGTACTTGGAGCACAGCAATGAGCCCTATGGCAAATTATTGCTAAAAAAATTGTAATTACACGCCCCTGTAAAACAGGGGCTGAAAAATTGGGCCTTAGCCACTGGTGGCGGCACCCATAAACAAAAATGATCTTCCAAGCTATCATCATCAATCGTATCATTGAGGACTCGGAGGAGGAGGATAGCCAGTCAACATAACAGCACAGACACTCAGCATCAGCATCAGTCTTGAAGGGATGTGACATGTTAAAATCAATTAGTCTGTTATATCAGCATCAGGTGTGTGGTAGCTGGTGGTGATCCAAGACTGGTTCATCTTGATGAAAGTCAGTCGATCAACCGAGTCGGTGGACAGGCGCACCCTGTGATCCGTGACAAATCCTCCAGCAGCACTGAATGTGCGTTCCGAAAGAACGCTGGATGCAGGACAGGCCAGTAGCTCAATTGCATACTGTGCAAGCGCTGGCCAGTGATCCATCCTCAAGACCCAGTAAGCCAGAGGATTTTCGGTGGGGAAGGTGTCCAAGTCTGACCTTGCCCCTAGATATTCCTGCACCATGTTTATCAGACGCTGGCGATGGTTGCTGGAACCAATCATACTTTGGGGCTGCGGACTAAAGAATTGTCTGAACGCATCGGTCAGACGGCCACCTTCCCCACCGCTCCTTCTTTGACTGGCCGAAGCCTCAGCAACTCGTTGTCCTGGACCAGGAGTTTGTAACCTCCCAGTCTCTGGGAACGCGTTGCACAGACCTTTCTGCAAGGCCTCCCGGAGTTGTCTCATCCTCTGCTCCCTCTGCGACGGTAACATAAGGTCCGCAACCTTACCCTTGTACCGTGGATCAAGGAGAGTGGCCAGCCAGTAATGGTCCCTCTCCTTGATCCGAAGAATACGAGGATCCTTCCGCAGACTTTGCAGGATCAGGGAGGCCATGCAGCGTAGGTTTGCTGAGGCATTCGCTCCGGAGTCCTCTGGGTCACTAAGGACGACATGATCCGCAGTCACCTCCTCCCAGCCACGTACAAGTCCACTGGTTTCTTGGGACTGTAAATCATCCCTAAAAGACTGCTGCTGATGATGCTGAGTGCCAGCCTCCACCTCCATGCTGACACAATCCTCCTCCTCCTCCTCCTCCTCCTCCTCTTCCTCTTCCTGTGCGATGGGTGGGACAGAAGGAACACTGTCTGGGTAAAGGGGGCCTTGAGAGGCAAGGAAGTCCTCCTCTTCCTGCCTCTGTTCTGCCTCAAGTGCCCTGTCCATTATTCCACGCAGCGTGTGCTCCAACAGGTGGACAAGAGGTACAGTGTCACTGATGCATGCACTGTCACTGCTCACCATCCTCGTGGCCTCCTCAAATGGTGCCAGGACAGTGCATGCATCCCTGATCATGCCCCACTGGCGTGGAGAAAAAAAACCAAGCTCCCCTGACCCTGTCCTGGTGCCGTAGTCGCACAGGTACTCATTGATGGCCCTCTGCTGCGTGTGCAGCCGCTGCAGCATGGCCAACGTTGAGTTCCACCTGGTGGGCATGTCACATATAAGGCGGTTCTTGGGCAGGTTCAACTCCTTTTGCAGCTCAGCCAGGCGAGCACTGGCATTATAAGATCTGCGGAAATGCACACAGACTTTCCTGGCCTGCCTCAGGACATCCTGTAAGCCCGGGTACCTGCCCAAGAACCGCTGCACCACCAGGTTAAGGACGTGAGCCACACAGGGCACATGGGTCAGTTGTCCCTGTCGGAGGGCGGAGAGGAGGTTGGTGCCATTGTCGCAAACCACCATTCCTGGCTTAAGCTGGCGTGGCGTCAACCACCTCTCGGCCTGGCCCTGCAGAGCAGACAGGACCTCTGCCCCAGTGTGGCTTCTGTCCCCCAAACACACCAGCGCAAGCACGGCATGGCATCTTTTTGCCTGCGTACTTGCGTAGCCCCGTGAACGGCTACGGAGCACCGCTGGTTCATAGGACAAACCACAGGAAGAGGCCATGGAGGAAGAAGAAGAGGAGGGGGTGGAGGAGAGAGGTGTGTCACAACCAGTAGTAGCATTTTGGAGGCGTGGCGGTGGGACAACCTCCAACACTACTGCACCTTGTCCTGCATCCTTCCCAGCTGCCAAAAGAGTGACCCAGTGGGCCGTGAAAGAAAGGTAACGTCCCTGTCCATGCCTGCTGGACCATGAGTCAGCGGTAATATGCACCTTACCGCTGACCGCCCTGTCCAGCGAGGCCAAGACATTGCCTTCCACATGCCGGTAGAGAGCCGGAATAGCCTTCCGTGAGAAAAAGTGGCGTTTGGGAACCTGCCACTGAGGAACCGCACATTGCACAAACTCACGGAAGGGGGCCGAGTCTACCAACTGAAAAGGCAGCAGTTGAAGCGCTAGCAATTTAGCCAAGCTAGCATTCAACCGCTGGGCATGTGGATGGCTGGGAGTGAACTTCTTTCGACGGTCCAGCAGCTGGGGCAGGGAAATTTGCCTGCTAGAATCGGACGTCGGTGTACTGCTAGCAGAGTGGCCGCAAGTACTTGGCTGTGACACACCTAATTCTACACCTTCATTCCTCTCAGTGCATGTTTCAGAGAGGACTGAAGTTATAGTGGGGTTGGAAATCCCAGCTGATGCGGTGCAAGGAGAGGTCCGCTTTGTTCTTTGGTGTGGGTCTTTGAGGTAGGCTTGCCAACGAGCTGCATGGCAGGTCAACATATGTCTGGTCAGGCATGTGGTACCCAAGCGGCTGATGTTTTGGCCACGCGATATACGCTTGAGACATATGTTGCAAACAGCAGCTGTGCGATCTGATGCACTAGCCTCAAAAAAGGCCCACACCAAGGAACTTTTTGAATGACGGGCAGAGGCAGCGCCCTGCACAGGCGGAGCTCTGCGGTGTGATTCCGTCGGTGTACTGCCCTTACGCTGGCCACCAAAGGGCATCCTGTCTCGTTGGAGATGTGCCTCCTCCTCATCCTCCTCCTCCTCTCTCCTATTAGGCACCCACGTGGAGTCAGTGACCTCATCATCCCCTCCCTCCTCATCACTGGAGCCAATCTGGCAGTATGCTGCAGCTGCTGGAACATGACTGCCAGATTGGTGTCCTTCTTGAGCATCCCCTCTGTCTGCTCTCACCCTACTGCCTTCCTGTAGCTGGGTTTCATCATCAGACCCTTCGAAACGCTGGGCATCCTCCTGGAGCATGTACCCAACACTGTGCTCAAACAGTTCGGGGGACTCCTCAGGAGGAGGACATGGTGGGTCTAGGGAAGGAGTGACTGATGATGAGTCTGACATTGATACCAGGGAAGAGGACGCTTTGGCAGCTGCTTTGCCAGTACCCTGAGCCTGGGTGAGAGAGGATGAGGAGGAGGAGGAGGGCTTGGTCATCCACTCTACCAAGTCTTCGGCATGATGTGGCTCAACATGTCCAGCTGCGGAAAAGAAGGACAAGCGTGTCCCATGGCCATGTGCTGATGACAATGCACCGCGTCCACGACCAGCACTGTTGCCCCCAGACACAGAGCCTGCTTGCCCTCTTTTATTGCCTCCTGACTGTCTGCCTCTCCTTGTTTGCCTTCCAGACATTCTAATAGATGGCCTGCAGGGAGATGGGAAAAAAGCAATAAGGGCTACCTTCAGGTGTCCTTCTCTGTCCCTTGAAACAAGGACTTGCACAGTGAAAGAAACTGACACTCTCCCTACCTACAGTTTTCTGTCCCTAGAAAAAATGTTTTTTTTAAGCACAATATAGCACAAGGAGAATTCACTCACTGTCCTTCCAGGTCCCTGGAAACAAGGACTTGCACAGTGAAAGAAACTGACACTCTCCCTACCTACAGTTTTCTGTCCCTAGAAAAAATGTTTTTTTTAAGCACAATATAGCACAAGGAGAATTCACTCACTGTCCTTCCAGGTCCCTAGAAACAAGGACTTGCACAGTGAAAGAAACTGACACTCTCCCTACCTACAGTTTTCTGTCCCTAGAAAAAATGTTTTTTTTAAGCACAATATAGCACAAGGAGAATTCACTCACTGTCCTTCCAGGTCCCTAGAAACAAGGACTTGCACAGTGAAAGAAACTGACACTCTCCCTACCTACAGTTTTCTGTCCCTAGAAATTTTTTTTTTTTAAGCACACTATAGCACAAGGAGAATTCACTCACTGTCCTTCCCAGTCCCTAGAAACAAGGACTTGCACAGTGAAAGAAACTGACACTCTCCCTACCTACAGTTTTCTGTCCCTAGAAAAAATGTTTTTTTTAAGCACAATATAGCACAAGGAGAATTCACTCACTGTCCTTCCAGGTCCCTGGAAACAAGGACTTGCACAGTGAAAGAAACTGACACTCTCCCTACCTACAGTTTTCTGTCCCTAGAAAAAATGTTTTTTTTAAGCACAATATAGCACAAGGAGAATTCACTCACTGTCCTTCCAGGTCCCTAGAAACAAGGACTTGCACAGTGAAAGAAACTGACACTCTCCCTACCTACAGTTTTCTGTCCCTAGAAAAAATGTTTTTTTTTAAGCACACTATAGCACAAGGAGAATTCACTCACTGCCCTTCCCAGTCCCTAGAAACAAGGACTTGCACAGTGAAAGAAACTGACACTCTCCCTACCTACAGTTTTCTGTCCCTAGAAAAAAATGTTTTTTTTAAGCACAATATAGCACAAGGAGAATTCACTCACTGTCCTTCCAGGTCCCTGGTAACAAGGACTTGCACAGTGAAAGAAACTGACACTCTCCCTACCTACAGTTTTCTGTCCCTAGAAAAAATGTTTTTTTTAAGCACAATATAGCACAAGGAGAATTCACTCACTGTCCTTCCAGGTCCCTGGTAACAAGGACTTGCACAGTGAAAGAAACTGACACTCTCCCTACCTACAGTTTTCTGTCCCTAGAAAAAATGTTTTTTTTAAGCACAATATAGCACAAGGAGAATTCACTCACTGTCCTTCCAGGTCCCTGGAAACAAGGACTTGCACAGTGAAAGAAACTGACACTCTCCCTACCTACAGTTTTCTGTCCCTAGAAAAAATGTTTTTTTTAAGCACAATAAAGCACAAGGAGAATTCACTCACTGTCCTTCCAGGTCCCTAGAAACAAGGACTTACACAGTGAAAGAAACTGACACTCTCCCTACCTACAGTTTTCTGTCCCTAGAAAAAATGTTTTTTTTAAGCACAATATAGCACAAGGAGAATTCACTCACTGTCCTTCCAGGTCCCTAGAAACAAGGACTTACACAGTGAAAGAAACTGACACTCTCCCTACCTACAGTTTTCTGTCCCTAGAAAAAATGTTTTTTTTAAGCACAATAAAGCACAAGGAGAATTCACTCACTGTCCTTCCAGGTCCCTAGAAACAAGGACTTACACAGTGAAAGAAACTGACACTCTCCCTACCTACAGTTTTCTGTCCCTAGAAAAAATGTTTTTTTTAAGCACAATATAGCACAAGGAGAATTCACTCACTGTCCTTCCAGGTCCCTAGAAACAAGGACTTACACAGTGAAAGAAACTGACACTCTCCCTACCTACAGTTTTCTGTCTCTAGAAAAAATGTGTTTTTTAAGCACAATATAGCACAAGGAGAATTCACTCACTGTCCTTCCAGGTCCCTAGAAACAAGGACTTGCACACTGAAAGAAACTGACACTCTCCCTACCTACAGTTTTCTGTCCCTAGAAAAAATGTTTTTTTTTAAGCACAATAAAGCACAAGGAGAATTCACTCACTGTCCTTCCAGGTCCCTAGAAACAAGGACTTACACAGTGAAAGAAACTGACACTCTCCCTACCTACAGTTTTCTGTCCCTAGAAAAAATGTTTTTTTTAAGCACAATATAGCACAAGGAGAATTCACTCACTGTCCTTCCAGGTCCCTGGAAACAAGGACTTGCACAGTGAAAGAAACTGACACTCTCCCTACCTACAGTTTTCTGTCCCTAGAAAAAATGTTTTTTTTAAGCACAATAAAGCACAAGGAGAATTCACTCACTGTCCTTCCAGGTCCCTAGAAACAAGGACTTACACAGTGAAAGCAACTGACACTCTCCCTACCTACAGTTTTCTGTCCCTAGAAAAAATGTTTTTTTTAAGCACAATATAGCACAAGGAGAATTCACTCACTGTCCTTCCAGGTCCCTAGAAACAAGGACTTACACAGTGAAAGAAACTGACACTCTCCCTACCTACAGTTTTCTGTCCCTAGAAAAAATGTTTTTTTTAAGCACAATATAGCACAAGGAGAATTCACTCACTGTCCTTCCAGGTCCCTAGAAACAAGGACTTACACAGTGAAAGAAACTGACACTCTCCCTACCTACAGTTTTCTGTCCCTAGAAAAAATGTTTTTTTTAAGCACAATATAGCACAAGGAGAATTCACTCACTGTCCTTCCAGGTCCCTAGAAACAAGGACTTACACAGTGAAAGAAACTGACACTCTCCCTACCTACAGTTTTCTGTCTCTAGAAAAAATGTGTTTTTTAAGCACAATATAGCACAAGGAGAATTCACTCACTGTCCTTCCAGGTCCCTGGAAACAAGGACTTGCACAGTGAAAGAAACTGACACTCTCCCTACCTACAGTTTTCTGTCCCTAGAAAAAATGTTTTTTTTAAGCACAATAAAGCACAAGGAGAATTCACTCACTGTCCTTCCAGGTCCCTAGAAACAAGGACTTGCACAGTGAAAGAAACTGACACTCTCCCTACCTACAGTTTTCTGTCCCTAGAAAAAATGTTTTTTTTAAGCACAATATAGCACAAGGAGAATTCACTCACTGTCCTTCCAGGTCCCTGGAAACAAGGACTTGCACAGTGAAAGAAACTGACACTCTCCCTACCTACAGTTTTCTGTCCCTAGAAAAAATGTTTTTTTTAAGCACAATAAAGCACAAGGAGAATTCACTCACTGTCCTTCCAGGTCCCTAGAAACAAGGACTTACACAGTGAAAGAAACTGACACTCTCCCTACCTACAGTTTTCTGTCCCTAGAAAAAATGTTTTTTTTAAGCACAATATAGCACAAGGAGAATTCACTCACTGTCCTTCCAGGTCCCTAGAAACAAGGACTTACACAGTGAAAGAAACTGACACTCTCCCTACCTACAGTTTTCTGTCCCTAGAAAAAAAAAATTTTTAAGCACAATATAGCACAAGGAGAATTCACTCACTGTCCTTCCAGGTCCCTAGAAACAAGGACTTACACAGTGAAAGAAACTGACACTCTCCCTACCTACAGTTTTCTGTCCCTAGAAAAAAAGTTTTTTTAAGCACAATATAGCACAAGGAGAATTCACTCACTGTCCTTCCAGGTTCCTAGAAACAAGGACTTGCACAGTGAAAGAAACTGACACTCTCCCTACCTACAGTTTTCTGTCCCTAGAAAAAATGTTTTTTTTAAGCACAATATAGCACAAGGAGAATTCACTCACTGTCCTTCCAGGTCCCTAGAAACAAGGACTTACACAGTGAAAGAAACTGACACTCTCCCTACCTACAGTTTTCTGTCCCTAGAAAAAATGTTTTTTTTTAAGCACACTATAGCACAAGCACAAAACACACTGACACTCTCCCTACCTATCCTTCTCTTTCCCTAAACTAAAGGAATCCAGGTTAAGCAAGAAAGAAATAAATGTCACTGTCCCTGCCTATGTTTCTCTTTCCCTGCTCCGGAACACACTACACTAGGCCGCCGTGCTGGCGGCCTTTTATAGTGTGGGGCGTGTACTAAACACCCTCAGCAATAATTGGCCACAGGCATCCTGCCTGTGGCCAATCATTGCTCTCCTCGCTGCCGGCGCTGTGATTGGCCAAGCATGCGGGGTCACAGTGCATGCTTGGCCAATCACAGCGCCTGGATGACACTGCGATGGCGTAGTGCATTGTGGGCCGTTCGCGTCACTCGAATTTGGCGCGAACGGCCCAAATCGTTCGATCTTCGTCGAACGATCGAACAGCCGATGTTCGAGTCGAACGTATGTTCGATTCGAACACGAAGCTCATCCCTAATAGGGAATAGGGATGAGCTTCGAGTTCGAGTCGATGCATGGAACAGCGAACAATGTGGGGTGTTCGCGGCAAATTCGAAAAGCCGCGGAACACCCTGTAAAAGTCTATGGGAGAAATCTAAAGTGCTCATTTTAAAGGCTTATATGCAAGTTATTGTCATAAAAAGTGTTTGGGGACCCGGGTCCTGCCCCAGGGGACATGTATCATTGCAAAAAAAGTTTTAAAAACTGCAGTTTTTTCGGGAGCAGTGATTTTAATAATGCTTAAAGTGAAACAATAAAAGTGAAATATTCCTTTAAATTTCGTTCCTTGGGGGGGGGGGGGGGGTGTATAGTATACCTGTAAAGTAGCGCTTGTTTCCCGTGTTTAGAACTGTCCCTGCACAAAGTGCCATTTCTGAAGGAAAAAAAGTCATTTAAAACTCACTCGCGGCTATAATGAATTTTCGGCTCCCGGCAATACATAGAAAAGTCATTGATAAAAAATAAAAAAATGCGTGGGGGTCCCCCAAAATTCAATTACCAGGCCCTTTAGGTTTGGTATGGATATTAAGGGAAACCCTGCCGCAAATAAAAAAAAAATGCGTGGGGTTCCCCCCAAAATCCATACCAGACCCTTTATCCGAGCATGCAACCTGGCAGGCCGCAGGAAAAGAGGGGGGACGAGAGAGCGCCCCCTCCTGAACCGTACCAGACCACATGCCCTCAACATTGGGAGGCTGCTTTGGGGGTCTGTGAGTCCTCAAAGCACCATGTCCCCATGTTGATGGGGACAAGGGCCTCTTCCCCACAACCCTTGCCCGGTGGTTGTGGGGGTCTGCGGGCAGGGGGCTTATCGGAATCTGGAAGACCCCTTTAACAAAGGGGACCCCCAGATCCCGCCCCCATGTGAATTGGTAATGGGGTACATTGTACCCCTACCATTTCACAAAGAAAGTGTAACAAATTGTAAAAAAAAAAAAACACAGACACCGTTGGGAAAGTCCTTTATTAAAAAAAAAAAACATTCCAGCGATGAAATCCAGTGTCCCGCGGTGATCCGATGTCCAGCGCTGTCCAGACGAAACGTCATTGGCTGAGCCTGAGCGGACCTGATGGGGAACTTCCTCCACAGTGTAATAAATGAATAGACCCGCCCCTTCTAAAGTTCCCCATCAGGTTCGCTCAGCCAATGACGTAGGTGTAAGGCTAAGCGGACCAGATGCGGAACGTGAGAAGGGGCGGGTCTATTAATTTATTACACTGCGGAGGAAGTTCCCCATCAGGTCCGCTCAGCCAATGATGTAGGCGAGGTCTGACATACGAGGGGGCGGGTCACCCGTTCCTGCGCTCAACGAGAATATCTATGAGGGGTCACCTGCCCCCTTGTATGTCAGACCCCGCCTACATCATTGGCTGGGCGGACCTGATGGGGAACTTCCTCCGCAGTGTAATAAATGAATAGACCCGCCCCTTCTCACATTCTGCATCTGGTCCGCTTAGCCTTACACCTATGTCATTGGCTGAGCAGACCTGATGGGGAACTTTAGAAGGGGCGGATCTATTCATTTTTTACACTGCAGAGGAAGATCCCCATCAGGTCCGCTCAGCCAATGACGTAGGTGTAAGGCTAAGCTGACCAGATGACGAAACGTCATTGGCTGAGCCTGAGCGGACCTGATGGGGAACTTTAGAAGGGGCAGGTCTATTCATTTATTACACTGCGGAGGAAGTTCTCCATCAGGTCCGCTCAGGCTCAGCCAATGAAGTTTCGTGTGGACAGCGCTGGAGATCGGATCACCGTGGGACACTGGATTTCATCGCTGGAATGGGTTTTTATTTTTATTTATTTTTTTATTTTTTAATAAAGGACTTTCCTAACAGTGTGTGTGTTTTTTTTTACAATTTGTTACACGTTCTTTGTGAAATGGTAGGGGTACAATGTACCCCATTACCAATTCACATAGGGGGGGCCGGCATCTGGGGGTCCCCTTTGTTAAAGGGGTCTTCCAGATTCCAATAAGCCCCCCACCCACAGACCCCCACAACCACCGGGCAAGGGTTGTGGGGAAGAGGCCCTTGTCCCCATCAACATGGGGACCTGGTGCTTTGAGGGGTCACAGACCCCCAAAGCATCCTCCCAATGTTGAGGGCATGTGGCCTGGTACGGTTCAGGAGGGGAGGCGCTCTCTAGTCCCCCCTCTTTTCCTGCGGCCTGCCAGGTTGCGTGCTCAGATAAAGGGTCTGGTATGGATTTTTGGGGGAATTCCACGCCATTTTTTTTAAATTTGGGGGTGGTGTTCCCCTTAAAATCCATACCAGACCTGAAGAGCCTGGTATGGATATTTGGGGGGAACCCCACGCATTTTTTTTTTAAATTTGCGGCAGGGTTCCCCTTAATATCCATACCAGACCTGAAGGGCCTGGTAATTGAATTTGGGGGAACCCCCACGCTTTTCTTTTCTTTTTTATCAATAACGGGAGCCGACAATTCATTAATAGCCGCGAGTGAGTTTTAAATGATTTTTTTTCCTTCAGAAATTACACTTTGTGCCGGGACAGTTCTAAGCACGGGAAACATGCGCCACTTTACAGGCATATCATACACACCCCCCAGGTACGAAATTTAAAGGAATATTTCACTTTTATTGTTTCACTTTACGCATTATTAAAATCACTGCTCCCGAAAAAACTGCAGTTTTTAAAACTTTTTTTTTGCATTGATACATGTCACCTGGGGCAGGACCCGGGTCCCCAAACACTTTTTAGGATAATAACTTGCATATTAGCCTTTATAATTAGAACTTTTGATTTTGAACGTTCGAGTCCATTGTATTTAATAGGGTTCTAAATTTTGCGCGAACATTCTGTCTGTTCGCAGGTTCTGGTGCGAACCGAACAGGGGGGTGTTCAGCTCATCCCTAATACATACCTCCCAACTGGCACGGATTGTGCGGGTTTTACCCGCAGAGGCTCCTCCTTCCCGCACTCCCGCGAGACTATCATGTTTCCCGCACAGCAGGAAACATGAAGAGAAGAAGAGGAGCAGCAGCAGCAGGAGGTAAGACCCCCCCCCCCCCGCGATCGGCGCACTAGTAAATGTTCCGGCGGCAACCACCACCCCCCCCGCCAACTTCTGTGGCAATTCCCGTTTTTTGTTTTTTTTTTGCCAACGTCCCGACCCCCCCCCCCGCTCAACAACTCTGGTTGGCAGGGGAGAGGGGAACATCAGAATGTCCCGCGAAGGGACTTTACAAAGTTGGGAGGTATGCTAATAGGGAACCTGATGTATAGGGACACTGTGATGGAGAACCTGATGTATGGGGACACTGTGATGGGGACACCTGATATAAGGGGGCACTGTGATGGGGACACCTGATATAAGGGGGCACTGTGATGGGGACACCTGATGTATGGGGACACTGTGATGGGGGACTTAATGTTTAGAGACACTGTGATGGATGGGGGAACCTTATGTATGGGCACACTGTGATGGGGAACCTGGTGTATATGGGCACTGTGATAGAGGAACCTGGTAAAAAGGGACACTGTGATAGAGGAACCTGATGTTTAGGGACACAATAATGGGGGAACCTGATGTATGGGGACACTGTGATAGGGACACCATATGTATGGGGACACTGTGATGGGGAACCTGATGTATGGGGACACTGTGATGGGGAACCTGATGTATGGGTACACTGTTACATAGTTACATAGTTAGTCAGGTTGAAAAAAGACACAAGTCCATCCAGTTCAGCCATAAAAAATAAAATAATACAAATAATAATATCATATAATCCCATATACCCAATTCTATACCCACAGTTGATCCAGAGGAAGGCGAAAAACCCCAGCAGAGCATGATCCAATTTGCTACTGCAGGGGAAAAAATTTCTTCCTGATCCCCCGAGAGGCAATCGGATTTTCCCCGGATCAACTTTACCTATAAATGTCAGTACCCAGTTATATTATGTACATTTAGGAAAGAATCCAGACCTTTCTTAAAGCAATCTACTGAGCTGGCCAGAACCACCTCTGCAGGGAGTCTATTCCACATTTTCATAGCTCTTATGCCGCGTACACACGGCCGTTTTTCATGACGAGAAAACTGACATTTTTTAGATTGGTCGTGAAAAACGGTCATGTGTATGCTCCATAGCAGTTTTCTCGACGAGAAAACTGCCCGAAAAAAAATTAGAACCTGCTCTATTTTTTCTCGTCGTTTTTCATGTCGTTCTTTTTAACGTCCTGAAAAACGGTCGTGTGTACGCTTTTATGAGGGGAAAAAAACATGCATGCTCAGAATCAAGTATGAGACGGGAGCGCTCGTTCTGGTAAAACTAGCGTTCGTAAAGGAGATAGCACATTTGTCACGCTGTAACAAACTGAAAAGCACGAAGACTCAAAAGCACGAATCGTCTCTCACCAAACTTTATTAACACGAGGATCAGCAAATGCAGCCCAAAGGGTGGCACCATTCGAATGGAACTTCCCCTTTATAGTGCCGTCATACGTGTTGTACGTCACCACGCTTTGCTTGAGCGTTTTTTTTCATGAACGTGTGTATGCAAGGCAGGCTTGAGAGGAATCACGACGAGAAAAACGTTGTTTTTTTGCATGATATGAATAACGGTCGTGTGTACGCGGCATTACTGTGAAGAAACCTTTCCGTATTTGGAGGTGAAATCTATTTTCCTCTAGATGTAAAGAGCGCCCCCTTGTCCTTTGTGATGACCGTAAAGTGAATAACTCAACACCAAGTTCACTATATGGACCCCTTATATATTTATACATGGTGATCATATCCCCCCTTAATCTCCTCTTCTCAAGAGTGAATAAATTCAGTTCCTCTCATCTTTCCTCATAGCTGAGCTCCTCCATGCCTCTTATCAGTTTGGTTGCCCTTCTCTGCACTTTCTCCAGATCCCCAATATCCTTTTTGAGAACTGGGGCCCAAAACTGAACTGCATATTCCAGATGAGGTCTTACTAATGATTTGTTCAGGGGGGCAAAATTATATCTCTCTCTCTGGAGTCCATACCTGTCTTATACAAGAAAGGACTTTGCTCGCTTTGGAAACCGCAGCTTGGCATTGCATGTTATTATTGAGCTTATGATCTACCAAAACCCCCGATCCTTCTCCACTACGGATCCCCCCAGTTGTACTCCCCCTAGTATGTATGATGCATGCATATTATTAGCCCCCAAGTGTATAACTTTACATTTATCAACAATAAACCTCATCTGCCACATAGTCGCCCAATTAGACAGAGCATCGAGGTCGGCTTGTAAATTGGAGACATCCTGTAAGGACGTTATTCCACTGCATAGCTTGGTGTCATCTGCAAAGACAGAAATGTTACTTTTGATCTCAGACCCAATATCATTTATAAAGATATTAAAAAGTAAGGGTCCCAACACTGAACCTTGGGGTACACCACTGATAACCTTGGACCATTCAGAGTAAGAATCATTAACCATTACTCTCTGAATTCTGTCTTTTAGACAGTTTTCTATCCATTTGCAAACTGATATTTCCAATCCTGTAGACTTTACCTTACACATGAGCCGTGTGTGGGGAACTGTATCCAACGCTTTTGCAAAATCCAAGTATACCACGTCCACCGCCTCCCCTCTGTCCAAGTATACCGCGTCCATCGCCACCCCTCTGTCCAAGTATACCACGTCCGCCGCCACCCCCCTGTCCAAGTATACCACGTCCACCGCCACCCCTCTGTCCAAGTATACCACTTCCACAGCCACCCCTCTGTACAAGTATACCACGTCCACCGCCACCCCTCTGTCCAAGTATACCACGTCCACCGCCACCCCTCTGTCCAAGTATACCACGTCCACCGCCACCCCTCTGTCCAAGTATACCACGTCCACAGCCACCCCTCTGTCCAAGTATACGACGTCCACCGCCACCCCTCTGTCCAAGTATAGCACATCCACCGCCACCCCTCTGTCCAAGTATACCACGTCCACAGCCACCCCTCTGTCCAAGTATACCACGTCCACAGCCACCCCTTTGTCCAAGTATACCACGTCCACCGCCACCCCTCTGTCCAAGTATACCACGTCCACAGCCACCCCTCTGTACAAGTATACCATGTCCACAGCCACCCCTCTGTCCAAGGTTTTACTTACCTCTTCATAAAAAGAAATCAGGTTTGTCTGACAACTTCTGTCTTTCATGAATCCATGCTGTCTGTTGCTTAAAAAAAAAAAAAAATCCAGCAAGAACTCATCTATGTGGTCTTTTATTAATCTCTCCAGTATCTTCCCAACTATAGAAGTTAAACTAACAGGTCTATAGTTACTTGGTAAAGACTTTGTTCCCTTTCTAAATATAGGCACCACATTGGCCCTGCACCAATCCAGTGGTACTATTCCTGTCATTAATGAGTCCCTAAAAATTAGATACAATGGCTTTGAAATTACAGAGCTCAATTCTTTTAGGATCCGTGGGTGTATGCCATCTGGTCCAGGTGCTTTATCCACCTTTATTCTGTCTAAATATTTCTGGACCATATCACTTTTGAGCCATTGTGGTTTTGGGGCTGTGTCACTACCACCCCCATTATGGACATGATCTCCCCCATGCTCCTTTGTATACACAGAGCTGAAGAAAGTATTTAATAAATTAGCCTTCTCTTTGTCCCCAGTCACCCACTCTAGATTATTTTGTAAAGGGCCTACATGCTCAGACTTGACCTTTTTACTATTAATATATTTGAAGATTTTTTGGGGGGTTTGTCCTACTATCTTTTGCAATCTGTCATTCGTTTTGAATTTTTGCATCCTTGATTTCCTTTTTACATATTCTGTTATATTCTTTGTAACATGTAAATGACACTAGTGTTCCTTAATTTTTATATTTTTAAAAGCTCTTTTCTTATAGTTTATAGCTTTTTTAACGTTTTGCTGTGAGCCACATATGTTTTATTTTTAGCCTTTTAAACTTATTGCCCATGGGAATATACTTTGCAGTGAGTTTACAGTCTTTTTAAAGAATTGTCAATTTCTGTTCTGTGCCCATTGATGCCAATATTCCCTCCCAGTCTAAGTCCTGGAGAGCAGCCCTCATCCTTGGAAAATTTGCTCTCTTGAAATTACTGTATTTATTGGCGTATAACACTCACTTTTTCACCCTGCAAATCGGTTGCAAATAGTGTGTGCGTGTTATACGCCGATACTGCAATTTGGGCTGCCTCAGAGAGAACAGGGAGGGGGGCGGGATGAGCGCCGTCAGATTACATACAGCGAGAATCTCCGTTTTACTCAGCGATCTCTGTAATAGGAAGTCCCGTATCCTGGGCCAGCATTGGACCAATGTTCTGTCTATCATAGAAGCCGGTCCAGGAGGCGGGACTTTGTATTAAAGAGGCCGCCGAGTAAACAGGAGATTCTCGCTGTATGTAATCTGACGGCGCTCATCCCGCCCCCCTTCCTGAGATGGGCATTGATCAGGCTGCATTCATGGCAATGGGGAGGCTGCAGATGGGCATTAATCAAGCTGCATTGATGGGCAATTGTGAGGCTACAGATGGGCATTGATTAAGCTGCATTGATGGGCATTATTGAGGCTGCAGATGGGCATTGATCAAGCTGCATTGATGGGCAATTGTGAGGCTACAGATGGGCATTGATTAAGCTGCATTGATGGGCAATTGTGAGGCTGTGGATGGGCATTGATCAAGCTGCATTGATGGGCAATTTTGAGACTGCAGATGGGCATTGATGGCTGCATTGATGGGCACTGACCCTTATTTTGCTTCAAAGTTCTTTATTTAAAATGTAAGTTTTTTTCCTGAAACTTCCCTCTTAAAATGAAGGTGCGTGTTATACGCCTGTGCGTGTTATATGCCGATAAAAACGGTAAGTGTTTTTATCTTTCCCGTATGTGATTTTTGCTTACAGCTAACATCAAATGAAATCACTTTATGGTCACTGCTACCCAGGTGTTCCTTTATCTGAACATTAGTAATACACTCTGCATGGTTTGAGATTACCAGGTCCAACAGAGCATCATTCCTAGTTGGGGCCTCAATAAACTGGACCATAAAATTGTCCTGCAATAGGCTTATACATTTTTTTCCCTTTAACAGTCCCAGCAGTGCCATTACTCCACTCAATTTCTGGGTAGATAAAATCCCCCATTATTATCACTGTCCCAGCCCTTGCAGCCCTTTCCATCTGTGCAAGGAGCTGACTCTCCACCTCCTCATTAACATTGGGTGGTCTATAACAAACTCCAATGATTAACTTTGAACTACGCACATCTGTATGCAGTTCCACCCATAATGCTTCAGACTCGTCACACTCTTCATCCACCAGGTCCTCTTTCACACTCGCTTTGAGATCACTTCTCACAGACCCCTCCATCTTTCCTTTTTACCCTGTCTTTCCGAAAGAGTGCATAGCCAGGAAAATTAATAGCCCAGTCATGTGAGGAATGAAGCCAAGTTTCAGCAATACCGATTACATCATAGCTCTCCTGATGCACCAGAGCTTCCAACTCACCTATTTTGCTTGGCAGACTAGTTCTGGCATTGGTGAAGAAACACTTTAATGCATTAATATATTTTGACCGGTCACATACTATCCTCTTGGGTGTTCCGAGATTGCAACTGTGATGGGGGACCTAATGTATGGGGACACTGTGATGGGGAAACTGATGTATGGGGACACTGTGATGGGGAACCTAATGTGTGGGGACACTGTGATGGGGACACCTGATTTAAGGGGGCACTGTGATGGGGACACCTGATGTATGAGGACACTGTGATGGGGGACCTAATGTTTAGAGACACTGTGGTGGGGGAAACCTTATGTATGGGGACACTGTGATGGGGGACCTAATGTTTAGAGACACTGTGATGGGGAAACCTGATGTATATGGGCACTGTAATGGGGACACTTGATGTATGGGGACACTGTGATGGGGACACCTGATTTAAGGGGGCACTGTGATGGGGAAACCTTATGTATGGGCACACTGTGATGGGGGACCTAATGTTTAGAGACACTGTGATGGGGAAACCTGATGTATATGGGCACTGTAATGGGGACACCTGATGTAAGGCTGCTAGGGGCCCCAGAGCATTACTTTGCCCAGGGGCGCATGATGCAATTAAGATGGCACTGGTAAGAAGTGAGTGTTGGTGGTGGGGTCACACTGGGCGAGTGTATTGCAGCACTTGGAGCACAGACTATAGAATTGAAGAATTGCACACAATTAATTTATCACTGGGAATTTAATGACTTTATATGAACTTTTATTTGGATTGATGATGGATTGGGCTTTATAATAATTTGTCTCCATTTGCACATATTTTTTTATGAAATTTGTACAGTATATATGAATTGTTTAATTTATATGTAATTTCATTTTTGATTGGGTGAAGTATTGAGCACTTAGCACTTTATATTTAAAGGGACAGCGCACCCACTTTGGGTGATTAGGTTGGTAACTTAAGCTGGGAATTGTAGAAGCCTTTTTAAAATGATGGTTGGTATGGGCCAGCCACTTAAAAGACGTTTTGTTTTTTTTCCTTCCAAAAATGTTTTATTAACCACTTCAGCCCCAGACCATTTTGCTGGCCAAAGACCAGAGCACTTTTTGCGATTCGGCACTGCGTCGCTTTAACTGACAATTGCGCAGTCGTGCGACGTGGCTCCCAAACAAAATTGACGTCCTTTTTTTCCCACAAATAGAGCTTTCTTTTGGTGGTATTTGGTCACCTCTGCGGTTTTTATTTTTTGCGCTATAAACAAAAATAGAGAGACAATTTTGAAAAAAATGCAATATTTGCAATATTCTGCACAGACACCAATCAGATTCTAACCTCAGCTTGTTCAATTAAAGGAGTTATAAAGGTTGCAGAAGGTGTAATAGGATAAAAAACCTTCTGTGTGTAGCAGCCTCCCCAGCACCCCCCTAATTATTTACCTGAGCCCCATCTCTCTCCAGCGATGTCCATGAATGTCTAAGCCGTCCGGGACACTCCACCCGATTGGCTGTGACACAGCAGCGGCACCATTGGCTCCAGCGGCTGTCAATTAAAGTCAGTCAACCAATCAGGGGAGAGAGGGGGCGTGGCCAGGCCGGGGCTCAGTATCTGAATGGACACAGGGAGCTGTGACTCGGCTCCAGTGCCCCCATAGAAAGCTGCTGACTGTGGGGACACTCGATAAGAGGGAGGGGCCAGGAGCAGCAAAGAGGGACCCGAGAAGAGGAGGATCGGGGCTGCTCTGTACAAAACCCAACTGCACAGAGGAGGTAAGTATACCATGTTTGTTATTTAAAAAAATAAAATAAACCCCAATCACAAGCAGTGGCAGCTGGTGGAATTTTTTTTGGGGGGGTGGCAAACCGTATGCAATCCCCCCTGTCGGTCGGTCGGTATTACTTACCCCATCACCGGTGGCTTCCCCTGCTTGGCAGCGGTGACCTCCCATTCTCCTGCTCTCCACAGGGCATTGCGGCGGTGGCGGCTTCCGTGTCCTCCCTCCTCCTCGGCGGCCAATCGGGAGACTTCTCTTTTCGGTCAATCGGAAAACGGGTCTCACACCCGCTTCTGATTGGCCAGATTGAGGATCAGTGTTTCAACAGCGAATATTCATAAGCTATTGTAACACACCTGGGTGGGCTCTGGTCGTATTCCCTGCGACCCAAGCCCACCCTATTTTGAAGCCTTTTAGAGCCTCTGGCTCTTATCAGGTGCTTAAAAAAAAACACACTCGTTGTAATTCATGCGCCCGGCATCCTGAAAGGGGCCGGACACATGAATAGGGGGCCATGGCAGCCATGGATAGATTTGTGCTATGCATGAATCTATTCATTGCATATAGGGGGAAGCCTGGAGAGAGGACGGGCCGCCGCTGGTCACAAGATAGAAAACGAACCCTACCAGTCATAGGGGGACAAACAGTAACTGGTAAAGACAGATCAGCTGCATGAGATTAGTATATCTGGAGCCTCATTCCTAAAAAAAAAGAGATGGGAGCACCCGATAGGATCTCCAGGGAAGTGCTACCAGCTACCACAGGGGTCAGAGTATAATAAGCCCATCTACCTTCACTGCGAGTTCATTCAAATAGGAATAACTAAGCATAGAAAGAAATGAAATTAGAAGACAGAAGGATATATAAAAAATGAAAAAACAAAAAAGGGGGGGGTTAATTGGGGGAGGGTAGGAATAGGGGGAAGGGGTTGAAGAGAGGCCCCTTGATTGCTCTGGGTTGAATACCCCTCTGAAAGCCCCATGGGGGATGCCAGAGAAGAAAGTAAAAGAGATGAGGGGGGCAATCTAAACTAAGCGAAGCAGAGCAAAACTCTTTTGCGTGGACCCCCATATCCCCGCCTCTCAGGGAAAGAGGAGGTCCCCAAGGACATGTAGCCAGGATCAGATTGAGTCATTCTACAATGGGGAGTTTTTCTTCGCAGAATGGATGTCTTTTTCTATACAAAATTTGACTATATATACCCACAATAATGTATTTTGTTTAATAATATATACCGGTATGTGTCCTTTCTCTATTTTAGTCACATGACAATCCTATCTATTTTCCACTTGATCATACAAAAAAAGCTCCTGAAGAAGCGGCTAAACCCGCGAAACATGTTGAGCAACAAATTCGTATTTTCTGTGGATGTTTCTATCGGGTAACGATAGGATGTAACCAAGTTTCTTTATGATTGTCATGATGTATTTTTCTATTCTATAAATATGTTAACATATATAATTTTGTAATAAAATCTTTTTTGTAATTTCTTATTCTTGACTGTATTATCAGCTCAATATACGGTACCATAAAAGTCCACATACAGCCTCATCCCAATCTTTACTTTTCATTTTCGATGGGACGAAGGTGCCACTCATAACTTTTTTGTATATATACGGCACCTCTTTATCATTCTACAGGGTGTTGCGTTGAGGCTTGGAAAACATTTGCGCACAAAAGACAGTTAAGAAGTAGGGTTCAAACGCAGTTTTTAAAAGCTCTCTGTACCTAAAACGATCAAACGTTGATTTGTTAACCGCTATTGTTTGGTTTGTTTTTCTGCAGGACCCTGATGTTATAAACACGCCCCTTCCTGTGGAATACGGACCTTTGGTGGAGGAAGAAGAAAAGGTTCAAACTAGACCAGAAGACCCAGATGTGATCCCGCCACTCCTGGTGACCCCTGAAAAATCGGGGAAAGAAGACAAATGCAAGCATCGTTCTCCACCTCCCATTCCACCTGCTAGAAAAGTCCAAAACAAGGTTCATGCTGAACCGAAAGGACAGGCAGAACCTAGACCGGTCTCGGAAGGTGGACATGGCAACTTGGTCTTCGCTCAAGCTAACCTGTCAAATGAGCTTCACAACAGAAACAAATTTAAAAATCTTTGGAATCCAACGTATGGCTCATGGTTTACTGGGAAAACGGTGGACAAAACCATTTCTCCTACCGAGGAACCAGTCCCTGAGAACAAGAACACAGTTATTGAGGGGGGCTGCCCTGTTGCCCCCATTGTAACGGCCAGTAGACTCCCAGGCTCCTCCGTATTACTACAGCCATCCACACTGACTTCAAACGTTCAGGAAGTGCCTCTGTTTAGGTTTCGCCACTTTCCTTGCGGCAAAGTTAACTATGGCTATCAGCAACAAGGCCTGCCTGTAGAGACACCAGTGGCACCATTTTGCCCCACGAAACACAAAGACGTTATTCCTCGGAGCAAGAGTAATATAACCCAGGAGACTGTCTAAGTCCCAATAGGGACAAAAGGGAGGACTGGCAGGATCACCATACTGGTAGAAAATATACCAATAAATATTTTTCAAGTTGTGCCAAACATTTAATTGTGAACCTTTAGAAGCTGGGTCAGCTCTACAGGCCATGATGGTCTCGGTTGGTTATTCTTGACTTTATGTAACTGGGACAAGAATTCTCTTGAAATGAGTTGTAAAGGCTTTTTTTTATTATTAAAATAATAAACAGGTTTATACTTACCTGGTGAGTGCAACGGTATTGCACAAAGTGGCCCTGATCCTCCTCTTTTGGGGTTCCCTGCCGGCGCTCTAGGCTCCTCCACTTCTTTATGTGCCACCATAAGAGTCCACTTCCTATCTGGGCACATGTGTGGGTGCGCTCCCAAGCTCTGTTGTGTGCATCCATAGACACACACACATGGCTCAGCCCCACCCCAGGATTCAATTGACAGCAGCAGGGGCCAATGGCTCCCGCTGATGCCTTTCAGTCTTGATAGAGAGAGAAGAGAGCCACTGCAGATAGGCACAGCGCTGGACTTAGTGAGGACTGACAGACTGGGACGTTTTTTACCTTAATGCATTTTGGTCAAAAAAGTTTCCCTTCAGAACCACTTTAATCCAGTGCTAAATGGTGCCAGTGCCAAAGATGCCAACAAGGTGTGAGCCAGTCAAACACATCTACAATGCTGGGTAGCAGACTTGCACGTAGAGCTTCTACTTGGGTATTTTTTGATGAGAGCTGAAATTCTTTGCATGTAAAACAAAGTAACCCTAACCCTAAATAAAAAGTCTGTTTTTTATATCCCTGTTAAAACTCCAAATACTTGTAGGCAGTCTGCTTTCTCCACTGCAGGTGGCGCTCTTCTGCAGTAGCATTGCAGTTGGAGGGGAAGTCAAGAGGAACATGTTTCCTCTATGGTTTCCTGGGTCACTGGGGAAGCTATCCAATTGGATGCTGCCGCCCCATGTGACTCTAGCAGCCATCTTGGCTGTCAGACTTGGCATGCATTTGTTGCGAGCGGGTAGAGTAGGGACATGTCAACTATCCGTCAGTGGACAGAACTAGCGATAGGGAAGGGTTCCAGGCAAGGAGGGAAAGCATGGGATTTGCAACTTCTCTGGACTTCCTCCCGTTTGGGCTGGAGACGGCCAGGCCGCATTCTGCCCCCTCCAAACAGGTACTGAAACCTGCTCTCTACATGCAGTTGGGACCCGTGAGTGTTCCCGGTTGGGCTGTCTTCCCACCGGGTTTATTGTAAACTGTCTTTGCATTATTTCAATACAAGTTCTTTACATCCAACTTGGACTGTGTGTGTTATTGCTGCTGCACCCCACCTACATACTTCCTATTGGTGGTTTTTATAGAAGGCCATTAAGGGTCACGCTGCCATTTCTGTCAATTTCATTTTCAGAACTTAATTTTCAGCCAAGGAAGCCGCCATCTTGGCCTCTGTTTAGTCTTCAACTGCCATGATGCTGCACGTGTGATTTATTTTTATTTTCATTTAGAATTTTGGATGGCCCAGATGAGGAATGATCCTGAGCTGTTTAAAAAAAAAAAAAAAAAAGAGGCCTGCTACCAAGGGCAAAAACATTTAAAAATATTTCTAAAATGTCATTACACCAGTACCAGGACTGGGTTGTCCAGCTCCCAGGACAAGGATACAGAACTGCGTGCCAATGAATAGGTGGACCACCCTGCATTCATTCTTTGGCCCCTTGATTCACTGCGCCCAAGGCAGCTCCCCTTCTGCCAGTTGAAGATCAAACATAGGCCAAGATGGCAGCTCCCTTGGCTGAAAATGATAGGAGGGTTTAGTTCCACTTTAAAGCAGAACTAATCCCATCTATCGCTTTCAGCCAAGGGAGCTGCCATCTTGGCCTCTGTTTGATCTTCAACTGCCATGGTGCTGCACATGTGATCAGTTATGACACTGGCCATTGAATAGTTTGACAGTTCGGTTGAGCACACATTGAATGTAACAGTTACATTCCTGGCACGTGCCGGGAATCAAACTGTTTTTTGAAACTGTTAAATCGATGGGTTTAGTTTCACTTTATTGTCCCAGTGACAACAGTTTCTCTAGAGAGGGTGTAAGCAGGTTGAGTTTAACACTTTCCCAGCCGGGAGGGTTAAGAGTTAACATGCTTTCTTTCTTGGCGGGCTTTCTTGGGTCCGACCCACTGATCCTGTGCTGTATAAAAATGGGACAGGATTCCGATCTGGAGGCACGCATAGTGTAAGATATGTTGCAGTTGCTGGAGTCCATTCAGTCTGTTGCCAGAGTACCCTTGGATAAACAGCCTTCTACAGAGTGCAGGACCTCCAAGTTCTACAATTTGCCCAAAGACACCAGTTCTGGAGATCTGCCCAGAGCCACTGATAAGGCAGTACAACCTGCTTTTTTACTGAGCCCAGGCCCCATCATCTAAACAGGGGGGGCCCAGGGCAGCTTTATTATTAATTTCTGCCTAAATGAAAAAATGGATTTTACTATGTAGACCACACCACCACTACTACTTAAAGTACCAGGGCCCAAATTGCATTTTCCTGGGCCCCGTTAAGTCAACAGAGGGGTCCAGGAGGTGGGAACTCAAGAGGAACCTGTTCTCATTTTTGGGTGTAGATGGATAAAGTCAGTGCCACGGTTCCACTAAACCCTGGGGGGTGTAGGCTGGGTTGGGGGGGGGGCCTTGTCAGCAAGGCTGTACAGAGCCCCATGATTTCTAACAGCGCTCCTGATTTGTCACTGTGAACTCTGCCATAAATAGACTCTCTATCCTGGGCAGGTATCCTGGGGCAGCTACAGGAAAAGACTGCATTTTGTTCTGTTTGCTGAGAGTTTTCAGTAAAGCGTTTGAAACTTTGCCTGGTCTGAAATTATTTAAAGGGTGTAATGCAAGTAACCGGCACACATAGTCTACAGTTTGGGTCAGTTAAACACACTGGGGGGTGAAAACATCAGTACCGGAGTGAATACAGTGTGAAGACACAGGTGGTTACCAGGGGTAATGAAAATCTCTCTAGCAGCCTGTCATTAGTGTGTGCCAGGTGAGACAGCCTCTTGCAGGAAGAGTTGCTATCAGCACTCTCTCTCTGAGCGGTCCATCTCCCATAGCAATAGGAGCAGATCAGCACCACAGAGGTCCTCAGTCTGTGCACAGGCATGGAAGAGGAAGAGTTCCATTACTGGGAGTAGAGATGTAACATTTTCAGAAATTTTAAAGGCATGGAAAAAAAAGTTGTTTGTTCTGGAAAAAAATGTCGATTTTGGAAAAACTAAAAATAGCTTCAGTGTGGAGTAATTGTACAAATTGAAAGTCATTTTGTTGCACTGGGAAGGTGAAATGTATATAAAAGTATTATGCTCGAAATAAAACACAGCTTATTCAGTAAATAAACCAAACTTGCTTTTTTCAAAAATGTATTTTTTTTATTACAAATGGAATAACAAGGACTGTATATAAGAACATTTCACCTATACATGAGAACAGGTAACCCCCCCTCTGCCTTTCCCTTCCTAATAAGAAGCAGCAGAATGAGTGTTTCTGGAAGAACTCTGGAGGGAAAAGCTCCTCCCACTTTCATTCTGGTCCTCATCATTTCATTCCATAAAGTATTTCTTAATGTCTTTAGGGCACATCTGGCATGCTGGAATGGGTTTTGTCCTCCTTGTAGCATTTGGAAAAGAACATTTCTTCTCACAATATCTGCAAGTTGCAGCTTTGCTCTCAGCAGAAATGTGGAAATGTTTCCAATCTCTAGATGTTGGTCTCATCTATTTACTGAGGGGAGGAAAAGAAAAAAACTATTTCATGAGCAGACTTAAGGGACACATTATGCTGTGATGATGAAGAACAATAATAGGAATCATTTAAAGGTTATAAAGATAAACTAATTTGTATGAAGAGCTTGATAAATGTTCTCCTGATTTTCTCTTAGACATGTGCAGTTCGTTTCATTCTGAATAAATATTCAGACAAATTTTTTGTTGTTCGGAGATTTGGATATATCTGAATACCCGAATTACAGTATAAGCAAAGTTTAACGAATTCCCCCAATAATAAAACTAAATTCGTCCAAATTTCCAAAAATTCAAATTGAAATTCGAATCTAACTTTACATAAAATTCCAGTTGAATTTGAACTGTAAACATATTTATGAAATCAAAAACTATGTGTGTTATTAGAGTACCATTCCAAAATAATGCTTTTTTTTTTGTTAAGATAAAAGTGATTTAAAGAGTCATTCTAATCATTTGATGAATTTCTCTATAAATGAAAGGATTGTGTATTTTTGAGAGGTCATGGTTGGTAACACTTCCTTACTTGAAGATGCGGCTGGTGAAGAAACACGTTGTGATGATCCAGAAACAGCAGAAAGAGTGTTTCATTGTAATCATTTGATGAAGATTTTTCTTTTGTTTGTTCACTTTGATGCATTCAAATAAAAAAAAAAAGTTTCTGAATGTTACGAATGTTTTGAATCGAAAAAGATCGGTAAATTTGAAGAGAATTAGGAAAAAGACTTAAAACGAATTGCGAATACGAATCCCGAATACGAATTGAACGAGTCAACCAAATTTAACGAAACAAAATAACTTGATTAAATAATCTAAACAAAACACATTTTTTTTATCATGTACATGTTAATTTCTCTATAAATAAAAGGATTGTGTATTATTGGGAGGCCGTGGTTTGTAACACTTCCTTACTTGAAGATGCTGCTGGTGAAGAAACACGTTGAGATGACCCAGCAGCAGCAGAAAGAGTGTTTCATTGTCATCATTTGATAAGGATTTTTCTTTTGTTTGTTCACTTTGCCGCATTTGAATCGAAAAAAATCCAAAGTTTTCGATTCGACCGATTCAAAATGTATTCTTATGAATGTTTTGAATCAAAAAAGACTGGTAAATTTGAAGAGAATTAGGAAAAAGACATAAAGAATTCTGAATTTGAATCCTAACTACGAATTGAACGAATCAACCAAATTTAACTAAACAAAATAACTAGATTAACTAACCTAAATAAAACAATTTTTTTCGTCATGCACGTCTAATTTATCTATAAATGAAAGGATCGTGTATTATTGGGAGGCCGTGGCTTGTAACACTTCCTTACTTGAAGATGCTGCTGGTGAAGAAACACGTTGTGATGATCCAGAAGCAGCATAAAGAGTGTTTCTGGAAGAACTCTGGAGGGAAAAGCTTCTTCCACTTTCATTCTGGTCCTCATCATTTCATCCCATAAAGTATTTGTTATTGTCTTTAGGGCACCTCTGGCATGCTGGAATGGGTTTTGTCCTACTTGTAGCATTTGGAAAAGAACATTTCTTCTCACAATATCTGCAAGTTGCAGCTTTGCCTTCAGCAGAAATGTGCAAATGTTTCCAATCTCTAGATGTTGGTCTCACCTATTTACTGACAGGAGGAAAAGAAAAAACTATTTACTGAGCAGACTAAAGGGACACATTATGCTAAGATGATGAAGAACAATAATAGGAATCATTTAAAGGTTATAAAGATAAACTAGCTTGATGAATGTTCTCCTGATTTTCTCTTAGACATGTGCGGTTCGTTTCGTTCTGAATAAATATTCAGACACATTTTTCATTATTCGGAGATTCGGATATATCCAAATACTCGAATTACAGTATAAGAGAAGTTTTACCGAATGCTCCGAATTTCCAAAAATTATAATTGAAATTCGAATGTAACTTTACATCAAATTTGAGTTGAATTTGAACTGTAAAAATATTCCTAAAATCAAAGACTGTGTGAGTTATTAGAGTATCATTTCAAAATAATGTTTTTTTTGTTAAGACAAAGGTGATTTAAAGAGCCATTGTAATCATTTGATGAAGATTTTTCTTTTGTTTGTTTACTTTGCCGCATTCGAATTGGGAAAAAAAAGAAATCAACATTTTTCAATTTGACCGATTCAAAATTTATCGCTACGAATGTATAGAATCGAAAAAGATTGGTAAATTTGAAGAGAATTAGGAAAAAGACAAAAAACGAATTCCGAATACGAATCCCAAATATGAATTGAACGAATCAACCGAATTTAAGGAAACTAAAATAAATAACTAGATTAACTAATCTAAATGTAGCAAAGTCCCAGGGCCCCTGAAGCCCAATGGTGACCTCCAGAGTTAAGGACAGCTGACATCCTTCAGTGTAGAGTGGGTTACCAGGCATGGTGGATGTAATTTAGGATGAACAGGTGGGCACCAGACACTTTTTGAATGCAACAAAGTTTTTTTGTCTCTTAAACAGAACTGTGGGAGAGAGGATTAGGGCCAGGACACTCTTAGGTAGATGCAATGTTAATTGGCATGCTATGAGACTTCTATAGGTAGACAGTTTTACAGGTGAACGCCTCCAGCCAGACACCACTTCTGTATAAGCAGGACGCTGTCTCCTATGGCAACAATCTTGTAGCTGTTACTAACAGTAAAGGTATTCAACACAAAACAGTCCTCTTTACCCCACAATCACTCACTGTGGGTCTTCATTCAACGACCTCCCAGTCTCTCTCACCAGACTTCAGATCCACTAGCCACTGGATCCCCTGAGCTCTTTCACTGTAGCACTGTATCTTACTCAAGCGTCACCCCCCGCTTCCCTCCTGGGTCCCTGTCTTGGCACTCACAGATATTCCTCAAGCTTCTCCCCTGCTAACATGTTAGGTCCCTGGCTTGGCACTCTACAAGTGTCACCTCTGCTGTCCCACTGGGTCCCTGATTTGGCACTTGCTGATGGTTTCCCACTTCTTCACCGTCCCCGGTTGGTGATAAGTCTGCTCTGGTACTGGCCTCAGCTCACTCACAATGGTCTCCGGTGGTGAGGTGGATGGTGCCTTTGTGGCGACAGCTTCCCCTCTACCTCTGACCATGACGGGTTCCCCCGGCTAGTCGAACCGTTACTTCTGGTTGGACTACAAGCCTGCAATCCCAACCCTGCACTTCTTCTGGATAGGCTCCCAGCTAGCCTAGCAACCAGATGCCCCTGGGATAGGCCTTAGGTTTCTGGCCCAGCAGCCTGGGGCAATATGACACACGTCCACCCAGACAGCCGTCCAGGTGGCACAGAACCCCGCTCACCTGACCCCACCCACATAAATAGGTTCTCCCAGCAGGCCAAGGGACCCAAGAAAATCCCTGCACATTGGGTGAGACACCCCCTTCATTCCTAATCTGTCCTTGCAGTTCCTTTGTCTTATCTAATGCCACCAGTTACCTGGCCAACTAGAGACAGAAGAGAGAAGTGCAGCAATTACAGAATTAGGGTGAAATCACTTGACCTCCTAACAATTGGCCAAGGCAACTATCACTTGGCAAATTAATTTAATAGCAACCCTACCTAAACATCAGGGTGCTACATAAACAAAACACATTTTTTCGTTATGTACATGTCTAATTTCTCTATAAATGTAAGGATTGTGTATTTTTGAGAGGCAGTGGTTTGCAACACTTCCTTACTTGAAGATACTGCTGGTGAAGAAACACGTCGTGATGATCCAGAAGCAGCAGAAAGAGTGTTTCTGAAAGGAGAACTCTGGAGGGAAAAGCTCCTCCCACTTTCACTCTGGTCCTCATCATTTCATCCCATAAAGTATTTCTTATTGTCTTTAGGGCACCTCTGGCATGCCGGAATGGGTTTTGTCCTCCTTGTAGCATTTGGAAAATAATATTTTTTTCTCACAATATTTGCAAGTTGCAGCTTTGCTCTCAGCAGAAATGTGGAAATGTTTCCAATCTCTGGATGTTGGTCTCACCTATTTACTGAGAGGAGGAAAAGAAAAAAACAAATTAACTGAGCAGACTATAGGGACACATTGTGCTGTGATGATGAAGAACAACAATAGGAATCATTTAAAGGTTATAAAGATAAACAAATTTGTCAGACAAATTTACCCTTTTACCTGTCAAGACCTGAGAGGACAGAAACGTCACCTGCTGTATTCCAACAATCACCCAACTGTAGGAGGTACAAGATGGAGCCCACAAGCAAACTAAACTGGAGCCTTTCTCTGCAGTGCCCCTAGAGGCAGAAATGCATATTTCTCTTGTTTGAGAACTGTATTGAGAAGTACTGTTACTTGAACTGTATTCCAGAATTTGCTTGTCTTCAGCTGAGAGAACTTGCAATCATTTAAGACTTTACATCTTTCTTTAAAGAGGAAGTAAACCCTCGTAAAAAAAAAAAACCTGCAAGACAAAGGCATAATGAGCAAGTATGCATAGCATACTTGCTCATTATGTATTACTTACCTCAGATCGAAGCCCCCGCAGCGGTCCACGTCTCCCCCTCCCCCCGCCGACATGTCATCCTGGAGTTACTTCCGGGTATCGCGGCTCCGGTGCTGTGATTGTCCGGAGCCGCGACGACGTCACGCGGGACCCGCCGGTAACGGCACACAGACTGAAGCAACCGCACATAGGTGCCATTGCTTCAGTTTGCCCCAGTGCACATGTGCCAATGACATCTCCTAAACCGTGCAGGTTTAGGAGATATCCTGGGTAGCTACAGGTAAGCCTTAATATAGGTTGTATATGTTGTAAAAAAGGGTTTACAACCACTTTAAGGCCTTAATGTTATATACAGTGGAACCTTGGATTACGAGCATAATCTGTTCCAGGAGAATGCTCGTAATTCAAAGCACTCGCATATCAAAGCGAGTTTCCCCATAGAAGTCAATGGGAGCGAAAATAATTTGTTACGCATTGACTTCTATGGCATGCAACACTGCATGTGGCCAGAGGTGGGGGGCACTGGAGAGCCTCGGAAATACTCGGGACAGCTCGGCTGAACTTGGAAACCCTTGGAAAGGCTCGGGAACTGAGTTTTTCTGAGTATTTCCGAACGGCTCCAAACGCTTCTATCGGCTCCGCTCGGCTCCGGTGCCCCGCACCTCTGCTCAAAAGTGGTACTGCACACCGCTGTGACACTCTCAAACTGAGTCAGGATTTTAAAAAAAAAATGCTTGTATTGCAAAACGCTTGTTAACCGCGTTACTCGCAATCCGAGGTTTCACTGTAGTTTGAATACCAGGTCGTATATATATTACTTATCATAGTAAAAGAACATATTCTGCACTATTTTTTTTCCCAAATGTTTCCAGAAAAAAAAGCGGCTTTAAAAAAAAGGAAACCCAGTCCAAGGTGCCTATCCAAGGTGCCTAGCATTGCCCAGAAGAACCCACCCCGAGATAGGCCTCCTATGTGATCTACACTTGGTGGCCAACAAGGAAGGGAACAAGGAGGAAGTGTCACCTGCCTACTACCTACCCTTACAAGGGAGTGAGGGAAAATCTCAAACAGTAGCGAAGACAAAAATAAAAAAGGCCTTTCTTGTTCATACATCATGGGACACAAAGACTTAGATAATTACTTAGTGAGTTAGATAGTCACCATCAGGTGATTGGACACTGGCAACCCTAATAAGAAGGCGAGTTCCTCCCCTATATAACCCCTCCCATATGGAGAGCACCTCAGTTTTTTCGCCAGTGTCTAAGGTGGTTGGTCACGTTGAACATGTGCTAAGAAGAAAGCTCTGTTTGATGGTCTCTGCGGAGGTCTAGGAGCTATATAACCGGATCCATACCTCGGGCCAATACTTAACGCCTAAGATGGATGGTACTCAGGCCTCGTGGAAAGAAGAAACAAGGTTTGCCTGTAATGTCTCTCTTCGGAGGTCTGGGCTCTGGGATCCAGGCTTTGGTGTACTATTTTAACAGTGGCACGAAAAGTTTCTGGCAGAGTCTTCTACAGGTCCAGGGAAGAGGATCCTGTAAGTAGGAACCCAGAACCCTGAAGGTTGGCACAACATTACCCGCCGTGATGGGTGAAGGCGGGATCTGTTGTTCTCAGCAGTTTTCCTGCGGCGGGGATAAGGTAAGTGAAGATCATTTTTTGAATATTATCTTCTATGAGTAGTTGCATGTCTTACCTGGTTTCCGCCACCAAAGGGAGTAAGTGACATACCTGGTATATACTTACATGCCTTCCAGGGACACGCTCAGTGAAGTTGGTCTGATATAAAAACCGCTCACCTCCTCCGCTGCAGGCTCTGCCACAATAAATATAACAGAGAGAACCCCATGCAGTCTACGGGTCCCACAAAGTCCTCCAGTGGTCTTCTCTCTCCCCCTCACTCCTGGCTGCCACCATGTCAGTCAGCGCAAGCGCGTGCGCGCGCAGGGGCACACTTTTTGGCTGTACAGGTGACAGGGAAGAAAGGGGGAGGCGCGGTTGCGCACGCGTGCACGGTGCATCAGTGCGCAGCCGCCAAAGTGGCATGATTTAAAAGCCCAGCACGCCAGAGCCTTATATAAAGCGGTGGGACACAGAGCTGAGGGCTGTAAGCATCTCAGTGGATCGAATCCAGGCATACCTAAGACACATACTCGGCATCAGGTCGTACAGTGAGCTAATATATATATATGTATTGTAAGACTAAGAGCACAACAGTGATAGCATTTTTACTAGTACCTCTGCTTTGCAGCTTAGGGCTATATCTCCCAGTAAGAGGATTTCAAGGGCAGGTAAAAGAGGCACTAAGAATTCCCCGGCTAGAGCTAGGGGTTCCAGACATGCCTGCAGATTACCATCCCTCCTCTGACAGACTGGTAGCAGCCTCACAGGATGAATCTGTACCCCTGTCAGGCTTGGCAGCCTCTCCTAATGTTGCAGCTTCTGTATATGTCACTGAGGACACTATGAAAGCTGCTTTGGATGGCTTGGAAGGAACGAATGTTACATTAATCGCAACCTCCTTAAAAAGTGGCAGAAAGCGGGGTAGATCCCCTTCCTCTGCTCTGAGTTCCTTATCAGATGAGCATTCTGATGATGAGATATCCCTATCTGTAGATGGAAATCAGAAGCAGTCTGAGGTTTCAGAGGATGAGGAGAAGATCTCTTCTACCTCTCAGGCGCTTAAGATGCAGGTGCAATATTATACAGAGTTGGTGCGTACCACATACAGATTGCCCTCTGCTGAGGCTGCCATGTCCTCTGTTTCCTCCTTGGGATCCCGGAAATCCCCACAGGCTGCATATACCTTCCCAATTCATTGTTGGAGGAATTGATGTATGACGACTGGGCTCATCCAGATAAACTGTTTTCTCCTCCTAAGAGGTCTTCCCTCCTTTACCCAGTATAGGAAGGATTCACCAAGAAATGGGGGTGCCAGCTATAGACACGGCTATTTCTTGTGCGAATAAAAGCCTGACCTGTCCTGTGGACAATGCTCAGGGCTTCAAAGATCCAACTGACAAAAAGCTGGAATCTTTGCTTAAAACCTCCTTCTCTATGGCTGGTGCTGTGGTCCAACCTGCAGTTGCAGCAATTGGCTTCTGCCAGTTCCTCAAGGAACAAATGAAACAGGTGGTTAACCTCCTCCCTGCAGAGGAAGTTGAGGTTTATGCAGACCTTCCTAAGGCCTTGTGTTTTGCGGTTGATGTGATTATGGACTCTGTTCAGCAAGCATCCCGACTAAATCTCCTGCTGGTACATTTGCGCAGGTCCCTTTGGCTAAAGCATTGGGAAGCCGAGGTTTCTTGCAAAAGATACTTGGCGGCGTTCCCATTTTATGGGGAAGGCCTGTTTGGGGATGATTTGGACAAATATATCCAAGAAATTACTGGAGGCAAATCTACATTGTTACCGGTTAAAAAGAAGAGTAAACGTCCCTCATTTAAACGTTCTCTTTCCCCAGCCCCGAGAGCTTCGACTTCCAGGCAGTGGCGAAGGCCTCCCCAGTCCAATACTAGGGAAAAGGCCCAGGGCCAAGCCCAGGGGCAGAAAAGATCTTAGGGTTCAAGGTCTACTAAGCAAAACACCAAACCTTTCCTATGAAGGGGCGCCCCCGCTCGGCCGAGTGGGGGGAAGGCTGCTGCGGTTTGCAGACGCCTTGGCGAGAAAAGGTTCAGGACAAATGGGTTACCTCCACTATATCTCTAGGCTACAAGCTAGAGTTCTGAGAACTTCCGCCATCCCATTTTCTGAGATCATGAATCTTCAAGAATCCAGAAAAGAGGGGGCCTTTGCTCTTGGCCCTAGAACGCCTATTGGCCCAAGGGGAAATCATAGAGGTAGCCCCAAAAGAACAGGGCTCAGGGTTTTACTCAAGCCTCTTTACGGTTCCAAACCCGAACGGGAATGTCAGGCCTATTCTAGATCTGAAAGACCTGAATCTGTTTCTGAACATTCGCTCTTTCCGCATGGAGTCTATCCATTCAGTGGTCTCCCCCCTTCAGGGAGGAGAATTCCTGGCATCAATAGACATCAGAGATGCATATTTACATGTGCCAATATTCCCCGCTCATCAAAAGTTTCTAAGGTTTGCGGTGGATCAGCGCCACTTTCAATTCGGTCTGGCTACCGCACCTCAAGTGTTCACAAAGGTACTAGCCCCGCTCCTGGCGAAGCTAAGGGCGCGGGGCATAGCGGTAACAGCCTATCTGGACGATCTGCTGCTCGTAGATCAGTCCGTAGCCTGCCTAGACCACAATGTGCGCAGCACAGTGGAGTATTTGGAGTACCTAGGCTGGGTCCTCAATCTAGAAAAATCCTCCTTACAGCCCCAAAGAAGGCTGGAGTATTTGGGCATGGTCAGAGACACGATCCAAAGCAGGGTATACTTACCCAGGTCAAAGGCCAAAGCCATAAAGGATTTGATTCGAATGCTCAAAGCAAGGAAAAAGCCTTCCATTCGTCTATGCATGAGGTTATTAGGAAAGATGGTAGCCTCTTTTGAGGCCGTTCCTTACGACAAGTTCCACTCAAGGCCTTTGCAGAACAGCATCCTGTCCGACTGGAACAGGAAAGTCCAATTCTTGGACCTTCCAACAGACCTTTCACCACGGGTTCACCAGAGCCTTAATTGGTGGTTGGTGCCCCAGAATCTGTTAAAAGGAAAATCCTTTGTTCCGGTTACTTGAAAAATCGTAACCACAGACGCCAGTCTTACAGGCTGGGGGGCAGTTCTGGAAGAAGCTTCTACCCAGGGAAAATGGTCCAGAGCCGAAGAGCTCTTGCCCATCAACACTCTGGAGATTCGGGCCATCCATCTAGCCCTCAGAGTCTGGACTTACAGGTTGCAGGATTGTCTTGTCTGGATACAGTCCGACAATGCCACATCAGTGGCTTATATCAATCACCAGGGGGGCACCAGAAGTCTGGATGCCCAAAAAGAGGTGAATCAAAATTTTTCTTGGGCAGAAAGGCAAGTTCCCATGTCTGCCTGTGGTCTTCATTCCAGGGGTAGAAAATTGGCAGGCTGATTTTTTTTTTTTTAAATCTTTATTTAAGGTAAGCAGATTGTACAAAACATTATGGCATCACAAATGTTAACCAACCTCAAATATTAATAGGCAAAAGTTATAACACATCAAAAAGGTCTATAAAACATTGCTGAAGTAACCAGTGAAGGTTTCTTTATAGTGTTGTAAGAGAGCAGGAAACTGTGGTCTAAAGACTCCACAACAGCAACAACCTGCAATTCAACCTGGATAATAGGGGGGACCTCCAGACCAGAAAGAAGGTTAGCTATACCAGACATATGTAAACCATTAAGTGTGATCAATACGGGTGGCAGGTGGATTTTTTAAGCCGCCAGCAGCTGAGTCCAGGAAAATGGTCTCTACACCCCAACATATTTCAGGCCATATGTCGGAAATGGGGTACGCAGATGTAGACCTGTTGGCCTCCAGGTTCAACACAAAGCTGAACAATTTTGTGTCAAGGACAAGAGATCCGCTGGCACAAGGGTCGGATGCCCTAACAATCCCATGGGATCAGTATTCTCTGATTTATGCGTTCCCTCCAGTACCGCTTCTCCCACGATTCCTCCAGAGAGTCAAGAGAGAAGGAAAGCCGGTGATTCTGGTAGCCCCGGCTTATCCCAGGCTATCCTGGTATGCGGAGATCGTGAGAATGGGAAAACCTTGGGTTCTTCTGCTACGCTCAGATCTGCTCTCACAGGGTCCAATATTCCATCCTGCCTTACAAAATCGAAATTTGACGGTTTGGCTGTTGAGACCCACATTTTGAAGAGTCGTGGGCTCTCAGGCCCAGTCCTATCCACTCTGGTTAACGCTAGGAAGCCGGCCTCCAGGCTCATTTACTACAGAATCTGGAAGGCATATGTTTCCTGGTGGGAACCCAGGGGGTGGCATCCTAGAAAGTATGCCATTAGCAGGATTCTTGCCTTTCTTCAGCTAGGCGTAGAAATGAATCTGGCCTTGAGCACTATCAAGGGCCAGATCTCGGCCTTGTCGGTATTCTTTCAAAAAACGCTTGCCTCTCATTCCCTGATCCGGGCCTTTGTTCAGGGAGCAGTGCGCTTGAATCCGCCGGTTAAGCCTCCCGTGTGCCCATGGGAATTAAATTTGGTTTTGTCTGTTTTACAGAAACAACCATTTGAACCATTGCACCATGCTTTCTTAGTTCTTTTGACAAAGAAATTGTTTTTTTCTTGTAGCCATATCCTCAGCAAGGAGGGTATTCGAATTGGCAGCTCTTTCATGTAAAGAGCCATATTTGATTATTCATGAAGACAGGGTGGTGTTGCGTCCTCACCCAGTCTTTTAACCTAAAGTGGTTTCAGGATTCCATCTGAATCAAGATGTAGTCCTACCGTCCTTTTTTCCAGATCTGCAGTCTGTGGAGGAAGAAAAGCTACACCCTTTAGATGTTGTAAGAGCGGTAAAAATCTATCTGCAGGCAAAGGCTCAGATATTTATTCTGCCAGAAAGCCCAAGGAAGGGCCAGGCAGCATCGAAATCCACTATTTTAAGTTGGATTTGACAAGTCATTATTCAGGCCTATGGTTTAGAAATAAAGATTCCTCCTTTTCAGGTTAAAGCGCACTCGACCAGAGCAGTTAGTGCTTCATGGGCAGTGCACCACCACGCCTCCATGGCTCAGATCTGCAAGGCTGCTACTTGGTCTTTGGTCCATAAATTCACCAGATTTTACCAGGTGGATGTGAGAGGGCATGAGGATGCCGCCTTCGGGTGCAGTGTACTGCAGGCAGCAGTCTAGGTCCACTTGTCCGATGGCGGTCTGTGTTTTCTGATCTGTGTCTCCTTCCCCTCAATTTGGGCATTGCTATGGGACATCCCACTAAGTAATTACCTGAGGCTCTGTGTCCCGTGATGTATGAACAAGAAAATAGGATTTTTAAAAACAGCTTACATGTAAAATCCTTTTCTTGGGAGTACATCACGGGACACAGAGCTCCCGTCCCTCTTCAGGATTATACGTTGGGACACTTATTGCTTTGCTAAAAAACTGAGGTGCTCTCCATATGGGAGGGGTTATATAGGGGAGGAACTCGCCTTGTAATTAGTGTTGCCAGTGTCCAATCACCTGATGGTGACTATCTAACCCACTAAGTAATTATCTAAGTCTCTGTGTCCCGTGATGTACTCCAAGAAAAGGATTTTACAGGTAAACTTTTTTAAAAATCCAATTTTTTACAGTAGAGTAGTGAATGGGAGAACCTCGTCAGTTCTGTGTTGTTCGGTGCGTATCTTGTGCAGATTTTCCCTCACTTCTCGTTTGGCGAAAATATCACCATGCAGGGAAACCTCCTTAATAGAGCCCCATATAGCAATGGCCAGGGCTTTTTTTCTCAAACAATAGGTGCTGGAACTCAACCACGACCCCCCAAAACCCCTCCACCCACACACACCCTCCAAATCACATCAAATAGTGGGTGTGGTCAGTCAAATTTCACGAACAGTAGGAGGGTCTTAAAGGAGCATTAAATACCAGGATTGCATTACATACAGAGAGCAGAGTTCAGGGGGGTTACAAACAGAGTGCAGAGCTGTCACTTGTAAACACAGAAACCGGACGTCTGTGTTTACAAGTGATTGTGGTGAGCAGACACCAAAGGGTCTGAGCCAGAGTTGGTGGAACTGAGTTCCACCAAGTTCCCCCTGAAAAAAAATCCCTGGAAATGGCACAACAGAGTTTTTAACCTTTCTCTATTCTATTAAAAATGAACAAAAAGAGCCTAAATTCAATATTCTGTCACTTGCCCTCAAGGCTTTAAAAGGAGTACCTTCTGAGAAAAGTAGTCCTTCATATTTTGTTCGCCGCACGGTTATCAATAGCAAAGGAATGGCACTCTCAATCGCCTCCCAAAATCGAAGAAGTCATTTCTAGGGTAAATGCACAATATACCATGGAAAAAATGCTTCCTTACACAGAAAGGAGAACCCTGAGCTTCCATAAACACTGGGAGATCTGGAGAACCTCAAAATATGCCTCCTCACATTTATGGCGCATGCTTACTTTTAATGATATTTACGTACAAATACCTTGGCATCTAGTGGTATAATCCAAAGATAGATATGATACAGACTGTCTATGTTTATTGTTGGTTAATATTAAGGCTTGAGAGAACTTACTGTACGAAATACCACCAGGGTCCCTCACTAAGGTCCTGGGGGCGGGCTACCTTTCATTGGTATAGCTGAAAGCCTGCTCACAGTGTGAACCCAAATGGGGTGACAGGCCTAACCTCCTGCTGAGGTCAGACTCAATTTCTCTGTTTGTAGCTCCAACATTCGTATTATGATATTATAGTAAGGTCTACAGTTGTCAATCACTATGTGTAATCTGCACTGTAAATGTAAATGTTGCATAATATTCTGTATACAATGTGAAAACCAATAAAAATCTATTGTTTAAAAAAAAAAACGGAGTACCTTCTAATGTTGTATTTTTCTAGCAGTAGACGGGGCCGGCGCAAGCAATAGGCAGCTTAGGCAGCCGCCTGAGGGCGCCAAGAGGGGAGGGCGGTAAAATCCAATCCCCAGGAGTTGAACCCAGCATCTGAACCTCGGAAACAGTATCAAACCTCCAGTGACTTGCCAGCAGGGGCGCGCTGGTGTGGGCACCAGTGATACCTACCTCGCGGCTTGTGCGGTTGTCTCGGGTCCCACATGGCAGCCAGCACCTCCTCCCTACTACTGCCTCACACTAGCACGGCACAGTAAGCACACAGTGCAGAGCAGACTAATGCCCCTCTTTCTTCTCGGCTCTGCTGCTCTATACATTATACACAGACAGGAGGAGGGGGGAGGAGAATGGACACAGCTCTCCATGTCCCTCGCTGATCTGAGGTCTGTACTGATTGCAATATGAGACTTGCAAGGGAGGGGACACAGGAAAAGAGGGCAGGTTTGCAAAGAAGAAAAGAATACTTGCAATGATTTCGGGAAGGGGGTGATAAGAGGATACTGTATGTGCTAGGGAGCACTTTGGGAGAGGAGAGGACTTGTGTTGAGGGGGGGGGTGAGAGTTGATGTCCAACAATCCTTCTCTCCCCTTTAGCACATACAGTATCCTCTTATCCGGTGGCGGCCGGTGGAATTTTTTATTTGGGGGGGGGGGGGGCGGTAAACATTATATTCACTTACTGTTGTAACACACCTGGGTGGGATTGGAGCGCATTCTCAGCGCCCCAAGCCCACACTAATTTGAAGCCTATTAGAGCCTATGGCTCTGATCAGGTGCTTAAAAAAACATCCACCCCGCTGTAATTCATGCGCCTGGCGTCCTGAAAAGGGCCAGATGCATGAATAGGGGGCGGCTGCAGCTATGCATGAATCTATCTATTGCATATAGAGGGGCAGCGTGGAGAGAGGGGGCGGAGCCCAGGCACCCCTAATGGACAGGCCGCCACTGCTCTCGTCCTCCCCACCACCAATCACTGCAAGTATTCTTTTTTGCAAACTTGCCCCCCATCTTCAAAGAGATGCTAGCTGCTACAGAGGGGACAATTATGATGTCTGGGACTCCGGGCACCTCACTAGAGATTCGGGGCAATTGAATCACCCCCCCCCCCCCCGCCAGGTTAGTGGAGTCGAGTTACTTTTTTCGGCATTGGGCTCCAGGTCTCAGGGCAAGTTCACACTATAAATCACACAGGAACACGCTGTGCATTGCTGTGCGATTCACACGTCTTCCGGGTGCTGTGCGATTTCAGCCTATTCATTTAAATGGACTGAAACTGTGCCGGTCTGCAGCAAAAAGCGTGCATGCACTACTTTAAAAAATGCCCAGCAACCGGATCACATGGTATGTCTTGATCATACGATCTGGTGCAGGCAAACATACCTGCATTTGGGGAGTCAATAAGTTGACACCCACTGCCGATCACAACTGCAGTGCATTTTGAATGTGATGTGGGAAACACACACAGAACGTGGGTTTCCCTTATTGTGTTCTGGTGTGAACGGGCCCTTAGTCTGGATGCACAGGATTTTGATAGTATCTCAGAAAGGTCCCACTAAAACCAGGACAATATGGAAGTATGGAGGTGGCAGGAGGATGGTGGGGTGGGCATCAAAATACGCCTTCGCCTAAGTAGACAAGATTCTTGCACCATCTGGCAGTAGGCACATTCAGGTTGATTTGTTCTGTAAACCTGATGACATTTTGTAGCTTCTATGGTTCTAATAAGTGTCAGCAAGATACTCCCAACATTTATACCCACATAGGTAGCACAATTTTCCTAACCTAGTCCCCATAGAATGTGTAGATTTTCACTATTCAAGAACACGATGAGAGGTGGAAAGTTGTGGAACCCCGCCCCCCCCCCCCCCCCCCGTTCCAGTTAGATCATGTGTGAAAGTTCCCTCTTCTATTCAATAACTTAGAATGGTTTTAGTACAGCTAAGAGGTAACGTTAGATCACAATTCCACCAGTTAAGACAAAACTACCGTATATACTCGAGTATAAGCCGAGATCTTAAGCCCTTTTTTTTTGGGCTGAAAGTCCCCCCCCCCTCGGCTTATACTCGAGTCAGCGAAATTTTACATTGTAAATAGTACCTGAAAAAAAGTTGAGGCTGCGGCGTCCATCGTTCAAATCCTGCAGTCTCTTCCTGGTCCCTTCCGTGATAGGCGATTCTCATCAGACACTCTCCGCCTATCACGAACGTTCTCTCATCCTCAGTTTCCCAGCAGACGTCTGTGATTGGCGGAACACCCAACACAGTGTCTGCTGGGAAACTGAGGATGAGAGAACGTTCGTGATAGGCGGAGAGTGTCTGCTGAGAATCGCCTATCACGGAAGGAACAGGAAGAGACTGCGGGATTTGAACGATGGACGCGGCAGCCTCAACTTTTTTTCAGGTACTATTTACAATGTAAAATTTAAACAGTGAGGATAGGAAACAGTGAAGATAGGAACAGTGAGGATGGGAACAGTGAGGATGGGAACAGTGAAGATGGGAACAGTGAGGAAGGGAACAGTGAGGATAGGGAACAGTGAGGATGGGAACAGTGAGGATGGGAACAGCGAGGATGGGAACAGTGAGGATGGGAACAGTGAGGATAAGGAACAGTGAGGATGGGAACAGTGAGGATAGGAACAGTGAGGATGGGAACAGTGAGGATGGGAACAGTGAGGATAGGAACAGTGAGGATAGGGAACAGTGAGGATGGGAACAGTGAGGATAGGAACAGTGAGGATGGGAACAGTGAGGATGGGAACAGTGAGGATAGGAACAGTGAGGATAGGAACAGTGAGGATAGGGAACAGTGAGGATAGGGAACAGTGAGGATGGGAACAGTGAGGATAGGGAACAGTGAGGATAGGGAAGAGTGAGGATGGGAACAGTGAGGATAGGAACAGTGAGGATAGAAACAGTGAGGATAGGAACAGTGAGTATGGGAACAGTGAGGATGGGAACAGTGAGGGTGGGAACAGTGAGGGTGGGAACAGTGAGGATAGGAACAGTGAGGATGGGAACAGTGAGGATGGGAACAGTGAGGATAGGAACAGTGAGGATAGGGAACAGTGAGGATGGGAACAGTGAGGATAGGGAACAGTGAGGATGGGAACAGTGAGGATAGAAACAGTGAGGATAGGAACAGTGAGTATGGGAACAGTGAGGATGGGAACAGTGAGGATGGGAACAGTGAGGGTGGGAACAGTGAGGGTGGGAACAGTGAGGATAGGAACAGTGAGGATAGGAACAGTGAGGATAGGAACAGTAAGGATGGGAACAGTGAGGATGGGAACAGTGAGGATAGGAACAGTGAGGATGGGAACAGTGAGGATGGGAACAGTGAGGATGGGAACAGTGAGGATGGGAACAGTGAGGATAGGGAACAGTGAGGATGGGAACAGTGAGGATGGGAACAGTGAGGATAGAAACAGTGAGGATGGGAACAGTGAGTATGGGAACAGTGAGGATGGGAACAGTGAGGATAGGGAACAGAGAGGATGGGAACAGTGAGGATAGGAACAGTGAGGATAGGGAACAGTGAGGATAGGGAACAGTGAGGATAGGGAACAGTGAGGATGGGAACAGTGAGGATGGGAACAGTGAGGATGGGAACAGTGAGGATAGGAACAGTGAGGATAGGAACAGTGAGGATGGGAACAGTGAGGATGGGAACAGTGAGGATGGGAACAGTGAGGATGGGAACAGTGAGGGTGGGAACAGTGAGGATAGGAACAGTGAGGATGGGAACAGTGAGGATGGGAACAGTGAGGATGGGAACAGTGAGGGTGGGAACAGTGAGGATAGGAACAGTGAGGATAGGAACAGTGAGGATGGGAACAGTGAGGATGGGAACAGTGAGGATAGGAACAGTGAGGATGGGAACAGTGAGGATAGGAACAGTGAGGATGGGAACAGTGAGGATGGGAACAGTGAGGATGGGAACAGTGAGGATAGGGAACAGTGAGGATGGGAACAGTGAGGATGGGAACAGTGAGGATAGGGAACAGTGAGGATGGGAACAGTGAGGATGGGAACAGTGAGGATAGAAACAGTGAGGATAGGAACAGTGAGGATGGGAACAGTGAGGATGGGAACAGTGAGGATGGGAACAGTGAGGATGGGAACCGTAAGGATGGGAACAGTTAGGCATTGTTGACCCTCGGCTTATACTCGAGTCAGTAAGTTTTCCCAGTTTTTTGTGGTAACATTAGGTACCTTGGCTTATACTCGGGTCGGCTTATACTCGAGTATATATGGTATGTGTATAGTAAATATAAAATAAAGTATCTAAAGCATACATTTGAGCAAAGCCAACTTGGTAATTTTCCCCTTTTTGTCCAATCCTGGACAACTATTAGTCCATTATCAGTTCTTCAAGGTGCTTTCAAGGTGCTTTCCGGTGGGTGGACTATTGATCGAGCCATGAACTCCCCGGTCTTAAAAGCAGAAGCTCCATCCTTTTGAAGCTTTTTTTTTTTCCATGGTAGGGTCTCATCAGCAAAATGGTCTTCTTTTCAGTGGGAACCATGGCTTTACACATTCTGAAGCTCAAGCCTCGTACACACGAAAACTGCTTTTTGCCGTGAAAACCGGTCGTGTGTTTGGTTTCTCGACAGGAAAACTGCTGGGAATCTCGACGAGAAAAATAGAGAACCTGCTCTCTATTTTTCTCGTCGTGATTCTCTGCAGAGTGTTTCCTGACGAGAAAACCGGTCGTCTGTATGCTTACCTGTCCGAGGTAAACCCGCGCATGCTCGAAAAGACTATGCGGTAGCTTACAAGGGTAGTGTAGGGTGTAGCAAGATGGCGGCGACGGCATCGAATGTGACAAGCGCCGGCTCGTCGTAGTCGATGACGTCACCGCGTTCTTGCCATTCAAAAAAACAGCGTTTTTTTTGGAGTGGCCGTCTGTACACAGGGCTTGGCAAGACAAGCTTCCAGAAATCCTGTCTAGAAAACCAAGGTTTTTTTTTTCGACGGGATTCCCGCCCGTGTGTATGAGGCTTCAGACACATAAGCAACTTCACTGCAAGAGAAATAAAAAATTCTATGAAAAATGTGCTACCAAAGACAGAAAGTAGGAAACATTGAGGAGGGTTAGTCTTTTTTTTGTTCATGTAATTAAAAATAAAATACCCAGTGGTGATAAAATACCACCAAAAGAAAAAAAATGGTGTGAAAAAATTATCTAAATATCATTTGGTACAGTGTTGCATTACCGTGCAATTACCAGTTAAAGTGGCACAGTGCTGAACAGGAAAAAATGGTGGGTAAAACCTTCCGGAGGTCAAGTGGTTAATCTAAAATGGCCCCATAATTACAGATTTTCCCCAATAACCTGCATTCCATTGCCTATAGAAACAAAGGTTGTGTTAACCAATTATTATATACAGTGTCTCCCAAAAGTAAGTACACCCCTCACTCACATTTTTGTAAATATTTTCTTGTATCTTTTCATGTGACAACACTGAAGAAATGACACTTTGCTACAATGTAAAGTAGTGATTGTACAGCTTGTATAACGGTGTAAATTTTCTGTCCCCTCAAAATAACTCAACACACAGCCATTAATGTCTAAACCGCTGGCAACAAAAGTAAGTACACCCCTAAGGAAAATGTCCAAATTGGACCAAAGTGTCAATATTTTGTGTGGCCACCAGTATTTTCCAGCACTGCCTTAACCCTCTTGGGCATGGAGGTAACCAGAGATTCACAGGTTGGCACTGGAGTCCTCTTCCCCTCCTCCATGACGACATCACGGAGCTGGTGGATGTTGGAGACCTTGCGCTCCTCCACCTTCCGTTTGAGGATGTCCCACAGATGCTCAATAGGGTTTAGGTCTGGAGACATGCTTGGCCAGTCCATCACCTTTACCCTCAGCTTCTTTAGCAAGGCAGTGGTGATCTTGGAGGTGTGTTTGGGGTGGTTATCATGTTGGAATACTACCCTGCGGTCCAGTCTCTGAAGGGAGGGGATCATGCTCTGCTTCAGTATGTCACAGTACATGTTGGCATTCATGGTTCCCTAAATAATCTGTGGCTCCCCAGTGCCGGCAGCACTCATGCAGCCCCAGACCATGACACTCCCACCACCATGCCTGACTGTAGGGAAGACACACTTGTCTTTGTCCTCCTCACCTGGTTGCCGCCACACACGCCTGACACCATCTGACACCAAATAAGTTTATCTTGGTCTCTTTCAGATCCTCAGAGAGTTCTTTGCCATGAGGTGCCATGTTGTACTTCCAGTGACCAGTATGAGAGAGTGAGAGCGATAACACCAAATTTAACACACCTGCTCCCCATTCACACCTGAAACATTGTAACACTAACGAGTCACATGACACCGGGGAGGGAAAATGGCTAATTGGGCCCAATTTGGACATTTTCACTTAGGGGTGTACTGACTTTTGTTGCCAGCGGTTTAGACATTAATGGCTGTGTGTTGAGTTATTTTGAGGGGACAGGAAATTTACACCGTTATACAAGCTGTACACTCACTACTTTACATTGTAGCAAAGTGTCATTTCTTCAGTGTTGTCACATGAAAAGATAGAAGAAAAGATTTACAGAAATGTGACTGAGGGGTGTACTTACTTTTGGGAGATACTGTATCTATGTCATTAATACAATTGTTATCACCATATCAGAAATGTATATTCAAGTGATAATCTTAATGTCACACTTTATAAAAACAGCTTTAACCTTTTATTTTTTTAAGTGCATTGTTTTTACTGTTAAGAATGTTTAATAAACTCGTGTTAAATTCAGCATCACGTGACCTTTTCATTCAAATATAACTTGGCAAAGACTCATCGGAACTGAATAACCACTTCACTTACCGTAATTAAACAACAGATTTAAAAGAACTGCAATCACATTAATCTGACACATTTATTTCTATAATCCTTTCTAAAAGAAAACACTACATACTGTTATTATCAGGGCATTGTATATGCGCTTGCCGACCACATCACTTAGGCCCCTTTCACACTGAGGCGTTGAAAAAACGCAAAAAAAGATGAGTTTTTTTTTTACCGCGTTTGCAGTAAAAATAGCGCTGTCGCATATGCGTTTTTACCGCGTTTATATCGCGTTTTTGCGTTTAAAAGGATTTTTTGGTATCCCACAATCCTCCACTCTACTGCGGTCATGTGACCTTCCCACAGCTTCTGGGTGTTTTTTACCGCGTTTTTACAGCGGTACTCATTCATTTCAATGGGGATAGGCGTTTTTACAGCGCTATTTTATGCGCCCCAAAGATGCTCCAAAAAAGCTGTTTGCAGGATTTTTTCCAACGCACAGCCAGCAAAACGCCTCAGTGTGAAAGCCCTCAGGGAATGGTGGGGCAGGATTATTTCAGGCATTTTTACAGCGCTGTTTTTACCGCGAAAACGCGGTAAAAACGCCTCAGTGTGAAAGGGGCCTTAGATGTACGGCGGCAGAGCGGCTCTTCTGTGCCAGATCATGTACCTAGTACATGAGCTGGCACTCCCGGGTAGGGGGGGGGCGCGCCCGCCGATGACCCCGCTGTGCTTAGTCACAGCAGAAGCCCATCAGCAGGTGCCAGCCAATGGATGTCCACAGGCACCCGCTGATCGGCGTGCAGAGAGGCAGGACGGAGCTCTGTTCTGTCAGTTGGGATGTGCTGGATTTTGTTTCCCTGCAAACCACATCTCTTAGATAATAATAATAATAATAATAATAATAATAATAATAATAATAATTCACTGGCTGCCACAAGTAAAAAAAAAAAAATGTCCCGCCCGGCAGCGTCACTCATTCCCCGTATCCTGTGAATGGAAAACTACAAGTTCCGGCAGCCTTTGCGGCTGTTGGCTTGTAGTTTCAATGAACTACCACGGCGCTGTGGAGCCTTCCTGTCAGATTGTATCTGCTTGCACACAGATCTGCTGATCGCTGGCCCAATGCTTTCCAGCAGGGGGTCTCAAACTGGCGGCCCCTCCAGCTGTTGCAAAACTACAAGTCCCATCATGCCTCTTCCTGTGGGAGTCATGCATGTAACTGTCAGCCTTGCAAAGCCTCATGGAACTTGTAGTTTTTCGCAACAGCTGGAGGGACGCCAGTTTGAGACCTCCTGCCTTACAGGCTCCAAAAAAAATTAACCACGTCATTACCCAGCCATAGTCAAATGACGTCCACAGATGGGATCTCCCATCCTGAGTGGATGTCATATGACGTCCTGGGCTTTGTGGGGTAACAACTGAATGATGGGTGCAGCTAGAGGCATCATTCAGATATCATTCTTTCATGCCGGTGTTTCTGCGCACAATAAGAACGATCATAGCGACAGTTGCGCCGCTTGATCGTTCTTATAGGCGACAGGAGGGGACACCCCTCCACTCCCACCGCCATCTGGTGCTTCTCCGGGCTCTCCCATGCCATAAGGGGCCCGGAGAAAGAATCGTCCGGCGCCGGAAGACGAGCATAGAGATTTCCGGTGACCAGATGGTCACCAGTTATCTCTATGACCGTCGGAGGCCCAGGCGCAACGTTATGACGTCACGCCCGGGTTCCCGGAAGTAAACAAAGCCGCGATTGCGGCTAGTAATCATGAGATCGTGATTTATTTTTCCCGATCTCATGCTTTCCAGCCTGGAGGAGAGATGTGGAGGTCTTATTGACCCCGTATCTCTCCATAAAGAGGACCCGTCACACACCATTCCTATTACAGGGGATGTTTACATTCCTTGTAATAGGAATAAAAGTGATCAAAAAAAATAAAAATTAAAACGCCCCTGTCCCCGGTAGCTCGCGCTCAGAAGCGAACGCACACGTAGTTCCACCCACATATGTAAACGCCGTTCAAAACACATATGTGAGGTATCGCCGCGTGCGTTAGAGCACGTGCAACAATTCTAGCACTAGAACTCCTCTGTAACTCTAAACTGGTAACCTGTAAAAATTTTCAAAGCATCGCCTATGGAGATTTTTAAGTACCGAAGTTTGGCGCCATTCCATAAGTGTGCGCAATTTTAAAGCGTGACATGTTAGGTATCTATTTACTCGGCGTAACATCATCTTTCATATTTTACAAATAAATTGGGCTAACTTTACTGTTATGTTATTTTTTAAGTCATGAAACCATTTTTGTTCCAAAAAAAAAGGTGTTTTAAAACTTATTGTGCAAATACCGTGCAAGATAAAAAGTTGACGACCGTCATTTTATTCCCTAGGGTGTCTGCTAAAAAAACATATATAATGTTTGGGGGGTTCTGAGTAATTTTCTAGCAAAGGAATGATGATTTGCACATGTAGGAGAGAAGTGCCAGAATAGGCCCGGTATGGAGGTGGTATAAAAGCCCGGTGTTGAAGTGGTTAATACTAAATGCAAATTTTTATTACCTGCAAAAAAAAATGTCCATTTTTTTTCCCAAAAAGTGAAATTATCCTTTAAAAAAAAAAAAAAAAAAGCCCAAGAAGAGGAATGTGAGAATTGGCATGGACTGGAAGTAGTTAAATGGGTAAAATAAAATATTAGAATGACTTTTTCTGTGAATCTGTAGTGCCATCTAGTGAAGAAAGATGGAAATGCTGGTGGTGGAGGAACCATTACAGAAAATTGTATCAAATACTTACCGTAATATTCCTTTCCTAGTGCCAATCCATTTCAGCATACTACCACATGTAGGAAAGTTCTAGATACTGTATATCAGTTTCTTGTACCACAGTGTTAGCTAAAGAGGAGCCCCACCAAAAAATTAAAATTCAGCAGCTACACATACTGTACTTTTTTATATTAGGACACTGACCTGTCCAGGGATCCCGTGATGGTGACACCCCAGCTGATTTTTCAATCGGCTCTCAGGTGCTGCCGCCGCCATTCCTTGTAAGGGAAACCGCCAGTGAAGCCTTTTGGCTTCACACCCGGTTCCCTACTGCGCATGCGCAAAGGACGTGCTGCGCTTCATGAATGGCCTGGCGGTGGAGGAAGAAGGAGGGAGGCCAGAAACAGATACCTGCTCCCCCCTACCCCCCCTGAAAGGTGACAAATGTGGCAGCGGAGGGGGGGAAGCAACCAGGCAGAGCTTCCCCTTTTGGGTGGAGCTCCGCTTTAACCTGTTGCCACCCGCATAACTCTTATGTGCAGCAGCAAAAGGGTGTGCTTTAACACCCAGATGCAGCACATATGCATAGCCTGTCCTAGCACATATCCCCCCAACCCCCCTCCTAGAACATATATTATTGTTATGCCCCCCTCCCATTCCCCACACATTATGTCCCCCTGCCTGTAAATTCCACCCCCCACCCCAGACTAGGGTTGCCACCTTTTCATGAAGCCCAAACCCGAACACTTCTGTGATGTACAGCCTTTTTTTTTCAGTATACACTATAGATTGTAAAAGATCTGAGACACCTCTGAATAGTATTGTGGCGCATGTAGCGTCCCGTGATGAAAAGAGGGTGTGGCCAAATTGTGTTAATAATGGGAGAAGCTAAAGGGGCGTAGTTAAATCAAACAAGGTCAGTCTGTCCCCCCCAGTGCAATCCCCCCCCCGCATCAGTCTGTACTCCGGTACATCCCCCCAGGTTAATCTGTCCCCTGGTATAATCCCCACCCAGGTCAGTCTGTCCCCCAGTACATCCCCCTAGGTCAGTCTGTCCCTCAGTACATCTGCCAGGTCAGCCTGTCCCCCAGTATAACCCCCCAGATCAGTCTGTCCCCCAGAATAATCCCCCTAGGTCAGTCTGTTCCCCAGTATAATCCCCTCCCAGGTCAGTCTGTCCCCCAGTATAATAACCCCAGGTCAATTTGTCCCCCAGTATAACCCCCCCCAGGTTAGTCTGTCCCCCAGTATAACCCCCCAGATCAGTCTGTCCCCCAGTATAATCCCCCAGGTCAGTCTGCCCCCCAGTATAATCCCCCAGGTCAGTCTGTCCCCCAGTACACCCCCCATGTCAGTCTGTACCCCAATACATCCCCCAGGTCAGTCTGTCCCCCAGAAAAATCCCCCCTAGGTCAGTCTGTCCCCCAGTATAATCCCCCTAGGTCAGTCTGTCCCCCAGTATAATCCCCCTAGGTCAGTCTGCCCCCCAGTATAATCCCCCAGGTCAGTCTGTCCCCCAGTACACCCCCCATGTCAGTCTGTACCCCAATACATCCCCCAGGTCAGTCTGTCCCCCAGAAAAATCCCCCCTAGGTCAGTCTGTCCCCCAGTATAATCCCCTCCCAGGTCAGTCTGTCCCCCAGTATAATCCCCCCCCAGGTTAGTCTGTCCCCCAGTATAACCCCCCCCAGGTCAGTCTGTCCCCCAGTATAATCCCTCCACATCAGTCTGTCCCCAGTATAATCCCTCCACATCAGTCTGTCCCCCAGTATAATCCCTCCACATCAGTCTGTCCCCCAGTATAATCCCCCCACACCAGTCTGTCCCCCAGTTTAATCCCCCCAAATCAGTCTGTACCCTAGTTAAAGTGTTACCAATAAAATTAAAATCACTGTAAGCCTACAGGAGGGGGATAGGAGGGCTGGTGCTGCGGGGCTGCCACTGATGTGTCTGGGTTGTAGGTGGACTGAAACCCGGACACAGGTTTTAAAACCCAGACTGTCCAGGTGAATCCAGGACAGATGGCAACCCTACCCCAGACACACGGGATTGCTAGATCAGGACTGTACTGTTTGATTACCCGCACCCTACCTCATCCAAGGACTGCTCATGTCCCGGCAGCAGGAAATGTGTGTAGAGGGCCGGTAATCAAACTGTGTACAATCCACATCTAGCGATCCTGTGTATGTGTGTGTAGCGGGTGTTTGAATTTATGTGAGGACTCTGTGGTGTGGGGTTACTTGGGGCCTACAGGTGGCGTTGTTGCCTTGGGCCGGAGCTGAACTCACACCGCAAACTGTGCCTTTTTGTCCTCCCCTGGAGCTGGTACAGCGGGGCGGGGAACCCGCTGTGACGCGAAGGGAGAGGTCATAAAAGGGACCTTGGGGCAGAGAGTTGGAGGACGCGGCCGCACCCAGGCAACTTTAGCTTTGGTGCTGGCGTTCCGGTGTTCCGGGCCTAGATGCCCTTGGCCTAGCCGGAGCGGAGATGGAGTCCATCTCAGGCACCTTTAGCCTGGGGTGAGGTACTATGGCGGATGCCTCCATTTCTCCCTTGGACGGATTTCTTTTTCTGACAGGGACAAAGTGAGCGAAGGTAAATTCACGTTCTATATTACCTAGTCAGTGGCAGACGACTATTCACCACTAGGGATGAGCTCGGTGTTCGAGTCGAACATAAGTTCGACTCGAACATCGGCTGTTCGACCGTTCGGCGAGCATCGAACGATTTGGGCCGTTCGCGCCAAATTCAAGTGACGCGAACGGCCCACAATACACTGCGCCATCGCAGTGCAATCCCGCGCTGTGATTGGCCAAGCATGCACTGTGACCCCGCATGCTTGGCCAATCACAGCGCCGGCAGCTAGGAGAGCCATAATTGGCCACAGGCAGGTTGCCTGTGGCGAATTATAGCTCAGGGGGTTTAGCACACGCCCCACACTATAAAAGGCCGCCAGCGCAGCGGCCTTGTGTAGTGTGTTCAGGCGCAGGGAAAGAGTTACATAGGCAGGGACAGCGTCAGTGCTATTTGTACCTCAAACTTGTGTGTAGGGAGAGAGAAGGATAGGCAGGGAGAGTGTCAGTGTTACATTCTTTGCTAAACCTTGTGCAGGGAGAGAGAAGGATAGGCAGGGGACAGTGTCAGTGTTACATTCTTTGCTAAACCTTGTGTGCAGGGAGAGAGAAGGATAGGCAGGGAGAGTGTCAGTGTCATGTTCTTTGATAAACCTTGTGTGCAGGGAGAGAGAAGGATAGGCAGGGGACAGTGTCAGTGTCATATTCTTTGCTAAACCTTGTGAGTAGGGATGAGCTTCGTGTTCGAGTCGAACATACGTTCGACTCGAACATCGGCTGTTCGATCGTTCGATGAAGATCGAACGATTTGGGCCGTTCGCGCCAAATTCGAGTGACGCGAACGGCCCACAATGCACTACGCCATCGCAGTGTCATCCAGGCGCTGTGATTGGCCAAGCATGCACTGTGACCCCGCATGCTTGGCCAATCACAGCGCCGGCAGCGAGGAGAGCAATGATTGGCCACAGGCAGGATGCCTGTGGCCAATTATTGCTGAGGGTGTTTAGTACACGCCCCACACTATAAAAGGCCGCCAGCACGGCGGCCTAGTGTAGTGTGTTCCGGAGCAGGGAAAGAGAAGGATAGGCAGGGACAGTGACTTTTATTTCTTTCTTGCTTAACCTGGATTCCTTTAGTTTAGGGAAAGAGAAGGATAGGTAGGGAGAGTGTCAGTGTGTTTTGTGCTTGTGCTATATTGTGCTTAAAAAAAACATTTTTTCTAGGGACAGAAAACTGTAGGTAGGGAGAGTGTGTCAGTTTCTTTCACTGTTAAAGTCCTTGTTTCCAGGGACCTGGAAGGACAGTGAGTGAATTCTCCTTGTGCTAAATTGTGCTTAAAAAAAACATTTTTTCTAGGGACAGAAAACTGTAGGTAGGGAGAGTGTGTCAGTTTCTTTCACTGTCAAAGTCCTTGTTTCCAGGGACCTGGAAGGACAGTGAGGTAATTCTCCTTGTGCTAAATTGTGCTTAAAAAAAACATTTTTTCTAGGGACAGAAAACTGTAGGTAGGGAGAGTGTGTCAGTTTCTTTCACTGTCAAAGTCCTTGTTTCCAGGGACCTGGAAGGACAGTGAGTGAATTCTCCTTGTGCTATATTGTGCTTAAAAAAAACATTTTTTCTAGGGACAGAAAACTGTAGGTAGGGAGAGTGTGTCAGTTTCTTTCACTGTCAAAGTCCTTGTTTCCAGGGACCTGGAAGGACAGTGAGGTAATTCTCCTTGTGCTAAATTGTGCTTAAAAAAAACATTTTTTCTAGGGACAGAAAACTGTAGGTAGGGAGAGTGTGTCAGTTTCTTTCACTGTCAAAGTCCTTGTTTCCAGGGACCTGGAAGGACAGTGAGGTAATTCTCCTTGTGCTAAATTGTGCTTAAAAAAAACATTTTTTCTAGGGACAGAAAACTGTAGGTAGGGAGAGTGTGTCAGTTTCTTTCACTGTCAAAGTCCTTGTTTCCAGGGACCTGGAAGGACAGTGAGGTAATTCTCCTTGTGCTAAATTGTGCTTAAAAAAAACATTTTTTCTAGGGACAGAAAACTGTAGGTAGGGAGAGTGTGTCAGTTTCTTTCACTGTCAAAGTCCTTGTTTCCAGGGACCTGGAAGGACAGTGAGGTAATTCTCCTTGTGCTAAATTGTGCTTAAAAAAAACATTTTTTCTAGGGACAGAAAACTGTAGGTAGGGAGAGTGTGTCAGTTTCTTTCACTGTCAAAGTCCTTGTTTCCAGGGACCTGGAAGGACAGTGAGGTAATTCTCCTTGTGCTAAATTGTGCTTAAAAAAAACATTTTTTCTAGGGACAGAAAACTGTAGGTAGGGAGAGTGTGTCAGTTTCTTTCACTGTCAAAGTCCTTGTTTCCAGGGACCTGGAAGGACAGTGAGGTAATTCTCCTTGTGCTAAATTGTGCTTAAAAAAAACATTTTTTCTAGGGACAGAAAACTGTAGGTAGGGAGAGTGTGTCAGTTTCTTTCACTGTCAAAGTCCTTGTTTCCAGGGACCTGGAAGGACAGTGAGTGAATTCTCCTTGTGCTATATTGTGCTTAAAAAAAACCTTTTTTCTAGGGACAGAAAACTGTAGGTAGGGAGAGTGTGTCAGTTTCTTTCACTGTCAAAGTCCTTGTTTCCAGGGACCTGGAAGGACAGTGAGGTAATTCTCCTTGTGCTAAATTGTGCTTAAAAAAAACATTTTTTCTAGGGACAGAAAACTGTAGGTAGGGAGAGTGTGTCAGTTTCTTTCACTGTCAAAGTCCTTGTTTCCAGGGACCTGGAAGGACAGTGAGTGAATTCTCCTTGTGCTATATTGTGCTTAAAAAAAACATTTTTTCTAGGGACAGAAAACTGTAGGTAGGGAGAGTATGTCAGTTTCTTTCACTGTCAAAGTCCTTGTTTCCAGGGACCTGGAAGGACAGTGAGGTAATTCTCCTTGTGCTAAATTGTGCTTAAAAAAAACATTTTTTCTAGGGACAGAAAACTGTAGGTAGGGAGAGTGTGTCAGTTTCTTTCACTGTCAAAGTCCTTGTTTCCAGGGACCTGGAAGGACAGTGAGGTAATTCTCCTTGTGCTAAATTGTGCTTAAAAAAACATTTTTTCTAGGGACAGAAAACTGTAGGTAGGGAGAGTGTGTCAGTTTCTTTCACTGTCAAAGTCCTTGTTTCCAGGGACCTGGAAGGACAGTGAGTGAATTCTCCTTGTGCTATATTGTGCTTAAAAAAAACATTTTTTCTAGGGACAGAAAACTGTAGGTAGGGAGAGTGTGTCAGTTTCTTTCACTGTCAAAGTCCTTGTTTCCAGGGACCTGGAAGGACAGTGAGGTAATTCTCCTTGTGCTAAATTGTGCTTAAAAAAAACATTTTTTCTAGGGACAGAAAACTGTAGGTAGGGAGAGTGTGTCAGTTTCTTTCACTGTCAAAGTCCTTGTTTCCAGGGACCTGGAAGGACAGTGAGGTAATTCTCCTTGTGCTAAATTGTGCTTAAAAAAAACATTTTTTCTAGGGACAGAAAACTGTAGGTAGGGAGAGTGTGTCAGTTTCTTTCACTGTCAAAGTCCTTGTTTCCAGGGACCTGGAAGGACAGTGAGTGAATTCTCCTTGTGCTATATTGTGCTTAAAAAAAACATTTTTTCTAGGGACAGAAAACTGTAGGTAGGGAGAGTGTGTCAGTTTCTTTCACTGTCAAAGTCCTTGTTTCCAGGGACCTGGAAGGACAGTGAGGTAATTCTCCTTGTGCTAAATTGTGCTTAAAAAAAACATTTTTTCTAGGGACAGAAAACTGTAGGTAGGGAGAGTGTGTCAGTTTCTTTCACTGTCAAAGTCCTTGTTTCCAGGGACCTGGAAGGACAGTGAGTGAATTCTCCTTGTGCTATATTGTGCTTAAAAAAAACATTTTTTCTAGGGACAGAAAACTGTAGGTAGGGAGAGTGTGTCAGTTTCTTTCACTGTCAAAGTCCTTGTTTCCAGGGACCTGGAAGGACAGTGAGGTAATTCTCCTTGTGCTAAATTGTGCTTAAAAAAAAAAACATTTTTTCTAGGGACAGAAAACTGTAGGTAGGGAGAGTGTGTCAGTTTCTTTCACTGTCAAAGTCCTTGTTTCCAGGGACCTGGAAGGACAGTGAGGTAATTCTCCTTGTGCTAAATTGTGCTTAAAAAAAACATTTTTTCTAGGGACAGAAAACTGTAGGTAGGGAGAGTGTGTCAGTTTCTTTCACTGTCAAAGTCCTTGTTTCCAGGGACCTGGAAGGACAGTGAGGTAATTCTCCTTGTGCTAAATTGTGCTTAAAAAAAACATTTTTTCTAGGGACAGAAAACTGTAGGTAGGGAGAGTGTGTCAGTTTCTTTCACTGTCAAAGTCCTTGTTTCCAGGGACCTGGAAGGACAGTGAGGTAATTCTCCTTGTGCTAAATTGTGCTTAAAAAAAAAACATTTTTTCTAGGGACAGAAAACTGTAGGTAGGGAGAGTGTGTCAGTTTCTTTCACTGTCAAAGTCCTTGTTTCCAGGGACCTGGAAGGACAGTGAGGTAATTCTCCTTGTGCTAAATTGTGCTTAAAAAAAACATTTTTTCTAGGGACAGAAAACTGTAGGTAGGGAGAGTGTGTCAGTTTCTTTCACTGTCAAAGTCCTTGTTTCCAGGGACCTGGAAGGACAGTGAGGTAATTCTCCTTGTGCTAAATTGTGCTTAAAAAAAACATTTTTTCTAGGGACAGAAAACTGTAGGTAGGGAGAGTGTGTCAGTTTCTTTCACTGTCAAAGTCCTTGTTTCCAGGGACCTGGAAGGACAGTGAGGTAATTCTCCTTGTGCTAAATTGTGCTTAAAAAAAACATTTTTTCTAGGGACAGAAAACTGTAGGTAGGGAGAGTGTGTCAGTTTCTTTCACTGCCAAAGTCCTTGTTTCCAGGGACCTGGAAGGACAGTGAGTGAATTCTCCTTGTGCTAAATTGTGCTTAAAAAAAACATTTTTTCTAGGGACAGAAAACTGTAGGTAGGGAGAGTGTGTCAGTTTCTTTCACTGTCAAAGTCCTTGTTTCCAGGGACCTGGAAGGACAGTGAGTGAATTCTCCTTGTGCTATATTGTGCTTAAAAAAAACATTTTTTCTAGGGACAGAAAACTGTAGGTAGGGAGAGTGTGTCAGTTTCTTTCACTGTCAAAGTCCTTGTTTCCAGGGACCTGGAAGGACAGTGAGTGAATTCTCCTTGTGCTATATTGTGCTTAAAAAAAACATTTTTTCTAGGGACAGAAAACTGTAGGTAGGGAGAGTGTGTCAGTTTCTTTCACTGTCAAAGTCCTTGTTTCCAGGGACCTGGAAGGACAGTGAGGTAATTCTCCTTGTGCTAAATTGTGCTTAAAAAAAACATTTTTTCTAGGGACAGAAAACTGTAGGTAGGGAGAGTGTGTCAGTTTCTTTCACTGTCAAAGTCCTTGTTTCCAGGGACCTGGAAGGACAGTGAGGTAATTCTCCTTGTGCTAAATTGTGCTTAAAAAAAACATTTTTTCTAGTGACAGAAAACTGTAGGTAGGGAGAGTGTGTCAGTTTCTTTCACTGTCAAAGTCCTTGTTTCCAGGGACCTGGAAGGACAGTGAGTGAATTCTCCTTGTGCTATATTGTGCTTAAAAAAAACATTTTTTCTAGGGACAGAAAACTGTAGGTAGGGAGAGTGTGTCAGTTTCTTTCACTGTCAAAGTCCTTGTTTCCAGGGACCTGGAAGGACAGTGAGGTAATTCTCCTTGTGCTAAATTGTGCTTAAAAAAAACATTTTTTCTAGGGACAGAAAACTGTAGGTAGGGAGAGTGTGTCAGTTTCTTTCACTGTCAAAGTCCTTGTTTCCAGGGACCTGGAAGGACAGTGAGGTAATTCTCCTTGTGCTAAATTGTGCTTAAAAAAAACATTTTTTCTAGGGACAGAAAACTGTAGGTAGGGAGAGTGTGTCAGTTTCTTTCACTGTCAAAGTCCTTGTTTCCAGGGACCTGGAAGGACAGTGAGGTAATTCTCCTTGTGCTAAATTGTGCTTAAAAAAAACATTTTTTCTAGGGACAGAAAACTGTAGGTAGGGAGAGTGTGTCAGTTTCTTTCACTGTCAAAGTCCTTGTTTCCAGGGACCTGGAAGGACAGTGAGTGAATTCTCCTTGTGCTAAATTGTGCTTTAAAAAAAAAAAATTTCTAGGGACAGAAAACTGTAGGTAGGGAGAGTGTGTCAGTTTCTTTCACTGTCAAAGTCCTTGTTTCAAGGGACAGAGAAGGACACCTGAAGGACAGAGAAGGACACCTTATTGCTTTTTTCCCATCTCCCTGCAGGCCATCTATTAGAATGTCTGGAAGGCAAACAAGGAGAGGCAGACAGTCAGGAGGCAATAAAAGAGGGCAAGCAGGCTCTGTGTCTGGGGGCAACAGTGCTGGTCGTGGACGCGGTGCATTGTCATCAGCACATGGCCATGGGACACGCTTGTCCTTCTTTTCGGCAGCTGGACATGTTGAGCCACATCATGCCGAAGACTTGGTAGAGTGGATGACCAAGCCCTCCTCCTCCTCCTCATCCTCTCTCACCCAGGCTCAGGGTACTGGAAAAGCAGCTGCCAAAGCGTTCTCTTCCCTGGTATCAATGTCAGACTCATCATCAGTCACTCCTTCCCTAGACCCACCATGTCCTCCTCCTGAGGAGTCCCCCGAACTGTTTCAGCACAGTGTTGGGTACATGCTCCAGGAGGATGCCCAGCGTTTCGAAGGGTCTGATGATGAAACCCAGCTAGAGGAAGGCAGTAGCGTGAGAGCAGACAGAGGGGATGCTCAAGAAGGACACCAATCTGGCAGTCATGTTCCAGCAGCTGCAGCATACTGCCAGATTGCCTCCAGTGATGAGGAGGGAGGTGATGATGAGGTCACTGACTCCACGTGGGTGCCTAATAGGAGAGAGGAGGAGGAGGAGGATGAGGAGGAGGCACATCTCCAACGAGGCAGGATGCCCTTTGGTGGCCAGCGTAAGGGCAGTACACCGACGGAATCACACCGCAGAGCTCCGCCTGTGCAGGGCGCTGCCTCTGCCCGTCATTCAAAAAGTTCTTTGGTGTGGGCCTTTTTTGAGGCTAGTGCATCAGATCGCACAGCTGCTGTTTGCAACATATGTCTCAAGCGTATATCGCGTGGCCAAAACATCAGCCGCTTGGGTACCACATGCCTGACCAGACATATGTTGACCTGCCATGCAGCTCGTTGGCAAGCCTACCTCAAAGACCCACACCAAAGAACAAAGCGGACCTCTCCTTGCACCGCATCAGCTGGGATCTCCAACCCCACTATAACTTCAGTCCTCTCTGAAACATGCACTGAGAGGAATGAAGGTGTAGAATTAGGTGTGTCACAGCCAAGTACTTGCGGCCACTCTGCTAGCAGTACACCGACGTACGATTCTAGCAGGCAAATTTCCCTGCCCCAGCTGCTGGACCGTCGAAAGAAGTTCACTCCCAGCCATCCACATGCCCAGCGGTTGAATGCTAGCTTGGCTAAATTGCTAGCGCTTCAACTGCTGCCTTTTCAGTTGGTAGACTCGGCCCCCTTCCGTGAGTTTGTGCAATGTGCGGTTCCTCAGTGGCAGGTTCCCAAACGCCACTTTTTCTCACGGAAGGCTATTCCGGCTCTCTACCGGCATGTGGAAGGCAATGTCTTGGCCTCGCTGGACAGGGCGGTCAGCGGTAAGGTGCATATTACCGCTGACTCATGGTCCAGCAGGCATGGACAGGGACGTTACCTTTCTTTCACGGCCCATTGGGTCACTCTTTTGGCAGCTGGGAAGGATGCAGGACAAGGTGCAGTAGTGTTGGAGGTTGTTCCACCGCCACGCCTCCAAAATGCTACTACTGGTTGTGACACACCTCTCTCCTCCACCCCTCCTCTTCTTCTTCCTCCATGGCCTCTTCCTGTGGTTTGTCCTCGGAACCAGCGGTGCTCCGTAGGCGTTCAAGGGGCTACGCAAGTACGCAGGCAAAAAGATGCCATGCCGTGCTTGCGCTGGTGTGTTTGGGGGACAGAAGCCACACTGGGGCAGAGGTCCTGTCTGCTCTGCAGGGCCAGGCCGAGAGGTGGTTGACGCCACGCCAGCTTAAGCCAGGAATGGTGGTTTGCGACAATGGCACCAACCTCCTCTCCGCCCTCCGACAGGGACAACTGACCCATGTGCCCTGTGTGGCTCACGTCCTTAACCTGGTGGTGCAGCGGTTCTTGGGCAGGTACCCGGGCTTACAGGATGTCCTGAGGCAGGCCAGGAAAGTCTGTGTGCATTTCCGCAGATCTTATAATGCCAGTGCTCGCCTGGCTGAGCTGCAAAAGGAGTTGAACCTGCCCAAGAACCGCCTTATATGTGACATGCCCACCAGGTGGAACTCAACGTTGGCCATGCTGCAGCGGCTGCACACGCAGCAGAGGGCCATCAATGAGTACCTGTGCGACTACGGCACCAGGACAGGGTCAGGGGAGCTTGGTTTTTTTTCTCCACGCCAGTGGGGCATGATCAGGGATGCATGCACTGTCCTGGCACCATTTGAGGAGGCCACGAGGATGGTGAGCAGTGACAGTGCATGCATCAGTGACACTGTACCTCTTGTCCACCTGTTGGAGCACACGCTGCGTGGAATAATGGACAGGGCACTTGAGGCAGAACAGAGGCAGGAAGAGGAGGACTTCCTTGCCTCTCAAGGCCCCCTTTACCCAGACAGTGTTCCTTCTGTCCCACCCATCGCACAGGAAGAGGAGGAGGAGGAGGAGGAGGAGGATTGTGTCAGCATGGAGGTGGAGGCTGGCACTCAGCATCATCAGCAGCAGTCTTTTAGGGATGATTTACAGTCCCAAGAAACCAGTGGACTTGTACGTGGCTGGGAGGAGATGGCTGCGGATCATGTCGTCCTTAGTGACCCAGAGGACTCCGGAGCGAATGCCTCAGCAAACCTACGCTGCATGGCCTCCCTGATCCTGCAAAGTCTGCGGAAGGATCCTCGTATTCTTCGGATCAAGGAGAGGGACCATTACTGGCTGGCCACTCTCCTTGATCCACGGTACAAGGGTAAGGTTGCGGACCTTATGTTACCGTCGCAGAGGGAGCAGAGGATGAGACAACTCCGGGAGGCCTTGCAGAAAGGTCTGTGCAACGCGTTCCCAGAGACTGGGAGGTTACAAACTCCTGGTCCTGGACAACGAGTTGCTGAGGCTTCGGCCAGTCAAAGAAGGAGCGGTGGGGAAGGTGGCCGTCTGACCGATGCGTTCAGACAATTCTTTAGTCCGCAGCCCCAAAGTATGATCGGTTCCAGCAACCATCGCCAGCGTCTGATAAACATGGTGCAGGAATATCTAGGGGCAAGGTCAGACTTGGACACCTTCCCCACCGAAAATCCTCTGGCTTACTGGGTCTTGAGGATGGATCACTGGCCAGAGCTTGCACAGTATGCAATTGAGCTACTGGCCTGTCCTGCATCCAGCGTTCTTTCGGAACGCACATTCAGTGCTGCTGGAGGATTTGTCACGGATCACAGGGTGCGCCTGTCCACCGACTCGGTTGATCGACTGACTTTCATCAAGATGAACCAGTCTTGGATCACCACCAGCTACCACACACCTGATGCTGATATAACAGACTAATTGATTTTAACATGTCACATCCCTTCAAGACTGATGCTGATGCTGAGTGCCTGTGCTGTTATGTTGACTGGCTATCCTCCTCCTCCGAGTCCTCAATGATACGATTGATGATGATAGCTTGGAAGATCATTTTTGTTTATGGGTGCCGCCACCAGTGGCTAAGGCCCAATTTTTCAGCCCCTGTTTTACAGGGGCGTGTAATTACAATTTTTTTAGCAATAATTTGCCATAGGGCTCATTGCTGTGCTCCAAGTACAGTATCTGTGAGGGGTTGGAGTGTTGTGGCACCAGTGCCTAAGGCCCAATTTTTCAGCCCCTGTTTAACAGGGGCGTGTCATTACAATTTTTGAAGCAATACTTTGCAACAGGGCTCATTGCTGTGCTCCAAGTACAGTATCTGTGAGGGGTTGTAGTGTTGTGCCACCAGTGCCTAAGGCCCAATTTTTCAGCCCCTGTTCAACAGGGGCATGCAATTACAATTCTTGATCTAATAATTCACAGCAGGGTCCATTGCTGCACCCACCAAGAGTAACTCTGAGGGCTTACAGTCTTGTGGCAACGCCACCACCACCACCACCACGAAAGGCCCAATTTTTCAGCCCCTGTTCAAAAGGGGCATGTAATTACAATTCTTGATCTAATAATTCACAGCAGGGCCCATTGCTGCACCCACCAAGAGTAACTGTCAGGGCTTACAGTGTTGTGGCACCAGCACCACCATCAAAGCCCCAATTTTTACTACCACTGTTCAACAATTATATGTAATTAAAATTCCTGATATAATAGTTGACAGAAGGGCGTTCCAGCACCAACCAAGAGTAACTGAGTGCTTACAGTGTTGTGCCAACACCAACACCTAAGGGGCCTATTTCTGCAGAGTATATACGGCAGGTCCCTACTTTCAAACATCCAACTTACAAACGACTCCTACTTGCAAACGAAAGAAGACAACAGGAAGTGAGAGGAAATCTACCACTAGGAAGGAAAATTCTCTCCTGTAAGAATTAATATGGGAGAAAGGTGTCTCCTCTGTACTGATGCTTTATCAGCAATCCTTGTTTCAAGAAAAACACCACATTTCAAAAACAGTTGTCATTGGGACGGAAAGTGAGGTGAAATGTTCTGAACAGGGGCACAGACAGCAAAACAAATGTTACAGGGGTGATAACCCTTACCTATGTTTCCCAAAAAGTTTAAAAATAGATTTTTGGGCTGGAGCTACACTTCAACAATGTACCTGTTCAAAATTACAAACAGATTCTACATAAGAACAAACCTACAGTCCCTGTCTTGTATGCACCGCCTGTATACGGCTGTTCAGAGTATATAGGGCCTTTTTTATTTTATGTGCGGGGTTCCCCTTAATATCCATACAAGACCCAAAGGGGCTGGTAATGGGCTGGGGTAGGGGGGGGGGTCATGGGGTAGCTATGCCATTTTTCTTAAAGAATTTCATCCATATTACCGGGACCAGACATTACATTAAAGCCGCAAGCAGTTTTAAATGGCTTTTTTTTCCTTTAGAAGTGTCATTTTGTGCAGGGACAGTTCTAAACACGGGAAACACGTGGCACTTCACAGGCATACTTTAGACACCCCCCAGGTACGATATTTAAAGGAATATTTGACTTTTTTTTTTCACTTTATGCATCATTAAAATGACTGCTCCCGAAAAACGACCGTTTTTAAAACTTCTTTTTGCATTGATACATGTCCCCTGGTGCACAACCCGGGTTCCCAAACCCTATTTATGACAATAACATGCATAATAGTTGTTATAATTAGCACTTTAGAATTCGAACGTTCGCATCCATTGTATTTAATAGGGTTCTAATGTTCGTTCGAACTTTCGGTCCGTTCGCGGGTTCTGGTGCGAACCGAACCCGGGGGTGTTCGGCTCATCACTACTTGTGAGCAGGGAGAGAGAAGGATAGGCAGGGAGAGTGTCAGTGTCATATACTTTGATAAACCTTGTGTGCAGGGAGAGAGAAGGATAGGCAGGGGACAGTGTCAGTGTCATTGTTGCTAAGCCTCCTGCACATTATACACCTGAAGTTAGCCCGTATTGCTGCTTTTTCCTGGTGTGTTACACCAACAGGCATTTGCAGCACTTACAGCGGGCGGAGTTTGCCTCCTGATCATATTACACCTGAAGTTAGCCTGTATTGCTGCTTTTTCCTGGTGTGTTACACCAACAGGCATTTGCAGCACTTACAGCGGGCAGAGTGTGCCTCCTGATCATATTACATCTGAAGTTAGCCTGTATTGCTGCTTTTTCCTGGTGTGTTACACCAACAGGCATTTGCAGCACTTACAGCGGGCGGAGTGTACCTCCTGATCATATTACACCTGAAGTTAGCCTGTATTGCTGTTTTTTCCTGGTGTGTTACACCAACAGGATTTTGCGGCACTTACAGCGGGCGGAGTGTGCCTCCTGATCATATTACACCTGAAGTTAGCCTGTAATACCGCTTTTTCCTGGTGTGTTACACCAACAGGCATTTGCAGCACCTACAGCAGGCGTAGTGTGATTCCTGCAAAATATACTCCTGAAGCTAGGCCTTATTGCTGGTTTTCCCATATCCCTGCAGGCCATTAGAATGTCTGGAAGGCAAACAAGGAGAGGCAGACAGTCAGGAGCCAATAAAAGAGGGCAAGCAGGCTCTGTGTCTAGAGACAACAGTGCTGGTCGTGGACGCGGTGCATCGCCATCAGCGCGTGGCCATGGGACACGCTTGTCCTTCTTTTCGGCAGCTGGACGTGTTGAGCCGCATCATGCCGAAGACTTGGTAGAGTGGATGACCAAGCCCTCCTCATCCTCTCTCACCCAGGCTCAGGGTACTGGCAAAGCAGCTGCCAAAGCGTCCTCTTCCCTGGTATCAATGTCATCATCAGTCACTCCTTCCCTAGACCAACCATGTCCTCCTGAGGAGTCCCCCGAACTGTTTGAGCACAGTGTTGGGTACATGCTCCAGGAGGATGCCCAGCGTTTCGAAGGGTCTGATGATGATACCCAGCTAGAGGAAGGCAGTAGCGTGAGAGCAGAGAGAGGGGATGCTCAAGAAGGACACCAATCTGGCAGTCATGTTCCAGCAGCTGCAGCATACTGCCAGATTGGCTCCAGTGATGAGGAGGGAGGGGATGATGAGGTCACTGACTCCACGTGGGTGCCTAATAGGAGAGAGGAGGAGGAGGAGGCACATCTCCAACGAGGCAGGATGCCCTCGGGGGGCCAGCGTAAGGGCAGCACACCGACGGAATCACACCGCAGAGCTCCGACTGTGCAGGGCGCTGCCTCTGCCCGTTACTCAAAAAGTTCTTTGGTGTGGGCCTTTTTTGAGTCAAGTGCATCAGATCGCACAGCTGCTGTTTGCAACATATGTCTCAAGCGTATATCGCGTGGCCAAAACATCAGCCGCTTGGGTACCACATGCCTGACCAGACATATGTTGACCTGCCATGCAGCTCGTTGGCAAGCCTACCTTAAAGACCCACACCAAAGAACAAAGCGGACCTCTCCTTGCACCGCATCAGCTGGGATCTCCAACCCCACTATACCTTCAGTCCTCTTTGAAACCTGCACTGAGAGGAATGAAGGTGTAGAATTAGGTGTGTCACAGCCAAGTACTTGCGGGCACTCTGCTAGCAGTACACCGACGTCCGATTCTAGCAGGCAAATTTCCCTGCCCCAGCTGCTGGACCGTCGAAAGAAGTTCACTCCCAGCCATCCACATGCCCAGCGGTTGAATGCTAGCTTGGCTAAATTGCTAGCGCTTCAACTGCTGCCTTTTCAGTTGGTAGACTCGGCCCCCTTCCGTGAGTTTGTGCAATGTGCGGTTCCTCAGTGGCAGGTTCCCAAACGCCACTTTTTCTCACGGAAGGCGATTCCGGCTCTCTACCGGCATGTGAAAGGCAATGTCTTGGCCTCGCTGGACAGGGCGGTCAGCGGTAAGGTGCATATTACCGCTGACTCATGGTCCAGCAGGCATGGACAGGGACGTTACCTTTCTTTCACGGCCCATTGGGTCACTCTTTTGGCAGCTGGGAAGGATGCAGGACAAGGTGCAGTAGTGTTGGAGGTTGTTCCACCGCCACGCCTCCAAAATGCTTCTACTGGTTGTGACACACCTCTCTCCTCCACCCCCTCCTCTTCTTCTTCCTCCATGGCCTCTTCCTGTGCTTTGTCCTCGGAACCAGCGGTGCTCCGTAGGCGTTCAAGGGGCTACGCAAGTACGCAGGCAAAAAGATGCCAATCCGTGCTTGCGCTGGTGTGTTTGGGGGACAGGAGCCACACTGGGGCAGAGGTCCTGTCTGCTCTGCAGGGGCAGGCCGAGAGGTGGTTGATGCCACGCCAGCTTAAGCCAGGAATGGTGGTTTGCGACAATGGCACCAACCTCCTCTCCGCCCTCCGACAGGGACAACTGACCCATGTGCCCTGCATGGCTCACGTCCTTAACCTGGTGGTGCAGCGGTTCTTGGGCAGGTACCCGGGCTTACAGGATGTCCTGAGGCAGGCCAGGAAAGTCTGTGTGCATTGCCGCAGATCTTATAATGCCAGTGCTCGCCTGGCTGAGCTGCAAAAGGAGTTGAACCTGCCCAAGAATCGCCTTATATGTGACATGCCCACAAGGTGGAACTCAACGTTGGCCATGCTGCAGCGGCTGTACACGCAGCAGAGGGCCATCAATGAGTACCTGTGCGACTACGGCACCAAGACAGGGTCAGGGGAGCTCGGGTTTTTTTCACCACGCCAGTGGGGCATGATCAGGGATGCATGCACTGTCCTGGCACCATTTGAGGAGGCCACGAGGATGGTGAGCAGTGACAGTGCATGCATCAGTGACACTGTACCTCTTGTCCACCTGTTGGAACACACGCTGCGTGGAATAATGGACAGGGCACTTGAGGCAGAACAGAGGCAGGAAGAGGAGGACTTCCTTGCCTCTCAAGGCCCCCTTTACCCAGACAGTGTTCCTTCTGTCCCACCCATCGTAAGGCCCAATTTTTAAGCCCCTGTTTAACAGGGGCGTGTAATTACAATTTTTGATGCAATACTTTGCAACAGGGCTCATTGCTGTGCTCCAAGTACAGTATCTGTGAGGGGTTGCAGTGTTGTGGCACCAGTGCCCAAGGCCCAATTTTTCTGCCCCTGTTTAACAGGGGCATGTAATTACAATTCTTGATCTAATAATTCACAGCAGGGCCCATTCCTGCGCCCACCAAGACTAACTGTGAGGCCTTACAGTGTTGTGTCAACACCACCACCACCACCACCAAAGGCCCAATTTTTCAGCCCCTGTTCAACAGGGGCATGCAATTACAATTCTTGATCTAATAATCTAATAATTCACAGTATATACGGCAGGCCCCTCCTTTCAAACATTCAACTTACAAACGACTCCTCCTTGCAAACGGAAGGATACAACAGGAAGTGAGAGGAAATCTACCCCTAGGAAGGCAAATTCTCTCCTGTAAGAGTTAATATGGGAGAAAAGTGTCTCCTCTCTACTGATGCTTTATCACCAATTCTTGTTTCAATAAAAACCCCAAATTTTCTAAAAACATTTGTCATTGGGACAGAAAGTGAGGTGAAATGTTCTGAACAGGGGCACAGACAGCAAAACAAATGTTACAGGGGTGATAACCCTTCCCTATGTTTTCCAAAAAGCTTAAAAATAGGTATTTGGGCTGGAGCTACACTTAAACAATGCAGCTGTTCAAAATTACAAACAGATTCTACATAAGAACAAACCTACAGTCCCTGTCTTGTATGCACCGCCTGTATACGGCTGTTCAGAGTATATAGGGCCTTTTTTATTTTGTGTGCGGGGTTCCCCTTAATATCCATACAAGACCCAAAGGGGCTGGTAATGGGCTGGGGTAGGGGGGGGGGTCATGGGGTAGCTATGCCATTTTTCCTAAAGATTTTCATCCATATTATATTTAGAAATGTAATTTTGTGCAGGGACAGTTCTAAACACGGGAAACACGTGGCACTTCACAGGCATACTTTAGACACCCCCCAGGTACAATATTTAAAGGAATATTTGACTTTTTTTTTTTTCACTTTATGCATCATTAAAATGACTGCTCCAGAAAAACGGCCGTTTTTAAAACTTTCTTTTGGATTGATACATGTCCCCTGGTGCAGAACCCGGGTTCCCAAACCCTTTTTAGGACAATAACATGCATAATAGTTGTTATAATTAGCACTTTAGAATCCGAACGTTCGCATCCATTGTATTTAATAGGGTTCTAATGTTCGTGCGAACTTTCGGTCCGTTCGCGGGTTCTGGTGCGAACCGAACCCGGGGGTGTTCGGCTCATCACTACTCATCACTGGTGACAGAACAGTGGGCAGCAGCAAGAAGGGAAAGGATTGTGCCTCGATCTGTCCCCATTTTCCCAAAGGGGAAAGATTGTTTTATTGCTTGGCAAGGAGAATAAAACTGAGTTGGACCTATTCACTGTGTGGAACTTGGGTTACTAAGCGAAGGAGTCAGGGACGAAGGACTGGACTTGGCTCTAGGACACCTACACAAAAGCCCAATCTTCTGGCCTTCACCTCTTAGTTACGGAGGACACGGGCCGTGGTGTGTCTCATCTCTCTCTCCCAGGTACCCCTAGACGACAGCCATATAACCGATAGAGCAAGAGAGAGGGGTGAGGCCGCTACATGTGTGTGTAGGGTGGTGGTTGAAACTTAACCACTTACCCCCTGGAGGATTTGGCTGCCAAATGACCGGGCCACTTTTTGTGATTCGGCACTGCTTCGCTTTAACTGACAATTGCGCGGTCGTGCGACGTGGCTCCCAAACAAAATTGACGTCCTTTTTTTCCCCCCACAAATAGAGTTTTCTTTTGGTGGTATTTGATCACCTCTGTGGTTTTTATTTTTTGCGCTATAAACAAAAATACATTTTTTGAAAAAAAGCAATATTTTTTACTTTTTGCTATAATAAATATCCCCCAAAAATATATAAAAAAACTTTTTTTTTTCCTCAGTTTAGGCCGATACGTATTCTTCTACATATTTTTGGTAAAAAAAATCGCAATAAGCGTTTATTGATTGGTTTGCGCAAAAGTTATACAAAATAGGGGGTCGTTTTATGGCATTTTTATTAATATTTTTTTTTAACTAGTAATGGCGGCGATCAGCGATTTTTATCGTGACTGTGACACTATGGTGGACACATCGGACACTTTTGACACCATTTTGGGACCATTGTCATTTATACAGCGATCAGTGCTATAAAAATGCACTGATTAGTGAGTAAATGACACTGGCAGGGAAGGGGTTAACCAGTAGGGGGCGAGGAAGGGGTTAAATGTGTCCTAGAGAGTAATTCTAACTGTGTGGGGGCGGGGCTTACTGTGACAAGACAGTGATCACTGCTCCCTATGAGAGGGATCAGACGATTAGTGTCCTGTCACTAGGCAGAACAGGGAGATGCCTTGTTTACACTGACATCCCCCCGTTCTGCAGCTCCGTGACACAATCGCGGGACACCGGCGGACATCGAGTCCGCGGGTCCTGCGGAAACTGTCACGGAGCTTGCAGGAGGGGCGCATACCCGCACGGCATGAAATTCAAAGTGACGTAAATATACGTCACTTTGCGCAGCTGTGCCATTATGCCGACGTATATCGTCATGACACGGTCGGCAAGCGGTTAAAAGCGAGGGAACACAATGTGGGGGGGGGGGGCATAACAATATTTAGTGCTTGGGATGAGAGGTGGAGGGATTGGGGGCTATTTGTGCAGGGAAGGGTAATGTGGGGGGAGGGGGGTATTTTCTGGGAGGGGGAATTGGGGGAGATATGTGCTAGAATGGGGGGGGGGGGGGGGTTTGGGGATCTAGCGATTCTGTGTGATCTGCTGTGTAGAGGAGCGCTCCACTGATAGGAGGGGGGGCACAGTTCACTACACCTGAGTGTGGGAATGGGGAAAGGAATGCAGCCGGCTAGGTACAGTGTCAATGGGGGGGACTGGCCTTGGGGGGGGCACAACGGAAATCTGGGACACCCCTGCACCCCCCTTTATCCGGCCATCCTAAAAAATGACAAGTTGCAACACTGGGGTGGCGGAACTATAGGGGTCGCTGAAGTCGCACTTGCAACTGGGCCCTGCCGTTCTGCTGCTGTGGGGGGGCCCAAGACCCGGCATCTCCCCCTGCACCTCTGGCTGGCCGTTTTGAATGCAGTGGGTGGAGGTGGAAGGCGGCGATTAGCAGCTCTATGGTGCCTGTGGGCGGCGGGATCTCCCTGGGGCTTGTAGTTCTCTCTTCCCGAGTGTCAGTGTATACAGTGGAGAGGAGAGGGGAGGGGCCTCTGATTTGGGCAGGTATCAGTTTTACTTTCAGTGTGTCGCTCAACTTGTACACTGTTGCTGATACATGCCCGGGTCAGACGCCCCTCCCCTCTCCTCTGTATACACTCGGGAGAAGAACTACTAGCCCCAGGGAGATCCCCCTGCCTGTGGACACCATAGAGCTGCCGATCGCCGCCTCCTACCTCCACCAGCCAGGTACACGGGGAACCTCTGGAAGGGGGGGAGTCAGCTGACTGGGGACCCTGATGTAAGGGGGGGCCCTCTGGGGATACTAATGTAAGGAGGGGCTCTCTGGGGACCCTGATGTAAGGGGGCTCTCTGGGGACCCTGATGTAAGGGGGGATCTCTGGGGACCCTGATGTAAGGAGGGCTCTCTGGGGACCCTGATGTAAGGGGGCTCTCTGGGGACCCTGATTTAAGAGGGGATCTCTGGGGACCCTGATGTAAGGGGGGCTCTCTGGGGACCCTGATGTAAGGGGGGATCTCTGGGGACCCTGATGTAAGGGGGATCTCTGGGGACCCTGATGTAAGGGGGGATCTCTGGGGACCCTGATGTAAGTAGGGGCTCTCTGGGGACCCTGATGAAAGGGGGGGCTCTCTCTGGGGACCCTGATGTAAGGGGGGCTCTCTCTGGGGACCTTGATGTAAGGGGGGGATCTCTTGGGACCCTGATGTAAGAGGATGCTCCCTGGGGACCCTGATGTAATGAGGGGGGCTCTCTGGGGACCCTAATGTAAGTGGGAGATCCGCATAGGGTTGCCACCTCATCACTTTAAACCCGAACACCTTTGAATTACTCAGGTTCTGGGGCTAATTAAATGCAGGTAAGGCACCAAGTGAGATTAATTACCACCTTAATCAGCCTCAGAACCTGTGTAATTAATATGTGTTCGGGTTTAAAGGGATGAGGTGGCGACCCTAGATCCGCACTATATATATTTATATACCCACACACACACACATATATTATATACATGTGTATGCCCACCCAAGTGTATGACTTTCTTTACTTCACTGCTAAGGTCTCTAGCCCCAGATCTTTTGTAGACCCAGCAACAACCCTGGTGGGGGCCCTTTATGGTTTCTTGCACTGGGGCCCTGAAGATTACAGCCTCTGGTTCAGGCATTCAGATCTGCTTGAACCTTTGTCATTAAAGGGTTAAACACGCCATTGTTATAACTTGACCTGACCAGAGCGGTCATTACACATCTGATCACATTATTGATCTTCTAATAAATATTCCATGAATGCCGATACTGGAGAGTGTGCGCGGCTCATTTGCTTTGTTGGAGCGCCATCTTGTGGAAACCTTCAAAAAGACATCTGAAAAAAAGATTCTACATCATCAGCACCTGTAATAACTGTCACATTTTGCTCGGTACGGAGTGAACAGTGAATGGCGGAGAATGATTGGCGGTGTGTTCAACAATACCTACTATATATGGCACAATTGTAGTATTCGTATGCATGTGCACCCAATGTGCACGTATAATAAGGGTGCGGGGGGCTTTTAATGTTTCCTGCACACAGGGCAGCATTTGTGCCGGGACAAGAACAACTAGAGCCCAGGCCCAACATGCCAAACTGCAATGTATGAGCATTATGTGTCAGCAAAAATTCCCCCCAAAAAACTGAGCACTTATCTTAGCATGCTTTCCCCCTATGCATAAACCCCCCCTCCTCCCAGTGCAATTCCAACCCCCTGCTGAAATCCCCCGCCCAGCACAAATGTATGCCCCTCCCCCATAGCCCAAATCCCCCCAGCTTAAATGCCCCTTCCCTCCCCAAAAAATCACCCCTCCTAGCACAAATCTTCTACCCCTACAATTTCCCCTCCTACTACACATCTTCTCTCCCCCCCTACACACTCCAAGCCCCCCCCCCTCCCAGCACAAATATACTCCTTCCAATCCCCCCTCCTAGCAGAAACCTTCTTTCTACCATCCCCCCTCCTGACACAAATCTCCCTAAATCCCCACTCTTAGCACACATCCCCAAATGTCCCCTCCTAGAACAATACTTACATTCTGCCGCCCCCCACCCAACACAAATCTCCCCTAATGTCCTTGAAGTGCCCCCCCCCACCTCACATGATCTCACAGTGCAGTGGTGCCACTAGGGGATGCAGGCCGCACTCAGAAGACACCCGCCAGAGCGGGTGACACCGGGGGGGTGGACTAAGCCGGGCCACTTGGCATACAGGGCCGGGGGGGGGGAATCCACGGCTCCATCCACCTCCTGCTCTCCTCCCCCACCTCCGATGACTGCTCCGTCCTCTGCGGGTGACAGCCGGCTCGATGTTCCCTGTGTGGAGATGCCGCTGATCGGCTCTCCTCGCCAAACACTCTGTCAGTGTGAGGCGATGAGAGACGATTACCAGCATTTCCGTGTTTACATGTGACCAGCTGTGATTGGACAGAGCCGATCACATGGTTAAAGAGCCGTCTTTGCAGAGATTGGGGTCGCGCCGCGTGCTAGCAACACGGCGCAGGCGCGATCGCCATAAAGGCGCACCCACGATCGCCACAGTGCAGAGCGGCCGGTTTGGGTGCGCCCTCATATGACGTCCACCTAGAATGAGAGTCGCACCGTCTCTCTGTCCATTGGCGGGTGGCAAGCGGTTAGAAATCATAGGTCCCCCTACAGCCTACCTGACAGACCCCCCCCCCTCAAGAAAAAAAACAAAATACACCACAATCATTATTAGAGGACACAAACACAACTAAATTCTTGCTAAAGCTCTCTATGTGATGGCCAGAGCAGCCTGAAGCTGTGTGCAGGCAGTCTATGTTACCCTACAGGGATGCAGCATCTGTATGAACACAGCCACAGGTCATAATTAGACAGGCGTGTGGGTGCAGGTGTACGGCCCCCCGAACATACACATTGTGCATTTAGGGCCACGCATGAACACCTGTAAAATAAGGACCTGTGGCTGTGTTCATACACCTGCTGTGTCTCCTTAGAATGACAGGAGGCTCCAGCCCCATGAACAATCCACTAATTCTCATGGAGTATCTGTGTGAATGAATCCTTGGTCCCATTGAGCTGCGCTTTTTCTGCCCACCAACCACTACCCCATATAGCAACAGAGGCAGCTAAATAGACCCCTAATGTCTCACATTTGAGACTGAGAAAGGGACTGAGGACCTAGATCAATCAATCCCCTTTCTGCAGCCTCAGCTGTACAGATGAACGGATTAGAAGATCTCTGAGGCTTCCTGCTCATTCACAAACTGAAGCATAGTAACCACAGTTTACTATGCTTCAGTGATGAATAGACACAGGAACAATTAGTACTGCTTACTCACTGTGTCCATTCGGGAAAGGAAGGGGGCCTGTTAAATATCATGTATTTACTGGTCCCTTTCCCCAGTCTCCTTCCTGAAATGAACCCCCTTTGTGCTCTCAGCAGCTGCTGGCAGGAGAGGAGGGAATCTGGCAGCGTTGGGGGGGGGGGAAGAACACATGGGGGGGGCCCAGACAGCAGGTGGAAGGGGGCACACAGGGGTCCTGGACATCAGGGTGGTGGGGACTCATACATACTAAACCTGACATCAGGGTAGTGGGGGCTCATAGATACTAAAACTGACCCCCCTGCAGTGCAACCAGAAGGAGAAAGAGGGGTAGAAGCCAGCAACACTGCAGGGGGGGGGGGCATAAGAGGAATGGTGTCAGCAATAAGGCAGTACAGCTGGCCCTTTTGAACTGATGGGGCCTGGGCCTAGTGCAAGAGGGCTGGCTGTACTGCCTTATCAGTGGCCCTGGAAGGACCCGCCCCCTTTCTCAAATTTCTAGAGGATATTGTCACTGCCCTTATCTACCAGCAAGGCCCCCCACCAGAAAACATTCACTCTGATGCTGTGAGCAGACTTCATAAGTAACATTTACCAGAGAATATTCCACCCCCAGATATAGGCCAAAGATGCCACAAAAAAAATGTTGGGTATGTAGCAGAGAGGGAGTTAGGAGAGACCCCAGTTTTCATAGTCCCCAATGTCCCTCCCAACCCAGCCTATGCATAGAAGACTGCTTCTGACTTCACCCCACTTCATTAAGATATTAGTAAAGGTTTGGTGAACATATTTCTGACAGCCTGCCATGTCCCAGTTTCTAATATCCTCTGTGCTGACCATTTGTCTGCCGCCTTGACTGACCATGCCTCTGCTTGCCGCCTGAACTGACCCAGGCTTGTTTATTGACCATGCCTCTGCCTGCCACCTGAACTGACCCTGGCCTGTTTATTAACTATGCCTTTTCTTGCCGCCTGAACTGACCCTGGCCTGTTTATTGCCCACGCCTCTGCCTGCCACCTGAACTGAGCCTGGCCTGTTTATTGACTATGCCTTTTCTTGCCACCTGAACTGACACTGGCCTGTATATTGACTATTCCTTTTCTTGCTGCCTGAACTGACCCTGGCCTGTTTACTGACTATGCCTTTTCTTGCAGCCTGAACTGACCCTGGCCTGTTTATCGACGATGCCTCTACCTGCCTCCTTGATTGACCCTGGCTTGTTATAGCGACCACGTTTCTTCCTTATACCTGAACTCATCTCAGCCTGTTAATTGACCATGTTTTCTGCCTGCTGCCTGGACTGATCTTTTTCCCTACTACTGTAGTAGTGGGATTCAAGATAACACTGGGGTCTCACATATGCAAGGTGCTTTAGAGTAGTCTAGTAGTAGTAGATTTTGTAATTCCTGGATCAGTGTCTGGAGACTGGAGGCTTTAAAGAGCTTTGGGTGGAAAGAAGCCTCCACCCATGTGTCCAGGTCTTACCTGACTGAGGCCTTAAGCCTGATGTTTCTGCCTGCTGCCATCTGACCGTGGCCTAGTTATTGACCATGCCTCTGTCTGCTGCCTGTACTGACCCTGGCCTGTTTATGGACCATGTTCCTGCTTGCTGCCTGGACCAATACTTTGGTTGTGCTGACCATGTATCTGCCTGTGGCCTGTACTGACCCTGGACTGTATATGGACCGCGTTCCTGCCTGCTACCTGGACCAATACTTTGGCTATGCTGACCATGTCACTGTCTGCTGCATGTACTGAACCTGGACTGTGTATAGATTGTGTTTCTGCCTGCTGCCTGGACCAATACTTTGGTTGCGCTGACCACATATCTGCCTGCGGCCTGTACTGAACCTGGACTGTTTCTGGACCATGTTCCTGCCTGCTGCCTGGACCAATACTTTGGCTATGCTGACCATATCTCTCCTTGCTGCATGTACTGACCCTGCATTGTTTCTGGACCATGTTCCTGCCTGCTTCCTAGATGTCAGCCTGCTGCCCAAACTGACCCTGGCCCATTTATGAACCATGTTCCTGCCTGCTGCATGGACAATTCCTTTGGCTGTTGCTGACCAGATCCCTGCTTGCTGCCTGGACCATTGCATTGCCTGTTTGCTGACCACGCCTCTGCCTGGCACTAGTACTGACCCATCTACACGTCCCACTGGCTACGTTATTGCGAGACACCAGTCCCACTCATCCTCTGCGAACAACTAGGCTACTAAAACCACAGATAATCTTTTGTTTACAATTTACTCAGCCTCCTGTACTGCTGTACCCCAAAATACCAGCCCAGGTGGGTCTTTATTGTGGTAAAGTGCAAAATGCTTTGATAGATTGTGCTTTTTGAAAGCAATGGAGATGTACTGTATGCATGTTCCTGCACTCTCTTAGCTAAAATTATTTTTGTTTGGCCATAATATATAGGATACATATCCTTTTTCATTAAAAAAAGTGAACTTTCTATTTATTCCTCAAATTCAGTACTTTTTTTATATATACAGTACAGTGCTGTGAAAAAAGTATTTGCCCCCTTCCTGATTTTGTATTTTTTTGCATATTTGTTACACTTAATTATGATTTAGATCATCAAACAAATGTTTATATTACACAAAGTAAATACAAAATGCAGTTTTTTAAATTATGATTTCATTTATTAAGGGAAAAAAGCACTGGCCCTATGTGAAAAAGTAATTGCACCCTGAACCCCCTGCTGCATAACCCAAGTGCGCTTGAGGTTGAGGTCAGGAACTGATGGCCGGACATTCTTCTTCAGGATATTCTGGTAGAACACAGAATTGATGGTTTCATCAATTATGGGAAGTTGTCCAGCCCCAGACCATCCCCCTACCACCACTATGTCTGACTGTTGGTATGATGTTGTTGTTATGAAATGCTGTATTCGTTTTATGCCAGATGTAACGGGACACACACCTTCCAAAAACGTAAACTTTTGCCTCATCAGTACAGAATATTTGTCCAAAAGTCTTGGGGAAAATTCAGATGTTTTTTGGCAAATGTGAGACAAAACTCTGTGTTCTTTTTGGTCAGCAGTGGTTTTTCGCCTTGGAACCTCCCATAGACGTTGTTTTAGCCCAGTCTCTTTCTTATTGTTGAATCATGAATTCTGATCTTACCTGAGGCAAGTAAGGCCTGGAGTTCTTTAGATGTTGTTTCTTTTATGTTGGTCTATAAGGGGCGATGCTCCTCTAATCTCCATACGCCGGCCCCCAAAATCTCCATGCGGAGGGCTTAGCGTATAGATTTCTACAAGCTTTTTTTTTTTTTTTTTAAGCACATGATTAGAGCCTAATGCCGCGTACACACGATCAGAATTTCCAACAACAAAACCGTGTTTTTTTTTTTCCGATAGGACGTTGGCTCAAACTTGTCTTGCATACACACGGTCGCACAAATGTTGCTCGGAAATTCAGATGGTCAAGAACGTGAAGACGTACAACACTACGCCGAGCCGAGAAAAATGAAGTACAATGTTTCCGAACATGCGTCAAATTGATTCCGAGCATGTGCAGCACTTTCGTGCGTCGGAAATGGCTACACACGGTCGGAATTTCCAACAAGAACTTTTCCTCTCGGAAAAATTGAGAACCTGCTCTCAAACATTTGTTGGTGGAAATTCCGACAGCAAATGTCCGATGGAGCCTACACACGGTCGGAATATCCAACAAGAACTTTTCCTCTCGGAAAAATTGAGAACCTGCTCTCAAACATTTGTTGGTGGAAATTCCGACAGCAAATGTCCGATGGAGCCTACACACGGTCGGAATATCCGACCAAAAGCTCACATTGAACATTTGTTGTCGGAAATTCCGATCGTGTGAGGCAGGAGGCTCTAATTGGCTTCAAAAAGTTTATGCTCTGTGCCCGGAGCCCATCCACTTGAGACATTAGCGAATCAACATTGGCTATTGTCTTCCTTCTTCTCCTCCTGGCCAATCAGGACAGGAAGCGGTTCTTAAGACCAAACTGGCCGAGAGGAGAAGACGGGGAAGCCACCCGAAACCTGGATGGGGTAAGTGCGGACCTGGCGGGGGGAGGGTTTGTTTGCCACCCTCCCCAAAAAAATGGAGCACCAGCCACCACTGTTTAGGACCTCCTGGATGAGTCGTGGTTGAGTTCTTGGAGTCATTTTGGTAGACCGGCGATTCCTGGGAAGGTTCACCACTGTTTATTCTTTGAACAGTTTCTCCTCAGCCTCAAATTGCTGTCCTTTTGGTATATTCATCAACCAACTTTTGTGGTGTCGATTGATATATAGCTGTTTCCGTCTCTTGCCTTGAAATAGGTAAATGTTTTTATCCCATCTTTCTCCACCAGTATTTCTACTCCATAAATTTTTTTATCTTTACCGGGTTTATTTCCCAAGAAAGGACAATATTTTTCTGGTTGCTGTTCAGCTTCATTCGAGCTCCTTTCCAAACCATTATATTATCGTCTATAAAACGATGATAAAGAACCAGTTCTTTTGGCCTCTGGACATACACTGCTTTTTCCTCCCATTGGACCATAAACAGGTTTGCGACACTTGGCACAAATTTGGCTCCGATCGATGGTTTGAGTAAAACATGAGCCATCGTACCTGAAATAGCCGTGTCCCAAGCAACATTCTAGACACTCTCTGATGTACTTCTTTTGTTTTCTATTTTATGTGGCATGCTCGTCCAAAGCCCATTTAGCTGGGTCTAATTTGGCATCACTATGATTAATGATGGTATACAGGGATCCCACATCCGCTGGTGCTAGAATCAGATCTTCTGTATCTTCTCTTTCTTCCAATAACTGTAAAATGTGTTTTGTGTCTTTTAAGAAGGCTCGAGTTTGTCGGACTTCTGGCTGCAGGAACACATCTATGTATTGTCCTAAATCTTTCCTTTACTGATTCTACACCATTTCACCTTCTTGGAGGTCGCTGTTTATCCTTATGTATATTTGGAATGCTATATTTAATCTGCAAGTGTTAGGGGCCAGATATCTCACCTCTTTATTTGTTTAAAATACCTTTCTTTCTTTCTTTCTTAACCGCTTGCCGCTTAACTGCTTGCCGACCAGCTCGCGCACTTATATGTCGCTTTGAATTTTGCGCCGTGCAAGCGTGCACGCGCCGGCAGGTGAGCGCCCCTGTCACTAGCTCCGTGCCCGCGGGACCCGCGGACTCAATGTCCACCGGTGTCCCGCGATTGTGTCACGGAGCTGCAGAACGGGGGGATGCCTATGTAAACAAGGCATTTCCCTGTTCTGTGATAGGACACTGACCTACTGCTTCCTCTCATTTGGAGCCCAGCCCCCACACAGTTAGAATCACTCCCTAGGACACGATTAAAGGGGTTGTAAAGGTTCATTTTTTATTTTCTAAATAGGTTCCTTTAAGCTTGTGCATTGTTGGTTCACTTACCTTTTCCTTCGATTTCCCTTCAAAAAAATTTTTTTCTTTGTTTTCTTTGTCTGAATTTCTCACTTCCTGTTCCTCCTCAGTAAGCTGTTCCGACAACAAAACCGTGTTTTTTTTTTCTGACGGATGTTGGCTCAAACTTGTCTTGCATACACACGGTCACACAAATGTTGTCGGAAATTGCGAACGTCAAGAACGCGGTGATGTACAACACGTACGACGAGCCAAGAAAAATGAAAAATGAAGTTCAATAGCCAGTGCGGCTCTTCTGCTTGATTCCGAGCATGCGTGGAATTTTGTGTTGTCGGAAAATTTGAGAACCAGCTCTCAAATTTTTGTTGTCGAAAATTCCGACAGCAAATGTCCGATGGAGCATACACACGGTCGGAATTTCCGACAAACAAGCTCCCATCGAACATTTGTTGTCGGAAATTCCGAGCGTGTGTACGCGGCATAAGAGTATCTACTTTCCAAATAGGGGTAATTTGGAGGGTATTTGTACTGCCCTGACATTTTAGGACTTATCTCAAGAAATGAGATCGGCCGTCAGTACATCAGGATTGATCGATTTCCATACATACTTTATGTCCCATAGATTGTGGACTCTATAACTTTCACACAGACTAAATAATATACACTGATTTGGGTTATTTTTACCAAAGAAATAGAGCAGTATAAATTTTGGCTTTATTTTATAAACTTTATGAAGAAAAATTACCTACAGTATTTGAAAAATTTCAGAATTTTCAATCTTTTTATTTATTAAGCAAAACAATTAAAAAACAGTTAGTGGTGATTAACCACTTCCCGCTGGGAGGGCGTACATAGACGTTCTCCCGTTTCAGTGGTTATACTGGGATGAGGCCTGCACCTACAGGCATTATCTCGGTATTGATCTTTTCAGCCGGCGATTCCCTGCACCATAAGAACAATCGTTCAGCTGCTTGATTGTTCTTTTTTTGCGATCGGCGAGCCGGAGAAGGAATCCGGCGCCGGCGGAAGTTCACCATAGAGAATACCAGTGACCAGATGGTCCTTGGCAGTCTCTATGACTCTCTCTATGACTCTCGGAGACCCGGGCGCGACGTTATGAAGTCACGTCCAGCCTGGCTTTAATATATACTGCCGTATACTAGTCTGGAAAGCCAAGATCGTTTTTTTGATCTCAAAAAAAGAGAGGACCTGTCATGCCCTATTCCCATTACAAGGGATGTTTACATTGCTGGGTGGCACTGATGGGCACTGATGTATGGCACTATTGGGCGGCACTGAAGGGCACTGATAGGTGGCACTGATGGGCACTGGTAGGTGGCAAAATGGTTTAGAGTGCTAGATTTCAAGAGCGGGTACTACCAAATCCCCATGCACCCTGAAGATCGGGAGAAGACCGCTTTCATTACCCCAGTGGGATTTTTTAAATTTGATTGCATGCCTCAAAGCCTGTCCGGCGCCCAGCCACCTTCCAAAGGCTATTGGAGAAGACTGTGGGTGACATGAAACTGATCGAAGTGTTTGTGTACTTAGATGACATCATTGTGTTTGGCAGGACTTTGGAGGAGCATGAAGAGCGTCTGGAAAAGATCCTGAAGAGACTCCATGATGAAGGCTTGAAGCTCCCCATGGAGAAGTGTCATTTTTATCAACCTTTGGTCAACTACCTTGGCCATATTGTGTCTGCCGATGGAGTAGCCACAGACTCTCAGAAGCTGGAAGCCGTCACCTCTTGGCCGAGACCCACCAATGTGACCGAGCTTAGGTCATTTCTGGGATTCTGCTCATATTACCGGAGATTCATAGAGGGATTCGCTAAAATAGCTTGCCCACTCAATGAGCTACTGAAAAGTGAACAGGAAGATGGTGACCCAGATTCAGTTAAGCCTGTGAGACCAGCTGGAGAGCCCAGGAAGCCCAAAGAGTCCATTCAGTAACAGTGGACCGCCCAGTATGAGGAAGCCTTTAGGCAGTTGAAGTGGAACCTTACAACTGCTCCAGTCCTGGCCTTGAAGTGGGCAGTAGTGGATAAACTGAGGGATTACCCATATGGAGCAGAGTTTGTAATTAAGACTGACAATAATCTCCTCACATACTTACTCACTACCGCAAAGTTGGATGCCACAGGTCACAGATGGTTGGCTGCCCTATCAGGCTTAACCTTCAGCCTGAAGTACCAGCCAGGGATCTGGAACAAGGATGCAGATGCTCTGTCGAGAAGGCCCCACTGTTCCCGAGACTCCCCAGAAGAATGGACTCAGCTGACCCCTGAGGGGGTGAGAGCCCTTTGTCAAGGAGCGGAACAACAAGCTAGAGGTGGAGCCAGGGCTGAGAAAGTCGGAGTGTCAGCCGCTGGGGTACCCAGATACTATTGCAACCTCACTCAAGTTGTGGATGAAGGTCTGTCAAAACTTTCCAAGAAGGACCTGCGAAGGGACCAGTTGGAAGATCCCCTCTGTAGTCTGGCATTAAAGGCCTTGGAGAGCCAACGCCCTGACCTGCTCCTCAGTAATTCTCCAAAGGAAGCCTATTTACTGCACAAGGAGTGTGATCAGTTGCAGCTGCAACAAGGTGTGGTCTACCGAAGGGGCCTCTCTGCTGATCCCGAAGAAAAATGGCAGTTATTCCCTCTTAGAAAAGCATTGGGAGACGGTGTTAACTGCTCTACATGACCATCATGGCCATCTAGGTTCCGAGAGGACTTTCCAACTGGTAAGGGACCGATTCTATTGGCCTTGCATGCGGGCTGAAGTCGAGGGCTACTGCCACTCTTGCCTTAGATGTATCCAAAGGAAGACTTTGCCTCACCGAGCCGCCCCAATGGGCCACCTTCAGCCAGGGACCACTTGAGCTGGTGTGCATTGACTTCCTGTGCTTGGAGCCTGATCTGAGTGGGCAGGGAAATATCCTGGTGATAACCGACCACTTCATTCACCCCTTATGCCCAGGCATTTCCCACAAAGGACCAACAGGCATCCACGGTAGCCAAAATCTTAGTAGAGAAGTTCTTTGTACACTATGGCCTACCTCAGCGCATCCACTCAGACCAAGGGAGACACTTTGAGAGCAATCTCATTAAGAGACTTTTAGACTTGCTGGGCATCAATAAATCTAGAATCACTCCGTACCATCCTCAAGGAGATCCTCAACCAGAGAGGTTCAACAGAACTCTTCTGAATATGATCGGGACTCTAACTTCAGAGCAAAAGCAACACTGGAGCAAGCACATAGTGGCTATTGTGCATGCTTATAACAGCACTGCAAATGATGCCACAGGATACTCTCCCTATCGCTTGATGTTTTGGCGGGAGGCCCGGCTGCCAGTAGATCTAGCTTTTGGCACGTCCACAGACCACACTTCAGCAACTTCCCATAGAGGGTATGTGGACCGACTGTGGAGAAGCCTGAAGACTGCCTATGATAAGGCCCAAGCTGTTTCAGATGCCCAAGGTCAGAGGAACAAAAGACATTTCGACCTCAGGGTGCCAGTACAGGACTTACAACCAGGTGATAGAGTGCTGCTGAGAAATCTAGGTATACCTGGAAAACACAAATTGGCTGATCGTTGGAAGTCATAGCCCTATATTATCTGAAAACAGAGTTTGTGCCTCAGGTTAAATCTCTGGAAGATCTGGAGGACCACCAATCTTCCTTGATGGAAACAGATTCTGAGGATTCCTCTTCATTCATTGAAGCTGAGATGCAGGAAGCTGAAGTGGATGTGCAGGAGTCCTTGATGGAAGCAGGCTCTGAAAATTCTTCTTCGTTCATTGAAGCTGAAACACAGGAAGCCGAAGTGGATGAGCAGAAGGAAGTAGTGGCCGAGGATGAAGATGATACCAGTGTGCCTGTAACACCGGAACCTAAAGAACAGAGAGCGAAGAGTTATTCACCCACCCAAGAGACTAACCTATGACACTCTGGGTGAAATCTCAGAGGAGATTTGTTTTACTTCAAAAAGGACTCCTGAAGCGCCTGGTCCTTCCACCGCTGATTTGGTGGACGACAACCCCAGCTCACCCCCTAGCACATCTATACAGGAAACTTCGGTGTCAGTAGCAAATGGACAGAACAGCCTCCCTTCTTATGACAATTGGTGGGAGGCTCCTCTGTCAGCTCTGTGTCATGATATGAGCTGTTTGAGTTTGAACTCTTCTTATGAAAATGCAACTTGTTTGTTGTCATGTGTGCATTAACCTGTTTTCTCTGTGTGTATTCGAAAAGCATGTAACAGGTCACAAACTTCTACTGTCTTTGGGGACCAAAGATTTCAAGTGTGGGGAGTGTGTAGCACAGGTCTACTACCAAAGTTATCATTTAAGTAATGTATTGTTTCTTTAGAAAAGGTTTGGCTCCCTCTTGTGGCCGCTGAAACTTTATCAGGATATTTCCTTCTGGTTAAGAAAAACAGTTATGCATTGTGGGATATGTAGGACAATGAGGAAGTGACTCATGTTGTTAAATCAGTCTGGGAACTACTACACCCACAATGCTAAGTCACAGACCCACAATGCCAAGTCACAGAACAGCCTGCTGGGTAAGCAGATAAAAGGATAGGCGTGGCCGACTTTCTGTCTCTCTGGACGCCGTTCAACAACCAGCAAGAGGTCTGTGTGTGTGCCTAGGGCTGGGAGAGCCTGCGGCCTACAGCGGAGAGCGGATCGCTTGCCCCAGAGGGATCCTTGTGAGCAGCCCTGCTGATCGAGCAGGAGGAACGGCCTGTGCTTCAGAGCATTTGAAGCCATCTGCCTTCCAGCACACCGGGAGGAGCAGCGCGGCGTGGGGATGCCATCTACACAGACTGAGACACCTGCAGGAAGTTCCAGACGGAGTCTACAGCCAGCTGGGGTCCAGAGTGGTGAGAAGGCATCTGCCTATCCAAGTAGTGACTGTAATATTGCTAAGTGAGTGTCTGCTATACAGACTGCCACTGAGACCTGTAGTTCCACGGCTGTGGATCTATGGCATCTGAGTATTCTACAGCTGGATCTTGGGGTTTCTGCTTCCTTTTTCCCCATGCTGTAAGGTCAGTTCTGTACTATTTACTCAAAGAAGGAATTACAAGTGGGAATTCTTTGCAGCTAAGGAATAAATTACATCATATTCTACAGTAAAGCCCTGTACACACGATCGGATATCCTATGGATTCTAATCCGATGGTTTTTTCCATCGGAAATCCGATGAAACTGTCTTCCATCAGTCTTGCCTACACACCATCAGTCAAAAAAACGGACTGTTTCAAACGCGGTGACGTAAAACACTTCGATGAGCCGAGAAAAATTAAGTTCAATGCTTCTGAGCATGCGTCAACTTGATTCTGAGCATGCGTGGGTTTTTTATCCGATGGATTTCCACACAGACGATCGGATTTTGCTATGTTTTTTTTTCCCATTGGATAAATTTAAAACATGTTCTATTTTTTCACACCGATGGAAAAAAGACCGATGGGGCCCGTACACGATCGGTTCGTCCGATGAAAACAGTCCATCGGACAGTTTTCATCAGTAAAATCGATCATGTGTACACGGCTTTACTGTTTTATCTGTCCCTTTGGATTACAAATAAGTGCATCACTTCACACTGCAGTATAAATTAAGCTAGCTGAAGACAAAAACTGGAAATTGAGGAAGCCTTGTGAAACCACTTTATTGTTTCACAAGGCTTTACTGCTCTACAATTGAGTAATACTCTGAACTGCAATCTAGAAAGAGCCATTTAGCAACGTATAGTTGGAACTTGTACTTTTATTACTGCGTTTGTGACGGACTGGGGTTTATATAGGGTTGCCACCTGTCCGGGATTCACCTGGACAGTCCGGGTTTTGAATTGTGTGTCCAGGTTTCAGACCATCTGAAACCCGGACACAATATTTAGAATCGACTGTGGCTACCCAAGTAATCAAGCACCATAAATGAAAAGTGCAAAGGGTGTGCAGGTGAGCCCCACCCCCATACACGGGCAAGAGAGGGGGCTTGATCTGCATCTCCCCTTCCCACCCCTATCCCTCTGTCTGCCCACCACCCTCCAATCCCCGGTGTTCTGTGCCTCAGGACAGGGATGTGTGGGCTGGAAGTTTGAAGCTCAGCAACTCAGCTCAGATACATGGTAGATGGAAGGTGTCGATGCCTGAGCCTCCATTCTCGGGTGAGTGAGCTCACCATCCAATGCCTGTAACTAAAGTCTTCCCCCCTCCCTCCCTTCTCTCTCCTGCCTCCAAGCGAGTGAGTACACTAAGGTAAGGGGCGCCCTGTGGACTCTGATGTAAGGTCGGCTTTAAGGACCCTAATTTAAGGGGGAATGCTGGATACTCTGATGTAAGTTGGAGGTTTAGTGAGCAGTAACTCCTTTACACCAGAGACCACAGTGTTCCCCCTTAAAAAAAAACAATTGCTGTGCACCGCTAAAGTGTTTGGGTTTGGCTTGAAGTAAAGGTGGCAACCCTAGGTTTATATGGTCACATAAAAGACAAAACAGACACCCCAAAGTCCATATTCATTTTTTTTTTATTTCTAAGCAAAGAAAATGGAATTTCTATCCTGCTAGTCTATCAACAACCAGTATATGGCAGAGAAGGCACACGAACAGAGTCTATATAAGACCACACACCATGTGACTGAAAGTGAAACTGCTTCAACCATAAAGATGAGTGGTCATATCTTCCCCTGTTCGTGTATTTCTTTGCAGGTATGTATTTTACATTGTTTCTAGGCTTGTGCAATTCGTTTCGTAACGAATCGAAATTCGTCCGAATTTAGCAACTTTCGGACATTCGGAAGCATTCGAATTTCCGAACAAAGCAATTACGAATAAAACCGAATCCGAAATAAATTATACCGCAAATAGCGAATGCCCGAATGTCTTCGGCATAATTCGTTATAAAAAAAGTTACGAATGTACGAATCCATTCGAAGCACAATAACACTCACTCTGCTCTGCTCTCTGCTTCTCTCTCACCGTGCTGAACTCCCTCTCAAAATGGTGTACAGGGGGCGGAGGCTATAGCCGCATGTAAAAAACGAAAGTAAAATATGAGATTTCGAATCGTTACAAATAACCGCTATGTATTTAGAAAAGTACAAATCCATTCGAAGCACATTAGGCATAATAGGCAGCGTCGTCGCGAGAGAGACACAGAAAATTACAAATCAACGAACCCAAAAAAGTTACGAAAGTAGGAGTTGTGTCCAGAATCAACGAAAAACAATGTACCCTACCGAAAGTACGAATTATAAATCAACTAAAAATTCAACGAAAAATGTCGCTTGCGAAAATACGAATTAGTCCGAACACGAAAAATCCCGTCTAGCAAAATTACGAATGATTACGAATCAACAGGACCGAAAAGAAACAAACCGAAACTAAACAAATTTTTCCGTTGTGCACAAGTCTAATTGTTTCTAATCCTTGTTAAACTGTGATGGAAAGATTCATAAACATCTTGAGCAGATGCAGGGAAAGTTTCAGCAGATTTTATGCAATAGTTTTGCTGTAATTAGAGATTCAGAACAGCATGTGTTGGGAACAGTGAAAAGGGCCCAAAATCATAAAATTATTGTATTAATCAGAACAAATGTTTATTGTAAGCACTAAACTGTTATACATGGGTATATCTAAACCTGGTTTATGCAAAGTTACCTAAATTAGAAGCCACATGTTTAAAACGATTAAATGATTAAAAACCTCTTGTATTGTAAAGGTTATACATTGCTTTGTACAGACATGCAATGTGCATCATCTAGTGGTCAAAAAAGAGAACTACTGAAAGGTATTTGCATTAAAACAGTATTAAAGCAATACAATTCAATTATCATTATATGCACAGCTAAAGTGTACCAGAGAGATAAAGATAATCATCTATAATACTGAATAAAAGGAAAATATATGTTTATTAAAATATAATAATGTTCATTGTTGTAAGTATGTTTTAAAGTATTTCAGTCAAAATCTGTACTAGTATTATGTTAACGGTTATGAACATGTGACTGTAAAAAAATGTAATATATGTATTGTTATGTAAAAGTGAAACTGCTTCAGCCATAAAAATGAGTGGTCATCTCCAGGGCCGTTTGAAGGAATTTGGGGGCCCCAAGCAGATTGAGAATTTGGGCCCCCCAAGCGGGGGGGGGCTACTGATTTTTTTTTTGAGAAGCGGGGGGGGGTTTGGGCTGCTACACAATTTTTTTAGATTTTGTTTTTTAATTCAGAAGCGGAGGGGTGCTACTGAGATTTCTACTGATTTTTGGTTTTAATTTAGAAGGGGGGGGGGTGCTAACGCGGGACATCGATCGCGGGAGGGGAACCACCGATCGGGGGGGCACCGATCGCGGGAGGGGGGGCCTGCCGATCGCGGCAGGGGGGCGCGGATCGCGGGGGGGGCCGCGGATCACATGAGGGGGGGCCGCCAATCGCGGGAGGGGGGGCCTGCCGATCGCGGCAGGGGGGGCGCGGATCGCATGAGGGGGGGGCCGCCAATCACGGGTGGGGGGGCTGCCGATCGCGGGAGGGGGGCCACCGATCGCGGGAGGGGGGCTGCCAATCGCGGGAGGGGGGGCGCCAATCGCGGGTGGGGGGGCCGCCGATCGCGGGTGGGGGGGCGCCGATCGCGGGAGGGGGGGCCGCCGATCGCGGGAGGGGGGCCGCTTTGCTGGGGCCCCAGGCCAGCTGGGGGCCCCAAACAGTTGCTTGGTTTGCCTCTCCTGTTCCGACGGCCCTGGTCATCTCTTCCCCTGTTCGTATATTTCTTTGCAGTACCCGCCGAGCTGATCACATTACCTCATCGCGTCTACAATCATCGGCTCTCTTAATTTATATTTTGAGACCGGTAACACGTTCACTGTTGGGTACTCTGTGTGTATTGGTCTGTGTGCTGAGGCCTCAGTGGGAAGGTCCTCAATACACGTGTTGAAAATATTGAGGATCTGTCTCCCTGTGCACCTGTTCACATATACCCCTATTGATTTATTACTGGGTACAGGTATATGATATTAGTGTGTTGAACAAATACCTTCTACCAACCATAACCTGTGTTATTCATCTGATACTCACACCATTTCTTTATGTTATTCTTCACCATAGTAAACTTTTACAAGTTGTTCATTGATATTTTGTGTGAGTCTCTATTTACTACCACAGCTGATGAAGTGACAGAACCCAGGGTCTCGGTAAATATACTTCATGCTATATCATTATTGTGTTTCTCTCTCTTGCTGGGTTCTACACTAACATTATTAAGCAGGTGTGCCAGAGGGGTCGAGACTAGACATGTGCACAACATAAAAATTTGCTTCGTTTGGTTTTGTTTCTGTGCATTTCCGTTGATTTGTAACGCTTCGTCATTTCGTAAGACGTGGGTTATCGTATTCGGACTCTTTCGTATTTCCGTAAGGGTTATTTTTCTGTTGATTCGTTTTTCCGTTAGTCTAATTTTCGTTGATTCGAAATTCGTATTTACGTTATATTTTATATTCGGCCGCGTTCGTATTTTCGTAAGAACTATATTTTCGTTGATTTGCAATGATTCGTATTTCCGTGTCTAATTTCCGTTGATTGGAAAATTGTACTTTTGTAGATTTAATTACATTCGTACTTTCGTTAGAATACATTTTCCGTTTATTCGAAACACTACTCGTCGTAATTTTGTAATTTGTACTTTCGTGAGATTGACCGGCTCATTTATTCATACTTTCGTAACATTGTTTTCGTAGATTCGTAATCGGGGCATAATTCGTAATTTTACATAATGTGTCAGAATAGGAGAAAACAAAAAATTGTCAGAGATATTACAAAATACAAATATAGAAATTAGAATCTAGACAGAGTATGCTTAAGAAACAAAGAATTTCTCTCTCACAAGTCACAACTTTACTCACAAATCCACCAAAACAGTGCCACCTACCCAACCACAACCTATCTGGACTCTGGATGGAATGCACTGCAGTCTAACACAGAAAAACACACAAGGGAATAAGAAACAAGCTCATTGGGGGAAGAGACAACTTCTTCAGGGGAAGGGACAATCTTATTGGCCATTGGCCAACGTCCAGAACTAATTCAGAACTAACAAAATCGAATTTACGTTTTTTCGAATTTTCGTTGTTTTGATTTCCGTTTTCCGAAGATTCGTAATTTTTTTTTCGTTCATTTTGATTTTCGTTAATATGGATTTTTGTTCGTTATTTTCGTTGTTTTGTATGAACGTTTTCCGAATATTCGTAATTTCGCGTTTTCGTTCTTTTTGAATTTCGTTCTTTTTTTATCTTTGTTCGGTATTTTTGTTGTTTTTATGTTTTCGTTTTTTACTTTTTCGTATTTTGGCTGTTTCAAATTTACTAAATTCGTATTTTCGTTGTTTTCCATATTCGTTCTTTTCGATAATTCATTGTTCGTTTGTAATTTTATCAAACCGTTCATTTATTCATATGTTTACGAATCAACGAATATAACGAATTTTGACAAATAACTAATTTGTAACTAAACGAATTGCACATGTCTAGTCGAGACAGTTCTTGGGGTTGAGAGGCAGAGTGCAGAAACAAACATACATTAAGCGGCCCCTCCGGGGGTAGCGCTACACATGCAATCAATAAAACAAGGATTGTACATAGAACAATATCGGACCTCTGAAAAGTAGAAGCATGCATATGTACTCAGTACTTGGTTTGGGCCCCTTTTGCAGCAATTACTGGCTCAATGCGGCATGGCATAGAAGCCATCAGCCTGTGGCACTGCTGAGGTGTTATGGAAGACCAGGATGCTTCTATAGCGGTCTTCAGCTCTTCTGCATTGTTGGGTCTCATGTCTCTCATCTTTCTCTTGGCAATGCCCCATAGATTCTCTATCATAGATTCTCTATGGGGTTCAGGTCAGGCGAGTTTGCTGGCCAATCAAGCACAGTAATCCTACGGTCATGTGACCAGGTTTTGGTGTTTTTGACAGTGTGGGCAGGTGCCAAGTCCTGCTGGAAAATGAAGTCAGCATCCCCATAGAGCTCGTCTGCAGAAGGAAGCATGAGGTGCTCCAAAATCTCCTGGTAGACGGCTGCAGTGACCCCGGACTTAATGAAGCACAGAGGACCAACACCAGCAGATGACACGGCTCCCCAAATCAACAGACTGTGGAAACTTCACACTGGACTTCAAGCATCTTGCAGTGTGTGCCTCTCCATTCTTCCTCCATACTCCGGCTCCTTGGTTTCCAAATGAGATGCAAAATTTGAGGACTTTGGACCACTGAGCACCAGACCAGGTGTGTTTTTCTTTAGCCCAGGTAAGACGCTTCTGACGTTGTTTGTTGTTCAGGAGTGGAGGCTTGACAAGAGGAATATGACATTTGAAGCCCATGTCCAGGATCCGTCTGTGTGTGGTGCCTCTTGATGCACTGACTCCAGCCTCAGTCCACTCCTTGTGAAAGTCCACAACACTTTTGAATGACCTTTTCCTGACAATCCTCTCCAGGCTGCGTTCATCCCTGCTGCTTGTGCATCTTTTTCTTCCACACTTTTCCCTTCCACATAACTTTCTATTAATGTGCTTTGATACAGCACTTTGGGAACATCCAACTTCTTTTGCAATTACCGTTTGAGGCTTTCCCTCCTTATGGAGGGTGTCAATGATGGTTTTCTGCACAACTGTCATGTCAGGAGTCTTTCCCGTGATTGTGATTCCCACTGAACCAGACTGAGGGACCATTTAAAGGCTCAGGAACCCTTTGCAGGTGTTATGGCTTAATTGGCTGATTAGAGTGGGACACCTTGAGCCTAAAATATTGCACCTTTTCACAATATTCTAATTTGCTGAGATTGTGGCTTTGGGGTTTTCATGAGCTGTAAGCCATAATCATCGCAATTATGACAAATCACAGCTTGAACTATCTTTCTTTGCGTGTAATGAGTCTCTCTCACATATTAGTTTCACCTTTTAAGTTGCATTAGTGAAATAAATGAACTTTTACACAATATTCAAATTTTCGAGTTTCACCTCTATATACAGGGGCATCTCATAAAATTAGAATATCATCCAAAAGTAAATTTATTTCAGTAAGTTATTTAAAAGAAGTGAAACTCATATATTTTATATAGATGCGTTACGCACAGAATGATATATTTCAGCATTTCTTTCTTTTAAATTTTGATGATTATGGATTGCCTTACAGCTAGTGACAACTAGACACGTTTTTTTCCGAATTAGTTTTTTGATGAAATTCGACAAATTCAGAAATTTGGAAATAGTCTTATTAACGTAAACCCATTTAACAAAATTTTCCAAAATTCAAAAGAACGGAAATCATAAAATAATAACGAAAACCCTGAAAATAAGAGCGAAAATCGGAAAAATAGAAAGACCGAAAATTGGCAAATCTGAAATAATAACTAACTACCGTATATACTCGAGTATAAACCGACCCGTATATAAGCCGAGGCACTTAATTTTACCACAAAAAACTGGGAAAACTTATTGACTCGAGTATAAGCCTAGGGTGTCCATCTGCATGTCTCACTGTGCCTCACTTTGCCTCACTGTGCCCATCCCTCACTGTGCCCATGCCTCACTGTGCCCATGCCTCACTGTGTCCATAACTAGACTGACGTTTAACATGGGAGTCTATAGGAGGGGTGCCCGGATTTGAAAAATCGGTGCTCCCCGGTCGTAGGTCCCTCGGCCAACAAACTTTGCACACTTGTAGGGGAAGAGTGGGGATACATGTGTGCCAAGTTTGGGGTCCAGAGGACCTACGACCGGCCAGTACCAGGTCCCCAAAGTCACTGGAGAAATGACCATTTAACATGGGAGTCTATGGAAGGGGTGCCCGAAAAATCGGTGCTTCCTGGCCGTAGGTCCCCCGGACAACAAACCCCGGGTCCCCAAATTCAGGGAGATCAGGCGCAAAAAGGTGACTCGAGTATAAGCCTAGGGGGGCATTTTCAGCATTAAAAAATTTGGTGAAAAACTCGGCTTATACTCGAGTATATACGGTAACTAATAATAACTATTGCAAACTATTAAATTATAGGTATTAGAATTTCCTTTCCCTAACAGCCAAATTTGAAAGGAAATTCGAATACCTATAATTTAATAGTTAGTTATTATTAGTTAGTTGTTATTTCGGATTTTCACATTTTCTGATTTTCTTTCCTATTTTTGCATTTTCGAATTCCCGAATTTCTGAAATTTCGGCAAAAAGAAAAAAAAAGAAGACGAAACGAAAACGAACACATTTTTTGGCAGTGCACATGTCTAGTGACAACCCAAAATTTAGTTTCTCAGAAAATAAAAATATTACATAAGACCAATGAAAAAAAAAAAAGGATTTTTCATACAGAAATGTTGGTTTAGTGGAAAGTCTGTCCATGTACAGCAGGGATAGGCAACCTCGGCCCTCCAGCTGTGGTGAAACTACAAATCCCATCATGCCCTTGCCTCTAGGAGTCATGCCTGTGATTGTTAGGGTCTTGCAATGTCTCATGGGACTTGTAGTTTCAAAACAGCTGGAGGGCCAAGGTTGCCTACCCCTGATGTACAGTATAGTATGCACTCAATACTTGGTCGGGGCTCCTTTTGCATGAATTACGGCATGAAAACGGGGTGGCATGGAGGCGATCAGCCTGAAGCACTGCTGAGGTGTTATGGAAGCCCAGGTTGCTTTCATAGCGGCCTTCAGCTCATCTGCATTGTTGGGTCTGGTTTCTCTCATCTTCCTCTTGACAATACCCCACAGATACTCTATGGGGTTTAGGTCAGGCGAGGTTGCTGGCCAATCAAGCACAGTAATACCATGATCAATAAACCAGGTCTTGGTAGTTTTGGTAGTGTGGGCAGGTGCCAAGTCCTTCTGGAAAATGAAATCAGCATCTCCATAAAGCTGGTCAGCAGAGGAAAGCATGAAGTGCTCCAGAATTTCCTGCTAGACAGCTGCGCTGACTTTGGACTTGATAAAACACAGTGGACCAACACCAGCAGATGACACGGCTCCCCAAATCATCACTGACTGGGGACAATTTTGCATTTAATTTGAAAATCAAGGTCCCAGAGTCTGGAGGAAGGGTGGAGAGGCACCGAATCCAAGTTGCATGAGGTCCAGCAGTGGTGTCGCCCTGGGGGGGGCGGGGGGTGCGGCCCGCACCCGGATGACACCCGCCAAGTACCGGTACCGCGGCTCCCTCCTTCCCTTCTGTGATCTCTTCAGCTGCACAGGATGTGCAGGGAGAGTGGAGGGGGAGGGAGTGAGGCAGAGAGACAGGGCCCCCGAGATCCGACCGTCCCGAACGCTAAGTCACATCTCTCCCTGCTTGCTGCACTCACTGCAGACCGGACTATAGCAGTCTCCTCCTCCTTACAAGTACACAGCCCGGGAGGAGGAGTCGAGGAGGAGGAGGAGCACCGCTCTACAGTATCTTCCCAGGGCTAAGGTACTGTAAATAACAGCAGGAATATTGCAGGGGAGGGGAACATGGTGATTGGACGGGGGGCATTGACAGGTAATCTATGCTGCTAGGAGTGAATTGGATCTTGTCCAAATTGGCCCAGTATATATGTATATATGTGCGTACGACTGTGTGTCCCAAGCGTGCCGAGATCCTACGGGGTAAAATGACCGCACCAGCCAAGCAGACACTGGCTGCAAAAAGCGCCTAGAGGCGATTCATTTTGCATGTGTAGTGCTATACAAGTCACTCATTCATTCATTCATTCAAGAACTATTTGCGGTCTGGATTCAGAAACCCCTACAGGCTGTCACTAAATTACTGACTCCCGGGGCAGTGGGACAACCCCCTGGATACACAACCCAATATCCCATAGGATAGGACATGGTCACACCAAGCCCAGTGGTATCTGCCCTAGTTAACGAGTAGGGATGAGCTTCGTGTTCGAGTCGAACATACGTTCGACTCGAACATCGGCTGTTCGATCGTTCGACGAAGATCGAACGATTTGGGCCGTTCGCGCCAAATTCGAGTGACGCGAACGGCCCACAATGCACTACGCCATCGCAGTGTCATCCAGGCGCTGTGATTGGCCAAGCATGCACTGTGACCCCGCATGCTTGGCCAATCACAGCGCCGGCAGCGAGGAGAGCAATGATTGGCCACAGGCAGGATGCCTGTGGCCAATTATTGCTGAGGGTGTTTAGTACACGCCCCACACTATAAAAGGCCGCCAGCACGGCGGCCTAGTGTAGTGTGTTCCGGAGCAGGGATAGAGCAGCATAGGCAGGGACAGTGACTGTTATTTCTTTCTTGCTTAACCTGGATTCCTTTAGTTTAGGGAAAGAGAAGGATAGGTAGGGAGAGTGTCAGTGTGTTTTGTGCTTGTGCTATAGTGTGCTTAAAAAAAACATTTATTCTAGGGACAGAAAACTGTAGGTAGGGACAGTGTCAGTTTCTTTCACTCTGCAAGTCCTTGTTTCCAGGGACCTGGAAGGACAGTGAGTGAATTGTCCTTGTGCTATATTGTGCTTAAAAAAACATTTATTCTAGGGACAGAAAACTGTAGGTAGGGAGAGTGTCAGTTTCTTTCACTCTGCAAGTCCTTGTTTCCAGGGACCTGGAAGGACAGTGAGTGAATTGTCCTTGTGCTATATTGTGCTTAAAAAAACATTTATTCTAGGGACAGAAAACTGTAGGTAGGGAGAGTGTCAGTTTCTTTCACTCTGCAAGTCCTTGTTTCCAGGGACCTGGAAGGACAGTGAGTGAATTGTCCTTGTGCTATATTGTGATTAAAAAAAACATTTTTTCTAGGGACAGAAAACTGTAGGTAGGGAGAGTGTTTTTTTCCTTTCACTCTGCAAGTCCTTGTTTCCAGGGACCTGTAAGGACAGTGAGTGAATTTTTCTTGTGCTATATTGTGATTAAAAAAAACATTTTTTCTAGGGACAGAAAACTGTAGGTAGGGAGAGTGTTTTTTTCCTTTCACTCTGCAAGTCCTTGTTTCCAGGGACCTGTAAGGACAGTGAGTGAATTTTTCTTGTGCTATATTGTGATTAAAAAAAACATTTTTTCTAGGGACAGAAAACTGTAGGTAGGGAGAGTGTTTTTTTCCTTTCACTCTGCAAGTCCTTGTTTCCAGGGACCTGTAAGGACAGTGAGTGAATTGTCCTTGTGCTATATTGTGATTAAAAAAAACATTTTTTCTAGGGACAGAAAACTGTAGGTAGGGAGAGTGTTTTTTTTCTTTCACTCTGCAAGTCCTTGTTTCCAGGGACCTGTAAGGACAGTGAGTGAATTGTTCTTGTGCTATATTGTGATTAAAAAAAACATTTTTTCTAGGGACAGAAAACTGTATGTAGGGAGAGTGTTTTTTTTCTTTCACTCTGCAAGTCCTTGTTTCCAGGGACCTGTAAGGACAGTGAGTGAATTTTTCTTGTGCTATATTGTGATTAAAAAAAACATTTTTTCTAGGGACAGAAAACTGTAGGTAGGGAGAGTGTTTTTTTTCTTTCACTCTGCAAGTCCTTGTTTCCAGGGACCTGTAAGGACAGTGAGTGAATTTTTCTTGTGCTATATTGTGATTAAAAAAAACATTTTTTCTAGGGACAGAAAACTGTAGGTAGGGAGAGTGTTTTTTTTCTTTCACTCTGCAAGTCCTTGTTTCCAGGGACCTGTAAGGACAGTGAGTGAATTTTTCTTGTGCTATATTGTGATTAAAAAAAACATTTTTTCTAGGGACAGAAAACTGTAGGTAGGGAGAGTGTTTTTTTTCTTTCACTCTGCAAGTCCTTGTTTCCAGGGACCTGTAAGGACAGTGAGTGAATTGTTCTTGTGCTATATTGTGCTTAAAAAAACATTTATTCTAGGGACAGAAAACTGTAGGTAGGGAGAGTGTCAGTTTCTTTCACTCTGCAAGTCCTTGTTTCCAGGGACCTGGAAGGACAGTGAGTGAATTGTCCTTGTGCTATATTGTGATTAAAAAAAACATTTTTTCTAGGGACAGAAAACTGTAGGTAGGGAGAGTGTTTTTTTCCTTTCACTCTGCAAGTCCTTGTTTCCAGGGACCTGTAAGGACAGTGAGTGAATTTTTCTTGTGCTATATTGTGATTAAAAAAAACATTTTTTCTAGGGACAGAAAACTGTAGGTAGGGAGAGTGTTTTTTTCCTTTCACTCTGCAAGTCCTTGTTTCCAGGGACCTGTAAGGACAGTGAGTGAATTTTTCTTGTGCTATATTGTGATTAAAAAAAACATTTTTTCTAGGGACAGAAAACTGTAGGTAGGGAGAGTGTTTTTTTTCTTTCACTCTGCAAGTCCTTGTTTCCAGGGACCTGTAAGGACAGTGAGTGAATTTTTCTTGTGCTATATTGTGATTAAAAAAAACATTTTTTCTAGGGACAGAAAACTGTAGGTAGGGAGAGTGTTTTTTTTCTTTCACTCTGCAAGTCCTTGTTTCCAGGGACCTGTAAGGACAGTGAGTGAATTTTTCTTGTGCTATATTGTGATTAAAAAAAACATTTTTTCTAGGGACAGAAAACTGTAGGTAGGGAGAGTGTTTTTTTTCTTTCACTCTGCAAGTCCTTGTTTCCAGGGACCTGTAAGGACAGTGAGTGAATTGTTCTTGTGCTATATTGTGCTTAAAAAAACATTTATTCTAGGGACAGAAAACTGTAGGTAGGGAGAGTGTCAGTTTCTTTCACTCTGCAAGTCCTTGTTTCCAGGGACCTGGAAGGACAGTGAGTGAATTGTCCTTGTGCTATATTGTGATTAAAAAAAACATTTTTTCTAGGGACAGAAAACTGTAGGTAGGGAGAGTGTTTTTTTCCTTTCACTCTGCAAGTCCTTGTTTCCAGGGACCTGTAAGGACAGTGAGTGAATTTTTCTTGTGCTATATTGTGATTAAAAAAAACATTTTTTCTAGGGACAGAAAACTGTAGGTAGGGAGAGTGTTTTTTTCCTTTCACTCTGCAAGTCCTTGTTTCCAGGGACCTGTAAGGACAGTGAGTGAATTTTTCTTGTGCTATATTGTGATTAAAAAAAACATTTTTTCTAGGGACAGAAAACTGTAGGTAGGGAGAGTGTTTTTTTTCTTTCACTCTGCAAGTCCTTGTTTCCAGGGACCTGTAAGGACAGTGAGTGAATTGTTCTTGTGCTATATTGTGATTAAAAAAAACATTTTTTCTAGGGACAGAAAACTGTAGGTAGGGAGAGTGTTTTTTTTCTTTCACTCTGCAAGTCCTTGTTTCCAGGGACCTGTAAGGACAGTGAGTGAATTTTTCTTGTGCTATATTGTGATTAAAAAAAACATTTTTTCTAGGGACAGAAAACTGTAGGTAGGGAGAGTGTTTTTTTTCTTTCACTCTGCAAGTCCTTGTTTCCAGGGACCTGTAAGGACAGTGAGTGAATTTTTCTTGTGCTATATTGTGATTAAAAAAAACATTTTTTCTAGGGACAGAAAACTGTAGGTAGGGAGAGTGTTTTTTTTCTTTCACTCTGCAAGTCCTTGTTTCCAGGGACCTGTAAGGACAGTGAGTGAATTTTTCTTGTGCTATATTGTGATTAAAAAAAACATTTTTTCTAGGGACAGAAAACTGTAGGTAGGGAGAGTGTTTTTTTCCTTTCACTCTGCAAGTCCTTGTTTCCAGGGACCTGTAAGGACAGTGAGTGAATTTTTCTTGTGCTATATTGTGATTAAAAAAAACATTTTTTCTAGGGACAGAAAACTGTAGGTAGGGAGAGTGTTTTTTTCCTTTCACTCTGCAAGTCCTTGTTTCCAGGGACCTGTAAGGACAGTGAGTGAATTTTTCTTGTGCTATATTGTGATTAAAAAAAACATTTTTTCTAGGGACAGAAAACTGTAGGTAGGGAGAGTGTCAGTTTCTTTCACTGTGAAAGTCCTTGTTTCAAGGGACAGAGAAGGACACCTGAAGGTAGCCCTTATTGCTTTTTTCCCATCTCCGTGCAGGCCATCTATTAGAATGTCTGGAAGGCAAACAAGGAGAGGCAGACAGTCAGGAGGCAATAAAAGAGGGCAAGCAGGCTCTGTGTCTGGGGGCAACAGTGCTGGTCGTGGACGCGGTGCATTGTCATCAGCACATGGCCATGGGACACGCTTGTCCTTCTTTTCGGCAGCTGGACATGTTGAGCCACATCATGCCGAAGACTTGGTAGAGTGGATGACCAAGCCCTCCTCCTCCTCCTCATCCTCTCTCACCCAGGCTCAGGGTACTGGAAAAGCAGCTGCCAAAGCGTCGTCTTCCCTGGTATCAATGTCAGACAAATCATCAGTCACTCCTTCCCTAGACCCACCATGTCCTCCTCCTGAGGAGTCCCCCGAACTGTTTCAGCACAGTGTTGGGTACATGCTCCAGGAGGATGCCCAGCGTTTCGAAGGGTCTGATGATGAAACCCAGCTAGAGGAAGGCAGTAGCGTGAGAGCAGACAGAGGGGATGCTCAAGAAGGACACCAATCTGGCAGTCATGTTCCAGCAGCTGCAGCATACTGCCAGATTGGCTCCAGTGATGAGGAGGGAGGGGATGATGAGGTCACTGACTCCACGTGGGTGCCTAATAGGAGAGAGGAGGAGGAGGAGGATGAGGAGGAGGCACATCTCCAACGAGGCAGGATGCCCTTTGGTGGCCAGCGTAAGGGCAGTACACCGACGGAATCACACCGCAGAGCTCCGCCTGTGCAGGGCGCTGCCTCTGCCCGTCATTCAAAAAGTTCTTTGGTGTGGGCCTTTTTTGAGGCTAGTGCATCAGATCGCACAGCTGCTGTTTGCAACATATGTCTCAAGCGTATATCGCGTGGCCAAAACATCAGCCGCTTGGGTACCACATGCCTGACCAGACATATGTTGACCTGCCATGCAGCTCGTTGGCAAGCCTACCTCAAAGACCCACACCAAAGAACAAAGCGGACCTCTCCTTGCACCGCATCAGCTGGGATCTCCAACCCCACTATAACTTCAGTCCTCTCTGAAACATGCACTGAGAGGAATGAAGGTGTAGAATTAGGTGTGTCACAGCCAAGTACTTGCGCCCACTCTGCTAGCAGTACACCGACGTCCGATTCTAGCAGGCAAATTTCCCTGCCCCAGCTGCTGGACCGTCGAAAGAAGTTCACTCCCAGCCATCCACATGCCCAGCGGTTGAATGCTAGCTTGGCTAAATTGCTAGCGCTTCAACTGCTGCCTTTTCAGTTGGTAGACTCGGCCCCCTTCCGTGAGTTTGTGCAATGTGCGGTTCCTCAGTGGCAGGTTCCCAAACGCCACTTTTTCGCACGGAAGGCTATTCCGGCTCTCTACCGGCATGTGGAAGGCAATGTCTTGGCCTCGCTGGACAGGGCGGTCAGCGGTAAGGTGCATATTACCGCTGACTCATGGTCCAGCAGGCATGGACAGGGACGTTACCTTTCTTTCACGGCCCATTGGGTCACTCTTTTGGCAGCTGGGAAGGATTCAGGACAAGGTGCAGTAGTGTTGGAGGTTGTCCCACCGCCACGCCTCCAAAATGCTACTACTGGTTGTGACACACCTCTCTCCTCCACCCCCTCCTCTTCTTCTTCCTCCATGGCCTCTTCCTGTGGTTTGTCCTATGAACCAGCGGTGCTCCGTAGCCGTTCACGGGGCTACGCAAGTACGCAGGCAAAAAGATGCCATGCCGTGCTTGCGCTGGTGTGTTTGGGGGACAGAAGCCACACTGGGGCAGAGGTCCTGTCTGCTCTGCAGGGCCAGGCCGAGAGGTGGTTGACGCCACGCCAGCTTAAGCCAGGAATGGTGGTTTGCGACAATGGCACCAACCTCCTCTCCGCCCTCCGACAGGGACAACTGACCCATGTGCCCTGTGTGGCTCACGTCCTTAACCTGGTGGTGCAGCGCTTCTTGGGCAGGTACCCGGGCTTACAGGATGTCCTGAGGCAGGCCAGGAAAGTCTGTGTGCATTTCCGCAGATCTTATAATGCCAGTGCTCGCCTGGCTGAGCTGCAAAAGGAGTTGAACCTGCCCAAGAACCGCCTTATATGTGACATGCCCACCAGGTGGAACTCAACGTTGGCCATGCTGCAGCGGCTGCACACGCAGCAGAGGGCCATCAATGAGTACCTGTGCGACTACGGCACCAGGACAGGGTCAGGGGAGCTTGGTTTTTTTTCTCCACGCCAGTGGGGCATGATCAGGGATGCATGCACTGTCCTGGCACCATTTGAGGAGGCCACGAGGATGGTGAGCAGTGACAGTGCATGCATCAGTGACACTGTACCTCTTGTCCACCTGTTGGAGCACACGCTGCGTGGAATAATGGACAGGGCACTTGAGGCAGAACAGAGGCAGGAAGAGGAGGACTTCCTTGCCTCTCAAGGCCCCCTTTACCCAGACAGTGTTACTTCTGTCCCACCCATCGCACAGGAAGAGGAGGAGGAGGAGGAGGAGGAGGAGGAGGATTGTGTCAGCATGGAGGTGGAGGCTGGCACTCAGCATCATCAGCAGCAGTCTTTTAGGGATGATTTACAGTCCCAAGAAACCAGTGGACTTGTACGTGGCTGGGAGGAGGTGGCTGCGGATCATGTCGTCCTTAGTGACCCAGAGGACTCCGGAGCGAATGCCTCAGCAAACCTACGCTGCATGGCCTCCCTGATCCTGCAAAGTCTGCGGAAGGATCCTCGTATTCTTCGGATCAAGGAGAGGGACCATTACTGGCTGGCCACTCTCCTTGATCCACGGTACAAGGGTAAGGTTGCGGACCTTATGTTACCGTCGCAGAGGGAGCAGAGGATGAGACAACTCCGGGAGGCCTTGCAGAAAGGTCTGTGCAACGCGTTCCCAGAGACTGGGAGGTTGCAAACTCCTGGTCCTGGACAACGAGTTGCTGAGGCTTCGGCCAGTCAAAGAAGGAGCGGTGGGGAAGGTGGCCGTCTGACCGATGCGTTCAGACAATTCTTTAGTCCGCAGCCCCAAAGTATGATCGGTTCCAGCAACCATCGCCAGCGTCTGATAAACATGGTGCAGGAATATCTAGGGGCAAGGTCAGACTTGGACACCTTCCCCACCGAAAATCCTCTGGCTTACTGGGTCTTGAGGATGGATCACTGGCCAGAGCTTGCACAGTATGCAATTGAGCTACTGGCCTGTCCTGCATCCAGCGTTCTTTCGGAACGCACATTCAGTGCTGCTGGAGGATTTGTCACGGATCACAGGGTGCGCCTGTCCACCGACTCGGTTGATCGACTGACTTTCATCAAGATGAACCAGTCTTGGATCACCACCAGCTACCACACACCTGATGCTGATATAACAGACTAATTGATTTTAACATGTCACATCCCTTCAAGACTGATGCTGATGCTGAGTGCCTGTGCTGTTATGTTGACTGGCTATCCTCCTCCTCCGAGTCCTCAATGATACGATTGATGATGATAGCTTGGAAGATCATTTTTGTTTATGGGTGCCGCCACCAGTGCCTAACGCCCAATTTTTCAGCCCCTGTTTAACAGGGGCGTGTAATTACAATTTTTGAAGCAATACTTTGCAACAGGGCTCATTGCTGTACTCCAAGTACAGTATCTGTGAGGAGTTGCAGTGTTGTGCCACCAGTGCCTAAGGCCCAATTTTTCAGCCCCTGTTTAACAGGGGCGTGTCATTACAATTCTTGATCTAATAATTCACAGCAGGGCCCATTGCTGCACCCACCAAGAGTAACTGTCAGGGCTTACAGTGTTGTGGCACCAGCACCACCATCAAAGGCCCAATTTTTACTACCACTGTTCAACAATTATATGTAATTAAAATTCCTGATATAATAGTTGACAGCAGGGCGTTCCAGCACCAACCAAGAGTAACTGTGAGTGCTTACAGTGTTGTGCCAACACCAACAACTAAGGGGCCTATTTCTGCAGAGTATATACGGCAGGTCCCTACTTTCAAACATCCAACTTACAAACGACTCCTACTTGCAAACGCAAGAAGACAACAGGAAGTGAGAGGAAATCTACCACTAGGAAGGAAAATTCTCTCCTGTAAGAATAAATATGGGAGAAAGGTGTCTCCTCTGTACTGATGCTTTATCAGCAATCCTTGTTTCAAGAAAAACACCACATTTCAAAAACAGTTGTCATTGGGTCGGAAAGTGAGGTGAAATGTTCTGAACAGGGGCACAGACAGCAAAACAAATGTTACAGGGGTGATAACCCTTACCTATGTTTTCCAAAAAGTTTAAAAATAGATTTTTGGTCTGGAGCTACACTTCAACAATGTACCTGTTCAAAATTACAAACAGACTCTACATAAGAACAAACCTACAGTCCCTGTCTTGTATGCACCGCCTGTATAGGGCTGTTCAGAGTATATAGGGCCTTTTTTATTTTATGTGCGGGGTTCCCCTTAATATCCATACAAGACCCAAAGGGGCTGGTAATGGGCTGGGGTAGGGGGGGGGGGTCATGGGGTAGCTATGCCATTTTTCTTAAAGAATTTCATCCATATTACCGGGACCAGACATTACATTAAAGCCGCAAGCAGTTTTAAATGGCTTTTTTTTCCTTTAGAAGTGTCATTTTGTGCAGGGACAGTTCTAAACACGGGAAACACGTGGCACTTCACAGGCATACTTTAGACACCCCCCAGGTACGATATTTAAAGGAATATTTGACTTTTTTTTTTCACTTTATGCATCATTAAAATGACTGCTCCCGAAAAACGACCGTTTTTAAAACTTCTTTTTGCATTGATACATGTCCCCTGGTGCAGAACCCGGGTTCCCAAACCCTTTTTAGGACAATAACATGCATAATAGTTGTTATAATTAGCACTTTAGAATTCGAACGTTCGCATCCATTCTATTTAATAGGGTTCTAATGTTCGTTCGAACTTTCGGTCCGTTCGCGGGTTCTGGTGCGAACCGAACAGGGGGGTGTTCGGCTCATCACTATTAACGAGCAAGAAGTCCCATGCCTGATTGACACAGGGTCACAGGTCACTGTTATGGAGTATAATTTCTATGTGCAGAGATTTGGATTGTGGGAACATCTATATCCCAGCTGACTTTCCCTCAGAGCGGCCAATAATCTAACTATCTTAGTCGAAGGCATCCGCTGGGTGAGGATTCAGTGGTGACCCATGGCCTCGTGACCCGAGGAGTGCCTGTTGTGCTAGGCATGAATGTTTTGAAGGACCTACACTTATGCCTCGTACACACGACCGGTTTTCCGGGCAGGAAAAAAAACAACACTTTTCCCGACGGGATTCCTCTCAAGCCTGCCTTGCATACACACTGTCACACAAAAGATCGCTGAACTTTTGAATGCCAAAGTTTCTCGGCAGGATTTTTCCCTGACGACCGGTTTTCTCGGCAGGATTTTTCCTGACGGGAAAAAAGAGAGCTGGTTCTCTTTTTTTTCCCCCGCAGTTTTCCCGACAGGAAAACTGCGGGGAAAAAAAAGAGAACCAGCTCTTTTTTCCCGTCAGGAAAAAATCCTGCCGAGAAAACCGGTTGTCTGTATGCTTTCCCCAGGGGAAAAAAAAACATGCATGCTCGTAAACAATTCGACACATGCACGGAAACATAGAACGTAATTTTGTCCTTGACGTCACCGCGTGGAGCATACACACGGCCAGTTTTCCCGGCCAAAAGCTGTCATGGCGGTCGTGTGTACGAGGCATAACTCTACCTGTTGGCTAAATACAAACATTTAGGCTGGCGGGCATGCAGCTGCCGCCTGCGGGAGGTGTGGCTCAGGGTGCTTCAGGCTTATGATGCCCAGTGCACGGCAGCCAAGAAACTATAAGAGCAAGTAGGAGTGGTTTGTACACCCCCCCCCCCAAGCCAAAATGACTTTTGATGCCCCAGCATGAGGTGGTCTAGTCACACCGTGTTGGGGCCCACCAGAAGTTACAGGGAACCACTGTTATGTAGAACCCCGCATGGACCCCATGACACCAGGAGAGTGGCTGGTGGGCCAGACCCTATCCAAGGTCCATTACCGAAGAGTCTTAGTGCAACTCATCAACCTGGGAACAACACCCATCTCTCTGTCCAGACACAACACCTTGGCTGATTCCCACACGGTGCCTCGCCACTGTATCTCCACTGTATCATGCCCAACCAGGGGTGGAAGCAGTATGCGCCCCTCTACAGGTTATGGCATCCTGGGGCGAGGGCCCAGTACAAGTTACTACTGGAGCAGCTGGACATTCCCTTCAAGGACTTTTCCCTGCCCCAACTAAGACTACTTCAGTAGCTGCTGGAAAAACACCTGCTAGTGTTTGCCACCAGTCCAGAGGATTTCAGGTTCACCAAAGCCATTGACCACCCCATATATATGGGGGAAGCACTGCTCATCCATCACGTTCCCCCAGCATTGTGTCAAGAGGTCAGGGAGTTACTCCGCAACAAGTTACAGAGTGTTGTGATCCAGGAAAGCCGCAGTCCATTGGCCACTCCTGTCATCCTGATGTGCAAGAAGGATGGTAATCTTTGGCTCTGTGTGGACTATGGTAAACTCAACGCATGCATCCACCGGGATGACTATCCCCTTTCTCGGGTTGGGGAATCCCTAATGGCCCTTGGACATGCCAAGTTCTTCTCCACCATGGGTATGAATCTGGCCAGCAGCTATTGGCAAGTCACGGGTCCAGACCTTGCTTTGTGCACTGGTGTGCAGTCATGTTGGAACAGGAAGGGGCCATCCCCAAACTTGGGAACATGAAAATGTCCAAAATGTCTTGGTATGCTGACGCCTTAAGAGTTCCCTTCACTGGAACTAAGGGGCCAATCCCAACCCCTGAAAAACAACCCCCACACCATAATCCCCCCTCCACCAAATGATCTGGACCAGTGCACAAAGCAAGGTCCATGAAGACATGGATGAGTGAGTTTGGGGTGAAGGAACTTGACTGGCCTGCACAGAGTCCTGACCTCAACCCAATAGAACACCTTTGGGTTGAATTAAAGTGCAGACTGTGAGCCAAGCCTTCTCATCCAAAATCAGTGCTTGACCTCACAAATGCGCTTCTGGAAGAATGGTCAAACATTCCCATAGACTAAAGCCTCATACACACGACCGATTTTCTCGGCAAGAAAACTGCTGGGAGAGCTTTTTGCCGAGAAAACCGGTCGTGTGTATGGTTTCTCGGGAAAACTGCTGGGAATTTCAACGAGAAATATTGAGAACCTGCTCTCTATTTTCTTGTTGGGATTCTCGCCGGCCTGTTTCCTGACGAGAAAACGGTGCGTGAGTATACTTACACCTGTCTCCAGGTAAACCCGCTCATGCTCGATGAGACTTCGACGCATGTGCGGTAGCTTATAAGGGTAGTGTAGGGTGAAGCTAGATGGTGGCGACGGCATCAAATGTGACGAGCGCATGCTCGTCTTAGTCGATGACGTCACCTCGTTCTTGCCATTCCAAAGAACAGCGGTTCTTTTGAATGTGCCGTGTGTACACTCGGCGAGCAAGAAAAGCTTGCCGGGAATCTCGTCGGAAAAACCAACGTTTTTTTTCCCCAACGAGATTTCCGCCCGTGTGTACAGGGCTACACTCCTAAACCTTGTGGACAGCCTTCCCAGAAGAGTTGAAGCTGTTATAGCTGCAAAGGGCGGGGCCAACTCAATATTGAACCCTACGGACTAAGACTGGGATGCCATTAAGAGCCCTTTCACACTGGGGTGCGGGTGGCGTCTGCAGTAAAGCGCTGCTATTTTTAGCTGCAATTTTCAGCCGCTATCGGGGCGCTTTTATCCCCGCTAGTGGCTGGGGAAAGGGTCAAAACCGCCCGCAAAACAGCTGAAAAGCACCTTTAGTGTGAAAGGGGTCTAAAGTTCATGTGCGTGTAAAGGCAGGTGTAACGGCACCCCAAATATGAAAGGGGGGAACGCCGTTTAGATCTCTTCCCTCTCCTAGACACAAATTCACTGCCGATCCTCCACAGCCAGACGACCACTTCCCATAGGAATTAATCCTTTTGAAAGAACGAGACGCACTCTGTATCTTTCAGGGATAGACTGCCTTTATTGCCAAAAACATTGTAACCTTTATACACATCCAATACTGCATTAATCTAAAATGAACAATGGTCCAGCTCCACCCACAACATAACAAGACCCAATACACATTTGACAGTAGGCTAGCTTTTGCCGTCCCACTACCCATCTCTTAGAAGGCAAAAGCTAATCCCTTTATGTTTAAATAACTATGCATGACCTTTATATTCACCAGACTGGCTGTTACTTTACAATACACACAAGGACAGACTTAATTTCCCCAATCCACATCACCACAAACAATGAACAGGTCTTTTAGAAGCTGGGATTAGCATTACACTAGGCAGACAGGTGATTGAGGCTGAACACCTCAGTATCTCTCAATTAACCTGTTGAGTGCAGAATCAGTAAATAGTCCTTTACAGATATCCTTGGGAATATGGTGGATAAATAGTACAGACCCATTTTAGGTAGTCCAAGATATATTTCTTAATGTCCATTATTTCCTGGCTCACCCTGTGTCCAAAGTGACCCCCCTGTCACACATCTCCCCTTTCGGCAGGAGGCTAACACAGGAGGTGACCCCAGATGGGTTGACTCCGAAGTTAGTCCATAGGTCCATTCTTCTAATGCTGGTATCCACACAGTACCCCAAATAAATTGCTCCAAACAGAGCATTACTTACCCAGCCAACCTCTGCCTCTCTCAGAGAACATACCCGCCACTGGGGAGAAGACAGGGTGACTGGGCTTAGTCTTTCATGCTGTTGGGGATCTAGGCCGACTACCCAGCATCCCTGAGGTATACAAGTGGAGACTGAAGTCCCATCCACTTGTGGTAGGTGAAAATCCCCCAGTGCTTGCAAAGCAAGGCTGACATCCTCCTGTCCCAGTGTCACACCATTTTCTGGGGTTGTGTCAGTGAGGACCGAAGTCCCATCCAGTCCCACAGGAACTCCCTCTTCTGTTAGTTGAAAGCAAAGGCCCGCGGCACTCTGCTCTGTTGCCAGCTCTTCCGCTGGGTTGCTGTGAGTGGAGACCGCAGTCCCATCCACTGACATCAGCTCAAGTTGCAGTTGTGTGCAGCGGCCAGTAGCATTCTGCCCTGCTGCCAGTGATTCAGCTGGGGGTAAAAGCTTTACCACCTCAGCTTGTTGCTGGAGAGGTAGGCCAACTGCCCCGGCTCCCTGAAACTCCACAGTTGTTTCCGGTGCTGGGCAGAGGTTGCTATCACTCTGCCCTGCTGCCAGCACTTCTGCTGGGGGCTCCACACCATCTGCTCTGGCTAACTGTTGGGGAGGGAAAAGGGCTGCTTCTCCTCCCTGCATCTCTGAAATCCCCTGGGAAAGAGGAACCATCACCTTCTCATCTCGGGCCTCCAAAACTGCCATGGGTGTAGAGCAGGGGTCTGCAGTACTCTGTCCTGCTGCCAGTACTTGGGCAGGCGATGCATAATCCATAACATCCTCTAAACAGTCCCTTAAGTCCATACCTTCTGTAATCTGTGGCTGGGGAGATGAGCCAACTGCCCTAGCTCCCTGGAACTCCATATCATCCACTTCGGCTTTAGGGATGGCAATCTTCAGATTTTCCACTGCCGATTCTTCAGTCAGGCTAGCTCCCTGGAACTCCCTATCATCCACTTTGGCTTTAGGGATGGCAATCTTCAGATTTTCCACTGCCGATTCTTCAGCCATGATTTCATAGTTGTCCACTGGTATTTCCTGATAGTCCCAGGCAAAGGTAGCCCCACCCTGCTGCTGAGTAGATTCTAGCAGCTGTCTGTAGGCGATCTCTGATTGCCGTATCTCCGCCGTTCTCCGCTCATGTTGCTGCTCTAGTTCTCTCTTTTGTCGCTCTCGTTCCCTCTCTTGTTGCTGTCGTTCTCTCTCTTGTCGTGCATCCTGCAGCTGGATGCCTTTATTGGCTTCCTGTATGGCGGTCTCTGATGGGTTAGCACCATATATTGCCAACCGCTCTCGAATTCGTTGCTGAAACAAGTCTTCAACTGACCGGGGTCCTGCATCACAATCCTTCGGCTGCATAGCTGGTCATTCACTGTGGCGGTTTGGAGTGTCCCAGGAACTGGAGGGAAAATCCCACAGCTGCCAACCAATGTAACGGCACACCCAATACGAACGGGGGGAACGCCGTTTAGATCTCTTCCCTCTCCTAGACACAAATTCACTGCCGATCCTCCACAGCCAGACGACCACTTCCCATAGGAATTAATCCTTCTAAAAGAACGAGACGCACTCTGTATCTTTCAGGGATAGACTCCCTTTATTGCCAAAAACATTGTAACCTTTATACACATCCAATACGGCATTAATCTAAAATGAACAATGGTCCAGCTCCACCCACAACATAAGACCCAATACACATTTGACAGTAGGCTAGCTTTTGCCGTCCCACTACCCATCTCTTAGAAGGCAAAAGCTAATCCCTTTATGTTTAAATAACTATGCATGACCTTTATATTCACCAGACTGTCTGTTACTTTACAATACACACAAGGACAGACTTAATTTCCCCAATCCACATCACCACACACAATGAACAGGTCTTTTAGAAGCTGGGATTAGCATTACACTAGGCAGACAGGTGATTGAGGCTGAACACCTCAGTATCTCTCAATTAACCTGTTGAGTGCAGAATCAGTAAATAGTCCTTTACAGATATCCCTGGGAATATGGTGGATAAATATTACAGACCCATTTTAGGTAGTCCAAGATATATTTCTTAATGTCCATTATTTCCTGGCTCACCCTGTGTCCAAAGTGACCCCCCTGTCACAGCAGGCGTCCCAATACTTTTGGTAATATAGTGTATTTTAGTTAGGCTCCAAACCACCATATCCACAGGGATGCCTGATGTCTGTAATCTTCATAGCATAGGACACTCCACCAGGAGGGGGCCTCAGATCATGCAGGGTTCAGGGATAGGCAAAAAAAACGTCTTTGCGCAGTATTAAGGGCAACAACGTTTATTAAAAACAACCCAAATGCAATACAATGGGAATGCCCCTGATGAAGTTCTTTTGTGACGAAATGCATTGGGGGAGCTTGGTCACGTGACGTCACCGCGCACGGAAGTCAGCCATCTTGTTGGTTGGAAACATTTCCATTGTATTGTGGAGTGACATGCAGTTTTTACGGCAAGGGTGGATTTTCTGCATTTTAATAGAGTTGGGCATTAAGGAATCCTGTCATCAGCAGACGTTACATAGGGAACTTACCAGCCTCCCTGTGATAGCAGTAAAGTTGGGAAACGCAAAAACAGACTCATGTTTAATAAAAAAAAACATTTAAAAAACGTTTTAGATGCCTGGTGCAATTTCCTGGCGTTTCTTGAGGAGCCACGTGTGTCGGGTACAGCCTGCCATACAAGTGAATGTGACGGCCGTGCTTTTAAAATACAGAGGCTTTCAGAAACGATCACATTCGTACAAATTGGTCGGACACACACATGTGTGGGTGAACGCTGATGCAAAGAAGAAGTGGAGTTTAACCACTTCAGCCCCGGACCATTTCGCTGGCCAAAGACCAGAGCATTTTCTTTGCGATTCGGCACTGCGTCGCTTTACCTAACAATTGCCCGGTCGTGCGACGTGGTTTCCAAACAAAATTTACGTGCTTTTTTGCCAAGTAATAGAGCTTTCTTTTGGTGGTAATCGATCACCTCTGCGGTTTTTATTTTTTGCGCTATAAACAAAAATAGAGCGAAAAAAACCGAATTTTTCCTCAGTTTAGGCTGATACGTATTCTTCTACATATTTTTGGTAAAAAAATAAATCGCAATAAGCGTTTATTGATTGGTTTGCACAAAACTTATAGCGTCTACAAAATAGGGGATAGTTTAATGTCATTTTTATTATTTTTAATTTTTTTACTGGTAATGGCGGTGATCAGCGATTTTTTATCATGACTGCGACTTTATGGCGGACACATCGGACACTTTTGACACATTTTTGGGGCCATTGTAATTTTTACAGCGATCAGTGCTATAAATATGCACTGATGACTGTGAAAATGACACTGGCAGTGAAGGGGTTTACCACTAGGTGGCGCTGAAGGGGTTAAGTGTGTCCTAGGGAGTGATTCTAACTGTTAGGGGGCGTGGCTACGAGTGACACGTCACTGATCGCTCCTCCCGATGAGAGGGAGCATACGATCAGTGACAGTGTCACTAGGCAGAACGGGGAGATGCTTGTTTACATTTGCCTCTCCCCGTTCTGCAGCTCTGTGACCCGATCCCAGGACACCAGTGGACATCGAGTCTGAGGGTCCCGCGGGCACGGTTACGGAGCTCGCGGCAGGGGCGTGCCCGCACGGCGGGAATTTTAAAGTGATGTATATATATGTTACTTTGCCCAACCGTGCCATTCTGCCGACGTATATGTACAGGAGCCGGTCCTTAACCAGTTAAAAGAGCTTGATGCCTACTAGCCACTCACTGGTATGCCAGGCTGTACACCATGTGTGCATCTCCCTGAAAGCAGGAGGGTGCTGGGAAATTACACCAGGCATCTAAAATCCCTGTGTGCAGGAAACCTTCAAAGCCCCCCCCCCCCGCATCCTTATACATGCACAATCACATCGGGCGCACGCGCATACGAATACTACAGTTGTGGCATTTTTATTAGGTATTGATGCACACATCAATGGACAGCATCCCCCTGAGGAAGCCCAGATTGTGGGCGAAACATGTTGGGAACTCCATCGAACTTGCTGTATCCATAAGGACTGTATTTTATGTACTTGTTGTACAAATGTTTTTTTTTTGTTTTTTTAACAAATTGTCTTTCCAATCACTGTTGAAATTAAATATTTTAATTATATCTTCTTGGATCATACTAATCAGTAATTTGCACATTAAAAGTCCCACCAACTTTCCTATGCCTATTTAATTTAGGGATGTGGTGCTAATTTTAGTGGCTTGTCCGTGGTTTGGAATTGACCGTTATTACAGGTGCAGATGATGTAAAATCTTTTTTCAGATGTCTTTTTGAAAAATGCCACAAGATGGCGCTCCAACAAAGCGAATGAGCCGCTCACACTCTCCAGTATTGGCATTCATGGAATATCTGGACGATCAATAATGTGATCAGACGCGTAATGACCACTCTGCTCTGGTAAAGTTATAATGAAGACGTGTTTAACCCCTTAATGACAAAGGTTCAAGCAAATCTTTTTTTTTTTTTTTTTTCACAATGAAGTTTTATTGGTGAATAAAATAAATATACAGTACATCAGTATTCATTGTACAGAATATAAATGTGAACAGATACATGGGCGTCCGCTGAAATTTCTACGTGGGGGGGGGGGGGGGGGGGCGCTTCAGCAGCGGCGATACACAGTAGCATTTTACCCTTTCTTCGACCGCTAGCGAGGGTTTAAAAGCGACCCCCCCCCCCACGTAGAAATGTAAAAACACCCCACTGTGCCCCCTGCATCTTTCAATATCTCTTTGTCACTACTGTGTACCCCCTCTCCACAACTGCACCTCTGGACCCCTTTACATTACACAGCACCCTGCATCACTGGACCCCTTTACATTACACAGCACCCTGCATCACTGGCCCCCTTTACATTACACAGCACCCCACAGCTCTGGCCCCCTTTACATTACACAGCATCCTGCATCACTGGAGACCTTTACATTACACAGCACCCTGCATCACTGGACCCCTTTACATTACACAGCACCCCACAGCTCTGGACCCCTTTACATTACACAGCACCCTGTATCTCCGGACCCCTTTACATTACACAGCACCCCACAGCTCTGGACCCCTTTACATTACACAGCACCCTGCATCACTGGACCCCTTTACATTACACAGCACCCTGCATCACTGGACCCCTTTACATTACACAGCACCCCACAGCTCTGGCCCCCTTTACATTACACAGCATCCTGCATCACTGGAGACCTTTACATTACACAGCACCCTGCATCACTGGACCCCTTTACATTACACAGCACCCCACAGCTCTGGACCCCTTTACATTACACAGCACCCTGTATCTCCGGACCCCTTTACATTACACAGCACCCCACAGCTCTGGACCCCTTTACATTACACAGCACCCTGCATCACTGGACCCCTTTACATTACACAGCACCCTGCATCACTGGACCCCTTTACATTACACAGCACCCTGCATCACTGCCCCCCTTTACATTACACTGCACCCTGCATCACTGGACCCCTTTACATTACACAGCACCCTGCATCACTGGACCCCTTTACATTACACAGCACCCTGCATCACTGGACCCCTTTATATTACACAGCACCCTGCATCATTGGACCCCTTTACATTACACAGCACCCCACAGCTCTGGACCCCTTTACATTACACAGCACCCTGCATCACTGGACCCCTTTACATTACACAGCACCCTGCACCTCTGGACCCCTTTACATTACACAGCACCCTGCATCACTGGACCCCTTTACATTACACAGCACCCTGCATCACTGGACCCCTTTACATTACACAGCACCCTGCATCATTGGACCCCTTTACATTACACAGCACCCCACAGCTCTGGACCCCTTTACATTACACAGCACCCTGCATCACTGGACCCCTTTACATTACACAGCACCCTGCACCTCTGGACCCCTTTACATTACACAGCACCCTGCATCACTGGACCCCTTTACATTACACAGCACCCTGCATCACTGCCCCCCTTTACATTACACTGCACCCTGCATCACTGGACCCCTTTACATTACACAGCACCCTGCATCACTGGACCCCTTTACATTACACAGCACCCCACAGCTCTGGACCCCTTTACATTACACAGCACCCTGCATCACTGGACCCCTTTACATTACACAGCACCCTGCATCACTGGCCCCCTTTACATTACACAGCAACCTGCATCACTGGCCCCCTTTACATTACACAGCACCCTGCATCATTGGACCCCTTTACATTACACAGCACCCCACAGCTCTGGACCCCTTTACATTACACAGCACCCTGCATCACTGGACCCCTTTACATTACACAGCACCCTGCACCTCTGGACCCCTTTACATTACACAGCATCCTGCATCACTGGACCCCTTTACATTACACAGCACCCTGCATCACTGGCCCCCTTTACATTACACTGCACCCTGCATCACTGGACCCCTTTACATTACACAGCACCCTGCACCTCTGGACCCCTTTACATTACATAGCACCCTGCATCACTGGACCCCTTTACATTACACAGCACCCTGCACATCTGGACCCCTTCACACAGCACCCTGCACCTCTGTAACCTTCACACAGCACCCTGCACCCCTGGATCTCTTTACACAGCACCCTGCACCTCTGGATCCCTTCACACAGCACCCTACACCTCTGGATCCCTACACACAGCACCCTGCACCTCTGGACTCCTTTACACAGCACCCTGCACCTCTGGACTCCTTTACACAGCATCCTGCACCTCTGGATCCCTTCACACAGCACCCTGCACCTCTGGACTCCTTTACACAGCACCCTGCACCTCCGGACTCCTTTACACAGCATCCTGCACCCCCTGCATGTTACATAGACTGTGACAGCCCCCTCCCCCTTCCTACCTTAATCATGCAGCCAGAGGGAGAGACACAGCAGCGCGGGAACTGCTGGAGTTATTTTTCATATTACTAAAGATAATGATTGGTTGCTAAGACCACCTAGCAACCTATCACCTGCTGACTCCAGCAGTTCCTTCCTCTGTAAAATGTAAATGTATTAAATGTATACTTTTATTTAACCCCTTCCCGCCTGCATGATGGCCCCCCACTCGACTCTGTACCCTCGGAGGACCGAAGCGACGTCAAACATCACTTCCACCCAACGGTCTTAATTAAGGGGAAATTTTTTTAATGAAAAAAAAAAAAAAAAGGACTTTTTATTTTATTTTACTGCTTTTAAGTGTAAATATGAGATGTGAGGTCTTTTTGACCCCCCAGATCTCATATTTACCGCTTAAGGACCGCCTCCTGTATATTTATGTCGGCAGAATGGCACGGACAGGCACATCATCATACCTGTACGTCCCCTTTAAGATGCCGCCGTGTGGGCGCGCTCGCGGCCCTGCCGCTTTCCCCGTGAGCCCGACCGTGGGTCCCGTGGACTCGATCGCTGCGGGGACACCCACGATCGTCTCACGGAGGAGGTATAGGGCGGGGAGATGCTGATGTAAACAAGCCTCTCCCGGCTCTGCCTAGTGACAATGACACTGATCTCGGCTCCGTGTACTCGGAAGCGGTGATCAGTGTCATGTCACACACAGCCCATCCCCCCTACAGTTAGAATCACTCCCTAGGGCACACTTAACCCCTACAGCGCCCCCTAGTGGTTAACCCCTTCACTGCCAGTGTCATTTTCACAGTAACCAGTGCATATTTATAGCACTGATCGCTGTAAAAATGACAATGGTCCCAAAAATGTGTCAAAAGTGTCCGATGTGTCCGCCATAATGTCACAGTCACAATAAAAATCACTGATCGTCGCCATTACTAGTAAAAAAAAAAGATCAATAAAAATGCCATAAATCTATCCCCTATTTTGTAGACGCTATAACTTTTGCGCAAACCAATCAATAATCGCTTATTGCAATTTTTTTTAATGAAAAATTTGTAGAAGAATACGTATCGGCCCAAACTGAGGAAAAAAATTAATTATATATATTTTTGGGGGATATTTATTATAGCAAAAAGTAAAAATGATGTCATTTTTTTCAAAATTGTCGCTCTATTTTTGTTTATAGCGCAAAAAATAAAAACCGCAGAGGTGCTCAAATACCACCAAAAAAAAGCTCTATTTGTGGGGAAAAAAGGACGTAAATTTTGTTTGGGAGCCACGTCGCACGACCGCGCAATTGTCAGTTAAAGCGACGCAGTTCCGAATCGCGAAAAGGGGCCTGGTCCTTTAGCAACAAAATGGTCCGAAGTGGTTAAAGAGGACCTGTCATGCTTTTTTTTTTTCTATTACAAGGGATGTTCACATTCCTTGTAATAGGAATAAAAGGGATCTAATTTTTTTTTTTTTAAAGGGACAGTGTAAAAAATAAAAAAATAAAAAGTCAAATAAATATGATTTATTTTATTTTTTTAAGCGCCCCGTCCCGTGCTCATGCTCAGAAGCGAACGCATACGTAAATCGCGTCCCGCATATATAAACAGTGTTCAAACCACACATGTGAGGTGTCGCCGCGATCGTTAGAGTGAGAGCGATAATTCTAGCAAAAGACCTCCTCTGTAACTCTAACCTGGTAACCTGTAGACATTTTTAAATGTCGCCAATGGAGATTCTAATGCTGTGTACACACGACCGTTTTTCATGACGAGAAAAATGCAATTTTTTTAAATTGGTCATTAAAAACGGTCGTGTGTGGGCTCCAAGGCTTTTTCTCGACGAGAAAAATGGGCAATAAAAATTTAGAACTTGCTCTATTTTTTTCTCGTCTTTTTTCACGTCGTCGTTTTTTCTCGTCGTGAAAAACGGCCGTGTGTAGGCTTTAATGACAGGAAAAAAAACGCGCATTCTCAGAATCAAGTATGAGACGGGAGCGCTCGTTCTGGTAAAACTAGTGTTCGTAATGCAGATAGCACATTCGTCACGCTGTAACGGACTGAAAAGCACGAAGACTGAAACGCGCGAATCGTCTCTCACCAAACTTTATTAACACGAGGATCGGCAAAAGCAGTCCAATGGGTGGCGCCATCCGAATGGAACTTCCCCTTTATAGTGCCGTCGTACGTGTTGTACGTCACTGCGCTTTGCTCAAGCGTTTTTGTTTTTTTTTCACGATAGTGTGTAGGCAAGGCAGGCTTGAGTGGAATCACATTGAGAAAAACGTAGTTTTTCTCCATGACATTAAAAACGGTCGTGTGTACGCGGCATTAGATGTCAAAGTTTTTCGCCATTTCACGAGCGGGCGCAATTTTGAAGCGCGACATGTTGGGTATCAATTTACTCGGCGTAACAAACCTTTACTTTCTGCACTGTAGATGACTTTTTCCTAAATGTTTGCCCCCCCCCCCCCCCCAATGAACAATGTTTGTGTTACTTTGTTATCTTAAGAAATTATAATGTTATCACCCGATAATCAGGCCCATAGCAAAAAAAAAACTAAAATTGCACCGGGGGGGGGGGGGGGGGGTATACAGGGGTACAGGACAACCATATACAGTATAAATAATTACAGTTCCTCCACTGCCAGCAGTTCCAGATTTCTTCAGTAGATGGCACTATGGATTCACAGAAAAAGTAATTCTAACTTTTTTTTTTTTTTTCCTCTTTACTCATTTAAAATGTATTTTGCTTTTCTACATTTTGTGTTTTTCCTTCCCACCACCAGCGCCGCAACAGCGGCCTCCAAAGACCAATATTTATGAGGACTGGATAAGGGATTAATATGGAAACGGAAGCTTTTTATTTTAAATAATCTTTTTATTCCTTTTAAACAAACATCTTTGCGGTGTGGGGAAAGGCGAGATGAAACATTCTCACTGTTGCTACTGCAAGCGGCTAATTCCGATGCGGAACATGCGCTGCATAGACACGGCGTCTGCGATCCGGAGGGGACGGCGCTGAGAAATCTGTTGGATATGTCAGTTTTTTTATTTTTTATTAGAGAAAGGGAACCGGGATCATGAGAGTCTACAGGGGGTATGTTCTGTACACAGTGGCATAGCGTGGGTTGTCAGCGCCCGGGGCAGGGCAAGAGATTTGCACCCCCCTAACCCGTGGATTTTAAGCACTCTCTGAGTCCCTTCCACTAGTACAGTAGTACTGACCAACCTGACTCCTACACCGACCTACCTGATTACTATACTAACCTACCTGATTCCTACACTGACCACTAAGCTGACCTATCTGATTGCTATACTGACCACTACACTGACCTACCTGATTCCTATACTGACCACTAAACTGACCTATCTGATGGCTATACTGACCACTACACTGACCTACCTGATTCCTATACTGACCTGCCATCCTCCTTCCCCCCAGTCTCCGCTTGGTCACAATCCCTGGGATCATCATGAATGGTCTTCAGTGTACATTTACTCACTGCTATGTCAGTGTCACCGCTGGAGCCTAAGCTGGGACTGCACCGCAACTTCTTTCTCATAGTGAAGCGGAAGAGCTCACAGTCTCCTAGACTGCACAGCGCAGGAGAAGAGCTGCAGGTAACCTGCCGCCTGCCACTGCGCCCCTCTAAGTTTTGCGCCCGGGGCAACCGCCCCCCCGGCCCCCTCCATGCTACGCCACTGATTGTACATGCTCCCTCTAGTGGTCATAGGTATATACGTCAGTGCAATCAATGTAATCTACAGACAAAAAGCTGCTTGAAGTGATATTACACCCTTAGATTTTCAAGCCTTTCAGCAGCTGATTTAACCACTTCAGCCCCGGACCATTTTGCAGCTAAAGGACCAGGCCCCTTCTTGCGATTCGGCACTGCGTCGCTTTAACTGACAATTGCGCGGTCGTGCAACGTGGCTCCCAAACAAAATTGACGTCCTTTTTTTCCCACAAATAGAGCTTTCTTTTGGTGGTATTTGATCACCTCTGCGGTTTTTATTTTTTGTGCTATAAACAAGAATAGAGCGTCAATTTTGAAAAAAATTCAATATTTTTTACATTTTGCTATAATAAATATCCCCCAAAAATATATAAAAAACGATTTTTTTCCTCAGTTTAGACCGATACGCATTCTTCTACATATTTTTGGTAAAAAAAAAAACGCAATAAGCGTTTATTGATTGGTTTGCGCAAAAGTTATAGCGTTTACTATATAGGGAGTAGTTTTATGGCATTTTTATTAATATTTTTTTTTCTAGTGATTTTTAGCGTGACTGCGACATTATGGCGGACAGATCGGACACTTTTGACCCTATTTTGGGACCATTGTAATTTTTGCAGCGAACAGTGCTATAAAAATGCACTGATTACTGTAAAAATGACACTGGCAGTGAAGGGGTTAACCAGGAGGGGGCGCTGTAGTGTGCCCTGATGTGTGTTTCTTACTGTGGGGGACGTGGCTTAGCATGTGACGTCACTGATCGTCGTTCGGGAACAGGGAACAGACGATCAGTGACAGGCCCACTAGGAAGCACGGGGAGAGTTTTGTTTACACTTACCTCTCCCCGTTCTTCCTCTCTGTGAACCGATCGCGGGACACCGGCGGCGATCGGGTCCGCTGTTCCTGCGGGGACGGTCACGGAGAAGAGGACCAGCGGCGCACTCGCGACCCATGGCTGGGATCTTAAAGGGGACGTACCTGTACGCCCTTGTGCCCAGCCGTGCCATTCTGCCAACGTACATCGTGCGGCGGTCCTTAACTGCTAAAAGTGATATTACACCCTTAGATTTTCAAGCCTTTCAGCAGCTGATTTAACCTGTTGGAAGACCGGCATTTTCTGTCACTTTTTGTCTACGTGTAAAAAAAAATCTTTTTTTTGCTAGAAAATTACTCAGAGCCCCCATACATTATTTTATTTATTTAACCCTTTCCATACAGGGCTTTATATACCACTTCCATACCGGGCCTATTCTGGCACTTCTCTCCTACATGTACAAATCATCATTCTTTTGCTAGAAAATTACTCAAAAACCCCCAAACATTATATATGTTTTTTTTTTAGCAGCCACCCTAGGGAATAAAATGACGGTCGTTGCAACTTTTTATCTTGCACGGTATTTGCGCAATAATTTTTCAAACGCCTTTTTTGGGGAAAAATTTAAAAATAACAAAACAACAAAGTTAGCTCAATTTTTTTGTAAAATATGAAAGCTTATGTTACGCCGAGTAAAAATATACCTAACATGTCATGGAATGGTGCCAAACTTCGGTACTTAAAAATCTCCATGGGCGACGCTTTGAAATTTTTTACAGGTTACCAGGTTAGAGTTACAGAGGAGGTCTAGTGCTAGAATTGTTGCACGCGCTCTAACGCACGCGGCGATACCTCACATATGTGGTTTGAACGGTGTTTACATATGCGGGCGGGACTTGCGTGTGCTTTCGCTTCTAAGCGTGAGCTATTGGGGATGGGCGTTTTTAAAAAATATATATATATATTGTGAGGGGGCTAGCTCGGCAGCGGGTATGTGTGACCCCCGGGATGGGCTCCCCACCCAAAACAGGCCCAGCAGACGGAGGTTGTGGTTTTCAAAATCAAAAAGGTGCGGTTTATTTTCTATTTACAGTGACAAAAACACAGCAAGGCAAAAAAAACATAAACAAAATAAATCCTGGTCAACTTGACCTCTAACTAAACTTACAGGTTTCCTAACTAACGACTGGGATCAGCCTAGTGCTGTCCTAGTCCCTAAGTCCCTGGTTTTAAATGTCCAAGCAAAATATAGCCACACAGGCTTTCTCTCACCGCACAGGGGTTCACTCTCCCTAGACAGTCCACACAGGTCTGCTTCCAGGCATGAGCTAACATCTAATGAATCTGGGAGTTTTTTATAGAGGCCTAAATGAGCTGACAAGGTTCAGCTGATCTCATCAACTCCCTGTTTGCACGACGCCCAGCCCTCTCCCTAGAGGTATGAGTCATCAATGAGCCCACTAGTCTCAGCTGGGCTTATACAACTCTCCACCTAGCTGTATAAGTCAGCGTAAAGCCTGAATCTGGGCGAAATATATCTACCCCCCTGGATGCAACCAGGTGACTTTACCTTCCTGCTGTCACATACCCCCCCCTCTTGTTTTAACCTCGGGGTTGGAACACCAGCAATCAGGCATTCATGTACTCGAGACAAAGCATCCACATTCCCCATTTGAACGCCAGGGCGATGCTTTACTGTGAAGTTGAATTCCTGGAGGGCCAGGAACCACCTATTCACTCTTCTATTTGTTTCCTTGTTTTGAGCCATCCACTTTAACGGAGCGTGATCCGTAACCATGTCAAAGTGCCTACCTAGCAGGTAGTACCGAAGGGAATCTAGAGCCCACTTCACCGCTAAACACTCCTTTTCAACGGTGGCGTAATTTACCTCATGGGACTTCAACTTCCTGCTGAGGTAAATGACTGGGTGCTCTTCCCCGTTCCAGACCTGGGACAATACTGCTCCTAACCCCACATCTGACGCATCACTTTGTACGACAAAGTCTTTAGAGAAGTCGGGTGAGTACAACACTGGCTGGCTACATAAGGCTTGTTTCAAGAATTGGAATGCTGCCTCAGCCTCGGGGGTCCATTTAATCATGACCGACCCTTTCCCCTTCGTCAGGTTGGTTAGGGGCACAGCCTTAGAAGCAAAGTGGGGAATGAATCGCCGATAATACCCAGCGATTCCCAGAAAGGCTCGTACCTGCTTCTTGCTGTTGGGACGTGGCCAACTCTGGATGGCCTCGACTTTGTTGAGTTGGGGTTTTATTACTCCCCTCCCAATGGTGTACCCAAGATATTTGGCCTCCTCCTGCCCAATGGTACACTTCTTGGGGTTAGCCGTAAACCCTGCTTCCCGAACAGAGTCCAGGACTGCTTGCACTTTTGGCAGATGTGAGGCCCAATCTGTGCTATGGACAATTATGTCATCCAGGTAAGCCGCAGCATACTTCCGATGGGGCCTCAGCATCTGGTCCATTTTCCGCTGGAATGTGGCCGGCGCATTCTGTAACCCGAACGGCATTCTTTTATATTGGAACGCCCCGTCTGGGGTTACAAATGCGGTTTTCTCTTTGGCCGACTTGGCCAGGGGGATTTGCCAATACCCTTTTGTGAGGTCAAGAGTCGTCATGTATCGGGCTGTTCCCAGCCGGTCGATCAACTCATCTATACGTGGCATGGGGTAGGTGTCAAATTTTGTAACTTTGTTCAACTGACGAAAATCGTTACAAAATCGCCAGCTCCCATCCGGTTTAGGCACCAACACAATGGGACTAGACCAATCACTTTGGGACTCCTCTATCACCCCTAAGTTCAGCATTCTCTGTACTTCCTCCCGTATTGCCTCCCGTCGGGCCTCTGGGATCCGATAGGGTTTTAACTTCACCCTTTCACCGGGCGGGGTAATAATGTCATGCTCTACCCCAGATGTTTGTCCCGGCAGCTCAGAGAATACCTCCTTGTTGCGAAGTACAAACTCCTTAACCTCCTGTTGTTGGGGTTGTGACAAGGTGGCTGCGATTCCAACCTCAGGAATCACGCAACCAGTTTGAGCTGGTGACCAAGTGTCTGCGACTAGGGACTCTCTATCCCTCCAGGCTTTCAACAGATTAACGTGATAGATCTGTTCGGGCTTTCGCCTTCCTGGTTGTCTGACCTTGTAATTCACTTCGCTCACTTTTTCCATTATCTCGTAGGGGCCTTGCCATTTGGCAAGGAATTTACTTTCAACCGTAGGGACAAGTACCAATATCCTATCCCCCGGGGAAAAGGTACGGGTCTTGGCTCCACGGTTGTACACTCTCTGCTGTGCCAACTGCGCTTGGGCCAAATGTTCCTTCACGATGGGCATTACCTGTGCAATTCGATCTTGCATCAGGGCGACATGCTCAATCACACTCCTGTGGGGAGAACTCTCACTTTCCCAAGTTTCCTTGGCAATATCCAACAGCCCTCTTGGGTGTCTCCCATACAGTAACTCAAAGGGGGAGAATCCCGTAGAGGATTGGGGCACCTCCCTAATAGCAAACATCAAATAAGGAAGTAGACAGTCCCAATCCCTTCCATCTCTATCCACCACTTTCTTCAACATTTGTTTTAGGGTTTTGTTGAATCTTTCAACCAGCCCATCGGTTTGGGGGTGATACACAGATGTACGCAATTGCGTCACTTTGAACAATTTACACAGCTCTTTCATAACCCGGGACATAAAGGGTGTACCTTGGTCCGTAAGCAGTTCTTTACAAATACCCACCCGGCTAAAAACAAGAGATAGCTCTTTGGCTATGGTTTTGGCCGAGGTATTTCTGAGAGGGATCGCTTCTGGATAACGGGTGGCATAGTCCATTATAACCAATATGTACTGGTGCCCCCTAGCGGACTTGATTATAGGACCTACCAAATCCATTGCGATTCTCTCAAACGGGACCTCAATGATGGGTAGAGGGACCAGCGGGCTACGGAAATGTGGCATCGGGGCCGACCTCTGACACACAGGGCAGGAGGAACAATAATTTTCTATGTCCTTCATCACCCCAGGCCAATAGAATCTCTGTAATACCCTCTCTCGGGTTTTCTCTGTCCCCAGATGACCTCCAAGAATGTGCCCATGGGCCAACTCCAACACCAACTTCCTGTAAGGTTTGGGCACCACAAGCTGCTCAACGGTTTCTTCTGCCCTTTTTGCCACCCGATACAGTAGGTCCTTCTCTACGCTGAAGTATGGGTAAGTGCCAGTATTATCTGGGTTCACTAACTCGCCATCTATTTTCACTACGTTTTCCCGTGCCTTTATTAGGGCGGGGTCTTTCAACTGTTCTGTGGCAAAGTTTTCCCTGTGAACCTCAAGATCAGAAAACTCCACAGACGGTAGGTTTTCGTCTGAGGAGGTGGGCTCCTCTCCAGTTTCTTGAGTCTCCCCTGCCAATACTGACAAGGGAAATTCCGGAGAGTCCTCACCACTCTCAGGGGAGTTCTGGCTATCACATTCCTGGTACATAGGGGCACCAGTGGGGGGCTCAGGATCATCCCACAGTTCCCAGAACTTCGGAAAATCCCTTCCCACAATGGCGTCATGCGGTAACTGAGATACTAAGCCCACTGGATGAGAGAGGGTACCTTTGGGGGTCTCGAAACACACCGTAGTCACTGGATACTCTCGGGTGTCCCCATGCACACAAATAACGGCTACCTTGCTATTCCCAGAGACCTCTGTTTTAACTAACTCAGCCTTTATCAGGGTCACAAGGCTACCTGAATCCAGCAATACCACAACATTTCTACCATTAATACACATTTTGCATAAATGTTTCTCAGTTCCCCGAATGGCAGTGCATGCGACTGTCGCACACAGCGACTGACGTCTGCCCGTCAGAAAGTCACACTGCATGGGTTCCTCCACAACCGGGCAATTTGCTGCAATATGTCCCGCTTGCCGGCAGCGGTAGCAAACGATCCTTCTTGCGGCCTCTTGAGCCGCTGATTTCCCAGGCTGTTCTCGCCAAACTTGGGGTAGAGCTCCCACCCTCTCACTCTCTCCACCCTCACCCCTTGGAATCCTCTTATCCGCCCCTGGGGATGGTCTGGTCTTAGGGTGGAAAGTCCGAGTGTCTCTGGAAGAGGCCGTCAGGTTCTCTGTAGCCAAGTATTTCTCCACACGATCCACAAGACCATCGGCCGTCTCTGGGTCTCCATGGCTTACCCACTTTTGGATGGCAGTAGGAAGAGCTCTCAAAAACCGATCCATTACAACACGTTCCACAATCTTTGGTGCGGACAAAGTCTCTGGCTGTAGCCACTTTCTGCTCAGGTGAATGAGATCATACATTTGAGACCTGGGGGGTTTTCCAAGCTGGAAAGTCCAGTTATGCACACGCTGAGCCCGGACAGCCTGGGTGACACCCAGCCTTGCCAATATCTCAGCTTTTAGCATCACATAGTCTTTTGCTTGGTCAGGCTCCAGGTCATAGTAAGCCTTCTGCGATTCACCAGTTAACAGAGGAGCCACCAGTCCAGCCCACTGCTCCTCAGGCCACTTTTCTCTTTCAGCAGTCCTTTCAAATGTGGTCAAAAATACCTCTGGATCATCCTCTCCAGTCATTTTTGTCAATAAACGACTCACCCCAAAGGACGCGGTATTAGTGGGACGGCTTTCCTCACTGGTCTGCGGACGTTGCTGCATTACTGCTTCCATTTGTTGTAGTCTCTGCTCTTGCTTCTGTAACAGGTCTATGAAGCGGGCCTCAGATTGCTGCTGGGCTTGTTGCTGAGCTTCCAGACTCTGTTGGTGAGCTTGCTGCTGGGCTGCAAGGCTCTGTTGATGAGCTTGCTGCTGGGCTGCGAAGTTCTGTTGTTGAGCTGCAAGGCTCTGTTGATGAGCTGCAAGGCTCTTTTGCAAACCTGCATTTGTCTGCTGTTGATTGGCATTTGCTAGAGCCAGCTGCTTCAGTATCTCCTCCATGCTGGCTTAAAAAAAACTGCCACTGGTTCTCCACCAACTGTGAGGGGGCTAGCTCGGCAGCGGGTATGTGTGACCCCCGGGATGGGCTCCCCACCCAAAACAGGCCCAGCAGACGGAGGTTGTGGTTTTCAAAATCAAAAAGGTGCGGTTTATTTTCTATTTACAGTGACAAAAACACAGCAAGGCAAAAAAAACATAAACAAAATAAATCCTGGTCAACTTGACCTCTAACTAAACTTACAGGTTTCCTAACTAACGACTGGGATCAGCCTAGTGCTGTCCTAGTCCCTGGTTTTAAATGTCCAAGCAAAATATAGCCACACAGGCTTTCTCTCACCGCACAGGGGTTCACTCTCCCTAGACAGTCCACACAGGTCTGCTTCCAGGCATGAGCTAACATCTAATGAATCTGGGAGTTTTTTATAGAGGCCTAAATGAGCTGACAAGGTTCAGCTGATCTCATCAACTCCCTGTTTGCACGACGCCCAGCCCTCTCCCTAGAGGTATGAGTCATCAATGAGCCCACTAGTCTCAGCTGGGCTTATACAACTCTCCACCTAGCTGTATAAGTCAGCGTAAAGCCTGAATCTGGGCGAAATATATCTACCCCCCTGGATGCAACCAGGTGACTTTACCTTCCTGCTGTCACAATATATATTTATTTATTTTACTTATTTTTATTTTTTTTTACACTTTTTTTTTTTTGATCACTTTTATTCCTATTACAAGGAATGTAAACATCCCTTGTAATAGGAATGTGTGTGACAGGTCCTCTTTATGGAGAGATGCGGGGTCAATAAGACCTCACATCTCTCCTCCAGGCTGGAAAGCATGAGATTGTGAAAAAAAATTCAATGATCTCATGCCGACAGCCGCAATGGCGGCTATGTTTACATTTGGGGACCCGGGCGTGACATCATCACATCACGCCCGGGCCTCCGACGGTCATAGAGATGACCGGTGACCATCTGGTCACCAGTCATCTCTGTGCTCATCACGTGACCCACCACTGGCGCCGGACGATTCTCTCCGGGTCCCCGATGGCACGGGAGAGCCTGGAGAAACACCGGATGGCGGCGGGAGGGGGGCTGTCCCCTCCCGCCGCCTATAAGAACGATCAAGCGGCGGAACCGCCTCTATGATCCTTCTTATGGTGCGCAGGATCGCCGGCTGAAAACAAGGATATCTGAATGATGCCTCTAGCTGCAGGCATCATTCAGATATCCCCCCTCAAACCCAGGACGTCATATGACGTCCACCCGGAGGGAGAGAGGGTTCCTGCCGGCGTCATTTTACAATGCCCTGGTACGGAAGGGGTTAAAGCAGAGACACTAGAGAATAAATTGGTGGGTTTTGCAAATGTCACGCTGTATTTGTGCAGCAGTTTTTCAAATGCAATTTTTGGGAAATTCTTCTTTTTTTTTTTTTTACATTTTAATGCAAATTAAAAAATTAAAAAAAACACACAATACATAACCCAACTATTTAGTAAAATATGAAAGATGATGTCACACTGAGTAAATAGATACCAAACATGTCACGCTTTTAAAATTGCGCACGCCTGCACAACGGGAACAAACAAGGTACGTTTTACTATCCATAGGAGACGCTTTAAAAGCCTTTACAGGTGACCACTTTATATTTACAGAGGAGGTCCGGTGCAAGAATTACTGCCCATGATCTGACGTTCGCAGCGATACCACACATGTGTGGGATGATCGTGGTTTTTGTGCGTGCGGGACCGATGCATGCGTTCGTCCTAGCACAGGGGGGGGAGGGCACTTTCATTTTAAGATCTGAGGAAAATGCTGAAGCATTAAAACGCGTCATCTGACTCACAGACCGACGTCACTTCCGGTCTCCGACTACCCATTGCGTTCCATGCTGAGACGCACGCCGCCACGGAGCGACACACAGCCCAGCCGGCTTCTACTGAGCCTCAGCCACGCTTTCAACGGTACAGCACAGACTGCCCCAGCACTCCAGGAGACAAGATACTGCACCGATTTCCGGATAACAGTGACTACAGCCCTTGCTTAATATTTTCACACCTGTATATCACAGCTGCCATGTGAGTAGCCACTTGGCTGATTTTACAAATAAATTGCATCCTTTACATACTGCACTTAGTAGGCGCACTTTTTTGTCCTTTATTTGACCTTACCATTTCGACCGGTGTTGTCAGGGATGTATGTACAGCATGTCCCTGTACCTTCTATCATTTTACAAACACCCCCCTACTCTGCTCTAAAATCATGTCCAAGGCCATCCTATTCTGAAATGTCATGTAAGATGTGGAGGGTAACTGGTCAGCAATCCCCTGTAGGGTAGGGATAAGCTCGGTGTTCGAGTCGAACATACATTCGACTCAAACGTCGGCTGAACGATTTGGGGCGTTTGCGGCAAATTCGAGTGACGCGAACGGCCCACAATACACTGCGCCATCGCAGTGCAATCCCGTGTGATTGGCCAAGCATGCACTGTGACCCCGCATGCTTGGCCAATCACAGCGCCGGCAGCTAGGAGAGCCATAATTGGCCACAGGCAGGTTGCCTGTGGCCAATTATAGCTCAGGGGGTTTAGCACACGCCCCACACTATAAAAGGTCGCCAGCGCGGCGGCCTTGTGTAGTGTGTTTCGGTGCAGGGAAAGAGAAGGATAGGCAGGGACAGTGTCAGTGTCATATTCTTTGCTAAACCTTGTGTGCAGGGAGAGAGAAGGATAGGCAGGGAGAGTGTCAGTGTCATATTCTTTGATAAACCTTGTGTGCAGGAAGAGAGAAGGATAGGCAGGGGACAGTGTCAGTGTCATTGTTGCTAAGCCTCTTGCACAGTATACACCTGAAGTTAGCCCGTATTGCTGTGTTTTCCTGGTGTGTTACACCAACAGGCATTTGCAGCACTTACAGCGGGCGGAGTGTGCCTCCTGCACATTATACACCTGAAGTTAGCCCGTATTGCTGTGTTTTCCTGGTGTGTTACACCAACAGGCATTTGCAGCACTTACAGCAGGCGTAGTGTGATTCCTGCAAAATATACTCCCGAAGCTAGGCCTTATTGCTGTGTTTTCCTGGTGTGTTACACCAACAGGCAATTGCAGCACTTACATCGGGCGGAGTGTGCCTCCTGCACATTATACACCTGAAGTTAGCCCGTATTGCTGTGTTTTCCTGGTGTGTTACACCAACAGGCATTTGCAGCACTTACAGCAGGCGTAGTGTGATTCCTGCAAAATATACTCCTGAAGCTAGGCCTTATTGCTGTGTTTTCCTGGTGTGTTACACCAACAGGCATTTGCAGCACTTACATCGGGCGGAGTGTGCCTCCTGCACATTATACACCTGAAGTTAGCCCGTATTGCTGTGTTTTCCTGGTGTGTTACACCAACAGGCATTTGCAGCACTTACAGCAGGCGTAGTGTGATTCCTGCAAAATATACTCCTGAAGCTAGGCCTTATTGCTGGTTTTCCCATCTCCCTGCAGGCCACTAGAATGTCTGGAAGGCAAACAAGGAGAGGCAGACAGTCAGGAGCCAATAAAAGAGGGCAAGCAGGCTCTGTGTCTAGAGACAACAGTGCTGGTCGTGGACGCGGTGCATCGCCATCAGCACGTGGCCATGGGACAAGCTTGTCCTTCTCTTCGGCAGCTGGACGTGTTGAGCCGCATCATGCCGAAGACTTGGTAGAGTGGATGACCAAGCCCTCCTCATCCTCCTCATCCTCTCTCACCCAGGCTCAGGGTACTGGCAAAGCAGCTGCCAAAGCGTCCTCTTCCCTGGTATCAATGTCATCATCAGTCACTCCTTCCCTAGACCAACCATGTCCTCCTGAGGAGTCCCCCAAACTGTTTGAGCACAGTGTTGGGTACATGCTCCAGGAGGATGCCCAGCGTTTCGAAGGGTCTGATGATGATACCCAGCTAGAGGAAGGCAGCAGCGTGAGAGCAGAGAGAGGGGATGCTCAAGAAGGACACCAATCTGGCAGTCATGTTCCAGCAGCTGCAGCATACTGCCAGATTGGCTCCAGTGATGAGGAGGGAGGGGATGATGAGGTCACTGACTCCACGTGGGTGCCTAATAGGAGAGAGGAGGAGGAGGAGGATGAGGAGGAGGCACATCTCCAACGAGGCAGGATGCCCTCGGGGGGCCAGCGTAAGGGCAGCACACAGACGGAATCACACCGCAGAGCTCCGCCTGTGCAGGGCGCTGCCTCTGCCCGTTATTCAAAAAGTTCTTTGGTGTGGGCCTTTGAGTCGAGTGCATCAGATCGCACAGCTGCTGTTTGCAACATATGTCTCAAGCGTATATCGCGTGGCCAAAACATCACCCGCTTGGGCACCACATGCTTGACCAGACATATGTTGACCTGCCATGCAGCTCGTTGGCAAGCCTACCTTAAAGACCCACACCAAAGAACAAAGCGGACCTCTCCTTGCACCGCATCACCTGGGATCTCCAACCCCACTATACCTTCAGTCCTCTCTGAAACCTGCACTGAGAGGAATGAAGGTGTAGAATTAGGTGTGTCACAGCCAAGTACTTGCGGGCACTCTGCTAGCAGTACACCGACGTCCGATTCTAGCAGGCAAATTTCCCTGCCCCAGCTGCTGGACCGTCGAAAGAAGTTCACTCCCAGCCATCCACATGCCCAGCGGTTGAATGCTAGCTTGGCTAAATTGCTAGCAATTCAACTGCTGCCTTTTCAGTTGGTAGACTCGGCCCCCTTCCGTGAGTTTGTGCAATGTGCGGTTCCTCAGTGGCAGGTTCCAAAACGCCACTTTTTCTCACGGAAGGCGATTCCGGCTCTCTACCGGCATGTGGAAGGCAATGTTTATGCCTCACTGGACAGGGCGGTCAGCGGTAAGGTGCATATTACCGCTGACTCATGGTCCAGCAGGCATGGACAGGGACGTTACCTTTCTTTCACGGCCCATTGGGTCACTCTATTGGCAGCTGGGAAGGATGCAGGACAAGGTGCAGTAGTGTTGGAGGTTGTTCCGCCGCCACGCCTCCAAAATGCTACTACTGGCTGTGACACACCTCTCTCCTCCACCCCCTCCTCTTCTTCTTCCTCCATGGCCTCTTTCTGTGCTTTGTCCTCGGAACCAGCGGTGCTCCGTAGGCGTTCAAGGGGCTACGCAAGTACGCAGGCAAAAAGATGCCATGCCGTGCTTGCGCTGGTGTGTTTGGGGGACAGGAGCCACACTGGGGCAGAGGTTTTGTCTGCTCTGCAGGGGCAGGCCGAGAGGTGGTTGACGCCACGCCAGCTTAAGCCAGGAATGGTGGTTTGCGACAATGGCACCAACTTCCTCTCCGCCCTCCGACAGGAACAACTGACCCATGTGCCCTGTGTGGCTCACGTCCTTAACCTGGTGGTGCAGCGGTTCTTGGTCAGGTACCCGGGCTTGCAGGATGTCCTGAGGCAGGCCAGGAAAGTCTGTGCGCATTTCCGCAGATCTTATAATGCCAGTGCTCGGCTGGCTGAGCTGCAAAAGGAGTTGAACCTGCCCAAGAACCGCCTTATATGTGACATGCCCACCAGGTGGAACTCAACGTTGGCCATGCTGCAGCGGCTGCACACGCAGCAGAGGGCCATCAATGAGTACCTGTGCAACTACGGCACCAGGACAGGGTCAGGGGAGCTCTGTTTTTTTTCACCACGCCAGTGGGGCATTATCAGGGATGCATGCACTGTCCTGGCACCATTTGAGGAGGCCACGAAGATGGTGAGCAGTGACAGTGCATGCATCAGTGACACTGTACCTCTTGTCCACCTGTTGGAGCATACGCTGCGTGGAATAATGGACAGGGCACTTGAGGCAGAACAGAAGCAGGAAGAGGAGGACTTCCTTGCCTCTCAAGGCCCCCTTTACCCAGACAGTGTTCCATCGCACAGGAAGAGGAGGAGGAGGATTGTGTCAGCATGGAGGTGGAGCCTGGCACTCAGCATCATCAGCAGCAGTCTTTTAGGGATGATTTACAGTCCCAAGAAACCCGTGGACTTGTACGTGGCTGGGAGGAGGTGGCTGCGGATCATGTCGTCCTTAGTGACCCAGAGGACTCCGGACCGAATGCCTCAGCTAACCTACGCTGAATGGCCTCCCTGATCCTGCAAAGTCTGCGGAAGGATCCTCGTATTCTTCGGATCAAGGAGAGGGACCATTACTGGCTGGCCACTCTCCTTGATCCACGGTACAAGGGTAAGGTTGCGGACCTTATCTTACCGTCGCAGAGGGAGCAGAGGATGAGACAACTCCGGGAGGCCTTGCAGAAAGGTCTGTGCAATGCGTTCCCAGAGACTGGGAGGTTACAAACTCCTGGTCCTGGACAACGAGTTGCTGAGGCTTCGGTCAGTCAAAGAAGGAGCGGTGGGGAAGGTGGCCGTCTGACCGATGCGTTCAGACAATTCTTTAGTCCGCAGCCCCAAGGTATGATCGGTTCCAGCAACCATCGCCAGCGTCTGATATACATGGTGCAGGAATACCTAGGGGCAAGGTCAGACTTGGACACCTTCCCCACCGAAAATCCTCTGGCTTACTGGGTCTTGAGGATGGATCACTGGCCAGAGCTTGCACAGTATGCAATTGAGCTACTGGCCTGTCCTGCATCCAGCGTTCTTTCAGAACTCACATTCAGTGCTGCTGGAGGATTTGTCACGGATCACAGGGTGCGCCTGTCCACCGACTTGGTTGATCGACTGACCTTCATAAAGATGAACCAGTCTTGGATCACCACCAGCTACCAAACACCTGAAGCTGAAATAACAGACTAATTTATTTTCAAATGTCACATCCCTTCAAGACTGATGCTGATGCTGAGAGACTGTCCTGTTATGTTGACTGACTATCCTCCTCCTCCTCAATGATCCGATTGATGATGATAGCTTGGAAGGACATTTTTGTTTCTGGGTGTCGCCACCAGTGGCTAAGGCCCAATTTTTCAGCCCCTGTTTAACAGGGGCATGTAATTGCAATTTTTTATGCAATGCTTTGCAGCAGGGCTCATTCCTGCACTCCAACTAGAGTATCTGGGAGAGGTTGCAGTGTCGTGGCACCAGCACCAGTGGATAAGGCCCAATTTTTCAGCCCCTGTTTAACATGGGCGTGTAATTAAAATTTTTGATGCAATACTTTGCAACAGGGCTCATTGCTGTGCTCCAAGTACAGTATTTGTGAGGGGTTGCAGTGTTGTGGCACCAGTGCCTAAGGCCCAATTTTTCTGCCCCTGTTTAACAGGGGCATGTAATTACAATTCTTGATCTAATAATTCACAGCAGGGCCCATTCCTGCGCCCACCAAGAGTAACTGTGAGGCCTTACAGTGTTGTGTTAACACCACCACCACCACCACCACCAAAGGCCCCATTTTCAGCCCCTGTTCAACAGGGGCATGCAATTACAATTCTTGATCTAATAATTCACAGCAGGGCCCATTCATGCGCCCACCAAGAGTAACTGTGAGGGCTTACAGTGTTGTGGCAACACCAACATGTGAGGGGCAAATTTCAGTAGAGTATATACGGCAGGCCCCTACTTTCAAACATCCAACTTACAAACGACTCCTACTTGCAAACGAAAGGAGACAACAGGAAGTGAGAGGAAATCTACCCCTAGGAAGGGAAATTCTCTCTTGTAAGAGTTAATATGGGAAAAAGGTGTCTCCTCTCTACTGATGCTTTATCACCAATCCTTGTTTCAATAAAAACCCCACTTTTCAAAAACATTTGTCATTGGGACGGAAAGTGAGGTGAAATGTTCTGAACAGGGGCACAGACAGCAAAACAAATGTTACAGGGGTGATAACCCTTCCCTATGTTTTCCAAAAAGCTTAAAAATAGACTTTTTTGGCTGAAGCTACACTTAAACAATGTACCTGTTCAAAATTACAGATTCTACATAAGAACAAACCTACAGTCCCTGTCTTGTATGCACCGCCTGTATACTGCTGTTCAGAGTATATAGGGCCTTTTTTATTTTGTGTGCAGGGTTCCCCTTAATATCCATACAAGACCCAAAGGGGCTGGTAAGGGGCTGGGGTAGGGGGGGGTTGATGGGGTAGCTATGCCATTTTTCTTAAAGATTTTCATCCATATTACCGGGACCAGACATTACATTAAAGCCGCAAGCAGTTTTAAATGGCGTTTTTTCCTTTAGAAATGTCATTTTGTGCAGGGACAGTTCTAAACACGGGAAACACGTGGCACTTCACAGGCATACTTTAGACACCCCCCCAGGTACGATATTTAAAGGAATATTTGACTTTTTTTTTTTTTCACTTTATGCATCATTAAAATGACTGCTCCCGAAAAACTGACGTTTTTAAAACTTCTTTTTGCATTGATACATGTCCCCTGGTGCAGAACCCGGGTTCCCAAACCCTTTTTAGGACAATAACATGCATAATAGTCGTTATAACTAGCACTTTAGATTTCGAACGTTCGCATCCATTGTATTTAATAGGGTTCTAACGTTCGTGCGAACTTTCGGTCCGTTCGCAGGTTCTGGTGTGAACCGAACCCGGGGGTGTTCGGCTCATCACTACTGTAGGGCATCTCTGGTGTAATTTACAAACCGCTGCTGGTTGTAATATATGTAATTTATCCAGTCTACATTTTTGTTGACAGTGATTATGGGAATCAGAGACTCAAAACCTGCCTTTACTTGGTCTCGGGCTTTAAACTCATCCGAGACCCCCCTTGGGACCCCTATGGCATCTATATACACATGTGGGTCAAAACTTCCCTCAGGAGCACTCCTCTTTCTCCTACGGTTGGGTGACGGTTCAGGGTGTGGGGAAGATGGGTCATATGGGAGGATGTGGAGGGGCATAATAACCTTTGCCAAGGCTTACTCTCCATTCCAGATCCCTTCTAGCCTTGTCCTAATTTTAAGATCCCCACAGATCCAATACACATCACCAAGGGACTGGACCTGGTTCTGTACCTGGCTTTGACAGGGTCATCCTTTTTAACAAGGATTTCCAAATCTTATCTGTTTTATTCAGTGCACTCTGTGGTTTGTACCCCCAGTCTGCTCCTGAATTCCACCCTACTGACCCCCAATAGTCACAATTCTGTCCCCAGTAACTATCTGTGACACATATATAGGTGGATGCATAGAGAGATCTGTGTCCAGGGGTGTTATACCAGTTACATTGTCAGGAAACATCTAAGGGACAGGAGGCTATATTGCAGTAATCAAAGGCGAAAGTGGCCACGTGTGTGTTGGATGAGTTGTACCAAAATTGTGTGATGCTCTTTTTTTATGATGTCCACTTGTTGAGCTCCCACCAACCCCACCAGAAAAAGGATATGTAGCACTGTCTTCATAGTGTAGGCTGGGACTTGTCTTCAGGGGTTGGAACCTTCTTGCAGTGAGAAGCGTGGATCCAGGAGTTCTTTCCTGCAACCTTAACGGAGGTGGCAGTAGTTATCAGAACCTGGGAGGGTCCGTCAAATCTTGGTTCCAGTGAGTGCTTTTTTTTATAATCTTTTTTATTAGTACCCAGTCTCCGGGCAGCAGCTTGTGGGTTCCTGTGTCGGAGTCTGGGTCTGGAAGGGAAGAAAACACTTGAGCATGAATATGGGTTAATTCACGAGACAATGCGGTCACATAATTAGTCAATACATCAGACTGTAGTTGTAACTGTTGTGGGAAATAGCACCCAAGCCTGGGGGCTGACCTGAACAATATCTCGTATGGAGATAGGAAGTGTTCCTTGGGGTGTATCTGACACTAAACAGCGCAATAGGTAAACTCTCTGGCCAGCTCATGTCTGTTTCCGCTGACATTTTTAGCATTCTAGATTTAATGGTACTATTTAATCTTTCTACCTTACCACTGCTCTGGGGGTGATAGGGTGTGTGGAATGCTAAAGTGACTCCTAAGGCAGACCAGATATCTTTCGTGATTGAGGACGTGAAAGCCGGACCTTGGTCGCTCTCTATGACCTCTGGGACCCCATACCTGCATACTATTTCGGTCAGCAATTTCTTGGCCGTTGTTTTGGTGACCGGGTATGCTTCCAGCCATCCAGAGAACATGTCTATGATCACCAAAGCATATTCGAATCTTCCGCTCTTTGGCATTTGAATGTGGTCAATCTGGATCATCTGGAATGGATACAAAGGTTTCGCGAGATGTTTTTGTGTGACCATCTCCATCCGTCCGGGGTTGCATTTAGCGCAGATGGTACAAGACTTGCAATAATTATTGGTGAGGGCGGTTATGCCAGGAGCCATGTAATATTTACTGATAAGTGACTTCATGAGATTTTTAGACAGATGTGCTGCTCCATGGGCCCACTGGACTACTGCTGGATATAGTCTCCGGGGTAGAAACGGTTTTCTATTAACTTCGAACAGTCCATCTTTCTGTGCTGCTCCTTTCTTTATCCAGGTTTCCCGTTCTTCTTGACTGGCAGCTCCTTCAGATGGGTTTTATCGACGGTGAGGTTTTGACTTCTAGTTTGCACTGCGAGTATGGGATTCTCCACTACTTCTACCACTTCCTGTTGTTTGCTGCTTGCTGCTTGTTTGGCTGCCAAATCTGCCAGGTTATTCCCTTTAGCCTCATCGGTTGTCAGTTTGCCATGTGCCTTAACCTTTAGAACGGCCACTTGGGTGGGTAGCAGGAGGGCGTCCATGAGATCTTGGACTGCACTGCTGTGTTTCACTGGTGTGCCAGCTGCAGTGAGGAAGCCTCTAGCCTTCCAGATAACTCAGAAATCATGGGCCACCCCGAATGCAAACCTTGAATCTGTGTGGATGTTGGCTGTCTTTCTTTTGGCTAGCTTACATGCTGTGGTGAGGGCTTTAAGTTTTGCTTCTTGGGCCGACATAGAGGAGGGTAGTGCTTCGGCTTGCAAAACCATGTCCGTTGTCGCTACTGCATACCCGGTGTGGTACCTTCCACCATCATCAGCATACTGTGAGCCATCCACGAAGATGATCATATCCAGACTGGGCAATGGTGTCTCGGAGACCGTGGGGAGGTGAGAAGTTTCCATTTTCATGACTTCAAAACATTTATGGTCTTTGTCATTAGGGTTGGGGTCCACTGTTATCCCCTCTGGAAGTGGGAGAAGTGTGGAGGTATTGAGAATTCCACATTGCATCAGGGTGATGTTATCTGGCAAGAGGAGGGAGCACTGTAAGCGAAGGTGTCTTGCAGACGAGAGGTGTTTGGGTTGTACTTGGTTCAGTATAGCAGCTATGTCATGGGGGGTGAGTAGAATCAGGTGGTGATCCAGGACGATGTCTGCAGTTTTGTCCAGAAGTGCTTGAGCTGCGAACACTGCACGCAGACAGGAGGGTCCTCCTTTCGCCACTGGTCCAGTTGGCAAGAGTAGTAGCCGATGGGGTGGAGGCGCAAGCCATGTGATTGTGTTAGCACTCCTGTTGTGTGGCCTTGTCTTTCAGATACAAACAATTTGAATGTTTGCTCATAGTCGGGTAACCCAAGGGCCGGGGCACTGGATATCACATCCTTCAGTTTATTAAAGTTCTCGGTTTTTAGTGAAGTCATCTCAAAAGGTTCAGTTTTCAATGCGTCGTAGAGAGGTTGCATCAACAGAGACGCAGCTGGGATACATGCTCTACAGTAGGATATTAGGCCCAGAAATGCGTGCAGGGATTTGGAACCTTTGGGTAGGGGTATGTTCTTCACAGCTTGTACTCTGTCACTGGTTAGGTGTCGGGAGCCCTGAGTGAGACAATGCCCCAAGAATACCACCTTCGTGGAGCACCACTGCAACTTCTTCTTGGACGCCTTGCATCCCTGGCCGGCCAGAAACACGAGTATTCTTTCTGACTTGCCCTCTGCGGTGGGGAGGTCGTCTGCACACAGGAGAAGGTCATCCACATATTGCAGCAGCGTTATGTCGGCGTTCTCTTCTTGCCATGCACTCAGGATGGTAGTCATTGCTTTGGCAAATTGGGTGGGGGAGTTCTGTGCCCCTTGGGGCATAACTGTCCAGGTGTACTGTCGACCATTGTGGGTGAAGGCAAAATGGTACTGACAAGAAGGGTGTAGGGGTACACTGAAGAATGCATTTGCAAGGTCTACCAACGTGAAGAATTTTGCTGATGGTGGCACACCATCCAGCAGTGTGTGTGGATTGGGGACAATGGGTGTTTCCAAAATAGTTGCCTCGTTTACACCCCTCAGGTCCTGGACCATCCTGTACTTGATTGGTTCCCCTTTTTGACTTTTCTTTTTGACCGGATATAGGGGTGTATTGCACGGGCTAGTACAAGGGATTAGGGCTCCGTTCTTGACCAAGTTCTTGAGGGCTTTAGTGGGTATTGGGGTTTCCTGGGCAGGGGTGTACCTGGTTTCAGCTTGATGTACACTGGCGGGACATTTAGATGTCTGATGTCTTCCGTCCCTTTTGACCAGAGTTCGTCTGGGATTCGTCTTGGGACTTCTAGAGGTATTTGGCTGGTGGCTAGGGGGGTAATCTGTAGGGTCATCAGGATAGGGATGGAGCACAGGGCCGATTGATCCTCAGTAGTAAAGGGGGTAGAGATGCTGATCGTACCTTCTGGTGTGAAGGTGATGGAGGCTTGCAAGCAGGAAAGGACATCTGCCTTTAAAAGATTCAGGGGGCAGGTGGGGGAGACCACAAACCTGGCAAGTAGGTCCTTGTAAGTTCCGACTTGTAGGGGTTTTGTTAATGGGTGGGATTTAGGTGAGCCGTCCACACCCACGCATGAAATATCTATGTCTGATAAGTAGGAAGTGTCCGGTAGATCTTGAGCCCGTATCACGCTTCTGGCTGCGCCTGTGTCAATTAGGAAGGTGGTGGGGTGACCTTCAATCAGGATGGTCACCTTTGCCAATGGGCTGTTTGTGTTTGAGGACACTGTCATTATGGAATGACACAGGTTTGCCCATATCCTAGCGGATGAGGTCCAGATGGTCTTCTGTAGGGGCAAGTTTCCTTGGGATCGAGGTAGACTGATCACCTTCTGGACCCCATTGGGGTCTTTGTCGTCTGGGTGCTCTGCATTCTTTCTTAAAGTGTCCCTGGCGTCCACAGTTAAAGCAGAGGCGCGGGGGTCTCTGATGGGGAGGTGGATATTGGGTGTCAGAGACCATCATGAGAGGAGTTGTTTTCTTGCTATTCTGACTGGATTCTAGCCCTTTTGCCACCAATAAAAGTGACTCTAGGGCAATCATACGATATTCGGATTAAGATCCCATCAACACCTTTTTTATGGAGTCTTTTAGGCCTGTGACAAACGCTGCTGAGAGCATTAGTGCATGCGCTTTCATGTGCACTAGGGATGAGCCGAACACCCCCCTGTTCGGTTCGCACCAGAACCTGCGAACAGACCTAAAGTTTGCGCAAACTTTAGAACCCTATTAAATACAATAGACTAGAACGTTCAAAATCAAAAGTGCTAATTATCAAGGCTAATATGCAAGTTATTGTCCTAAAAAGTGTTTGGGGACCCGGGTCCTGCCCCAGGGGACATGTATCAATGCAAAAAAAAGTTTTAAAAACTGAAGTTTTTTCGGGAGCAGTGATTTTAATAATGCCTAAAGTGAAACAATAAAAGTGAAATATTCCTTTAAATTTCGTACCTGGGGGGTGTGTATAGTATGCCTGTAAAGCAGCGCTTGTTTCCAGTGCTTAGAACTGTCCCTGCACAAAGTGTCATTTCTGAAGGAAAAAAAGTCACTTAAAAGCACTCGCGGCTATAATGAATTGTTGGGTCTGGTATGGATATTTAGGGGGAACCCCACGTCATTTTTTTTTATTTGATGCAGGGTTCCCCTTAATATCCATACTTGACCTGAAGGGCCTGGTAATTGAATTTGGGGGGACCCCCACGCATTTTTTTTTTTCATCAATGACTTATCTCTGTATTTCTCTGTATTGCATATAAGCCTTTAAAATTAGCACTTTAGATTTCTCCCATAGACTTTTACAGGGTGTTCCGCGGCTTTTCGAATTTGCCGCGAGCACCCCAAATTGTTCGCTGTTTGGCGAACGGGCGAACAGGCAATGTTCGAGTCGAACATGAGTTCGACTCGAACTCGAAGCTCATCCCTAATGTGCACATTAAAACCTAGGTCAGTGAATGTCTGCACTAACCTGGCCTGGTATTTCTCAACAGTTTCTGACTTATCCTGTGTTATGTCTTGTAAAGTTGTGGCCTGGTCTGCCAGCTTGTCCTTAGCCCAATTGTGTAATTGGTCGGACAATTCTAGGCCTGATTCATAGTCAGTGCCGTTAAATGTTCTACCTACTAAATTTTTCTCCATGATAGGCCAGTAGGCGTCACCTGCTTTCGTGCGGCAGAGGTTGTACAGGTCCCTCCAAGCCGCAGCATAGGTACGGTGTATTTGTATTATGCTGCGATAAAAGGGCATTGGCTGCTTTTCCCAGTCAGGCAGGTTATTCACCAATGAAATTACTTGGAGCAGGGTAAAGGCAACGTACATTATTGGCGCACCTTCCGCTGCTTTAATGCCCCTCATCACTACGGGGTCTGGCGGGTGTTGAGTTTGGGGTCGGCCACTCCAGGGGTCTTGGGGGTTGGGCTCATCTGGGTATCCTGACTAGGGATGAACCGAACACCCCCCCCGGTTTGCATCCAGAACATGCAAACGGACTGAAAGTTTGCGCGAACATTCGAACACTGTTAAAGTCTATGGGACTCGAATGTGAGAAATCAAAAGTGCGAATTTTAAAGGCTAATATCCAAGTTATTGTCATAAAAAGTGTTTGGGGACCCGGGTCCTGCCCCAGGGGACATGTATCAATGCAAAAGAAAGTTTTAAAAACAACCGTTTTTTTGGGAGCAGTGATTTTAATGATGCTTAAAGTGAAACAATAAAAGTGAAATATTCCTTTAAATATCTTACCTGGGGTTGTGTATAGTATGCCTGTAAAGTGGCACATTTTTCCCGTGTTTAGAACAGTCTCTGCACAAAATTACATTTCTAAAGGAGTAAAAGTCATTTAAAACTGCTTGCGACTGTAATGTAAAGTCGGGTCCCGGCAATATGGATGAAAATTGTAACGGGAGGGCCCGTGGAACCCAGAAGTTCTTAGAAAGTATGAGCCAGAAAATAATGGACATTGAGAATATGTCTTGGATTGCTTTAAAATGGGTCTGTAATATTATTCCCCAATATTTCCCAGGATATCTGTAAAGAACTATTTACTGTGTGTTTGATTCTGAATTCAACATGTTAGTTGAAAGATGTTAATGTCATCACCTCCAACCACCTGGATGCCTGTTGTAATGTTAATGAATCCAGACTAGCTTCTAAAGACCTTTTCATTGTTGTTTGTGGTGATGTGGATTGGAGCTTGGTAGACAGTCTGGCTGCCTATTATGGGATTTTTAAGTGTCTTTCTATGAGCAAAGGGGGGGGGGGAATGACTCCAGCAACCCCTCCTGCTAAGACTGTTTACTGAAGGAGAAGTTTGAACACACCTGACCTGTATCACCATTGTCATTGGACAGTTTAACCCACCCTGTTTCCCAAGGAGGGGAGGGAAGTGTTTTGAAGAGAAGTGTGTTACCATGTGCTTGCAATAAAGATTCATTCCCTGTTTGAACCTCATACAGAGCGTTTGTCTCGTATCTGGGGGAGAATTATTCCTATGGGTCTCGGTCGCCTGACTATGGAGTGTCGGTAGCTGATGTGTGTTCGGAAAGGGAATATCCTTAAACAGCGGTAACCCCTGCTGTTACAAAAATTATTGCGAAAAACGGCTTGGGTAACCCCCCAGCCCATTACCAGGCCCTTTGGGTCTTGTATGGATATTAAGGGGAACCCCGCACCCAAATTAAAAAAAGAAGAGGCGTAGGGGCCCCCAGGGCCTATATACTCTGAACAGCAGTATACAGGCGGTCCAAACAAGACAGGGACTGTAGGTTTGTTCTTAAGTTGAATCTGCTTGTAATTTGGAACAGGTACATTTTTTAAGTCTAGCTCCAGCCCAAAAATCTATTTTCAAGGTTTGTGGATAACATAGGGAAGGGTTATCACCCATGTAACATTTGTTTTGCTGTCTGTGCCCCTGTTCAAAAGATTTCACCTCACTTTCTGTCCCAATGACAATTGGATTTTGAAATTTGGGGTTTTTAGGGAAACAAGGATTGATGATAAAGCATCAGTGGAGGAGACACCCTTTTCCCATATTAACTCTTACAGGAAAGAATTTCCCTTCCTAGGGGTAGATTTCCTCTCACTTCCTGTTGTCTCCCTCCGTTTGTAAGTAGGAGTAGTTTGTAAGTCGGATGTTTGAAAGAAGGGGACTGCCTGTATATACTATACGGCCTGCCCTATATACTCTGCAGAAATTTGGGCCTTAGGTGTTGGTGGTACCAGAACACTGTAAGCCCTCATAGTTACACTTGGTGGGTGCTGGAACGGGCCCTGCTGTGAAATATTATATCAAGAATTGTAAATACATGCCCCCGTTAAACAGGGGTAGAAAAATTGGGCCTTTGGTGGTGGTGGTGGTACCACAACACTGTAACCCCTCACAGATTCTGTTGTTGAGCGCAGGAACAAGCCCTGCTGTGAAATATTAGATCAAAAATTGTAATTACGTGCCCCTGTTAAACAGGGGCAGAAAAATTGGGCCTTAGGCGGCGGTTGTGAGGGTGGTGGTGGTGACACAACACTGTAAAGCCCCACAGATACTCTTGTTGAGCACAGGAACGGGTCCTGCTGCGAAATATTACAGACATTTTTTTAATTACACGCCCCTGTTAAACAGGGGCAGAAAAATTGGGCCTTAGGCAGTGGTGGTGGTGGCACAGCACTGCAACCCCTCACAGATACACTAGTTGAGTGCAGGAACGAGCCCTGCTGCAAAATATTACAGCACAAATTGTAATTACACGCCCCTGTTAAACAGGGGCAGAAAAATTGGGCCTTAGCCACTGGTGGTGGTGCCCAGAACCAAAAATGTTCTTAGAAGCTATCAACATGAACATTGAGGAGGAAGAGGATAGTCACTCAGCATAACAGGATAGTCACTCAGCATCAGCATATGCAGTCTTTACCGGATCTCACATTCATAAAAATATTAATCGGTTACATTAGCATCAGGTGCTTGGTAGCTGGTGATCCAAGACTAATTCATTTTTATGAAGGTGAGCCGATCAACCGAGTCTGTGGACAGGCGCACTCTGTGATTGGTTACAAAGCCAACAGCAGCACTGAATGTGCGTTCCAAAATAATGCTGGATGCAGGACAGGCCAGTAGCTCAATTGCATACTGTGCAAGCCCTGGCCAGTGATCAATCCTCAAGACTAGGGATGGGCTATCTGTTCGAGTCGAACATGAGTTCGACTCGAACATTGCCTGTTCGCCCGTTTGCCAAACAGCGAACAATTTGAGGTGTTTGCGGCAAATTCAAAAAGCCGCGGAACACCCTTTAAGAGTCTTCTAGACTGTAAGCTCTAACGAGCAGGGCCCCCTGATCCCTCTGTATTGAATTGTATTGTGATTGTACTGTCTTCCCTGATGTTGTAAAGCGCTGCGCAAACTGTTGTCACTATATAAATCCTGTATAATAATAATAATAATAATAATATGAGAGAAATAAAAAGTGCTAATTTTAAAGGTTAATATGCAAGTTATTGTCATAAAAAGTGTTTGGGGACCCGGGTCCTGCCCCAGGGGACATGTATCAATGCAAAAAAAAGGGATGTCCCCTCCCGCCACCTATAAGAACGATCAACCGGTGGAACCACCGCTATGATTGTTCTTATCGTGTGCAGAATCGCCAGTTGAAGAGAAGGATATCTGAATGATGCCTCTAGCTGCAGGCATCATTTAGATATCCCCCCACAAAGCCCAGGACGTCATATGACGTCCACCCAGGATGGGAGATCCCATCTGTGGACGTCATATTACTATGGGCGGGTAAGGAAGTGGTTAATATTCATTATAATCCCGAATCAGTTGATAGTCTTACCAAACGTCTACTAAAAGGAATTAAAATGAAATGTGAAATTACTAGCCAACCCTGTTGCAATATTTAATGTAAAAATTGTTTCAATGTCTAAAAATCTTTCTGATAATATATTTGTGTATCATTACAGTATATATATATATATATATATATATATATATATATACCGTATATACTCGAGTATAAGCCGAGATTTTCAGCCTTTTTTTTGGGCTGAAATTCCCCCCCTCGGCTTATACTCGAGTCAGCAAAATTTTTATAATGGAAATAGTACCTGTAAAGAAGTTGCGGCTGCGGCGTCCATCGTTCAAATTCCGCGGTCTCTTCCTGTTCCTTCCGTGATAGGCGATTCTCATCAGACACTCTCCGCCTATCACGAACGTTCTCTCATCCTCAGTTTCCCAGCAGACGTCTGTGATTGGCGGAACACCCAACACAGTGTCTGCTGGGAAACTGAGGATGAGATAATGTTCGTGATAGGCGGAGAGTGTCTGATGAGAATCGCCTATCACGGAAGGAACAGGAAGAGACCGCGGAATTTGAACGATGGACGCCGCAGCCGCAACTTCTTTACAGGTACTATTTACAATGTAAAATTTATAGGAAACAGTGAGGATAGGAAACAGTGAGGATAGGAAACAGTGAGGATGGAAACAGTGAGGATGGGAACAGTGAGGATAGGGAACAGTGAGGATAGGGAACAGTGAGGATGGGAACAGTGAGGATGGGAACAGTGAGGATGGGAACAGTGAGGATGGGAACAGTGAGGATGGGAACAGTGAGGATGGGAACAGTGAGGATGGGAACAGTGAGGATGGGAACAGTGAGGCATTGTTGACCCTCGGCTTATACTCGAGTCAGTACGTTTTCCCAGTTTTTTGTGGCAACATTAGGTACCTTGGCTTATACTCAAGTCGGCTTATACTCGAGTATATACGATATATATATATATATATATATATATATATATATATATATATATAATCATTTGTGTTGTAATCGGAGGCCCTGATGATACGGCTTATCCAGTGAAACACGTTTAAACAAAAAAGGAAGAGGAAAGAATGGGACTTTATATGAGGCATGTCACTGAATAAATATCTAGTTTATATTGATCATTAAACTGTTTATTAATTCCAAATCAAGTTAAAAATGATCAATCTTTGGTAAAAGACATGATATCTAGCGAAACACGTAGGCCAACTCTTCGGATTCTTCAGCCAGGATAGCAAAACCCGGGACAACCTAACTGTAACTGTGATTTTAAGCAGTTGTGTTTTCAACCTTTTCAAACCAAAGTACTTGTATGTGTAGAATAAAGATTTGTTGACTTTTTTTTTTTTTTTTTATCTCTATGGTTTGTACATTTATTAGACCCTACAGGGTACATGCAATGTCCCACGTGATTTTGTTCTAGTATGGTACATACAATATGTAAGATACGCCTCCATGTTCATTAAAGGAAAGAAAAATCGTTCGGCAGCTTGGCAAGCAACTACAACACCAGATTGATCTCACATCAGCCCGGGCCTCGGGGGGGGGGGGGGGGGTTTGCCAGATTCCGGCAGATTTATTGACAGTCCGTAAAAAATAAGTTGAGGGCTCAAATCCCCACAAAAGTAAAAATGTTCCCATCTGTCACGGTATAAAAATGTGCAAAGAAAAAAAAAACTCTATGTGCGATTGTCTACAAAGTAATACATCAGTGTATTTAGGTGATAAACTCCGGAGTCCGTGTTCTGAATACTACTTGATGAATATGTTGGTATTTTGTGCCAAGGGTGCGGCGCTGTTAGTTCTGAGTGCAGGGCGGACCCTGAACCTCAAAAAAAAACGGATACAATTAGTGCCTTTCTTACACCGCCAATCCCACCGAGGGGTCTGTTTATAACAAGACTCATCGCATGAATGTGTCAAGCAATCGCAGCACCATCACAATTAATCCCCCTGTAATTTGTGTAATAGGTTTACTTCCTATGATCGTCAGCTCCACCTAGTGGTCACTGGTGGTGTTTTGCTGAAATACCCTAATCAGGAAAATACTGCATTATGTCCACCAGGTGTTATGCCTTAACCACTTAAGGACCGCCTCACGCCGATATACGTCGGCAGAACGGCATGGCTGGGCACAAGCATGTACAGGTACGTCCTCTTTAAGAAGCACAGACCCAGTACTGAGCTCTGTGACCGTGCCCGCGGGCCCGATCGCCGCCGGTGTCCCGCGATCGGGTCACAGAGCTGAAGAACGGGGAGAGGTAAGTGTAAACAAACCCTGTCCCCGTGCTTCCTAGAATGAAGCCCTGTACACACGATCGGATATCTAATGGATTCTGATCCGATGGATTTGTCCATCGGAAATCCGATGAAGCTGACTTCCATCAGTCTTGCCTACACACCATCAGTCAAAAAACCGACCGTTCCAAACGTCGTGACGTAAAACACTCCGATGAGCCGAGAAAAATGACGTTTAATGCTTCTGAGCATGCGTGGGTTTTTTATCCGACGAACTTGCCCATAGACGATCGGAATTTGCTATCGGTTTTTGGATCCATCGGAAAAATTTAAAACATGTTCTATTTTTTAAAACCGATGGAAAAAAGACCGATGGGTCCCATACACGATCGGTTTGTCCGATGAAAAAAATCCATCGGACGGTTTTCATCGGTAAAACCGATCGTGTGTACAGGGCTTGAGTGTCACTGATCGTCTGTTCCCTGTCATAGGGAACGACGATCAGTGACGTCACACGCCAAGCCACGCCCCCACACAGTAGTAATCACTCCCTAGGAAACACTTAACCTCTACAGCGCCCCCTACAGGTAAAACCCTTCACTGCCAGTGTCATTTTCACAGTAATTAGTGCATTTTTATAGCACTGATCGCTGTAAAAATGACAATGGTACCAAAATGGTGTCAAAAGTGTCCGATGTGTCCGCCATAATGTCGCAGTCACAATAAAAAAATCGCTGATCGCCGCCATTACTAGTAAAAAATAAAAAAATTTATAAAAATGCCATAAAACTACCCCCTATTTTGTAGACGCTATAACTGTTGCGCAAACCAATCAATAAACGCTTATTGCGATTTTCTTTACCAAAAATATGTAGAAGAATACGTATCGGACTAAACTGAGGAAAAAATATGTTTTTTTATATATTTTTTGGGGATATTTATTATAGCAAAAAGTAAAAAATATTGCATTTTTTTCAAAATTGTTGCTCTATTTTTGTTTATAGCGCAAAAAATAAAAACCGCAGAGGTGATCAAATACCACCAAAAGAAAGCTCTATTTGTGGAGAAAAAAGGACGTCAATTTTGTTTGGGAGTCACGTCGCACGACCGCGCAATTGTCAGTTAAATCGATGCAGTGCCGAATCGCAAAAAGTGACCTGGTCCTTTAGCTACAAAATGGTCCGGGGCTGAAGTGGTTAAAGTGATTTCAAACCTTTTTTTTTGTTGTTTTGTTTTTTATTAAAATGAAAAACATATCATGCTTACCTGCTCTGTGTAATGGTTTTGGTTGAAGCAGCCCCGATCCTCCTCTTCTCAGGTCCTCCCACTAGTGCTCCCTCCTCTTCAGCAAGTGCCCGCCCCCCACTCCCTCATCACAGCATTTGATTGCCATTGGCTCCCGTTGCTATCAATCTGCCCAATGAGAAGGGAGACAACGTGGGATATGATCTCCATGTATAAATACATAAGGGGGGATATGATCTCCATATATAAATACATAAGGGGGGGATATGATCTCCATATATAAATACATAAGGGGGGATATGATCTCCATATATAAATACATAAGGGGTCCATATAGTGAACTTGGTGTTGAGTTATTCACTTTACAAGCATCACAGAGGACAAGGGGGCAAATTTTACGTCTAGAGGAAAAGAGATTTCATCTCCAAATACGGAAAGGTTTCTTCACAGTAAGAGCTGTGAAAATGTGGAATAGACTCCCTGCAGAGGTGGATCTGGCCAGCTCAGTAGATTGCTATAAGAAAGGCCTGGATTATTTCCTAAATGTACAGAATATAACTGGGTACTGACATTTATAGGTAAAGGTGATCCGGGGAAAATCCGATTGCCTCTCAGGGGATCAGGAAGCAATTTTTCCCTGCTGTAGCAAATTGGATCATGCTCTGCTGGGAGTTTTCGTCTTCCTCTGGATCAACTGTGGGTATAGAATTGGGTATATGGGATTGTATTTATTTTTTTGCGTTGAACTAGATGACTAACTATGTAACTATGGGATATTTTTATGGAATTTAATATTTTTATTTTTTACCAGTAATGGCAGCGATCAGCGACTTATAGCGGGACTGCCATATTGTGGCGGACAAATCGGACACCAAGTGATCTTTTTGACACTTTCTTGGGGACCAGTGACACTAATATCCAGGGGGCCCCAGCAGCCTCCCTGTCAAATTATCATACTCTCCACAAAGTCCAGCTCTGATCTGCCCTAGGGCCTCACAGCCACGCTCCAGTACTGGGCTTCCACTTTACCCTCCACAGTCCACACCCCTCTGTTCTCATTGGCTGCAAGGAAGCTGTGAGCCATTTCCTGAATGGAGAGGAGCACATGGTGAGAACCGCCCAGGATGGGGAAGTGTCTGTGCTGTGTGCTGGCAACATGGAATGGTGACCGAGCTCAGCGAGTTAAGAGGAGGAGAGTGCCGTCCTGGAGCGACGATGGGACCGCTGTCACTGGTGAGGTAAGACACCGCTCAGTGTCTCCTAGTCAGAAATTGCTAAAACTAATCCCCTCACTGAGGGGCTTTAGTCTCCAGATTTTGTGTCACATGGTCTTGCCCCCCCCCGAGATCTAAGTTGCGCCCCCCCCCTCCCAAAGCCCCCTGACCACCCCCTCTGCCCTGGATGCTATGCCCAGCTGCTGAGCTCCTTTCCCATTACAGCACTTTATACTGCTCCTCCTCCTCAGGGCTGAAATCACATTTCTTTACAACACAGCCAGCTAGCTACGATCTGCACAGGGTGTATCTGCCTCCCGCAACTACACAGCCGTTCCGACCAGAGAATTTCACAGGTCAGAAGGGCAACATACAAGCCAGATAAACCCTGTGAAGGCTGACAGACCATGTGTAAAGGAACGTGATTTCAGACCTGTGTAGTGTGGGGGGGGGGGGGGGGGAGCTGTATACAGTGCTGTGATGGGAAAGGAGCTCTGCCAAGTGACCTGCCAGCGGTGATCCCTGTCCTCTGATTCTCCAGTGATGATCCCTGTCCTCTGATTCTCCAGTGATGATCCCTGTCCTCTGATTCTCCAGTGATGATCCCTGTCCTCTGATTCTCCAGTGATGATCCCTGTCCTCTGATTCTCCAGTGATGATCCCTGTTCTCTGATGTAAGGAGGAACTCTGGGAACTCAAAGCATCTTGACATGTGGTCGGTGCATCTGCACGCATGGTGAAAGTGGTGGGTGGTAGTTAGGGTGACCATGTGTCCCGGATTGCCCGGGACAGTCCCGTATTTTGCAGGTCTGTCCCGGGCACATTCATTCCAGGACAATACAGTGTCCCTGAATGAAACTGACACAGCCACCCCCCGGGCCAATCTGATGCCCCCAAAGACAGTACTTGTCCTGGCCAGGAAAGCCTGGGAGGAGCACAATCCCCGCCCCCTGCTTGTGATTGGAGAAATCATAAATCCCGCCTCTTGTGTCCAATCACTGTGCCGGTCACCCTAGTGGTAGTGGCATACCTCCCAACATTTAAAAATTCCACTGGGACAACATTCAACATTCCACTGCCTGTCTGTCACCACTAAAGTTGTTGAGCGGAGCGGGGGGGGGGATGGGGGGCGCCGCTGGACGGTTAGTTATTTTTTGCAGGACTTAATTTTCGTTCAAAGTTGTTGAGCAGGGGGGGGGGGGAGGAGGGGTTCCGTGGGACCGCAATTTCCTGCTTGCTTGGAAACAATGGGGGGGGGGGGAGGGGGCGGGGGGGCTTTGCCGCTGGACAGGGCTCCAAACTTTATACATCTACACTGTTGTGCGGCGGGGATCCGCGGGATATTGCCGCTGAATCAGGAAAAACCCGCAGAATCCGTGCGGGTTGGGAGGTATGTAGTGGGAGGGGGGGGGGCCAGGTCAACTTTTGCATCGGGGTCCACAAGATTCAAGCTACGCCTCTGGGTACAGTGTTGCCTGACCGCTCAATTACCAGTTAAAGTAAATGGAAAAAATGGCCTGGTTATGAAGGGGGTAAAACCTTTCCGGAGTTCAAGTGGTTAAATATAAAAGAAATGTCTATGGTCTGATTGCTCGTGTTTTCGCTAATAATGCCCCCATCTTACTAATTCCCAACGGGGGGGGGGGGGGGGTATGTAGACCTATGAGCTCCCCTCTTAGTGTTACATTGTGTGTCGGTATTCCGGTGAAGTATGACATCCGGTAATATGGAGTGTAATGTACACCTTGTTCCCCCCCCCCCCCCCCTCATCGGTGAGAGTATGTAAATACACGGAGTGTGTGTTGTCTATCGATAAAACGCTGTAATTATATTCAGGAAAACAATTTCGGCAGTGAGTTATGATGGATGGCGCATATTTTACAGCCACTTTTATGAGATAACCGGTAGGCTGCGGTGGGAATAATTCTTGGAGTAAACGACATGGGCTGGCAGATAAGAGGCCCCCGGGGACATCTCCATGATATTTGTTGTATGAATAGATTTCAATGAATTACATAGCGAGCGTTCATCATTGCCATATTTCGGCACGTTCTCGAATCTGAAAGCATCCACCTACCACAGCTGTAAAGCTGAACTCTAAAGGTCCAGAAAAAAAAAACATTCCAGCCTCTCCAAGTCCATCTAGAGCGGGGGTGTCAAACTCGATTATATTGCAGGCCGCATCAGCATTATGGTTGCCCTCACAGGGCCAGTTGTGTCCGTAAGACTAGATGTCCAGAGCACCCCAACCCCCCCCTTACATCAGATATCAAGAGCCCCCACCAACAAAATTCAAGAGTCCCCCACTCTCCCTTTCATCACAGTGCTCCCCCCTCCTTGCCTTGTGCTGCTGCTGGGAAGAAGCTAGGGCAGAGCTGGGAAGCAGAAAGTGCAGGGTCTGGAGGAGGACCAGAGGAGGCCTGGAGTCAGCTGCTGGAGTGTGCTGAATGCTGAGACCGAGGGAGGCGGAGATGAGGGGGTGCTGCGCCTGCACAGAGAGGCGCAGGATCTGATGGAGGAGTTCTGTTCTCCTCTCTGCTGCCGACTGCTGAGCCGGGGGGGGGGGGGGGGGGATATGGATGAGCCTCTCTGTGCCTGCACAGAGAAGCACAGGGTATGGCAGAAGAGTTCTGTCCTCTTCTTTGCTGCTGACTGCTGAAACAAGGTGGGTGCAAAGGTAAGGTGACCAGATTTTTAAAATGAAATCCGGGGACATATTTTTTATTTTTTTTTATCTAGTAATGGCGGCAATCAGCGACTCTCTGCCCGTCACCGCCCGCCAAGACTTACTCTCCGGGCCCCGGCTACTGCTGGGTGCGGTGTGGAGGAAGATCACTCCACCAGGGAAGGGAAGGAGATAAACAGGCAGGCGGCTGGCCGGGACTTGAGCCAAGGCAGAAGAACATGTGAGGGGAGCGGAATGGGCACCCGAAACTGAGGAAATATTCCCTCCGCTCCGACCAGCACATGATCATCAGAAAGGGGCACAGATAATGGAAAAAAATACACCCCCCTAAGCTAGTAGTAGCGGCGGAGTGGTGGGGGGGGGGGTGTAATTCAGATTTTTCTTTTTTATTATTATTCTGCACTGACTGTCTTTGAAATTGCCCCAGCCCCCGTTCAAATCCAATCCTGGGGGCAAAACCTGGGGACAGACTTGGTCCGGGGACAGTGTCCTTAATCCGGGGACTGTCCCTTGAAACCGGGGATGTCTGGTCTCCCTATGCAAAGAGGGGTGTAGCAGCTGTAGGAAAGGTGTGAGGGCCACATAAAATGGCCTGGTGGGCTGGATTTGGCCCGTGGGCCTTGCATTTGACACATGTGATCTAGAGCTTCTTTCTTAAAATTTCAAAGGCCCTCTTATACTCACCCTAATCCACATCCTCATGACAGTTCCAGTGACAGGTAAACCGAAGCCATTCTGTATGCTGGTCTTCATGCAGTGGCCTGGTGTTTTTGCCTTGTATTGACATCATTCCGGTGCAGGACCATTTAACGTATTGCTTGTGTAGCACTACCCCCCCCCGTAGGAGCGGCTGGTTTAGATTTGGGTCAATGCACGTTACCCCACCATTCTTTGTCTAGGGGATGAGAGTCTATACACTTCAGGAGAAACTTCAATGTCCACACAAGTTGCAAATCCTTTTTCTTTGCTTTTATTTCACACCAACTTGCAGGGAAAAAGGACGGAGGGTTAAGCCTCGTACACACGACCGATTTTCTTGGCAGAAAACAACAAGAAACCTGTTGGGAGAGCTTTCTTGCCGAGAAAACCGTTGGTGTGTATGGTTTCTCATCAAGAAAACTGCCGGGAATCTCGACGAGAAAAAATAGAGAACCTGCTCTCTATTTTCTCGTCAGGATTCTCGTTTTTCTCGTCGAGATTCTCGTCGGCCTGTTTCCCGACGAGAAAACCGGTCGTGTGTAGGCTTTTCCGAGTCTTAAAAAAACGCGCATGCTCAGAATCAAGTATGAGACGGGAGCGCTCCTTCTGGTAAAACTAGCGTTCGTAATGGAGATAGCACATTCCTCACGCTAAAACGAACTGAAGAGCACGAAGACTGAAAAGCGCGAATCGTCTCTCCCCAAACTTTTACTAACACGCTGTAACACGAGATCAGCAAAAGCAGCCCAAGGGGTGGCGCCATTGAAATCGAACTTCCCCTTTATACTGCCGTCGTACGTGTTGTACGTGACCGCTCTTTACAATGACGAGATTTGGAATTGACAGTGTGTATGCAAGGAAAGCTTGACAAGAATCTCGTCGAGAAAAACAACGGGTTTTTTTTACGACGAGATTCTCGGTCGTGTGTACGAGGCTTAAGGGGAAGTTCAGACACGTGATGCAGACCACTGAGGAACTTTAGGCTTCAAAACAAAGTACACATACCACTTTCCTTCGAGTGGAAGTTGCTCACCCGGATAGACCTCTCTCACCGGCCTGGCAGCCGGGGTGGAGCACGGACCCAAAGTCTCTGCCACAGACTTGATGAAAGTAGAACAGGTAGACAATCCTCTGCCACAGGATTGGGCGATGTGGACAAATTATAACTTGGTCCTCCGCCAAAGGACTTAGCAAGTGTTCAGCCGAGCAGTATCAGAACCTTTAAGCCGGACCGGCGATACTGCAGGGTAGCATTCGGCTAGGGTGCATCCTCCAATAGAGTCACCAGGCCTCCTCCCAGGATACCAGTCTTCCGCTGGGTTCTCTCCAGGACGGGTCCTCCCCCGGGTTCCTCCATTTAGTGGCTTCTTTCCTCAGGACAGACAGCACAGGATCACCCCCGAGCCTTAGGCCCCAGACAGGACGTCTGGGCCTACTTTGCAGGTGCACAGCCTTGGGCCAGCAGGCCCCGAGGCGGGAAAACGAGGCAGGCAGCGACACACGCCTTGGGCCAGGAGGGCCACATGGCAAAAACGAGCCCAGAACAAGGGTGTCTGCCCCTTAAGTACCCTTTCCCAGCATGCTAAGCGGGGAAAACCACTCCCACTGAGCTGTTCCCGGGGAAAGATACCCAATCCGCTCTGGCTTGGTTGTGTTCCAACACTGGCCTGTGGTGGTAATGCCACCTACCGGCGAACAGCGGGAAATCCTTCCAACACCGCCACAGCCGAAACAGAGGCCAATTTAGCCTTCGCAATCCGATCTGAGACAGTAAGTGGCTCAGATACCCACTAGATTTAAATATAGCGCCTAATCATCAGGAGCAGGGCGCTACACTTGTTAAGCAAATGATCAGCACACACGTCATTTGGACGAATAGTGGGTTCTGTCAGAAGTACCCTCAGCTTTGGGGTCAAAGTACTGGGGCGCTAGACCATGGATTGAAGCATGTAAACATTGGTCCTAGCAACTTAAAGGGGTTGTAAAGGTTCGTTTTTTTTCACCTTAACGCATCCTATGCATTAAGGTGAAAAAAAAACTGGCAATGGCGGCCCCCCCCAGCCCCCTCGTTTTACTTACCTGAGCCCGCTCACCTGCTGCGCTCGCCCCTGATGTCCTCTTCTCCACTCAGTCTGGCCATTGATTGGCTAGATTGGATGGATTGATAGCAGTGCAGTCATTGGCTCGTGCTGCTGTCAATCACATCCAATGACGCGGCTCGCCGGGGGCGGGGCCGAGTGATACAGTCGGCGGCTATAGTCGCCGGCTGTATCACGGGAGCGCACCCGCAAGAACTTACCCCCATGGGAGAGAGCTCCCATGAAGGGGGTTAATTCTTGCGGGGAGGAGCCGAGACAGCCGCCGAGGGACCCCAGAAGACCAGGTTCGGGGCCACTCTGTGCAAAACGAGCTGCACAGTGGAGGTAAGTATAACATGTTTGTTATTTTTTTTTTTTTAAACGGGAACCTTTAGAGCCGGTTCACACAGGGGCAACACGACTTCCAACGCGACTTTGGGAGGCAACTTGGACACGACTTGAGTATGAATTACAGCGCGACTCCAGGCAACTTACAAGGCAACTTCAAGTTGCCTCCAGGACAGGAGGCTTTCCAGTGGCCAATCAAACAATAATCAGCTCTGTGGGAGGGGGGAGGAAAGGGTTTTCCTTGAAAACTATTTTTACTTCCTGGAAAGTTGCTTCAGTTAGGACAGGGGATCCGACTTGGAGGCGACTTTCATTGAAATCAATGGGTACAAGTCGCCTAGAAGTCGGATTGAAGTAGTACAGGAACCGTTTCTGAAGTCGGAGCGACTGTAGTAGTGTACATTAAGACGGCTCCATTCACTTCCATTACTTTTCTAAACCGCGCGACTTGGGGCGACTTGAAGTCGGATCCCAATATGCCCCTTAGTGTCCCTTTAAATGGTACTGGTGACCACGGTACTGCTGGCATTGGTGACCATTGTCACCAAGAAAAAAAGTGAGGCCAAATCCATTACTTTAGAGTTCTCTCCATAACAAGAGATGAGAGGAATTCTTCGGATGGCAACACCTGTTTTCGAGGAAAATTCCCCTCACTTTAGGGGATTTCTTCGAACTCAATGAATTACATAGCGAGCGTTTGTCATTGCTATATTTCGTCGCATTCTGAAAGAATCCACCTACCGCAGCTTTAAAGCTGAACTCCGATTGTCCAGAAAAAAAAAACATTCCAGCCTCTCCAAGTCCATCTAGAGCAGGGGTGTCAAACTCAATTTTATTGCAGGCCGCATCAGCATTATGGTTGCCCTCACAGGCAGGGGCGGATCCAGAGTCTAGTCTCGGAAGGGGCACTACCAGAAAATATTTTTTTGGGGGCAATTTATCAGGGAAATGACTGGTGTTGGCGCTTTAATGATCACGGCACCATGTTTGTTATGGTGTCAGGATGATTGAAGCGCATTATTTATATTATTACATTGCAATATAAAATGAAATGGTTCAACTCACCATAATGCAGAATCAGTGGGAGCCCCGAGTGTGTCACTTGCCACGTCACCTGCCACCAGATGCAGCTTGTCACTTGCCATGTCACCTGCCACACGTTACGGATTGTCACTTGCCACACGTTGCGGATTGTCACTTGCCACGTCACCTGCCACATGTTGCGGATTGTCAGTTGCCACGTCACATGTCACATGTTGCGGATTGTCACTTGCCACGTCACCTGCCACACGTTGCGGATTGTCACTTGCCACAAGTTGCGGAATGTCACTTGCCACGTCACCAGATGCAGATTGTCACTTGCCACGTCACCTGCCACAAGTTGCGGATTGTCACTTGCCACGTCACCTGCCACAAGTTGCGGATTGTCACTTGCCACGTCACCTGCCACAAGTTGCGGATTGTCACTTGTCACATCACCTGCCACATGTTGCGGATTGTCACTTGCCACGTCACCTGCCACCAGATGCAGCTTGTCACTTGCCACGTCACCTGCCACACGTTACGGATTGTCACTTGCCACACGTTGCGGATTGTCACTTGCCACGTCACCAGATGCAGATTGTCACTTGCCATGTCACCTGCCACAAGTTGCGGAATGTCACTTGCCACGTCACCAGATGCAGATTGTCACTTCACCTGCCACAAGTTGCGGATTGTCACTTGCCACGTCACCTGCCACAAGTTGCGGATTGTCACTTGCCATGTCACCTGCCACAAGTTGCGGATTGTCACTTGCCACATCACCTGCCACATGTTGCGGATTGTCACTTGCCACATCACCTGCCACATGTTGCGGATTGTCACTTGCCACACGTTGCGGATTGTCACTTGCCACGTCACCAGATGCAGATTGTCACTTGCCATGTCACCTGCCACAAGTTGCGGAATGTCACTTGCCACGTCACCAGATGCAGATTGTCACTTGCCACGTCACCTGCCACAAGTTGCGGATTGTCACTTGCCACGTCACCTGCCACAAGTTGCGGATTGTCACTTGCCATGTCACCTGCCACAAGTTGCGGATTGTCACTTGCCACATCACCTGCCACATGTTGCGGATTGTCACTTGCCACATCACCTGCCACATGTTGCGGATTGTCACTTGCCACATCACCTGCCACATGTTGCAGATTGTCACTTGCCACGTCACCTGCCACCAGATGCAGATTGTCACTTGCCACCTCACCTGCCACATGTTGCAGATTGTCACTTGCCACGTCACCTGCCAACAGATGCAGATTGTCACTTGCCACGTCACCTGCCACGCCTTGTGGATTGTCACTTGCTAAGGTGGTGTTTTGCTTGTCAGAGTCAGGCAGCAGAGAGATGATATAATCTCTCTGCTGCCTGCGCAGGGAGGGCAGAAGTTACTGCAGGGCGGGCGTGGGGCAGTGAGAGATGATGTCATCTCTCTGCTCCCCCGGCCGCCGGCTTGTTGATTGGCCAGCCGCCCGCTCACCCACAGAGCCGCCCAGCTGACCGCCCACTCTCTGACTCTCACTCGCGGAGCCGTCCGCTCAGACTCTCCGGCGCCCGAAAGTTCCGCAACTAAAACTAATTTCTCTCTCTTGTTACAAACGAATTTCTCGGGGGTGGCAATTGCCCCCCCCCCCCCTGGATCCACCCCTGCTCACAGGGGCAGTTGTGTCTGTAAGACTAGATGTCCAGAGCACCCCCCCACCATTAGAAGTCAAAAGCCATTCACTCTCCCCTACATCAGTGTACCCCCCCCCCCTTAGCTTGTGCTGCTGCCGGGAAGAAGCTGGGGGCCGAGCTGGGATGAATGGTGCATTCTGTCAAAAGTACCCTAAGTTTTGAGGTCAAAGGACTGGGGCGCTAGACCTTGGATTGAAACATTTAAAAGTTGGTCTTAGCAACTTAAATGGTACTGCGGGCATTAGTGGACATTGTCACCAAGAAAAAAAGTGTTTCAAACCCATTACTTTAGAGTTGTCTCCAGAACAAGAGATGAGGGGAATTCTTCCGATGGGGACACCTGCTTCGGGGACATCCTTCTAAGAGGAAAATTCCCCTCACTTTAGGAGATTTCCTCTAACTTCCTATTGTGTCTCTGGGACAGGAACTCAGAGAAAATGTTTCCACTGGTTCACATTCGGGGGTCTGTTAGTTGGGAAGGCATGAGTAGGTAGTTGGGGTGGAGTCAGTGCTCATAGGTTCAGAAAGAAGAGGGTAGGGAGTAGTCGTGAGCAGCTTGGAGATGGGGAAAAGGTCTAGTATGGGAACTTGTGGGAGAATTAGGGCCTCATTTAAAACATGTGAAGTTCTCATTGTGTGGTCTTCCTCTTTGGGGGAATGTCATCATTTCTCCCAAATGGGCACCACCAGAATAGCTGAAAGTTACAGTTACTAAAGCAAATCCCTTTAGTGGGTAAAAAATCTTTATGGGGCAAGCCATGCAAGATGGGAAAATGTTTGTCTATGAACTTTGTTATACACGTGTAGCAAACCGGCCCTCTTTCTCCACACTCCTTGGCTCGCTCACAGGAGAAAAAGACACACAGTCCCCACCATGCCCGTACCCCCTGGTTTGCAGAGGTTAAGCACAGAGGCGGCTCTAGGCTTTGTGAGGCCTTAAGCAAAACTTAGATACGGGGGCCTCACCATGGCCATAATGGGTAACAAATTTCAAGCAGAGGCAAAATTAGGCGGCCGCGAGGCCCCTGTGATTGCGAGGCCCTAGACGACTGCCTAATTTGCCTAATTAAAGAGCCGCCTCTGGTTAAGCACACTTGTTTTCACTTACGGGTCTTGCAGCAAGGTTCCCTTCAAAGTTGGTTTCTGTCCCTAGAATGTGAGGACAAAGTCTCTATACCCCAAGTAACTCCAAGGTCCACACCATAAGCCACTCCAACGTAGAGTTTATTTTCCTTATGCATGAATAACCACAAAGTTTAGGAAGAGAGAAATGTGTTAGGAAGACAGATCAATTCAGACACTTCTGGCTTCTTCGCCACTCGATCCCGAGTGGGTACAGCTCACCCGGATAGTCACCCAAGGGCACTAGCAGCCGGCGTGTCGCTCGAACAGTCTATCAGATTCCCTAATGGATGCGTTCAGGAGATCCTCTGCCACAGAATCTATAGTGACCTCCTAATGGTCCCAGTGTTGAGATCCCTTTTTCCGGATGGATGAAATCCCTCCGAAGAGTTACTGGGCCCCTTCCTTCACTGTGATCTCTCACCAGTCCTTCGGAACGGTCCTTCCCCAGCCTCCTCTTCTAAAAACGGGTCCCCTCGCAAGGCGGCACCCTGGGATTCCTCCTCCCGAAGTGGGCTCCAGCTAAAGGTGCTGGGCCCAGGGCTGAAGTTGCAGCCCCAGGACTAAAGGTTCCCGTCTTCATGAGGAATCACATATCTGGTGTCAATTCCATTTATAGTTCCTAACGTGTTGTGATTTGGTATTTTTACCAAATTCCTTCCAGGACTAAAGGTGCCTGGAACTGAAGCGCACGTGGCCCCATGGCCTGGAGAGCCATGCACTTGAACTTGGACCGTAGGTTCTCCCTCCGGGCATGGGCCCCGGGAATTGCTCCCTCTCCAATGGCGTCCGCCCCTTTTGTACCCTCTCCCGGCATGCACAGCAGGTAGACCACACCCACTGCACGGCTGCCGAGAGAGGACACCAAATCGCTACTCCATCACCTGTGGTTCAACCCCGAGTACAAGTGACAGCGCCACCCATACTTCTTAGGGGAACTGCACACCAGGCAAAACAGCAGCAAGGCAGAGTCCAGTAAATTGAAAGATTCGAGCCAACTACCACTCGAATCACCCCTAAATTTGGCATAGCAATCCCTAAATTTAGGACCCCCGCTACACACGTTTACGCCCAGTAAAAAGTAGGAGAAGGAGGATTTGAGTCTCTTTTATCCGATGAGTTAAAGAGTAAGCATAGGTGTGCGCAGCCTATTGTATTAGGGTGTGCACCCCAAAGCTCAGACACAGAGCAGCAGAGGCAGAGGCTAGGGGTATGCACATGCCACGGCTGTGATGCAATGCAATGGCAGAAATTATAGAGAGCAAAGCAATATTTTTTAGACTTTTTTTATTCTTTTAATTGTTATTTATTTAATTTTACATTTTGATTGCCATTTGTTGGGGGGGGGGGCTTTGGGGAAATATCAGTGGCCTAACAAGACCCCCTACTGTTTAACATTTAAGACTGGGCCTCAGCTACACAAATGAATAGGAAGCACTTTTACTATACTTCAGTGGTGAATGGTGCGATCGGTACCAATCTCTCACTGTGTTTATTCAGAACAGAAAGGGGCCAGTAAATACATATTTACAGGCTCTTCCATCCATGATCCCCCTGCAGCACAGCTGGAGGGAGGAAGATGAGGAGAAGCCAGCAGTGAAAAGGAAGTGCTTACAGGCTTCCTATTCATTCACAAGTTGAAGCATAGTAAACGTAGTTTACTATGCTTCAGTGATGAATGGACACAGGTGTGATCGGTACCGATCGCTAACTGTGTTCATTCGGAAAAGGAAGGGGCCAGTAAATGACATTTGCCGGCCCCTTCCCCCCGATCCCTCTGCAGTGCAGATGGAGGGAGGAAAATGAGGAGAAGCAGGCAGTGCTGCAGGAAGAGGAACAAGAGGATCAGTGTCTGCAATAAGGCAGTACAGCTAGTCCTCCTGCTCAGCAAGTGCCTGCGCCCACACATTTGAACTGATAGGACCCGGGCCTGGTACAGGAGGGCCGGCTGTACTGACTTAGCAGTGGCCATGTTGCACAGGGGTGATAAGGATGTGCCCAGGCACACTCGGCATACCCCCTGCGCACGCCTATGAGATTAAGCCTATTGTACAAAAAAGGGGCATCCACCCCAACCTAAAACTGCCCATTGCAGCAAGGTGCACATGAAAGGGCAACGCATATCATACACAAGCAAAAGATTTCCCAGCACACTTACCAGCCAGCCTGCAAAACAGCCAAATTGTCCTGTCTGACAGTTTACGTTTAAAACAGCGGGTTTTGTTTGCACACATTTGCAAATATACGCGTAAGCCACAATGCCCATGTCAAGGGACCTCTGTGTAGACTGCGGTCATTACACTAAATTTCCAGAGCCTCCATAGTAGGAGCACATATGTAAGAATAGAGTAAGGGCAGCAGTGGTGGTGCGTCCATAGAGGGCGCCCGAGCGCCGCCCCCTCTCGCTCCCGCACCGCCACTGAAAGACAATACACAGGTTCATGCATTGCATGAATCTGTGTATTGTCACCGCTACCGCGCTGCCCACTATTCATATGGCCGGCCTCCTGGTGAGCGCCGGCCATGTGAATTAGAACGGCGGCCGGCGGTGGGTGTGACTTGGAAGTGTCTATCAGAGCCAGCGGCTCTGATAGGCTTTCCGAATACAGCTCTCACGCTGTACTCGGCTTCCAAAAACTCCTCCAAGGTACGCACGGGGGTGCGTTCCTTGGAGAAGACTGTGGGGGTTTCAGCCAATCAGGTTCACCGGATCTGGTTACCGGTAACCTGATTGGCTGAAGCAACATCGAGGGCGGGAGAAGACATCGAGGACGGCGCGGACAGAGGAAGGTAAGTGCAGGGCTGGGGGGGGCAGGCTGTATTTGGGGGACAAACTGGCTGTATATGGGGACACACTGGCTGTATATGGGGGACACACTGGCTGTATATGGGGGATACACTGGCTGTATATGGGGGACATACTGGCTGTATATGGGGACACACTGGCTGTATATGGGGGACACACTGGCTGTATATGGGGACACACTGGCTGTATATGGGAACAAACTGGCTGTATATGGGGGACACACTGGCTGTATATGGGGGACACACTGGCTTTATATGAGGACACACTGGCTGTATATGAGGACACACTGGCTGTATATGAGGACACACTGGCTGTATATGGGAACAAACTGGCTGTATATTGGGGACAAACTGCCTGTATATGGGGGACACACTGGCTGTATATGGGGGACACACTGGCTGTATATGGGGGACAAACTGCCTGTATATGGGAACAAACTGCCTGTATATGGGAACAAACTGGCTGTATATGGGGGACAAACTGCCTGTATATGGGGGACACACTGGCTGTATATGGGGACACACTGGCTGTATATGGGGGACACACTGGCTGTATATGGGGGACACACTGGCTCTATATGGGGACACACTGGCTGTATATGGGGGACACACTGGCTGTATATGGGGACACGCTGGCTGTACATGGGGACACACTGGCTGTATATGGGAACAAACTGCCTGTATATGGGAACAAACTGCCTGTATATAGGAACAAACTGCCTGTATATGGGAACAAACTGGCTGTATATGGGGGACAAACTGGCTGTATATGGGGACAAACTGGCTGTATATGGGGACAAACTGGCTGCATTTTGGGACAAACTGGCTGCATTTGAGGGGACAAACTGGTGGCGTTTGGGCACAGTGGCTGCGTTTAATGGGCACAGTGGTGGCAATTGATGGGGTTTTTTTCAGTTTGCTTGCGCCCCCCCAAAAATTTTGAGCACCAGCCGCCACTGAAGGGTAGGCATGCCTGGAGGGAGCCCACCCCTACCCAAAGAAAGGGTGCAGGGATGCACTGGATGCCTTCACTGCCTTTGTGCTTTTGTTGGGTGTCCAGTGAGTCCCTATACCTTTAAGGAGGGGTGGGCCCCCTCCAGGCTTTCCTTACCTTAATCTATCTATTCTTATATGTGATCCTACTATGGAGGCTCTGGAAATTTAGAGTCAGGACCACAATATAAACAGAGGTCCCCCGGTGTGCGCACTGTGGCTTACACATGTATTTGCAAATGTGTGCAAACCCCTCTGTTTTTAACCTAAACTGTTAGACAGTTACAATTCGGTTGTTTTGCAGGCTGGCTGGTAATGTTTGCTGGGAAATCTTTTGTTTGTTTGTGAAGAGCAAAGCCCTGTACAAACGATCGGCTATCCTATGGATTCTAATCCGATGGTTTTTTTCCATCGGAAATCCGATGAAGCTGACGTCCATCAGTCTTGCCTACACACCATCAGTCAAAAAACCGACCGTTCCAAACGCGGTGACGTAAAACACTCTGATGAGCCGAGAAAAATGAAGTTTAATGCTTCTGAGCATGCGTCGACTTGATTCTGAGCATGCGTGGGTTTTTTATCCGATGGACTTGCCCATAGACGATCGGAATTTGCTATCGGTTTTTGAGCCATCGGTAAAATTTAAAACATGTTCTATTTTTTAAAACCGATGGGAAAAAAGACTGATGGGTCCCATACACGATCGGTTTGTCCGATGAAAAAAGTCCATCGGACTGTTTTCATCGGTAAAACCGATCGTGTGTACAGGGATTAAGACTATATCTGGGAAGCAAAAACAGAGACCAGCTCAGAAAATGGGTGGTGGCCTAGTGAAGGCGAGTCAGCCCACCTGGCAGTGGTGAGATTGGTTCCCCTGTGAGACCATGCGCCTTGTAACCCATGTCCCTGGTGATTTTATGGTCGGGTGTTTGGCACAACCCATGATGGACTAGCCTGGGACCACTGAAATCTGAGGAGCCCTAGTAAGCAAGTTTGTGTAAGTTTCTTGATGTAGCTCATAGACTAAGGAGTGTGGAGCTGCACCTGTGAGGTTAGGGTTTTGGACCTTCTGTGACAGGCCCAACCAGGACAGGGGCTTTTGGAGAGGACTGCAGGCTAGCCTCTTGCCTACTGACTATGGGCCCTGGCATTTGGGGGGGGCCTCTATTCTTTGGGAGATGTGTACCTGGGGGACCCTTGGAGTAGTTTTATTTCCGATTCAAGTCCATGTCTCCCCAAAACACACAGAGTCTGGAGAAGATGTTAATATAATCAGCTAAAGCAATCTGATGCTGGGGTCTCCTGCTATAGTCTTTTTTATTAAGGTGTTATGTGTTTTATTAAGTGTGTCTCTCCCATTGTGTGCCTCTTAGGTGTGCACTCCCATTGTTAATTGAGTTAATTGAGTCCCCTATTGTTTCTGTCTGTTAGCTAGTTTGGCTAATTCTTGTAGGTTCTTATGGGGTTAGCCTTGTGTCAAATTTAGCTTGTTATCTAATCCTTGTGTGATGTTTTGGGTAATTATTTGGTTTTATTGTTCATGTGGTGACTGATCTACTTTTGAAGTGTATAAAAACCTGTATTTCTGTTCAATAAGCAGTCATTCCTTTGGTTCTCATCCCAACATCTTGTCTGTGTACGATGCTTGGTGTAAAAGGTAAAAGGGCTGGTATTAGTTCTCGAGGTCTGCAGAAACGGTTTGGAAGGCAGGAGGCACTGTTTGGCGGAAGCACCGCAGCGGGGTGCCAAGCATTCCATCACATTTGGTGGCAGCAGTTGGATGCTTCCTGCAGTCTGGGACATCCCAACCACCACAGGGATCCGAGGTTCAGATAACAGAAGAGCAGCAGTACAGATACCAGCCGCCATGGAAGAAGAATTTGGAAGGAGGCTGCGAGAGATGCGGTTACAGCACAGGGGACCAGTGTCAGTGCAGGTCCTGCTGGGATGGTATGACTCTGTCCGCCAGCAACTCTGGAAGGAAGTGCTAGCCCATGAGCAGCGGCACCAGGGAAAAGTTCTCCCCTCCATCCAGGCAAGGTATTGGTCACAGTATGAAGTGCGGGCGCTGTTACTGGGCAAACAGCCACAAAAGGAGTGGGCAGCTGAGTTAAGCAGGCTGGTCCAGGCAGAGATGCGGCTGGACATAAGCTACAGAGCTCAGGCTGGTATGTAGCCCAAGTGTGCCCATGGACAGCAAACGACAGCCCAACAGAAGACTTTGGCTATGGCGTCCTGGGGCTGTTGTACGGCAGGTTGTCCAAGGACCCTGATTTTGGATCGATCTGGAGTGGCATTTGGAGGAAATCATGGAGTACAGAGACCGGAGGCTGAATGTCTTGGAAGTGCTCTGGGCACAGGAATATTTGGCGTTTCTAGTCATTCAGGAATGGGAGATGGAGATCACCTACAGATTGCTGGTAGACTGCTCAGCAGCAGGGCATGGCTCCCTTTGCCTGGGGCCTTCAGGAACTACTGGACAACAGCTCTGAAATCCCTGCTGAAGTGTCTGCAATAGAGCAGAGTAACAGTGTACTTTTCTCACCTCCACCCACAGCTATGGAAGTAGAGCTCTTATGGCGGATGCAGCAAATGCTGACTCACCTTGATAAACCTGTTTCTGCACATGACAAACTTAGATAGAGGAATGCATCTGTCCAGCAGTCATATAAGGGTGCGAGAGATGGAGCAGCCAGCTCATCTCCACAGTGGCAGTTCAAGGGCCAGGGGGGAGAGGGAGAGGAAACCGTCCTCCGTCCCCAGTCACAGATCCCAGAAAGCATGTATATAATTGACTTTTCATCGGAGTATGTAACATTTACTAAACTCTCAACTTAAGTGCTGGCATCGGGGCAGAACATTGCCAACCTCTGTCCAGCACCTTCAGCGGCTCCGGGGATCCATGGAGAAGAGATGGTGAACCTCTATCCCCCACCAGCAGCTCCAGAGACTGGGGATTTAATGTTTTCTGCTGAGGAGGAACAACCCTGTGAACCTCCAGCGGAAGAGCTGGCATTAGGGCAGAACATCACTGAGCTCTGCTCAGCACCAACAACAGCTTCAGCCTTCCTGAGAGAAGAAGCAGCCTGCCTTTCTCCCACACAACTGACAGGGACATGGCATGTCATGTCAGAAGCATCTGTGGAGTTACAACAAACTTCTCTAGCTGAAACACTGCCCGCAGGGCAGAGTGCTGCCCAGCTCTGTGCACCCTTGTCTGCAAACCCAGCAGAAACGCTGGCATCTGGGCAGCATAATACAGACCTCTGTCCCACACTGGCAGCAGGTCCAGGGGACCAGGGAGAGAGGGTGGTCATTCTTCTTCTCCAACGGCAGACCCACAGTCCAGAAGAGGAGGTGGTCATCCTCATGGCAGTTCAAGGATCAAGGAAGGGAGGGAGCTGTCCTCACTCCCCAGTGGCAGTCCGAGATGAAGGGAGGAGAGGAAGCTGTTCACCCTCCCCAGTAGTAGATCCACAGTCTGAGATAGGAGGAAGCCGGCCTCCCTCCCAAACAGTTAGCCAGAGCAGATGATGTGTGGTCCCTAGCAGAAGCACTGGCATTAGGGCAGAGTGCTAAAAATCTTTGCTCAGCACCGAAAACAACTCTGGTGTTCCAGGGAGCTAGGGCAGGTGGCCCCTTTCCCCAGCGACAAGCTGATGTAGCTACTACTCCCAGCTAAAGCATGGCAACAGAGCAGAGCACCGCTGTCTTCTGTCTAGCACCTACAGTGTCTCCACGGCTTCAGGGAGCAGGGGCAAGTCGGCCGCTATCCCCAACAGCAGACTGAGCACCGGAACGGTAAAGACCACCCAGCTGAAGCGCTGGCAGCCAGACAGAAAATTCCACGACCTCTGTCCCACACCAACTGATGACAACCCTTCCCTGTGGCCAAGAATGGAAATCATGTTGACGACCTATGTGGGCTCACTCTGCCTGACTAACACAGGTCCAGACCAGACCAGGTGGAGGTCTGGGACCTTGTTAGTCTACTTTGGATAGGGGAGAAATATCACAGACCCAACCAGGACAGGGGATTTCGGAGGAGACTGCAGGCTAGCCTCAGCCTCTTGCCTATTGACTATGGGCCCTGACATTTTGGGAGGGGGGGCTCTATTCTTTGGGAGATGTGTGCCTGGGGGACCTTTGGATTCGTTTTTCTTCAGATACAAATCCATGTCTCCCAAATTGGCCCACAAGGATCTGGGATTGTGGCCCCTCCCATTGTTCTTCCTACAGCAGGATAGATCCAGAGCTGTGAATTGGGCCCCTCCCACTGCCCAAACCTCTGAGGGATCGGCTCAGAGGAGTACATGTGAGAATTTATAAAACAAGACGTGAATAGATTGCGCAGATCTGATCCACACGAGTCTATTTTTTGTCACACTGTATTAATAGCGATAATCTGGCTCCTTGTTTATGAATTCAGATAAGACGTATTCCTCATTAATTATTTATTGAGCATACTTGGATGGAATATACATATTCGCTAATTTAATTTGCAGAGATATTAAATTCTTTGGAGATAAAATTGCTAATTAGCCATTTCCTTGTTTGAGTTCCTGCTCTGTAGTATTTTTAGGTTTCTGATACACATAGATATGGGCGTCTTTCTCTGATGGAGCCTTTCTGTGTTGCTTCAGCTGTATTATATCAAAGAAGAATCTGGACCAAAGCAGAACCTATGGAGCCCTTAAGCCCTGTACACACGATCGGATTTCCTATGGATTCTAGTCCGATGGATTTGTCCATCGGATATCCGATGAAACTGTTTTCCATCAGTCTTGCCCACGTCAAAAAACCGACCGTTCCAAACGCGGTGACGTAAAACACTCAGATGAGCCGAGAAAAATTAAGTTTAATGCTTCTGAGCATGCGTCGACTTGATTCTGAGCATGCGTGGGTTTTTTATCTGATGAACTTGCCCATAGACGATCGGAATTTGCTATCGGTTTTGGATCCATCGGAAAAATGTAAAACATGTTCTATTTTTTAAAACCGATGGAAAAAAGACCGATGGGTCCCATACACGATCGGTTTGTCCGATGAAAAAAATCCATCGGACGGTTTTCATCGGTAAAACCGATCGTGTGTACAGGGCTTAAAAGTGATATTGTCATATTTGCATTATGGGTCTTCTTTGTCTGCATGATTATTTTGAGTGAGTTAATCTGTATGTTCAAAACCATAAAATAGGGTATAACGGCCAGAAATGATTAAATCCTAATGGCAGCGAGTGCCTGTACTTCAGTAATAGCAGATTCACTTAAAGCTCCACATTGTTAACCACTTATTGAACCATGCTCCTTCTATGGGATAACCATACAGAGAGACATCAAGAAAAAGATTTGACATTAGTGCCATGTTACAAAATGGGCACTACGGTAGGTATTGATATTGCCACACACATCATGTCATTGTAGCAAGGTCCTGGACCTCTAGAGCAGTGTTTCTCAACTCCAGTCTTCGAGGCGCCCCAACAGTAGAGCAGGGGTCTGTAGTACTTTGTCCTGCTGCCAGTACTTGAGCAGGCGATGCATAATCCCTAACATCCTCTGAACAGTCCCTTAAGTCCATACCTTCTGTAATCTGTGGCTGGGGAGATGAGCCAACTGCCCTAGCTCCCTGGAACTCCATATCATCCACTCCGGCTTTAGGGATGGCAATCTTCAGATTTTCCACTGCCGATTCTTCAGCCAGGCTAGCTCCCTGGAACTCTATATTATCCACTTCGGCTTTAGGGATGGCAATCTTCAGATTTTCCACTGCCGATTCTTCAGCCAGGCTAGCTCCCTGGAACTCCGTATCATTCACTTCGGTTTTAGGGATGGCAATCTTCAGATTTTCCACTGCTGATTCTTCAGCCAGGATTTCATAGTTGTCAGCTGGTATTTCCTGATAGTCCCAGGCAAAGGGAGCCCCACCCTGCTGCTGAGCAGATTCTGGCAGCTGTCTGTAGGCGATCTCCGATTGCCGTATCTCCGCCGTTCTCCGCTCATGTTGCCTTCTAGTTCTCTCTTTTGTCGTTCTCGTTCTCTCTTTTGTCGCTCTCGTTCTCTCTCTTGTTGCTCTAGTTCTCTCTTTTGTCGCTCTAGTTCTCTCTTTTGTCGCTCTAGTCCTTTCTCTTGACGCTCTCGTTCTCTCTCTTGTCGCTCTAGTTCTCTCTTATGTCGCGCATCCTGCAGCTGGATGCCTCTAATGGCTTCCTGTATGGCGGTCTCTGATGGTTTAGCACCATATAATGCCAAGCGCTGTCGAACTCGTTGCTGAAACAAATCTTCAACTGACCGGGGTCCTGCATCACCCTCCTTCTGGTCCATCTCGGCTCTCAAGTAGGTCTTTCAGTGTGGCTTTCCTGCAGGCTGCATAGCTGGTCATTCACTGTGGTGGTTTGGAATGTCCCAGGAACTGGAGGGAAAATCCCACAGCTGCCAACCAATGTAACGGCACCCCAAATACGAAAGGGGGTAACGCCGTTTAGATATCTTCCCTCTCCTGGACACAAATTCACTGTCGATCCTCCACAGTCAGACGACCCCTTCCCATAGGAATTACTCCTTCTGGAAGAACGAGACACACTCTGTATCTTCCTAGGATCGAATGACTTTATTGAGAAAAACATTGAAACTTTTATACCCATCCAATACTGCATTAACCTGAAATGAACAATAGTCCAGCTCCACCTACAACATAACAAGAGCCAATACACATTATTTTGACGTCTGCTAGGAGACAACAGGTTCTAATCCCCTTTATGTTTAAATAACTATGCATGACCTTTATATTCACCAGACTGTCTGGTACTTTACAATACACACAAGGACAGACTTAATTTCCCCAATCCACATCACCACACACAATTAGGGATGAGCTTCGTGTTCGAGTCGAACATACGTTCGACTCGAACATCGGCTGTTCGATCGTTCGACGAAGATCGAACGATTTGGGCCGTTCGCGCCAAATTCGAGTGACGCGAACGGCCCACAATGCACTACGCCATCGCAGTGTCATCCAGGCGCTGTGATTGGCCAAGCATGCACTGTGACCCCGCATGCTTGGCCAATCACAGCGCCGGCAGCGAGGAGAGCAATGATTGGCCACAGGCAGGATGCCTGTGGCCAATTATTGCTGAGGGTGTTTAGTACACGCCCCACACTATAAAAGGCCGCCAGCACGGCGGCCTAGTGTAGTGTGTTCCGGAGCAGGGATAGAGCAGCATAGGCAGGGACAGTGACTTTTATTTCTTTCTTGCTTAACCTGGATTCCTTTAGTTTAGGGAAAGAGAAGGATAGGTAGGGAGAGTGTCAGTGTGTTTTGTGCTTGTGCTATAGTGTGCTTAAAAAAAACATTTTTTCTAGGGACAGAAAACTGTAGGTAGGGAGAGTGTCAGTTTCTTTCACTGTGCAAGTCCTTGTTTCTAGGGACCTGGAAGGACAGTGAGTGAATTCTCCTTGTGCTATATTGTGCTTAAAAAAAAATTTTTTTCTAGGGACAGAAAACTGTAGGTAGGGAGAGTGTCAGTTTCTTTCACTGTGCAAGTCCTTGTTTCCAGGGACCTGGAAGGACAGTGAGTGAATTCTCCTTGTGCTATATTGTGCTTAAAAAAAACATTTTTTCTAGGGACAGAAAACTGTAGGTAGGGAGAGTGTCAGTTTCTTTCACTGTGCAAGTCCTTGTTTCCAGGGACCTGGAAGGACAGTGAGGTAATTCTCCTTGTGCTATAGTGTGCTTAAAAAAAACATTTTTTCTAGGGACAGAAAACTGTAGGTAGGGAGAGTGTCAGTTTCTTTCACTGTGCAAGTCCTTGTTTCTAGGGACCTGGAAGGACAGTGAGTGAATTCTCCTTGTGCTATATTGTGCTTAAAAAAAACATTTTTTCTAGGGACAGAAAACTGTAGGTAGGGAGAGTGTCAGTTTCTTTCACTGTGCAAGTCCTTGTTTCCAGGGACCTGGAAGGACAGTGAGTGAATTCTCCTTGTGCTATATTGTACTTAAAAAAAACATTTTTTCTAGGGACAGAAAACTGTAGGTAGGGAGAGTGTCAGTTTCTTTCACTGTGCAAGTCCTTGTTTCTAGGGACCTGGAAGGACAGTGAGTGAATTCTCCTTGTGCTATATTGTGCTTAAAAAAAACATTTTTTCTAGGGACAGAAAACTGTAGGTAGGGAGAGTGTCAGTTTCTTTCACTGTGCAAGTCCTTGTTTCCAGGGACCTGGAAGGACAGTGAGTGAATTCTCCTTGTGCTATAGTGTGCTTAAAAAAAACATTTTTTCTAGGGACAGAAAACTGTAGGTAGGGAGAGTGTCAGTTTCTTTCACTGTGCAAGTCCTTGTTTCCAGGGACCTGGAAGGACAGTGAGTGAATTCTCCTTGTGCTATATTGTGCTTAAAAAAAACATTTTTTCTAGGGACAGAAAACTGTAGGTAGGGAGAGTGTCAGTTTCTTTCACTGTGCAAGTCCTTGTTTCCAGGGACCTGGAAGGACAGTGAGTGAATTCTCCTTGTGCTATATTGTGCTTAAAAAAAACATTTTTTCTAGGGACAGAAAACTGTAGGTAGGGAGAGTGTCAGTTTCTTTCACTGTGCAAGTCCTTGTTTCCAGGGACCTGGAAGGACAGTGAGTGAATTCTCCTTGTGCTATATTGTGCTTAAAAAAAACATTTTTTCTAGGGACAGAAAACTGTAGGTAGGGAGAGTGTCAGTTTCTTTCACTGTGCAAGTCCTTGTTTCTAGGGACCTGGAAGGACAGTGAGTGAATTCTCCTTGTGCTATATTGTGCTTAAAAAAAACATTTTTTCTAGGGACAGAAAACTGTAGGTAGGGAGAGTGTCAGTTTCTTTCACTGTGCAAGTCCTTGTTTCTAGGGACCTGGAAGGACAGTGAGTGAATTCTCCTTGTGCTATATTGTGCTTAAAAAAAAACATTTTTTCTAGGGACAGAAAACTGTAGGTAGAGAGAGTGTCAGTTTCTTTCACTGTGCAAGTCCTTGTTTCCAGGGACCTGGAAGGACAGTGAGTGAATTCTCCTTGTGCTATATTGTGCTTAAAAAAAACATTTTTTCTAGGGACAGAAAACTGTAGGTAGGGAGAGTGTCAGTTTCTTTCACTGTGCAAGTCCTTGTTTCTAGGGACCTGGAAGGACAGTGAGTGAATTCTCCTTGTGCTATATTGTGCTTAAAAAAAACATTTTTTCTAGGGACAGAAAACTGTAGGTAGGGAGAGTGTCAGTTTCTTTCACTGTGCAAGTCCTTGTTTCCAGGGACCTGGAAGGACAGTGAGTGAATTCTCCTTGTGCTATATTGTGCTTAAAAAAAACATTTTTTCTAGGGACAGAAAACTGTAGGTAGGGAGAGTGTCAGTTTCTTTCACTGTGCAAGTCCTTGTTTCTAGGGACCTGGAAGGACAGTGAGTGAATTCTCCTTGTGCTATATTGTGCTTAAAAAAAACATTTTTTCTAGGGACAGAAAACTGTAGGTAGGGAGAGTGTCAGTTTCTTTCACTGTGCAAGTCCTTGTTTCCAGGGACCTGGAAGGACAGTGAGTGAATTCTCCTTGTGCTATATTGTGCTTAAAAAAAACATTTTTTCTAGGGACAGAAAACTGTAGGTAGGGAGAGTGTCAGTTTCTTTCACTGTGCAAGTCCTTGTTTCCAGGGACCTGGAAGGACAGTGAGTGAATTCTCCTTGTGCTATATTGTGCTTAAAAAAAACATTTTTTCTAGGGACAGAAAACTGTAGGTAGGGAGAGTGTCATTTTCTTTCACTGTGCAAGTCCTTGTTTCCAGGGACCTGGAAGGACAGTGAGTGAATTCTCCTTGTGCTATAGTGTGCTTAAAAAAAACATTTTTTCTAGGGACAGAAAACTGTAGGTAGGGAGAGTGTCAGTTTCTTTCACTGTGCAAGTCCTTGTTTCTAGGGACCTGGAAGGACAGTGAGTGAATTCTCCTTGTGCTATATTGTGCTTAAAAAAAACATTTTTTCTAGGGACAGAAAACTGTAGGTAGGGAGAGTGTCAGTTTCTTTCACTGTGCAAGTCCTTGTTTCCAGGGACCTGGAAGGACAGTGAGTGAATTCTCCTTGTGCTATATTGTGCTTAAAAAAAACATTTTTTCTAGGGACAGAAAACTGTAGGTAGGGAGAGTGTCAGTTTCTTTCACTGTGCAAGTCCTTGTTTCTAGGGACCTGGAAGGACAGTGAGTGAATTCTCCTTGTGCTATATTGTGCTTAAAAAAAACATTTTTTCTAGGGACAGAAAACTGTAGGTAGGGAGAGTGTCAGTTTCTTTCACTGTGCAAGTCCTTGTTTCCAGGGACCTGGAAGGACAGTGAGTGAATTCTCCTTGTGCTATATTGTGCTTAAAAAAAACATTTTTTCTAGGGACAGAAAACTGTAGGTAGGGAGAGTGTCAGTTTCTTTCACTGTGCAAGTCCTTGTTTCTAGGGACCTGGAAGGACAGTGAGTGAATTCTCCTTGTGCTATATTGTGCTTAAAAAAAAACATTTTTTCTAGGGACAGAAAACTGTAGGTAGGGAGAGTGTCAGTTTCTTTCACTGTGCAAGTCCTTGTTTCCAGGGACCTGGAAGGACAGTGAGTGAATTCTCCTTGTGCTATAATGTGCTTAAAAAAAACATTTTTTCTAGGGACAGAAAACTGTAGGTAGGGAGAGTGTCAGTTTCTTTCACTGTGCAAGTCCTTGTTTCTAGGGACCTGGAAGGACAGTGAGTGAATTCTCCTTGTGCTATATTGTGCTTAAAAAAAACATTTTTTCTAGGGACAGAAAACTGTAGGTAGGGAGAGTGTCAGTTTCTTTCACTGTGCAAGTCCTTGTTTCCAGGGACCTGGAAGGACAGTGAGTGAATTCTCCTTGTGCTATATTGTGCTTAAAAAAAAAAATTTTTCTAGGGACAGAAAACTGTAGGTAGGGAGAGTGTCAGTTTCTTTCACTGTGCAAGTCCTTGTTTCCAGGGACCTGGAAGGACAGTGAGTGAATTCTCCTTGTGCTATATTGTGCTTAAAAAAAACATTTTTTCTAGGGACAGAAAACTGTAGGTAGGGAGAGTGTCATTTTCTTTCACTGTGCAAGTCCTTGTTTCCAGGGACCTGGAAGGACAGTGAGTGAATTCTCCTTGTGCTATATTGTGCTTAAAAAAAACATTTTTTCTAGGGACAGAAAACTGTAGGTAGGGAGAGTGTCAGTTTCTTTCACTGTGCAAGTCCTTGTTTCCAGGGACCTGGAAGGACAGTGAGTGAATTCTCCTTGTGCTATAGTGTGCTTAAAAAAAACATTTTTTCTAGGGACAGAAAACTGTAGGTAGGGAGAGTGTCAGTTTCTTTCACTGTGCAAGTCCTTGTTTCTAGGGACCTGGAAGGACAGTGAGTGAATTCTCCTTGTGCTATATTGTGCTTAAAAAAAACATTTTTTCTAGGGACAGAAAACTGTAGGTAGGGAGAGTGTCAGTTTCTTTCACTGTGCAAGTCCTTGTTTCCAGGGACCTGGAAGGACAGTGAGTGAATTCTCCTTGTGCTATATTGTGCTTAAAAAAAACATTTTTTCTAGGGACAGAAAACTGTAGGTAGGGAGAGTGTCAGTTTCTTTCACTGTGCAAGTCCTTGTTTCCAGGGACCTGGAAGGACAGTGAGTGAATTCTCCTTGTGCTATATTGTGCTTAAAAAAAACATTTTTTCTAGGGACAGAAAACTGTAGGTAGGGAGAGTGTCAGTTTCTTTCACTGTGCAAGTCCTTGTTTCCAGGGACCTGGAAGGACAGTGAGTGAATTCTCCTTGTGCTATATTGTGCTTAAAAAAAACATTTTTTCTAGGGACAGAAAACTGTAGGTAGGGAGAGTGTCAGTTTCTTTCACTGTGCAAGTCCTTGTTTCAAGGGACAGAGAAGGACACCTGAAGGTAGCCCTTATTGCTTTTTTCCCATCTCCCTGCAGGCCATCTATTAGAATGTCTGGAAGGCAAACAAGGAGAGGCAGACAGTCAGGAGGCAATAAAAGAGGGCAAGCAGGCTCTGTGTCTGGGGGCAACAGTGCTGGTCGTGGACGCGGTGCATTGTCATCAGCACATGGCCATGGGACACGCTTGTCCTTCTTTTCGGCAGCTGGACATGTTGAGCCACATCATGCCGAAGACTTGGTAGAGTGGATGACCAAGCCCTCCTCCTCCTCCTCATCCTCTCTCACCCAGGCTCAGGGTACTGGCAAAGCAGCTGCCAAAGCGTCCTCTTCCCTGGTATCAATGTCAGACTCATCATCAGTCACTCCTTCCCTAGACCAACCATGTCCTCCTGAGGAGTCCCCCGAACTGTTTGAGCACAGTGTTGGGTACATGCTCCAGGAGTAGGGATGAGCTTCGTGTTCGAGTCGAACATACGTTCGACTCGAACATCGGCTGTTCGATCGTTCGACGAAGATCGAACGATTTGGGCCGTTCGCGCCAAATTCGAGTGACGCGAACAGCCCACAATGCACTACGCCATCGCAGTGTCATCCAGGCGCTGTGATTAGCCAAGCATGCACTGTGACCCCGCATGCTTGGCCAATCACAGCGCCGGCAGCGAGGAGAGCAATGATTGGCCACAGGCAGGATGCCTGTGGCCAATTATTGCTGAGGGTGTTTAGTACACGCCCCACACTATAAAAGGCCGCCAGCACGGCGGCCTAGTGTAGTGTGTTCCGGAGCAGGGATAGAGCAGCATAGGCAGGGACAGTGACTTTTATTTCTTTCTTGCTTAACCTGGATTCCTTTAGTTTAGGGAAAGAGAAGGATAGGTAGGGAGAGTGTCAGTGTGTTTTGTGCTTGTGCTATATTGTGCTTAAAAAAAACATTTTTTCTAGGGACAGAAAACTGTAGGTAGGGAGAGTGTGTCAGTTTCTTTCACTGTCAAAGTCCTTGTTTCCAGGGACCTGGAAGGACAGTGAGTGAATTCTCCTTGTGCTAAATTGTGCTTAAAAAAAACATTTTTTCTAGGGACAGAAAACTGTAGGTAGGGAGAGTGTGTCAGTTTCTTTCACTGTCAAAGTCCTTGTTTCCAGGGACCTGGAAGGACAGTGAGTGAATTCTCCTTGTGCTAAATTGTGCTTAAAAAAAACATTTTTTTCTAGGGACAGAAAACTGTAGGTAGGGAGAGTGTGTCAGTTTCTTTCACTGTCAAAGTCCTTGTTTCCAGGGACCTGGAAGGACAGTGAGTGAATTCTCCTTGTGCTAAATTGTGCTTAAAAAAAACATTTTTTCTAGGGACAGAAAACTGTAGGTAGGGAGAGTGTGTCAGTTTCTTTCACTGTCAAAGTCCTTGTTTCCAGGGACCTGGAAGGACAGTGAGTGAATTCTCCTTGTGCTAAATTGTGCTTAAAAAAAACATTTTTTCTAGGGACAGAAAACTGTAGGTAGGGAGAGTGTGTCAGTTTCTTTCACTGTCAAAGTCCTTGTTTCCAGGGACCTGGAAGGACAGTGAGTGAATTCTCCTTGTGCTAAATTGTGCTTAAAAAAATTTTTTTTCTAGGGACAGAAAACTGTAGGTAGGGAGAGTGTGTCAGTTTCTTTCTCTGTCAAAGTCCTTGTTTCCAGGGACCTGGAAGGACAGTGAGTGAATTCTCCTTGTGCTAAATTGTGCTTAAAAAAAACATTTTTTCTAGGGACAGAAAACTGTAGGTAGGGAGAGTGTGTCAGTTTCTTTCACTGTCAAAGTCCTTGTTTCCAGGGACCTGGAAGGACAGTGAGTGAATTCTCCTTGTGCTAAATTGTGCTTAAAAAAAAACATTTTTTCTAGGGACAGAAAACTGTAGGTAGGGAGAGTGTGTCAGTTTCTTTCACTGTCAAAGTCCTTGTTTCCAGGGACCTGGAAGGACAGTGAGTGAATTCTCCTTGTGCTAAATTGTGCTTAAAAAAAACATTTTTTCTAGGGACAGAAAACTGTAGGTAGGGAGAGTGTGTCAGTTTCTTTCACTGTCAAAGTCCTTGTTTCCAGGGACCTGGAAGGACAGTGAGTGAATTCTCCTTGTGCTAAATTGTGCTTAAAAAAAACATTTTTTCTAGGGACAGAAAACTGTAGGTAGGGAGAGTGTGTCAGTTTCTTTCACTGTCAAAGTCCTTGTTTCCAGGGACCTGGAAGGACAGTGAGTGAATTCTCCTTGTGCTAAATTGTGCTTAAAAAAAACATTTTTTCTAGGGACAGAAAACTGTAGGTAGGGAGAGTGTCAGTTTCTTTCACTGTCAAAGTCCTTGTTTCCAGGGACCTGGAAGGACAGTGAGTGAATTCTCCTTGTGCTAAATTGTGCTTAAAAAAAACATTTTTTCTAGGGACAGAAAACTGTAGGTAGGGAGAGTGTGTCAGTTTCTTTCACTGTCAAAGTCCTTGTTTCCAGGGACCTGGAAGGACAGTGAGTGAATTCTCCTTGTGCTAAATTGTGCTTAAAAAAAACATTTTTTCTAGGGACAGAAAACTGTAGGTAGGGAGAGTGTGTCAGTTTCTTTCACTGTCAAAGTCCTTGTTTCCAGGGACCTGGAAGGACAGTGAGTGAATTCTCCTTGTGCTAAATTGTGCTTAAAAAAAAAATTTTTCTAGGGACAGAAAACTGTAGGTAGGGAGAGTGTGTCAGTTTCTTTCACTGTCAAAGTCCTTGTTTCCAGGGACCTGGAAGGACAGTGAGTGAATTCTCCTTGTGCTAAATTGTGCTTAAAAAAAACATTTTTTCTAGGGACAGAAAACTGTAGGTAGGGAGAGTGTGTCAGTTTCTTTCACTGTCAAAGTCCTTGTTTCCAGGGACCTGGAAGGACAGTGAGTGAATTCTCCTTGTGCTAAATTGTGCTTAAAAAAAACATTTTTTCTAGGGACAGAAAACTGTAGGTAGGGAGAGTGTGTCAGTTTCTTTCACTGTCAAAGTCCTTGTTTCCAGGGACCTGGAAGGACAGTGAGTGAATTCTCCTTGTGCTAAATTGTGCTTAAAAAAAACATTTTTTCTAGGGACAGAAAACTGTAGGTAGGGAGAGTGTGTCAGTTTCTTTCACTGTCAAAGTCCTTGTTTCCAGGGACCTGGAAGGACAGTGAGTGAATTCTCCTTGTGCTAAATTGTGCTTAAAAAAAAACATTTTTTCTAGGGACAGAAAACTGTAGGTAGGGAGAGTGTGTCAGTTTCTTTCACTGTCAAAGTCCTTGTTTCCAGGGACCTGGAAGGACAGTGAGTGAATTCTCCTTGTGCTAAATTGTGCTTAAAAAAAACATTTTTTCTAGGGACAGAAAACTGTAGGTAGGGAGAGTGTCAGTTTCTTTCACTGTGCAAGTCCTTGTTTCAAGGGACAGAGAAGGACACCTGAAGGTAGCCCTTATTGCTTTTTTCCCATCTCCCTGCAGGCCATCTATTAGAATGTCTGGAAGGCAAACAAGGAGAGGCAGACAGTCAGGAGGCAATAAAAGAGGGCAAGCAGGCTCTGTGTCTGGGGGCAACAGTGCTGGTCGTGGACGCGGTGCATTGTCATCAGCACATGGCCATGGGACACGCTTGTCCTTCTTTTCGGCAGCTGGACATGTTGAGCCACATCATGCCGAAGACTTGGTAGAGTGGATGACCAAGCCCTCCTCCTCCTCCTCATCCTCTCTCACCCAGGCTCAGGGTACTGGAAAAGCAGCTGCCAAAGCGTCCTCTTCCCTGGTATCAATGTCAGACTCATCATCAGTCACTCCTTCCCTAGACCCACCATGTCCTCCTCCTGAGGAGTCCCCCGAACTGTTTCAGCACAGTGTTGGGTACATGCTCCAGGAGGATGCCCATCGTTTCGAAGGGTCTGATGATGAAACCCAGCTAGAGGAAGGCAGTAGCGTGAGAGCAGACAGAGGGGATGCTCAAGAAGGACACCAATCTGGCAGTCATGTTCCAGCAGCTGCAGCATACTGCCAGATTGGCTCCAGTGATGAGGAGGGAGGTGATGATGAGGTCACTGACTCCACGTGGGTGCCTAATAGGAGAGAGGAGGAGGAGGAGGATGAGGAGGAGGCACATCTCCAACGAGGCAGGATGCCCTTTGGTGGCCAGCGTAAGGGCAGTACACCGACGGAATCACACCGCAGAGCTCCGCCTGTGCAGGGCGCTGCCTCTGCCCGTCATTCAAAAAGTTCTTTGGTGTGGGCCTTTTTTGAGGCTAGTGCATCAGATCGCACAGCTGCTGTTTGCAACATATGTCTCAAGCGTATATCGCGTGGCCAAAACATCAGCCGCTTGGGTACCACATGCCTGACCAGACATATGTTGACCTGCCATGCAGCTCGTTGGCAAGCCTACCTGAAAGACCCACACCAAAGAACAAAGCGGACCTCTCCTTGCACCGCATCAGCTGGGATCTCCAACCCCACTATAACTTCAGTCCTCTCTGAAACATGCACTGAGAGGAATGAAGGTGTAGAATTAGGTGTGTCACAGCCAAGTACTTGCGGCCACTCTGCTAGCAGTACACCGACGTCCGATTCTAGCAGGCAAATTTCCCTGCCCCAGCTGCTGGACCGTCGAAAGAAGTTCACTCCCAGCCATCCACATGCCCAGCGGTTGAATGCTAGCTTGGCTAAATTGCTAGCGCTTCAACTGCTGCCTTTTCAGTTGGTAGACTCGGCCCCCTTCCGTGAGTTTGTGCAATGTGCGGTTCCTCAGTGGCAGGTTCCCAAACGCCACTTTTTCTCACGGAAGGCTATTCCGGCTCTCTACCGGCATGTGGAAGGCAATGTCTTGGCCTCGCTGGACAGGGCGGTCAGCGGTAAGGTGCATATTACCGCTGACTCATGGTCCAGCAGGCATGGACAGGGACGTTACCTTTCTTTCACGGCCCATTGGGTCACTCTTTTGGCAGCTGGGAAGGATGCAGGACAAGGTGCAGTAGTGTTGGAGGTTGTCCCACCGCCACGCCTCCAAAATGCTACTACTGGTTGTGACACACCTCTCTCCTCCACCCCCTCCTCTTCTTCTTCCTCCATGGCCTCTTCCTGTGGTTTGTCCTATGAACCAGCGGTGCTCCGTAGCCGTTCACGGGGCTACGCAAGTACGCAGGCAAAAAGATGCCATGCCGTGCTTGCGCTGGTGTGTTTGGGGGACAGAAGCCACACTGGGGCAGAGGTCCTGTCTGCTCTGCAGGGCCAGGCCGAGAGGTGGTTGACGCCACGCCAGCTTAAGCCAGGAATGGTGGTTTGCGACAATGGCACCAACCTCCTCTCCGCCCTCCGACAGGGACAACTGACCCATGTGCCCTGTGTGGCTCACGTCCTTAACCTGGTGGTGCAGCGGTTCTTGGGCAGGTACCCGGGCTTACAGGATGTCCTGAGGCAGGCCAGGAAAGTCTGTGTGCATTTCCGCAGATCTTATAATGCCAGTGCTCGCCTGGCTGAGCTGCAAAAGGAGTTGAACCTGCCCAAGAACCGCCTTATATGTGACATGCCCACCAGGTGGAACTCAACGTTGGCCATGCTGCAGCGGCTGCACACGCAGCAGAGGGCCATCAATGAGTACCTGTGCGACTACGGCACCAGGACAGGGTCAGGGGAGCTTGTTTTTTTTTCTCCACGCCAGTGGGGCATGATCAGGGATGCATGCACTGTCCTGGCACCATTTGAGGAGGCCACGAGGATGGTGAGCAGTGACAGTGCATGCATCAGTGACACTGTACCTCTTGTCCACCTGTTGGAGCACACGCTGCGTGGAATAATGGACAGGGCACTTGAGGCAGAACAGAGGCAGGAAGAGGAGGACTTCCTTGCCTCTCAAGGCCCCCTTTACCCAGACAGTGTTCCTTCTGTCCCACCCATCGCACAGGAAGAGGAGGAGGAGGAGGAGGAGGATTGTGTCAGCATGGAGGTGGAGGCTGGCACTCAGCATCATCAGCAGCAGTCTTTTAGGGATGATTTACAGTCCCAAGAAACCAGTGGACTTGTACGTGGCTGGGAGGAGGTGGCTGCGGATCATGTCGTCCTTAGTGACCCAGAGGACTCCGGAGCGAATGCCTCAGCAAACCTACGCTGCATGGCCTCCCTGATCCTGCAAAGTCTGCGGAAGGATCCTCGTATTCTTCGGATCAAGGAGAGGGACCATTACTGGCTGGCCACTCTCCTTGATCCACGGTACAAGGGTAAGGTTGCGGACCTTATGTTACCGTCGCAGAGGGAGCAGAGGATGAGACAACTCCGGGAGGCCTTGCAGAAAGGTCTGTGCAACGCGTTCCCAGAGACTGGGAGGTTACAAACTCCTGGTCCTGGACAACGAGTTGCTGAGGCTTCGGCCAGTCAAAGAAGGAGCGGTGGGGAAGGTGGCCGTCTGACCGATGCGTTCAGACAATTCTTTAGTCCGCAGCCCCAAAGTATGATCGGTTCCAGCAACCATCGCCAGCGTCTGATAAACATGGTGCAGGAATATCTAGGGGCAAGGTCAGACTTGGACACCTTCCCCACCGAAAATCCTCTGGCTTACTGGGTCTTGAGGATGGATCACTGGCCAGAGCTTGCACAGTATGCAATTGAGCTACTGGCCTGTCCTGCATCCAGCGTTCTTTCGGAACGCACATTCAGTGCTGCTGGAGGATTTGTCACGGATCACAGGGTGCGCCTGTCCACCGACTCGGTTGATCGACTGACTTTCATCAAGATGAACCAGTCTTGGATCACCACCAGCTACCACACACCTGATGCTGATATAACAGACTAATTGATTTTAACATGTCACATCCCTTCAAGACTGATGCTGATGCTGAGTGCCTGTGCTGTTATGTTGACTGGCTATCCTCCTCCTCCGAGTCCTCAATGATACGATTGATGATGATAGCTTGGAAGATCATTTTTGTTTATGGGTGCCGCCACCAGTGGCTAAGGCCCAATTTTTCAGCCCCTGTTTTACAGGGGCGTGTAATTACAATTTTTTTAGCAATAATTTGCCATAGGGCTCATTGCTGTGCTCCAAGTACAGTATCTGTGAGGGGTTGGAGTGTTGTGGCACCAGTGCCTAAGGCCCAATTTTTCAGCCCCTGTTTAACAGGGGCGTGTCATTACAATTTTTGAAGCAATACTTTGCAACAGGGCTCATTGCTGTGCTCCAAGTACAGTATCTGTGAGGGGTTGTAGTGTTGTGCCACCAGTGCCTAAGGCCCAATTTTTCAGCCCCTGTTCAACAGGGGCATGCAATTACAATTCTTGATCTAATAATTCACAGCAGGGTCCATTGCTGCACCCACCAAGAGTAACTCTGAGGGCTTACAGTCTTGTGGCAACGCCACCACCACCACCACCACGAAAGGCCCAATTTTTCAGCCCCTGTTCAAAAGGGGCATGTAATTACAATTCTTGATCTAATAATTCACAGCAGGGCCCATTGCTGCACCCACCAAGAGTAACTGTCAGGGCTTACAGTGTTGTGGCACCAGCACCACCATCAAAGCCCCAATTTTTACTACCACTGTTCAACAATTATATGTAATTAAAATTCCTGATATAATAGTTGACAGCAGGGCGTTCCAGCACCAACCAAGAGTAACTGAGTGCTTACAGTGTTGTGCCAACACCAACATCTAAGGGGCCTATTTCTGCAGAGTATATACGGCAGGTCCCTACTTTCAAACATCCAACTTACAAACGACTCCTACTTGCAAACGAAAGAAGACAACAGGAAGTGAGAGGAAATCTACCCCTAGAAAGGAAAATTCTCTCCTGTAAGAATAAATATGGGAGAAAGGGGTCTCATCTGTACTGATGCTTTATCAGCAATCCTTGTTTCAAGAAAAACACCACATTTCAAAAACAGTTGTCATTGGGACGGAAAGTGAGGTGAAATGTTCTGAACAGGGGCACAGACAGCAAAACAAATGTTACAGGGGTGATAACCCTTACCTATGTTTCCCAAAAAGTTTAAAAATAGATTTTTGGGCTGGAGCTACACTTCAACAATGTACCTGTTCAAAATTACAAACAGATTCTACATAAGAACAAACCTACAGTCCCTGTCTTGTATGCACCGCCTGTATACGGCTGTTCAGAGTATATAGGGCCTTTTTTATTTTATGTGCGGGGTTCCCCTTAATATCCATACAAGACCCAAAGGGGCTGGTAATGGGCTGGGGTAGGGGGGGGGGTCATGGGGTAGCTATGCCATTTTTCTTAAAGAATTTCATCCATATTACCGGGACCAGACATTACATTAAAGCCGCAAGCAGTTTTAAATGGCTTTTTTTTCCTTTAGAAGTGTCATTTTGTGCAGGGACAGTTCTAAACACGGGAAACACGTGGCACTTCACAGGCATACTTTAGACACCCCCCAGGTACGATACTTAAAGGAATATTTGACTTTTTTTTTTTCACTTTATGCATCATTAAAATGACTGCTCCCGAAAAACGACCGTTTTTAAAACTTCTTTTTGCATTGATACATGTCCCCTGGTGCAGAACCCGGGTTCCCAAACCCTATTTATGACAATAACATGCATAATAGTTGTTATAATTAGCACTTTAGAATTCGAACGTTCGCATCCATTGTATTTAATAGGGTTCTAATGTTCGTTCGAACTTTCGGTCCGTTCGCGGGTTCTGGTGCGAACCGAACCCGGGGGTGTTCGGCTCATCACTATCCAGGAGGATGCCCAGCGTTTCGAAGGATCTGATGATGATACCCAGCTAGAGGAAGGCAGTAGCGTGAGAGCAGACAGAGGGGATGCTCAAGAAGGACACCAATCTGGCAGTCATGTTCCAGCAGCTGCAGCATACTGCCAGATTGGCTCCAGTGATGAGGAGGGAGGGGATGATGAGGTCACTGACTCCACGTGGGTGCCTAATAGGAGAGAGGAGGAGGAGGATGAGGAGGAGGCACATCTCCAACGAGACAGGATGCCCTTTGGTGGCCAGCGTAAGGGCAGTACACCGACGGAATCACACCGCAGAGCTCCGCCTGTGCAGGGCGCTGCCTCTGCCCGTCATTCAAAAAGTTCCTTGGTGTGGGCCTTTTTTGAGGCTAGTGCATCAGATCGCACAGCTGCTGTTTGCAACATATGTCTCAAGCGTATATCGCGTGGCCAAAACATCAGCCGCTTGGGTGCCACATGCCTGACCAGACATATGTTGACCTGCCATGCAGCTCGTTGGCAAGCCTACCTCAAAGACCCACACCAAAGAACAAAGCGGACCTCTCCTTGCACCGCATCAGCTGGGATCTCCAACCCCACTATAACTTCAGTCCTCTCAGAAACATGCACTGAGAGGAATGAAGGTGTAGAATTAGGTGTGTCACAGCCAAGTACTTGCGGCCACTCTGCTAGCAGTACACCGACGTCCGATTCTAGCAGGCAAATTTCCCTGCCCCAGCTGCTGGACCGTCAAAAGAAGTTCACTCCCAGCCATCCACATGCCCAGCGGTTGAATGCTAGCTTGGCTAAATTGCTAGCGCTTCAACTGCTGCCTTTTCAGTTGGTAGACTCGGCCCCCTTCCGTGAGTTTGTGCAATGTGCGGTTCCTCAGTGGCAGGTTCCCAAACGCCACTTTTTCTCACGGAAGGCTATTCCGGCACTCTACCGGCATGTGGAAGGCAATGTCTTGGCCTCGCTGGACAGGGCGGTCAGCGGTAAGGTGCATATTACCGCTGACTCATGGTCCAGCAGGCATGGACAGGGACGTTACCTTTCTTTCACGGCCCATTGGGTCACTCTTTTGGCAGCTGGGAAGGATGCAGGACAAGGTGCAGTAGTGTTGGAGGTTGTCCCACCGCCACGCCTCCAAAATGCTACTACTGGTTGTGACACACCTCTCTCCTCCACCCCCTCCTCTTCTTCTTCCTCCATGGCCTCTTCCTGTGGTTTGTCCTATGAACCAGCGGTGCTCCGTAGCCGTTCACGGGGCTACGCAAGTACGCAGGCAAAAAGATGCCATGCCGTGCTTGCGCTGGTGTGTTTGGGGGACAGAAGCCACACTGGGGCAGAGGTCCTGTCTGCTTTGCAGGGCCAGGCCGAGAGGTGGTTGACGCCACGCCAGCTTAAGCCAGGAATGGTGGTTTGCGACAATGGCACCAACCTCCTCTCCGCCCTCCGACAGGGACAACTGACCCATGTGCCCTGTGTGGCTCACGTCCTTAACCTGGTGGTGCAGCGGTTCTTGGGCAGGTACACGGGCTTACAGGATGTCCTGAGGCAGGCCAGGAAAGTCTGTGTGCATTTCCGCAGATCTTATAATGCCAGTGCTCGCCTGGCTGAGCTGCAAAAGGAGTTGAACCTGCCCAAGAACCGCCTTATATGTGACATGCCCACCAGGTGGAACTCAACGTTGGCCATGCTGCAGCGGCTGCACACGCAGCAGAGGGCCATCAATGAGTACCTGTGCGACTACGGCACCAGGACAGGGTCAGGGGAGCTTGGTTTTTTTTCTCCACGCCAGTGGGGCATGATCAGGGATGCATGCACTGTCCTGGCACCATTTGAGGAGGCCACGAGGATGGTGAGCAGTGACAGTGCATGCATCAGTGACACTGTACCTCTTGTCCACCTGTTGGAGCAAACGCTGCGTGGAATAATGGACAGGGCACTTGAGGCAGAACAGAGGCAGGAAGAGGAGGACTTCCTTGCCTCTCAAGGCCCCCTTTACCCAGACAGTGTTCCTTCTGTCCCACCCATCGCACAGGAAGAGGAGGAGGAGGAGGATTGTGTCAGCATGGAGGTGGAGGCTGGCACTCAGCATCATCAGCAGCAGTCTTTTAGGGATGATTTACAGTCCCAAGAAACCAGTGGACTTGTACGTGGCTGGGAGGAGGTGGCTGCGGATCATGTCGTCCTTAGTGACCCAGAGGACTCCGGACCGAATGCCTCAGCTAACCTACGCTGCATGGCCTCCCTGATCCTGCAAAGTCTGCGGAAGGATCCTCGTATTCTTCGGATCAAGGAGAGGGACCATTACTGGCTGGCCACTCTCCTTGATCCACGGTACAAGGGTAAGGTTGCGGACCTTATGTTACCGTCGCAGAGGGAGCAGAGGATGAGACAACTCCGGGAGGCCTTGCAGAAAGGTCTGTGCAACGCGTTCCCAGAGACTGGGAGGTTACAAACTCCTGGTCCTGGACAACGAGTTGCTGAGGCTTCGGCCAGTCAAAGAAGGAGCGGTGGGGAAGGTGGCCGTCTGACCGATGCGTTCAGACAATTCTTTAGTCCGCAGCCCCAAAGTATGATCAGTTCCAGCAACCATCGCCAGCGTCTGATAAACATGGTGCAGGAATATCTAGGGGCAAGGTCAGACTTGGACACCTTCCCCACCGAAAATCCTCTGGCTTACTGGGTCTTGAGGATGGATCACTGGCCAGAGCTTGCACAGTATGCAATTGAGCTACTGGCCTGTCCTGCATCCAGCGTTCTTTCGGAACGCACATTCAGTGCTGCTGGAGGATTTGTCACGGATCACAGGGTGCGCCTGTCCACCGACTTGGTTGATCGACTGACTTTCATCAAGATGAACCAGTCTTGGATCACCACCAGCTACCACACACCTGATGCTGATATAACAGACTAATTGATTTTAACATGTCACATCCCTTCAAGACTGATGCTGATGCTGAGTGCCTGTGCTGTTATGTTGACTGGCTATCCTCCTCCTCCGAGTCCTCAATGATACGATTGATGATGATAGCTTGGAAGATCATTTTTGTTTATGGGTGCCGCCACCAGTGGCTAAGGCCCAATTTTTCAGCCCCTGTTTAACAGGGGCGTGTAATTACAATTTTTGAAGCAATACTTTGCAACAGGGCTCATTGCTGTGCTCCAAGTACAGTATCTGTGAGGGGTTGCAGTGTTGTGCCACCAGTGCCTAAGGCCCAATTTTTCAGCCCCTGTTCAACAGGGGCATGTAATTACAATTCTTGATCTAATAATTCACAGCAGGGCCCATTGCTGCACCCACCAAGAGTAACTCTGAGGCCTTACAGTGTTGTGGCAACGCCACCACCACCACCACCACGAAAGGCCCAATTTTTCAGCCCCTGTTCAAAAGGTGCATGTAATTACAATTCTTGATCTAATAATTCACAGCAGGGCCCATTCCTGCACCCACCAAGAGTAACTCTGAGGGCTTACAGTGTTGTGGCAACACCACCACCACGAAAGGCCCAATTTTTCAGCCCCTGTTCAACAGGGGCATGCAATTACAATTCTTGATCTAATAATTCACAGCAGGGCCCATTGCTGCACCCACCAAGAGTAACTGTCAGGGCTTACAGTGTTGTGGCACCAGCACCACCATCAAAGGCCCAATTTTTACTACCACTGTTCAACAATTATATGTAATTACAATTCCTGATATAATAGTTGACAGCAGGGCGTTCCAGCACCAACCAAGAGTAACTGTGAGTGCTTACAGTGTTGTGCCAACACCAACAACTAAGGGGCCTATTTCTGCAGAGTATATACGGCAGGTCCCTACTTTCAAACATCCAACTTACAAACGACTCTTACTTGCAAACGCAAGAAGACAACAGGAAGTGAGAGGAAATCTACCCCTAGGAAGGAAAATTCTCTCCTGTAAGAATTAATATGGTAGAAAGGTGTCTCCTCTGTACTGATGCTTTATCACCAATCCTTGTTTCAAGAAAAACACCACATTTCAAAAACAGTTGTCATTGGGACGGAAAGTGAGGTGAAATGTTCTGAACAGGGGCACAGACAGCAAAACAAATGTTACAGGGGTGATAACCCTTACCTATGTTTTCCAAAAAGTTTAAAAATAGATTTTTGGGCTGGAGCTACACTTAAACAATGTACCTGTTCAAAATTACAAACAGATTCTACATAAGAACAAACCTACAGTCCCTGTCTTGTATGCACCGCCTGTATACGGCTGTTCAGAGTATATAGGGCCTTTTTTATTTTGTGTGCGGTGTTCCCCTTAATATCCATACAAGACCCAAAGGGGCTGGTAATGGGCTGGGGTAGGGGGGGGGGGGTCATGGGGTAGCTATGCCATTTTTCTTAAAGATTTTCATCCATATTACCGGGACCAGACATTACATTAAAGCCGCAAGCAGTTTTAAATGGCTTTTTTTTCCTTTAGAAGTGTCATTTTGTGCAGGGACAGTTCTAAACACGGGAAACACGTGGCACTTCACAGGCATACTTTAGACACCCCCCAGGTACGATATTTAAAGGAATATTTGACTTTTTTTTTTTCACTTTATGCATCATTAAAATGACTGTTCCCGAAAAACGACCATTTTTAAAACTTCTTTTTGCATTGATACATGTCCCCTGGTGCAGAACCCGGGTTCCCAAACCCTTTTTAGGACAATAACATGCATAATAGTTGTTATAATTAGCACTTTAGAATTCGAACGTTCGCATCCATTGTATTTAATAGGGTTCTAATGTTCGTACGAACTTTCGGTCCGTTCGCGGGTTCTGGTGCGAACCGAACCCGGGGGTGTTCGGCTCATCACTACACACAATGAACAGGTCTTCTAGAAGCTGGAATTCATTAGCATTACACTAGGCAAACAGGTGTTTGAGGCTGAACACCTCAGTATCTCTCAATTAACCTGTTAAGTTCAGAATAAGACAATATTGTGGACTAATATTACTATTTCAATTTCAAGCAATCCAAGCCATATTCTTAATGTCCATGGTTTCCTGGCTCACCCTGTGTCCAACGTGACCCTCCTGTCACAGTCATGTTTTCAGGCTTTCCATCATTTTGCACAGGTGATTTGATCAGTTTCACTGCCTTAGTAATTACCACAGCCGTTTCATCTGAGTGAAATCCTGAAAACATGACCTGTTGGGGCGCCTTGAGAAATGGAGTTGAGAAACACTGATCTAGAGGCCTAATGGTGACCTCCAGAGTCAGGGAGAGCTGACATCCTTCTGTGTAGAGTAGGGACGAGCTTCGAGTTCGAGTTGAACATTGCCTGTTCGCCCGTTCGCCGAACAGCGAACAAATTGGGGTGTTCGCGGCAAATTCGAAAAGTCTATGGGAGAAATCTAAAGTGCTAATTATAAAGGCTTATATGCAAGTTATTGTCATAAAAAGTGTTTGGGGACCGGGGTCCTGCCCCAGGGGACATGTATCGATGCAAAAAAAAGTTTTAAAAACGGCCGTTTTTTCGGGAGCAGTGATTTTAATAATGCTTAAAGTGAAACAATGAAAGTGAAATATTCCTTTAAATTTCGTACCTGGGGGGTGCGTATGATATGCATGTAAAGTGGCGCATGTTTCCCGTGCTTAGAACTGTCCCTGCACAAAGTGTCATTTTTGAAGGAAAAAAAGTCATTTAAAACTCACTTGCGGCTATTAATGAATTGTCGGCTCCCGGCAATACATAGAAAAGTCATTGATAAAAATAAAAAAAAAGCATGGGGGTCCCCCAGAATTCAATTACCAGGCCCTTCAGGTCTGGAATGGATATTAAGGGGAACCCCGCCACAATTTTTTTTAAAAAATGGCGTGCGGTTCCCCCTAAATATCCATACCAGGCCCTTCAGGTCTGGCATGGATTTTAAGGGGAACTCCACGCCAAATTTAAAAAAAAATGGCGTGGAGTCCCCCCAAAAATCCATACCAGACCCTTATCCGAGCACGCAACCTGGCAGGCCACAGGAAAAGAGGGGGGGACGAGAGAGCGCCCCCTCCTGAACCGTACCAGGCCACATGCCCTCAACAAGGGGAGGATGTCCCCATGTTGATGGGGACAAGGGCCTCATTCCCACAACCCTTGCCCGGTGGTTGTGGGGGTCTGCGGGCGGGGGGCTTATCGGAATCTGGAAGACCCCTTTAACAAAGGGGACCCCCAGATAACGGCCCCCCCTATGTGAATTGGTAAGGGGTACATTGTACCCCTACCATTTCACGAAGAAAGTGTCAAAAAATGTAAAAAAAAACACACACCTTGGAAAAGTCCTTTATTAAAAAAAAACAAAAAACATTCCAACGGTGAAATCCAGTGTCCCGCGGCGATCTGATGTCCAGCGCTGTCCGTCATTGGCTGAGCCTGAGCGGACCTGATGGGGAACTTCCTCCGCAGTCTATTACATGTATAGACCCGCCCCTTCTAAAGTTCCCCATCAGGTCCGCTCAGCCAATGACTTGGTGTAAGGCTGGGGACCTGATGCGGAACATGAGAAGGGGCGGGTCTATACATGTATTACACAGTGAGGGAAGTTCCCCATCAGGTCCGCCCCCTCGGTATGTCAGACCGCGCCTACGTCATTGGCTGAGCGGACCTGATGGGGAACTTTAGAAGGGGCGGGTCTATACATTTAAAACACAGCGGAGGAAGTTCGCCATGAGGTCCGCACAGGCACAACCAATGACGGACAGCGCTGGACATCGGGATCGCCGCGGGACACTGGATTTCACCGCTGGAATGTTTTTTTTTTAAATTATGTTTTATTTTTTAATAAAGGACTTTTCCAAGGTGTGTGTGTTGTTTTTTACATTTTTTGACACTTTCTTCGTGAAATGGTAGGGGTACAATGTACTCCTTACCAATTCACATAGGGGGGGGGCGGGATCTGGGGGTCCCCATTGTTAAAGGGGTCTTCCAGATTCCGATAAGCCCCCCGCCCGCAGACCCCCACAACCACCGGGCAAGGGTTGTGGGGATGAGGCCCTTGTCCCCATCAACATGGGAACATCCTCCCCATGTTGAGGGCATGTGGCCTGGTACGGTTCAGGAGGGAGGGGGGGGCGCTCTCTCGTCCCCCCCTCTTCCCCTGCGGCCTGCCAGGTTGCGTGCTCGGATAAGGGTCTGGTATGGATTTTTGGGGGGACGCCACGCCATTTTTTTTTAAATTTGGGGTGGAGTTCCCCTTAAAATCCATGCCAGATCTGAAGGGCCTGGTATGGATATTTGGGGGAACCCCACGCCATTTTTTTTTTAAATTTGCGGCGGGGTTCCCCTTAATATCTATACCAGACCTGAAGGGCCTGGTAATTGAATTCTGGGGGACCCCCACGCTTTTTTTTTTTTTTATCAATGACTTTTCTATGTATTGCCAGGAGCCGACAATTCATTAATAGCCGCGAGTGAGTTTTAAATGACTTTTTTTCCTTCAAAAATGACATTTTTTGCAGGGACAGTTCTAAGCACGGGAAACATGCGCCACTTTACATGCATATCATACACACCCCCCAGGTACGAAATTTAAAGGAATATTTCACTTTTGTTGTTTCATTTTAAGCATTATTAAAATCACTGCTCCCGAAAAAACTGCCGTTTTTAAAACTTTTTTTTGCATTGATACATGTCCCCTGGGGCAGGACCCCGGTCCCCAAACACTTTTTAGGACAATAACTTGCATATTAGCCTTTATAATTAACACTTTAGATTTTGAACGTTCGAGTCCATTGTATTTAATAGGGTTCTAAAGTTCAAACAAACATTCTGTCTGTTCGCAGGTTCTGGTGCGAACCGAACCGGGGGGTGTTCGGCTCATCCCTGGTGTAGAGTGGGTTACAAGGCATGGTGGGTGTAATGCAAGCTGAAGTGATGGGCGCCAGACACTTTTTGAATGCAAAGAGATTTATTGTCTCTTGAACAAGAACTGTGGGAGAGAGGGTTAGGGCCAGGACACCCTTAAGTAGATGCAATGACAATTGGCAGACTCAGAGACTTCTATTAGTAGACAGCTATAAAGTGGAAGGCCTCCAGCCGGACACCACTTCTGTTTAGGTAGGACCGCTGTCTCCTATGGCAACAAATCTTGTAACAATCACTAACGGTAGTTGTATTTAACTATTGGTGACAACTGTCTCTCCAAAGTATAACTATGTTCAATAGAAGGCCTAAGTAAAGTTATTGATTTAAGGGTCCGAGCAGGCGCTCTCTCACCCTAACTGGACCGACTCCTGTCCGGTTCCTCCGCTACTGTGAGTGGCGTCACAGTGGTCCACGATGCACCGAGTCTTTGGTCCTTCAGAAGATGATGGCACCTCAGGTGGAACGGATGCTCTGCAGACTCCCCAGCGGAACGGAAGCTCTCTGGAACAGGAACGCGAGAACCAGGCTTCAGGCCTAGCGCGCGCCGCAGGTGAGTGCAGGAGATCCTCTTGCAAGGAGGGCGGCATTCCAAGAGAAAGAAACGAGCCCCGCCCTTCTCTTTTAAAGTCCACCCCAGCAGTCCTTGCGCGGGGAATGGCACCCTGGGTGCCGCAAAGCATCCCGGGAAATGTAGTCCTGCGGGTAAAACGACACCCCGCTACATATATATAAGCTATTCTGATGTATGTACTATATTCTATATACTCTATGTAATGTACATTCTATTCTTTTAGCACATGTATAATTTATTTGCATTGCAGGTCAGTGACCATACCTGAACCTTGTAGCTCTCCTACAACTTGTGTCTATTTACCCTATATCTGTACTATATCCACTGGAGCAATTACATTTCGCAGAGTAGAGTAGGGACTGGCCAGAGAGGGATTACTTAGATGCAGCTGGCAAGCTTAAACATGTATTGCAATGTATGTAAACAAAAAAAAAAATACCTGTTTTTGTGCATGTTTTTTAGATACATTTTGTATAAGCTATTTGGATTTGAGCACAGGTATATCCTTTTTTGGGGCCAGGGTCAGGCCATAGGAGACCTTTTCGGCAACTGAGTTGAGTTGAGTTGAGAGGTATCTTACCCCGAAGGGTCCCAACTAATGTATAGAAGATGTGGTCGATGGAAAGGTTGTGTTCCCAGGAGCAGGCACTCCCCAAATCCACTAGCACAAGCCTAAAGTCTATGGTGCCTAAGGGGCAGTTTGGGGCAATGTCACTGCAGTCTCTTCTGCTTGTAGCGCTAGTAGGCCTATTTCAATGCGTTTTCAATTTTGCAGAAATTCACTACAGACCATTTAACATGGTTTCCTATGGGTCACGTTTACAACTGTGCGTTTTCCACTGATGCATTTTTTTGGAAAGGGTCAGGAACATTTTTTGGTTCCATAGACTTTAATGGAAACGCATCAAAAACTTGTGTGTGAAAAAAAGCAAAACGCCAGAAAAACACATCAACCACGACCTGCATAGGTGTGAACCAGGCCTTAGTGTCATGAATCATGCAATAGTATTGTGGTAGACCAGTGCTTAGGCCAGTCATTATCAACCAGGGTTCACTGGAACTCTAGGGTTCCTCAAGAGGTGGCTAGGGGTTTCTTGTGCTGTGACTTACTTACCTTCCATCTGATGGTTCTACATAGTTCCAGGTCCAAGGCCACTTAGCTGGACCAGAAGCATGTAAGGGCGGCATTCTGACCACCATTGTAAGGAAGCATTCTTCCCACTGACCACCACCAATGTAAGGGATTATTGTTCAATGATCCCCAGATGACTAAATTGAACAGAGGTTCCCTGAGAGCTTGTAGGTGGTGTGCAGCGTAGTGTAGGGTGACCAGACGTCCCTGATTTCCGGGGACAGTACCTGGACTGACACTGTCCGCGATCCACGTCTGTCCCCGGATTGCAGGGCCGATTCTGGGCAGGCAGTGGGCCGGGGGCTGCATTGGCTGTTCCAGCTCTGCGCACTTGTGGCATGTGCAGTAATACTCGCAGAGGAGTTGGAGAGGGAGAGCTGGAGCGGCTCCAGCTGCCACTTCTCCTCCGCATTTGTCTGCTAAAGTAGAACCACCGGCTACGATCCCGGGGACACATGACTGCCCTCTCCCAGCATCCCGACCCTCTTCTCCTACCTCTGCTCCCTTCTCCCATCAGTCTCTCGGTAGCGGCAGTAAATGGGGAGAGATCAGAGCAGTGTTCCTCCCTTCCCCTCCCTCCTGGATGATGTACAGGAAAGAATTATGGGTAATGTAGTCCAGAGGGGCAGGATTGCATTGAAAATGAATGGAGCTACAAGGAGGAGGTGAGTTTGTGTTATAAAATTTTATTAAGTAATTTTTCTCCTTCAATGATGGGCACTGATGAGTTTGCACTGATAGGCTACACTAATAGGCACTGATGAGGTGGCACTGATAGGCTGCACTGATGGGCACTGATGAGTTGGCACTGATAGGCTGCACTGATGGGCACTAATGAGGCAGCACTGATGAGGTGGCACTGATAGGCTGCACTGATGAGGTGGCACTGATGAGGCAGCACAGATGGGCACTCATGAGGCAGCACTGATGAGGTGGCACTAATGGGCACTCATGAGGAGGCACTGATGGGCACCAATAGGCAGCTCTTATGGGCAATGATGGGCACTCATGAGGTGGTAGTGATGGGCACTTATGAGGCAGCACTGATTGGCACTGATAGGCTGCACTGATGGGCACTGATGAGGTGGCACTGATGGGCACTGATGAACACTGATGGGCACTCATGAGACAGCACTGATGAGGTGGCACTGATGAGGCAGCACTGATGGGCACTCATGAGGCAGCACTGAGGAGGTGGCACTGATGAGATGGCACTGATGAGGTGGCACTGATAGGCACTCGTGAGGCAGCACTGATGAGGTGGCACTGATGGGCACTCATTAGGCAGCACCGATGGGCACTGATGAGGTGGCACTGATAGGCTGCACTGATGAGATGGCACTGATGGGCACTCAGGCAGCACTGATGAGGTGGCACGGATGGGCACTGATGAGATGGCACTGATAGGCTGCACTGATGGGTAATTAAGAGGCAGCACTGATGATATGGCACTTATGGGCACTGATGGGCACTCATGAAGCATCACTAATGAGGTGGCACTGATGGCCACTCATGAGGCAGCACTGATGATGTGGCACTGATGGGCACTGATGAGGCAGCACTGATGGGCACTCATGAGGCAGCACTGATGAGGTGGCACTGATGGGGCAGCACTGATGAAGTGGCACTGGTGTGCGCTGATGAGGCTGCGCTGATGGGCACTGATGAGGCTTCGCTGATGGGCACTGGTGAGGCAGCACTGGTGTGCACTGATGAGGCTGAGCTGATGAGCACTGGTGAGTATAATACACTTTTCAAATGTGCTTTAAAATGCATGGCTTTCCCTTTTACGAACAAGAAAATAATGACGTTATGCGGTTGGGCTGGTATAATAATGCTATGGGACTGGTATGAAATGTTTTCCAGAAATAACGTATATATCATACAATCATTCCATAAACACACCACATACACTTCATATATCATTTGAGGAAAATATGCTTATAAAATAGTTTACTATTTGCCCCCAAAAAATAAAAAATGTCCCCAGTTTAAAAATCTGGTCACCTTAGCGTAGTGCGATGGCTCACACAGTCAGGTGCAATAGAAACCCTGTATTAAAGTAATACAGTTCACAACAGCCCAAAGGGACGCCTGCCCAACCGGGTACACTCACAGTTTCTGACAATGTGCCGAAATCAGGAATCAGCCACGTTGACAGCTTCTGTTAAGAGCGGAATGTGGCCTGGCCATCTCGTGCCCAAGCGTGATGAGGTCTAAAGGGGTTGCGACCCTAACACTTTTCCTCCTCGTCAGGAACCTTTCCCTCCTGCTGGTACTGTCCCTAACAGGCTGGGGGACTTTTCCCTACAGTAAGGTGACCAGATTTTTAAAATTAAATCATATTTTTTTTTTAAAAGTAACGACGGCAATCAGCGACTCTCTGCCCATCGCCGCCGCCGCCGCCCACCACACAGCCTGTCAAGTCTCACTCTCCGGACCCCGGCTACTACTGGGTGGGGAGCGGAGGAAGATCACTCCGCGAGGGAAGGCAAGGAGATAAGCAGGCAGGCGGCTGCCCGGGACTTGAGCCAAGGCAGAAGAACATGGGAGAGGAGCGGAATGGGCACCCGAAACTGAAGAAACATTCCCTCCACTCCGACCAACACATGATCATCAGAAAGGGGCACAGAGAATGGAAAAAAATACACCCCCCTAAGCTAGTAGGAGCGGCGGAGCGGGGGGGGGGGGGGTGTAATTCAGACTTTTTTTAATTCTGCACTGACTGTCTTTGAAATTGCCCCGGCCCCTGTTCAAATCCAATCCGGGGACAAAACCAGGGACAGACTTGGTCCGGGGACAGTGTCCTCAATCCGGGGACTGTCCCTTGAAACCGGGGATGTCTGGTCACCCTACCCTACAGTGCCAACTTGCAAAAACATACCAAACCTAGGAGCCAGGGCCTTACATGGGATCTTCCTGACCCATAGGTGTGCGCACAGGGTGTGCTAGGTGTGCCCAGGCACACCCTTATCACTCTGTGCAGCATAGATTCCCCCTACTGCCTTAGCTCCCCCCCCCTTCCTCCCTCACCGCTGCTGGCTTCCCTCCTGTCCTCTACTGGCGGCTGTTGCTGCAGGGATGTTTTAGGGGGAAGGGGCCGGTAAATATGTAATTTACAGACCCCTTCCCTTTTTGAATGAACACAGTGAGCGATCAGTAGTGTGTGTTTGAGCTTTGGGTTGCACACCCTAATGCAATGGGCTGCGCACACCTATGTCCTGACCCAAGACGGCTGCCAGAGTCACATGGGGCAGCAGCATCCAATAGGGTGCTTCGTCAGTGACCCAGAAAACCATAGAGGAACTGTGTTCTTCTTGACTTCCTCTCCAGCTGCGGTGGAGCGCTGCCTGCAGTGAGGAAGGTGGACTGCACCTGCCTACAAGCTGAACATTTTTTTTACGGGTTCCTCCTGGGTAAAAATGGAGAGGTAGATTTTAAACGTGTCAGTAGGCCGAGTTCGGACACTTTAGGGTAAAACAAGCAGTTACAAAAATTGAAGCAAGAATAAAGCATGGAGGTGACCAAAAATTAAGGAAAGAAAAGAAAAAGTGAAAAACCTTGCAAGACCTTAACCAATTCAGGCCCGGGCCAATTCTGACACTTCCCTCCTACATGTAAAAATCAGAATTTTTTTGCAAGAAAATTACTCAGAACCCCTAAACACTATATATATATGTTTTTTTAGCAAAGACCCTAGAGAATACAATGGCGGTCATTGCAACTTTTTATCTCGCACGGTACTTGCGCAGCAATTTTTCAAACGCGTTTTTTTGGGGAAAAAAAACAGTTTCATGCTTTAAAAAAAAAAACAGTAAAGTTAGCCCCATTTTTTTGCATAATGTGAAAGATGAAGTTACACCGAGTAAATAGATACCTAACATGTCACGCTTCAAATTTGCACACGCTCGTGGAATGGCGCCAAACTTCGGTACTTAAAAATCCCCATAGGCGACGCTTTAATTTTTTTTACTGGCTAAATTTTTTTAATTACAGAGGAGGTCTAGGGCTAGAATTATTGCTCTCGCTCTAACGTTCGTGGCGACACCTCACATGTGTGGTTTAAACACCGTTTTCATAAGTGGGCGGGACTTGCGTATGCGTTCGCTTCTGCATGCAAGCACACAGGGGCGGGGGCACTGTAAAAAATTTTTTTATTTTTTTATTGTTCATTTTTTTTGTTGACACTTAACATTTTTTTATCACTTTTATTCCTATTACAAGGAATGTAAACATCCCTTGTAATGGGAATATGACATGACAGGTCCTCTTTACAGTGAGATATGGGGGGGGGGGGGGGGGGGGGGGGGGTCAATAAGACCTCACATCTCATCTTTAGGCTTGGAAGCCTAAAAAAAAAACAAAAAAAAAACGATCACTGCTTCAAAGCCGAAGCGGCGCAGTTTTTTTGAATGCAGAGGCCGGGTGTGATGTCATAACATCGCGCCCGGCCTCCGACGATCATAGAGACTCCGGCGACCATCTGGTCCGCCGGAAATCTCTGTGATCAGCATCCGGGGCTGGCGGATCCTGTCACCGACTCACCGATCCAACAGGGGAGTCGGTAGAAGCACCGGAGGGCGGCGGGAGGGGGGGTACGTCCCCTTCCGCTGCTCGTAAGAACAATCAAGCGGCGGAACAGCCGCTATGATCATTCTCATGGTGTAGGGAACCGCCGGCTGAAACCGGCAATATCTGAATGATGCCTGTAGCTGCACTAGGGTGATTACATTTCCAAACTACCATTCAGGGACACCCCCCTTCCTAAAAATCAGCTTGTGCTGTAACGAATCACAGTACAGTGATTGGACACAAGAGGCGGGATTTATGATTTCTCCAATCACAAGCAGGGGGCGGGGATTGTGCTCCTCCAGGCATTCCCGGCCAGGACAAGTACTGTCAGTGAGTAAAGCGGTGATGTGGCGGCCTTTTTTGGGGGCATCAGATTGGCCTGGGGGGTTGGCTGTGTCAGGCCTCGTACACACGGCCGATTTTCTCGGCAAGAACCAGCAAGAAACTTGCTGGCAGAGAGGTCTTGCCGAGTAAATCGGTCGTGTGTACGCGGCTATCGGGTTTCTCGTCGAGAAAACCGACAAGAAACCTCGACGAGAAAATAGAGAACCTGCTCTCTATTTTCTCGTCGAGATTCTCCTCGGCATGTTTCTCGACGAGAAAAGTGAGTGTGTGTACACTTACCTGTCCTCCCCGAAGCCCGCGCATGTTCGAAATGAATTCGACGCATGCGCGGTAGCTTCCTAGGCATACGTAGGGTATACCAAGATGGCGGCGACGGCATCGAATGTGACGAGCGCATGCTCGTCGTAGTCGATGACGTCACCGCGTACGCTCCATTCAAAGAACCGCGGGTTCTTTGAAACGAGCGTGTGTACACTCGGCCGGGACAAGTTTCTTGTCCAAGAATCTCGTTGAAAAAAAACGACATGTTTTTTTCAACGAGAATCTTGGCCGTGTGTACGAGGGCTCAGTTTCATTCCGGGACACTGTATTGTCCTGGAATGAATGTGCCCGGGACAGACCTGCAAAATGCGGGACTGTCCCGGGCAATCCGGGACACGTGGTCACCCTAAGCTGCACCCATCATTCAGATATACCCCCCACAAAGCCCGAGGACGTCATATGACGTCCTGTGGGCCTGAAGTAGTTAATTCCAAGTTAGATTTTCAAATTTGATTGGAATGTACCTTTAAATGTTCCAATCCTTTCACTTTTACTTCTATAATGGGGCCTCCAAGATCTGATACCTATGAGCCTCCGACAACCTCTCCACCTGATTATGTCGTTTCAGCCTCTGCTCTTTCTGCCCGGCCCCCCTAAAGTTTGTTAATACACCCCGCATCATAAACCCAACCTATAAAATTTATATGCAGCCGCCGCCGCCGCCGCACTGTGTACCTATTTTGTACAGTTCTGCCAGCAGCTGGAATCCATCTAGAAGAGGTCAGGAGAGGTTAACATTCATGTCATAACCCTATTACTGATCAATTGCTCTCAGTCTGTTCCATTCTGTAGCCGGTAATTGTGTTTGCTGAGATGAATTTGAGTAGATGAAGAACTACAAGTCCTTTGGATCTATCAATGTCCCCCCTAGACCATATGGCTGTTTTTACCCTGAAAAGCCAGCAATCATTTTTTTTTCTCCTTGGGATCTAGTACATAACTGTCAAATCAAAGTTGGAAAATACACACTATATTACCAAAAGTATTGGGACGCCTGCCTTTACACGCACATGAACTTTAATGGCGTCCCAGTCTGAGGCCTCGTACACACGACCGAGAATCTCGTCAAGAGAAAACACGTCGTTTTTCTTGACGAGATTCTTGGACAAGAAACTTGTCCCGGCCGAGTGTACAGACGCTCCATTCAAAGAAGCCGCGGTTCTTTGAATGGAGCGAACGTGGTGACGTCATCGACTACGACGAGCGTGCGCTCGTCACATTCGATGCCGTCGCCGCCATCTTGCTACACCCTACCTATGTCTAGGAAGCTACCGCGCATGCGTCGAAGTCATTTCGAGCATGCGCGGGTTTCCACGGCGAAAGGTAAGTGTACACACACACACTTTTCTCATCGAGAAACATGCTGATGAGAATCTCGACGAGAAAATAGAGAGCAGGTTCTCTATTTTTCTCGTCGAGATTCTTGTCGGTTTTCTTGACGAGAAAACTGATAGCCGCGTACACACGACCAATTTACTTGGCAAGAAAGCTCTGCCAGCAAGTTTCTTGCTGGTTCTTGCCGAGAAACTCGGTTGTGTGAACAAGGCTTTAGTCCGTAGGGTTCAATATTGAGTTGGCCCCGCCCTGTGCATCTATAACAGCTTCAACTCTTCTTGGAAGGCCGGCCACAAGGTCTAAGGGCTCTTTCACACGGAGGTCCGTTCAGGTCCGCCTGTCAGTTTTTTAGGCGGACCTGAAACGGATCCTCCATGTACCCCTATGGAAGCACGGATGTCAGCGGAGACATGTCCGCTGACATCCGCTCCGCTCCGCTCCGCCAAAGTGTGACGGAGGAAAACCCTATTTTTTCTTCCGTCGGCGGAGCGGATCGGATGACAACGGACTCTACGGTCCGTCGTCATCCGATTCCCCATAGGGGAGAGCGGCGCTCTGACAGGGCGGTCCCTGCACAGTGTGCGGGGACCGCCCAGTCATCCGTCGGCTCAGCAGGGATCAACGGAGCGATCCCCGCTGAGCAAGCGGAGCTTCACGGGGCGGATCTGCACGGATCCGCCCCGTGTGAAAGGGGCCTAAGAGTGTGCCGCTCTCTTTCACAAACTACCTGATGACACACCCAAAAAAATCTGTAAAATTGATTAATTATATATTGCTGGCGGCGAGAATCACAGTCGCTAGGCACTGGAGACAGTCGGCAATTCCTCTTGACCAGGTTAAAAGTAAACTCAACTGGATTATGATTAATGATAAACTCTCCGATCAGGGATGAGCCGAACACCCCCCTGTTCGGTTCGCACCAGAACCTGCGAACAGACAGAATGTTGTGTGAACTTTAGAACCCTATTAAATACAATGGACTCGACCGTTCGAAATCTAAAGTGCTAATTATAAAGGCTAATATGCAAGTTATTGTCCTAAAAAGTGTTTGGGGACCCGGGTCCTGCCCCAGGGACATGTATCAATGCAAAGTTTTAAAAACTGACGTTTTTTCGGGAGCAGTGATTTTAATAATGCTTAAAATGAAACAATAAAAGTGAAATATTCCTTTAAATTTCGTACCTGGGGTGTGTGTATGATATGCATGTGAAGTGGCGCATGTTTCCTGTGCTTAGAACTGTCCCTGCAAAAAGTGTCATTTCTGAAGGAAAAAAGTCATTTAAAACTGACTCGCGGCTATTAATGAATTGTCGGCTCCCGGCAATACATACAAAAGTCATTGATAAAAAGAAAAAAAAAAAAGCGTGGGGTCCCCCAGAATTCAATTACCAGGCCCTTCAGGTCTGGTATGGATATTAAGGGGAACCCCGCCGCAAATGAAAAAAAAAATGGGTGCGGTTCCCCCAAATATCCATACCAGGCCCTTCAGATCTGGCATGAATTTTAAGGGGAACTCCACCCCAAATGTAAAAAAAAATGGCGTGGAGTCCCCCAAAAATCCATACCAGACCCTTATCCGAGCACGCAACCTGGCAGGCCACAGGAAAAGAGGGGGGGCGAGAGAGCGCCCCCCCTCCTGAAGCGTACCAGGCCACATGCCCTCAACATGGGGAGGATGCTTTGGGGGGTCTGTGACTGTGGTCATCGTGGTCAGCTACCAGCCTATGTCGCTCCATGCCTGAAGTTACTGCGGCAGTGGCGATTGTCGGCTGATGATCTCAGATCGGTTCCAAGGAAAGTCCTTATGAGTCGAGTCTTGAGCGAAGTCTTTCATGACCCACTGGCCTTAAGGGATTGCCCGGGCCCAGTTTTGAGGGCGGGGTTAAGACTAATTAATTTGGATAGAGTACCCCCTAAATTTAGGGATCTGGCCTGGTTGTGCTTCCATGGGAAGCTCTATGTTCGGGGCAATTTGAAATTCCGCAGTGGGATGGATCGTAGCTGTCCTCGGGAGGAGTGTGCGGATGAGGAGGAGACTATGGACCATTTTCTGCTTCATTGCCCTTTTAACATAGAGGTGTACAAACAGGTGGGGCGGGCCCTCGGTGTTCCTTTCCTCTCCAGGCTGGGTTATGCTGAGTGGGTGTATGGAGCATTCAATACCGGTGGAGTTTTTTGTTTGGATACACTTTTTTTAGTTAGCCTAGTAGTCCGTTATTTCACCTGGAACGCACGGTGTCAGGTCAGCATTCAGCAAAAAATCCTTCCTGTTGAGGTGGTGGTGTATGACATTTTGCATGAGGTGGGGAAGATTCGGGAGCTTGAGAGAGACAAGCAGGGGCAGGGGGCTTGGTTAAAGGCGTGGAGGGGTTTCAAGCCTCCCTGACTGTTTTCTGTTGAAGTTTTGTACCATCGTTTTGTTTTTTACTTTTGTATAAAATTGGTTGCTTGATTCTTTTCAAAAAAGATCACTAGTGTCCCATCGTTGGTGTCAGTGGGAGGAATAGTGCCCCGCCCATCATTGGAGCACAGGTGTGTCAGGAGGAAGGTGCCTCTGAAGCTGCTCTGTGAGAAGGGAGTGGTGGTGAAATCTCTCCCAGCTCCCTCGCCCCCTTTCTGGGGAGGCCATGGAGGCCAGCAGGGCTTCTCCTGCTGGAGGCTCCCAGCCATCTCCTGGGCCGTCGGATGAACTGCCTGCCTCTGCACAAGCTGATCTCTCTGCCCCTGGTGAGGATGAAGGCTCGGAGGCCATTCGGGAGTGAGTGGTGGCCGGGATTAAGGTCCTGAACAGGGAGAGGGACAAGCTCTACAAGCTGAGAGTGGAGTTGAAGCGCCTGCGAAGGCAACGTGAGGGCTTACACAGCCAGAAATGGGGATCCATGGATCCGGAAATCCAGCTGGCCAAGGTCCGTGTGGATCATCAGGAGACCATCGTGGCCATGATGGAAGGCAGAGATGGGCCCTTTAAAGAAAAAATTTGCAACGACAAGAGGTTTGCAAGGGTGACAAAGATGGAGGTGGAGGAGGAGGAGACCCCCAGTTCTGCCCCCCCAGGGAGAGGTAAGCAGCCCCATGCCTTCCCAGGACTCGGGAGGCATGCTAAGGGCCATCCAGGTAATGGAGTCTCCTATGCGGGGGGATCAGATGGTGTTTAACGAGGAAGACATTACTGATGATGTACCTGATAAGGTTAAGCCTGCTAAATCCCATGTTGTGGATAAGACTGTTTTTGTTCCTTTCAGCACTGTCACTGACAATGTGCCTAATGACAATCAGGCTGCTAGTCCTGTATGCAGCAATGTTGTGCCTGCTGAGGCTGCAATGCAGCAAGAGATACGTTTAAAAAATGTAATTTCTGTGGATGGACTGCAAGTGTCAGAACAGCCCATTAACCCTTCTTTGGCTGAGTCCAAAGCTGTTTGCCCCACTGCTGCTGAGGACTCTACAGTGCAGCATCAGGAGACAGCTGGTATTGCAGCAACTGTGACTATTCCTGATGGGAATTTGAATAGTTCTGTGACTGATAACAATCACCCCAGTACCAGTGTGATGAACAATCCTGCTACAGATTAGTGATGAGCCGAACACCCCCGGGTTCGGTTCGCACCAGAACCCGCGAACAGACCGAAAGTTCGCACGAACATTAGAACCCTATTAAATACAATGGATGCGAACGTTCGGATTCTAAAGTGCTAATTATAACGACTATTATCCATGGTATTGTCCTAAACAGAGTTTGGGAACCCGGCTTCTGCACCAGGGGACATGTATCAATGCAAAAAGAAGTTTTAAAAACGGACGTTTTCCGGGAGCAGTCATTTTAATGATGCATAAAGTGAAAAAAAAAAGTCAAATATTCCTTTAAATATTGTACCTGGGGGGTGTCTAAAGTATGCCTGTGAAGTGCCACGTGTTTCCCGTGTTTAGAACTGTCCCTGCACAAAATAACATTTCTAAAGGAAAAAAAGCCATTTAAAACTGCTTGCGGCTTTAATGTAATGTCTGGTCCCGGTAATATGGATGAAAATCTTTAAGAAAAATGGCATAGCTACCCCATCAACCCCCCCCCCCCTACCCCAGCCCATTACCAGCCCCTTTGGGTCTTGTATGGATATTAAGGGGAACCCCGCACACAAAATAAAAAAGGCCCTATATACTCTGAACAGCCGTATACAGGCGGTGCATACAAGACAGGGACTGTGGGTTTGTTCTTATGTAGAATCTGTTTGTAATTTTGAACAGCTGCATTGTTTAAGTGTAGCTCCATGCCAAATTCCTTTTTTTTTAAGCTTTTTGGAAAACATAGGGAAGGGTTATCACCCCTGTCACATTTTTTTTGCTGTCTGTGCCCCTGTTCAGAACATTTCACCTCACTTTGCGTCCCAATGACAACTGTTTTTGAAATGTGGTGTTTTTATTGAAACAAGGATTGGTGATAAAGCATCAGTAGAGAGGAGACACCTTTCTCCCATATTAATTCTTACAGGAGAGAATTTTCCTTCCAAGGGGTAGATTTCCTCTCACTTCCTGTTGTCTTCTTCCGTTTGCATTAGTAGTAGTCGTTTGTAAGTTGGATGTTTGAAAGTAGGGACCTGCCGTATATACTCTGCAGAAATTGGCCCCTTAGGTGTTGGTGTTGGCACAACACTGTAAGCACTCACAGTTATTCTTGGTGGGTGCTGGAACGCCCTGCTGTCAACTATTATATCAGGAATTGTAATAACATATAATTGTTGATCAGTGGTAGTAAAAATTGGGCCTTTGATGGTGGTGCTGGTGCCACAACACTGTAAGGCCTGACAGTTACTCTTGGTGGGTGCAGCAATGGGCCCTGCTGTGAATTATTAGATCAATAATTATAATTGCATGCCCCTGTTGAACAGGGGCTGAAAAATTGGGCCTTTGGTGGTGGTGGTGGTGTTGACACAACACTGTAAGGCCTGACAGTTACTCTTGGTGGGCGCAGCAATGGGCCCTGCTGTGAATTATTAGATCAATAATTATAATTGCATGCCCCTGTTGAACAGGGGCTGAAAAATTGGGCCTTAGGCACTGGTGGCACAACACTGCAACCCCTCACAGATACTGTACTTGGAGCACAGCAATGAGGCCTGTTGCAAAGTATTGCATCAAAAATTGTAATTACACGCCCCTGTTAAACAGGGGCTGAAAAATTGGGCCTTAGCCACTGGTGGCGGCACCCATAAACCAAAATGATCTTCCAAGCTATCATCATTAATCGGATCATTGAGGAGGAGGAGGAGGATAGCTAGTCAACATAACAGCACAGGAACTCAGCATCAGCATCAGTCTTGAAGGGATGTGACATTTTAAAATAAATTAGTCTGTTATATCAGCATCAGGTCTGTGGTAGCTGGTGGTGATCCAAGACTGGTTCATCTTGATGAAAGTCAGTCGATCAACCGAGTCGGTGGACAGGCGCACCCTGTGATCCGTGACAAATCCTCCAGCAGCACTGAATGTGCGTTCCGAAAGAACGCTGGATGCAGGACAGGCCAGTAGCTCAATTGCATACTGTGCAAGCTCTGGCCAGTGATCCATCCTCAAGACCCAGTAAGCCAGAGGATTTTCGGTGGGGAAGGTGTCCAAGTCTGACCTTGCCCCTAGGTATTCCTGCACCATGTATATCAGACGCTGGCGATGGTTGCTGGAACCGATCATACTTTGGGGCTGCGGACTAAAGAATTGTCTGAACGCATCGGTCAGACGGCCACCTTCCCCACCGCTCCTTCTTTGACTGCCCGAAGCCTCAGCAACTCGTTGTCCAGGACCAGGAGTTTGTAACCTCCCAGTCTCTGGGAACGCGTTGCACAGACCTTTCTGCAAGGCCTCCCGGAGTTGTCTCATCCTCTGCTCCCTCTGCGACGGTAACATAAGGTCCGCAACCTTACCCTTGTACCGTGGATCAAGGAGAGTGGCCAGCCAGTGATGGTCCCTCTCCTTGATCCGAAGAATACGAGGATCCTTCCGCAGACTTTGCAGGATCAGGGAGGCCATGCAGCGTAGGTTAGCTGAGGCATTCAGTCCGGAGTCCTCTGGGTCACTAAGGACGACATGATCCGCAGCCACCTCCTCCCAGCCACGTACAAGTCCACTGGTTTCTTGGGACTGTAAATCATCCCTAAAAGACTGCTGCTGATGATGCTGAGTGCCAGCCCCCACCTCCATGCTGACACAATCCTCCTCCTCCTCCTCCTCCTCCTCCTCCTCTTCCTGTGCGATGGGTGGGACAGAAGGAACACTGTCTGGGTAAAGGGGGCCTTGAGAGGCAAGGAAGTCCTCCTCTTCCTGCCTCTGTTCTGCCTCAAGTGCCCTGTCCATTATTCCACGCAGCGTGTGCTCCACCAGGTGGACAAGAGGTACAGTGTCACTGATACATGCACTGTCACTGCTCACCATCCTCGTGGCCTCCTGAAATGGTGCCAGGACAGTGCATGCATCCCTGATCATGCCCCACTGGCGTGGTGAAAAAAACCCAAGCTCCCCTTACCCTGTCCTGGTGCCGTAGTCGCACAGGTACTCATTGATGGCCCTCTGCTGCGTGTGCAGCCGCTGCAGCATGGCCAACGTTGAGTTCCACCTGGTGGGCATGTCACATATAAGGCGGTTCTTGGGCAGGTTCAACTCCTTTTGCAGCTCAGCCAGGCGAGCACTGGCATTATAAGATCTGCGGAAATGCACACAGACTTTCCTGGCCTGCCTCAGGACATCCTGTAAGCCCGGGTACCTGCCCAAGAACCGCTGCACCACCAGGTTAAGGACGTGAGCCATACAGGGCACATGGGTCAGTTGTCCCTGTCGGAGGGCGGAGAGGAGGTTGGTGCCATTGTCGCAAACCACCATTCCTGGCTTAAGCTGGCATGGCGTCAACCACCTCTCGGCCTGCCCCTGCAGAGCAGACAGGACCTCTGCCCCAGTGTGGCTCCTGTCCCCCAAACACACCAGCGCAAGCACGGCATGGCATCTTTTTGCCTGCGTACTTGCGTAGCCCCTTGAACGCCTACGGAGCACCGCTGGTTCCGAGGACAAACCACAGGAAGAGGCCATGGAGGAAGAAGAAGAGGAGGGGGTGGAGGAGAGAGGTGTGTCACAACCAGTAGTAGCATTTTGGAGGCGTGGCGGTGGAACAACCTCCAACACTACTGCACCTTGTCCTGCATCCTTCCCAGCTGCCAAAAGAGTGACCCAATGGGCCGTGAAAGAAAGGTAACGTCCCTGTCCATGCCTGCTGGACCATGAGTCAGCGGTAATATGCACCTTACCGCTGACCGCCCTGTCCAGCGAGGCCAAGATATTGCCTTCCACATGCCTGTAGAGAGCCGGAATCGCCTTCCGTGAGAAAAAGTGGCGTTTGGGAACCTGCCACTGAGGAACCGCACATTGCACAAACTCACGGAAGGGGGCCGAGTCTACCAACTGAAAAGGCAGCAGTTGAAGCGCTAGCAATTTAGCCAAACTAGCATTCAACCGCTGGGCATGTGGATGGCTGGGAGTGAACTTCTTTCGACGGTCCAGCAGCTGGGGCAGGGAAATTTGCCTGCTAGAATCGGACGTCGGTGTACTGCTAGCAGATTGCCCGCAAGTACTGGGCTGTGACACACCTAATTCTACACCTTCATTCCTCTCAGTGCAGGTTTCAGAGAGGACTGAAGGTATAGTGGGTTTTGAGATCCCAGCTGATGCGGTGCAAGGAGAGGTCCGCTTTGTTCTTTGGTGTGGGTCTTTAAGGTAGGCTTGCCAACGAGCTGCATGGCAGGTCAACATATGTCTGATCAAGCATGTGGTGCCCAAGCGGCTGATGTTTTGGCCACGCGATATACGCTTGAGACATATGTTGCAAACAGCAGCTGTGCGATCTGATGCACTCGCCTCAAAAAAGGCCCACACCAAAGAACTTTTTGAATGACGGGCAGAGGCAGCGCCCTGCACAGGCGGAGCTCTGCGGTGTGATTCCGTCGGTGTGCTGCCCATACGCTGGCCACTCAAGGGCATCCTGCCTCGTTGGAGATGTGCCTCCTCCTCATCCTCCTCCTCCTCCTCTCTCCTATTAGGCACCCACGTGGAGTCAGTGACCTCATCATCCCCTCCCTCCTCATCACTGGAGCCAATCTGGCAGTATGCTGCAGCTGCTGGAGCATGACTGCCAGATTGGTGTCCTTCTTGAGCATCCCCTCTCTCTCTGCTCTCACGCTACTGCCTTCCTCTAGCTGGGTATCATCATCAGATCCTTCGAAACGCTGGGCATCCTCCTGGAGAATGTACCCAACACTGTGCTCAAACAGTTCGGGGGACTCCTCAGGAGGAGGACATGGTGGGTCTAGGGAAGGATTGACTAATGAAGATAATGATACCAGAGAAGAGGACGCTTTGGCAGCTGCTTTGCCAGTACCCTGAGCCTGGGTGAGAGAGGATGAGGAGGATGAGGTGGGCTTGGTCATCCACTCTACCAAGTCTTCGGCATGATGTGGCTCAACATGTCCAGCTGCCGAAAAGAAGGACAAGCGTGTCCCATGGCCATGTGCTGATGACAGTGCACCGCGTCCACGACCAGCACTGTTGCCCCCAGACACAGAGCCTGCTTGCCCTCTTTTTTTGCCTCCTGACTGTCTGCCTCTCCTTGTTTGCCTTCCAGACATTTTAATGGATGGCCTGCATTGAGATGGGAAAAACACCAATAAGGGCTACCTTCAGGTGTATACTGTGCAGGAGGCTTAGCAACAATGACACTGACACTGTCCCCTGCCTATCCTTCTTCTCTGTCCCTAAACACAAGGATTTGCAATATGCTTCAGCAAGATTGGTTTAGCACAGAATAGCACACTGTCAGTTTCAGTCACTGTCCTTCTCTGTCCCTAAAAACAAGATTTAGCACAGAATAGCACACTGATAGTTTCCACGAGTGTCCTTCTCTGTCCCTAAACTCAAGGATTTCAAATATGGTTCAGCAAGATTGGTTTAGCACAGAATAGCACACTGACACTTTCCCTCACTGTACCTCTCTGTCCCTACAAACAAGATTTAGCACAGAATAGCACACTGATAGTTTCCACGAGTGTCCTTCTCTGTCCCTAAACTCAAGGATTTCAAATATGGTTCAGCAAGATTGGTTTACAACAGAATAGCACACTGTCAGTTTCACTCACTGTACCTCTCTGTCCCTAAACTCAAGGATTTCAAATATGGTTCAGCAAGATTGGTTTAGAACAGAATAGCACACTGTCAGTTTCACTCACTGTACCTCTCTGTCCCTACAAACAAGATTTAGCACAGAATAGCACACTGACACTTTCCCTCACTGTACCTCTCTGTCCCTAAACTCAAGGATTTCAAATATGGTTCAGCAAGATTGGTTTAGAACAGAATAGCACACTGACACTTTCCCTCACTGTACCTCTCTGTCCATACAAACAAGGATTAGCACAGAATAGCACACTGTCACTGACACTCTCCCTACCTATCCTTATTTGTCCCTAAACACAAGGAATCCAGGATTAGTAAAGGAAAAAAAATGACACTGTCCCTGCCTATGCTTCTCTTTCCCTGCTCCGGAACACACTACACAAGGCTGCCGCGCTGGCGGCCTTTTATAGTGTGGGGCGTGTACTAAACCCCCTCAGCAATAATTGGCCACAGGCATCCTGCCTGTGGCCAATTATTGCTCTCCTCGCTGCCGGCGCTGTGATTGGCCAAGCATGCGGGGTCACAGTGCATGCTTGGCCAATCACAGCGCCTGGATGACACTGCGATGGCGTAGTGCATTGTGGGCCGTTCGCGTCACTCGAATTTGGCGCGAACGGCCCAAATCATTCGATCTTCGTCTAACGATCGAACAGCCGATGTTCGAGTCGAACGTATGTTCGAGTCGAACGTATGTTCGACTCGAACACGAAGCTCATCCCTACTAAAGATCCTGCCAATTCAGTTCATACAGTTAATAATAATAATAATAATAATAATATACAGAGTGATGTGGCTTCAGTGTTGGCCCTTGGCCCTGATAAACCTACTTTTGCACAGGTGGCACACTCTGCTCCTGGTAGTCCCGCTCCCAAGCGGGGTTTTCCACTGCAAGCTGCCACCTTGAGCACCCCAAGATCTGGTCTTGGGTCTCTGGCTTCTGCTGGGGGTCAAAAACGTAATGTAGTTATTCTGAAATGGGAAGGTGGTGCCATCCCTCCAGCATGGCGTGCGGTGGTGGACTTGATATTGGAGATGGGTTTTGGTGCAAATGACCTGTATGCCTTTATACACATAGCTGGGACAAGGGACTATACGGTTAGTTTCACCAGGCCAGAGGGTCTTGACCTGTTCTGGGAGCGATATGAGGCTCGGTGCAGGTCAAGACCTGAATGGGAAGGTCTGGTCCCAGTTGCGGTTTCTCAGAGGTCAACAGTAAAAAAAAATAACCATTATCCTGACCAATGAGAGTGTTCCTGCTCGGGACCTAGAGGTCTGGTTAAGGAACTATGGGGAGGTTTTGACCAAACCTAATAAAATCCATGATGAGCGTAACATCTGGACTGGGGGATGGTCGGTAACAGTCAGGTTGGCCAGGGATGGGAATGTTGTCCGTCACCTGCCCTCCTCAGCATTCATAGGGAGGGATAGGATGACTGTTTTCTACCCTGGTCAGCCGAAGCTGTGTCACCGCTGTGGAGAAAAGGGGCACTTGAGCTCCTCCTGTTCAGCCTTGATGTGTTCAGTGTGTCGGGGTCAGGGTCATATGGCTAAGGACTGCACTAAGATGATCAGGTGCAACCTGTGCCTGCGCCTTGGCCACCCCTACAGCAGATGTCCTGAAGCCTGGCACAATATGGAGAAGGAGGTAGTAGAGGACATGTCAAGGCTGGACGGGATGGAGGGTGAGACCCCTGGTGTACCATCCTCCTCTGCGGTGACCCCCTCCCCTGGTCCTGCTCAGAATCCCTCTCCAGTTCCTGTGGCCACCCCTCCTGTGTCTGTAAGTACTCCTTCTGTATCTGTCTCTGTGTCCCCCCAGCCTACTGTACCCTCTCCTCTTGTGTCAGAACCTTCCAAGTCTGTGCCCTCCGAGTCTGTTACCCACCAGGAGCAGTGGCGGCTGGTGCTCAAATTTTTTGGGGGAGCGCAAACAAACTGAAAAAAAAAATCATCAATTGCCGCCACTGTGCCCATTAAACGCAGCCACTGTGCCCAAACGCCACTAGTTTGTCCCCAAATGCAGCCAGTTTCCCCCCCATATGCAGCCAGTTTCTCCCCCATATGCAGCCAGTTTCTCCCCCATATGCAGCCAGTTTCTCCCCCATATGCAGCCAGTTTCTCCCCCATATGCAGCCAGTTTCTCCCCCGTAATGCAGCCAGTTTCTCCCCCGTAATGCAGCCAGTTTCTCCCCCGTAATGCAGCCAGTTTCTCCCCGTAATGCAGCCAGTTTCTCCCCCATATGCAGCCAGTTTCTCCCCCATATGCAGCCAGTTTCTCCCCCATATGCAGCCAGTTTCACCCCCGTAATGCAGCCAGTTTCACCCCCGTAATGCAGCCAGTTTCTCCCCCGTAATGCAGCCAGTTTCTCCCCCGTAATGCAGCCAGTTTCTCCCCCGTAATGCAGCCAGTTTCTCCCCCGTAATGCAGCCAGTTTCTCCCCCATATGCAGCCAGTTTCTCCCCCATATGCAGCCAGTTTCTCCCCCATAATGCAGCCAGTTTCTCCCCCACAATGCAGCCAGTTTCTCCCCCACAATGCAGCCAGTTTCTCCCCCATATGCAGCCAGTTTCTCCCCCATATGCAGCCAGTTTCTCCCCCATAATGCAGCCAGTTTCTCCCCCACAATGCAGCCAGTTTCTCCCCCACAATGCAGCCAGTTTCTCCCCCACAATGCAGCCAGTTTCTCCCCCACAATGCAGCCAGTTTCTCCCCCACAATGCAGCCAGTTTCTCCCCCACAATGCAGCCAGTTTCTCCCCCATATACAGCCAGTTTCTCCCCCATATACAGACAGTTTCTCCCCCATAATACAGCCAGTTTCTCCCCCATAATACAGCCAGTTTCTCCCCCATAATACAGCCAGTTTCTCCCCCATAATACAGCCAGTTTCTCCCCCATAATGCAGCCAGTTTCTCCCCCATATGCAGCCAGTTTCTTCCCCATATGCAGCCAGTTTCTCCCCCATATGCAGCCAGTTTCTCCCCCATATGCAGCCAGTTTCTCCCCCATATGCAGCCAGTTTCTCCCCCACATGCAGCCAGTTTCTCCTCCATAATGCAGCCAGTTTCTCCCCCATATGCAGCCAGTTTCTCCCCCATATGCAGCCAGTTTCTCCCCCATAATGCAGCCAGTTTCTCCTCCATAATGCAGCCAGTTTCTCCTCCATAATGCAGCCAGTTTCTCCCCCATAATGCAGCCAGTTTCTCCCCCATATGCAGCCAGTTTCTCCCCCATATGCAGCCAGTTTCTCCCCCATATGCAGCCAGTTTCTCCCCCATAATACAGCCAGTTTCTCCCCCATAATACAGCCAGTTTCTCCCCCATAATACAGCCAGTTTCTCCCCCATAATGCAGCCAGTTTCTCCCCCATATGCAGCCAGTTTCTCCCCCATAATACAGCCAGTTTCTCTCCCATAATACAGCCAGTTTCTCTCCCATAATACAGCCAGTTTCTCTCCCATAATACAGCCAGTTTCTCCCCCATAATACAGCCAGTTTCTCCCCCATAATACAGCCAGTTTCTCCCCCATAATACAGCCAGTTTCTCCCCCATAATACAGCCAGTTTCTCCCCCATAATGCAGCCAGTTTCTCCCCCATAATGCAGCCAGTTTCTCCCCCATAATGCAGCCAGTTTCTCCCCCATAATGCAGCCAGTTTCTCCCCCATAATGCAGCCAGTTTCTCCCCCATATGCAGCCAGTTTCTCCCCCATATGCAGCCAGTTTCTCCCCCAATATACAGCCAGTTTCTCCCCCAATATACAGCCAGTTTCTCCCCCATAATGCAGCCAGTTTCTCCCCCAATATGCAGCCAGTTTCTCCCCCAATATGCAGCCAGTTTCTCCCCCAATATGCAGCCAGTTTCTCCCCCAATATGCAGCCAGTTTCTCCCCCAATATGCAGCCAGTTTCTCCCCCAATATACAGCCAGTTTCTCCCCCAATATACAGCCAGTTTCTCCCCCAATATACAGCCAGTTTCTCCCCCAATATACAGCCAGTTTCTCCCCCATAATGCAGCCAGTTTCTCCCCCATAATGCAGCCAGTTTCTCCCCCATAATGCAGCCAGTTTCTCCCCCATAATGCAGCCAGTTTCTCCCCCATATGCAGCCAGTTTCTCCCCCATATGCAGCCAGTTTGTCCCCCCCCAGCCCTGCACTTACCTTCCTCGAGTCAGCGCCGTCCTCCTTCCGTCCTCGATGTCTTCTCCCGCCCTCAATGTCACTTCAGCCAATCAGGTTACCGGTAACCAGACCCGGTGAACCTGATTGGCCAGGGAACACACCCCTGTGCGTCCTCTCATTAGATATTTAGAAGCCGATTACAGCCCTCAGGCTGTAGTCGGGAAGCCTATCAGAGCCTGCTGGCTCTGATAGGCACTTCTAAAGGCCAATCAGACGCTGTGATTCAGATGGCCGGCGCTCAAGGGGCCGGCCATCTGAATAGTGGGAGGCAGAAATACATAGGTTCATGCAATGCATGAACCTATGTATTGTTGTGGTGAGTGATGGCCGGGCGCAGAAGTGAACGGTAGCGGCGCTTCTGCGCCCACTATGGTCACACCGCCATGTGTGAAAAAAAGACATAAAAAAAAAAAAAAAAACTCTTAAAGGGCCCGTTTTTTTTTCTGGTGACCGCAGGAGGGGGGGCGGCGCCCGGGCGCCCCCTATGGACGGGCCGCCACTGCCCAGGAGTCTACCCCTCCTGAGTCTGACTTAAAGGGATCAACCCCCCACCAGCGTGTACTAAAAAGGGCGCCCCTTCCTCTGTAAAGAAGTCTTGTGGAAAGACTTTAAAGAAAAAAGTAAGAGATGAGGGCATCTCTGAGGCTGACCTGCGGTACCTGGAGGAGAGAAGGAAGGTTGGGAGGCGGAAGAGGCAGGCGGTGAGGACGGAACGGGGACGAGAAGCTCCGGTTCCTGTCTCCAGCCGTCATAGGTCCTCCAAGTGGTATATATCTTCATCTGGAGCTTCTTCTGAGAGAAGTTCCGATTCTGAAATGGACTTTGAGGCCTCTAGAAAGAGAGAGGCTTCTGGTGATGAGCAGCAGAGGGGAGCTAAGAAGCAATCCACCCAATAACCCAAATGGCGGTTCCCCCTCCGTTAAAAGTGGTGACAATTAATGTCGCCAGCATTAAGTCAGTAAGAGCTCGTTCTATGGCCTTCTTTTTGTTCAGCCAATTAGATGCTGAAATTTTATTTTTGCAAGAGACTAGGCTCACCTCCTTGGCAGATATTCATATGGCCAAGAGAGAGTGGAGGTATGGTCCATCTTACTGGTCTCTTGCGGCCGAGGCTTACGGCGGTGTGGCGGTGTTGTTTAAAACCGGCATGGTAACTGTCCGGCGGGTTATTGAGGGTGGAGATTGGGAGATGTATGGTCTTAGACGTCCTTGTGGGAGGGCAGGACCTGCGCCTAATCAATGTTTATGGGCCGCACACAAAGTGGGACAGGAAATGCCTTTTTACAAGGATCAAGCTATTTCTTTTTACATCCCGGCAAGTGGTCCTTGGAGGTGACTTTAATACAGTAATTAGGCCCAAGGACAGGAAGGACTTCAAGGACAGGCTGGGATATGATAGCATTTTTTTAAATAGTATGGTTAGGGATGCTGGTCTTGTGGATGTGCACATTAAGCACCTCCCAGATGACACTGGGTTCACTTTTCATCGTGGTAATAGTCAGAGTAGGATAGATAGGTTTTTTTTTGAAGGAGGCCTCTGCTATCTCGCCCCCAGTGGTGCAGGCAGTAGAGTTCTCTGATCACTGTATGCTATCTGTGGTACTGAATGCTTCAGACGCCCCTCAGAGGGGCAAGGGCATCTGGAGATTAAATTCGACTCTACTCAAGGAAGAACATGTTAGACAATCCTTTGAGGAATTCTTTCAGGCACAGGTGACCATCCTGGACTTTTGCAGCAGCAAGGCTGAGTGGTGGGAGCTGACCAAAAAGAGGATCGCTGGATTCTTCAGGGGCCTAGCCAATAGAAATCAGTTTAATAAATACATGACATACCAACGTTTACAGAGGAAGCTGGATATTCTTGTCTCGAGAGTAAGAGATCCTGGGGCAATCTCCGAAGTGAAACTCCTTCTCAGGAAGTGTCAATATGACTGGCATGCCTCTTTGGTTCTGGAGAGGGACTATGGGACGTACCACTCGCTTGACCCTTACCAGAACTGCAAACAAGGTGTAGCTGTTAAAACGGTCGTTGGCCTTAAGGACAGTACAGGTTCCTTGACAAAGTCCAGGTCAGGGATTCTGGAGGTCGTGAGGTCCTTTTATGCCGACCTTCTTGGGAGGAAAGAGCTTGACCGTGACAAGATGGAAATCTTTTTGGACTCTACTCCAGGTCTAAATGGTGGAGATGTTCCATTGATGAATTTGACAGAGGAGATCACAGTCAAAGAGGTGATGAGGGCAATTGAACAGCTTGCCATCAAAAAGTCCCCTGGACCGGATTGGCTTGACGGCTGAGTTTTACAAAGCCTTTAAGTCTATTCTGGCCCCGCATTTGGTAGAGGTTTTTAACAGTTGCCTTGCTGAGGGGGTGCTTTCTCCTTCCATGAGGCACTCGGCTGTGATTCTTCTTTCAAAGGGTAAAGATCCTTCGATGATTGAGAATTGGCGCCCCATCAGCCTTCTTAATGTCGATAGAAAGATACTGGCAAAGATATTTTTCTGGCGCCTATCGTCAGTGGCAGAGTCTTTGCTTTCTCGCCATCAGCACTGTTCGGTCCAGGGTAGGAGCACCTTCACAGCGGTTTTAGCTGTCCGGGAGGCCTTGGAGCGGTGCAGGGCTGCAGGCTGGGGAAAGTATTTGCTGACATTGGATCAGGCAAAGGCTTTTGATCGTGTTAACCATGAGTACCTGTGGTTGCTCCTTAGTAAGTACGGTCTGCCGGGTGGTTTTGTCGATTGACTGAAAGTCTTGTATAAGGGGGCAGAAAGCTTCCCTCTTGTTAATGGTTGGGTTGGACAGTCCTTTGAGGTTGGCTCCGGGGTGCGCCAGGGTTGTCCCCTGAGTCCCCTGCTCTATGTGTTTGCAATCGAACCCTTCATCAGGAGGCTAGAGAGCGGCATGTTGTGTGGGGTACCAGTGGGGCTCCCGGGTGAGCCGCCATTGAGGGCTGTTGCCTATGCGGATGATGTGTCGGTGATTGTCACTGGGACGGATATAGCGGAGGAGGTGGTCTCTCTGACATCACGGTATTCTGAAGCATCAGGCTCCAAGATCAATCAGGAAAAGACTGAAGTTTTCTGGATGGGAAAGGAAGGTGAGGGGTTTGATCTCCCGGACACCTTTCCAGTGCCCCAGGAAAGAATTAAGATACTAGGCATTGAATTTGGACCCGGCGATTATGGCCTCAAAAACTGGGAAGGCAGACTGGAAATTGCCAATACTAAGGTGGTCAGCTGGAAGAGATGGAAGTTATCTATGAGGGAAAGGGTTGATCTGATTAAGACTTACCGGATTCCGATCTTCTTGTATGTCAGCTTTGTCTGCATCTTGCCAGTGTCTCTCTATGCTAGGGTCAGTAGTGTGTTCTTCCAGATGCTGTGGGGGAACAGACTGAACCCCATCAAGAGGAATGTCACCTACCTATCCAGGAGGGAGGGTGGCTTAGGTATGGTCAACCCAGTTCTTTTCTTTTCACTGCTATTTCTAAAGTTTAACATTGGTAATATGCTTGCAGTGGAACCTCCTGGATGGGTAGGCATATTTAGATCTTGGTTTAGGCCTTTTCTACGACTTTGGGAAGAAGGTGGCCAAGTGAAGAATCGCAGGGGTCATCGTGGCCAGCTACCAGCCTATGTCGCTCCGTGCCTGAAGTTACTGCGGCAGTGGTGATTGTCGGCTGAAGATCTCAGATCGGTTCCAAGGAAAGTCCTTATGAGTCGAGTCTTGAGCGAAGTCTTTCATGACCCACTGGCCTTAAGGGATTGTCCGGGCCCAGTTTTGAGGGCGGGGTTAAGACTGATTAATTTGGATAGAGTACCCCCTAAATTTAGGGATCTGGCCTGGTTGTGCTTCCATGGGAAGCTCTATGTTCGGGGCAATTTGAAATTCCGCAGTGGGATGGATCGTAGCTGTCCTCGGGAGGAGTGTGCAGATGAGGAGGAGACTATGGACCATTTTCTGCTTCGTTGCCCTTTTAACATAGAGGTGTATAAACAGGTGGGGCGGGCCCTCGGTGTTCCTTTCCTCTCCAGGCTGGGTTATGCTGAGTGGGTGTACGGAGCATTCAATACCGGTGGAGTTTTTTGTTTGGATACACTTTTTTTAGTTAGCCTAGTAGTCCGTTATTTCACCTGGAACGCACGGTGTCAGGTCAGCATTCGGCAAAAAATCCTTCCTGTTGAGGTGGTGGTGTATGACATTTTGCATGAGGTGGGGAAGATTCGGGAGCTTGAGAGAGACAAGCGGGGTCAGGGGGCTTGGTTGAAGGCGTGGAGGTGTTTCAGGCCTCCCTGACTGCCAGGAGTCTCTTTCCCGGGTGTGGCTGTCTGTCTCTTATCACCCTAGATTATCAGTATTTTTGATAAATTTTTGATAAATGGCTGCGTACATAGGTGATGGGTTGTGCCTCTTAGGCCCTCTCTGCTGCTTTATGTAGATAGTTTTCTAGGGATGTTTTGGTAGTGGATTATGTATATATTGTATATATTCTGAACATGGATGTGTATTCCTTTGTTTTCTGTTGAAGTTTTGTACCATGGTTTTGTTTTTTACTTTTGTATAAAATTGGTTGCTTGATTCTTTTCAATAAAAGATCAATAGTGTCCCATCATTGGTGTCAAGGGGAGGAATAGTGCCCCATCATTTGTGTCAGTGTAAGGAATAATGTCTTGTATCAGTGGGAAGAAAATTGCTCCAAGGGCCAGATAAAGGTACTAAGGACTGGGTCTTTTGCGCTTTTGGTTTTCATCCATCATTTACTCCAATTCTGCTCTTCTGCTGTTTCCTCTGGCCTTTGTTACTGATCTCACTATCAGGTTTTCTGATTTGGCTCTGATGCTCTAGTGTCCCATCACTATTCCTCCCACTGACACCAATGATGGGGCACTATTCCTCCCACTGACACCAATGATGGGGCACTATTCCTCCCACTGACTCAAATAATTGGCCACTATTTCTCCCACTGACACCAATGATGGGACACTTTTCTTTCCACTGACACCAATGATGGGACACTATTCCTCCCACTGACACCAATGATGGGACACTATTCCTCCAACTGACACCAATGATGGGGCACTATTCCTCCCACTAACACCAATGATGGGGCACTATTCCTCCCACGGACACCAATGATGGGGCACTATTCCTTCCACTGACACCAATGATGGGGCACTATTCCTCCCACTGACACCAATGATGGGGCACTATTCCCCCCATGGACACCAATGATGCATTGTTTACTCTTACTGATGCCAAGACAATTTTTACTCCCAATGGCCACAGTCCAGCCCCCCTAAAGTCTTAAAAACAGTATACTGGCGCTTTGTTTGGAAAGTTTGGAGACCCCTGTTCTACAGCATCATATAGATATCCATGGGGGAAATAAACACTTTCAAAATCCTATTGCCAGAGCTTTCTCTACTTACTGACCCAAATTTATTGTATCCATGTTGGAAAATGGATTCACCTTCAGACTTCGGGATCACAGAGCTCGAGTATAACAAAGCTCAGGAGGGATCGTTTCGTTTTTGAGTATAATGTTCTAAAGCTTGTAGCATGTTGTTTTCCTGAGCTTCTGAGGCTGCAGTTGGCATTGGCCAAAAGGAGTGAAGGCATTTCTGCCAGCGGAGGAGGAAAACGGGTCTAGGACCCAATGAGTGTATGGAGAAGGAGCAGGAAAGGGGAATGTAAGAACCAATAGAATGAGAGGCAAGGATGTTTTCCCACTAAATCTGAAAACTATTGCTGGCCAAAGGGGTTACAATATCCTTTGGACTTCCTGAAACTCTGTCATGTGTGGACCTACCTAAACAGCTCATGTAATGTGCATTCACTCCCTCAGACTACATAGTTAGTGACCGATTGAACAGAGATTGTGCAACCAGATTGCACCATATGTGTGGTCGTAGGCCTGTGTGGTTTTGCAATTTGGGCTGCCGCTCTTTCACCATCCTAGGTATTTCATCTGATCCCCTCTCCTTGCTGGGTCAGGAGAGTCCCCGCTGATGGTTTTTGACGGTGGAGTCACCTGGTGATCACTAGTCCAGACTGTTGACGCTTACCTGGGTATGTACTGCATGACCTTCAATATTATGAATACTTGGAACGTATATACCTAGTATCACATACGCACCAGCAGCACACCTAATTGGTGTCATTTGCGAGGTGTTTTTGGTTATACTGATAGTCTTTTGTATTGCATGTTATTGACCTATATATGTTTTGTTATAGAAACTAAGTGAGCAAAGCGTATTCCCCCTGAAGAAGACCGCCACTAGGGATGAGCTCGGTGTTCGACTCGAACATACGTTCGACTCGAACATTGGCTGTTCGATCGTTCGACGAAGATCGAACGATTTGGGCCGTTCGCGCCTAATTCGAGTGACGCGAACGGCCCACAATGCACTACGCCATCGCAGTGTCATCCAGGCGCTGTGATTGGCCAAGCATGCACTGTGACCCCACATGCTTGGCCAATCACAGCGCCGGCAGCGAGGAGAGCAATGATTGGCCACAGGCAGGATGCCTGTGGCCAATTATTGCTGAGGGTGTTTAGTACACGCCCCACACTATAAAAGGCCGCCAGCACGGCGGCCTAGTGTAGTGTGTTCCGGAGCAGGGAAAGAGAAGCATAGGCAGGGACAGTGACATTTATTTTTTCTTGCTTAACCTGGATTCCTTTAGTTTAGGGAAAGAGAAGGATAGGTAGGGAGAGTGTCAGTGTGTTTTACTGTGCGAATCCTTGTTTCTAGGGACAGGGAAGGACAGTGAGGGAAATTCTCCTTGTGCTATAGTGTGCTAAAGCATTGATCATCAATCAGCTTTAAAAAAACATTTTTTCTAGGGACAGAAAACTATAGGTAGGAAGAGTGTCAGTTTCTTTCACTGTGATAATCCTTGTTTCTAGGGACAGGGAAGGACAGTGAGGGAAATTCTCCTTGTGCTATAGTGTGCTAAAGCATTGATCATCAATCAGCTTTAAAAAAACATTTTTTCTAGGGACAGAAAACTATAGGTAGGAAGAGTGTCAGTTTCTTTCACTGTGATAATCCTTGTTTCTAGGGACAGGGAAGGACAGTGAGGGAAATTCTCCTTGTGCTATAGTGTGCTAAAGCATTGATCATCAATCAGCTTTAAAAAAACATTTTTTCTAGGGACAGAAAACTATAGGTAGGAAGAGTGTCAGTTTCTTTCACTGTGATAATCCTTGTTTCTAGGGACAGGGAAGGACAGTGAGGGAAATTCTACTTGTGCTATAGTGTGCTAAAGCATTGATCATCAATCAGCTTTAAAAAAACATTTTTTCTAGGGACAGAAAACTATAGGTAGGAAGAGTGTCAGTTTCTTTCACTGTGATAATCCTTGTTTCTAGGGACTGGGAAGGACAGTGAGGGGAATTCTCCTTGTGCTATAGTGTGCTAAAGCATTCCTCATCAACCATCTTTGAAATCCTTGTTTTTTGGACAGTCAGGGAAATTGTCGTTGTGCTATTCTGTGCAAAAGCAATCATCCTCAACCATATTTAGAAATCCTTAAGTAAAGGGACAGAGAAGGACACCTGAAGGTAGCCCTTATTGCTTTTTTCCCATCTCCCTGCAGGCCATCTATTAGAATGTCTGGAAGGCAACCAAGGAGAGGCAGACAGTCAGGAGGCAATAAAAGAGGGCAAGCAGGCTCTGTGTCTGGGGGCAACAGTGCTGGTCGTGGACGCGGTGCATTGTCATCAGCACATGGCCATGGGACACGCTTGTCCTTCTTTTCGGCAGCTGGACATGTTGAGCCACATCATGCCGAAGACTTGGTAGAGTGGATGACCAAGCCCTCCTCCTCCTCCTCATCCTCTCTCACCCAGGCTCAGGGTACTGGCAAAGCAGCTGCCAAAGCGTCCTCTTCCCTGGTATCAATGTCAGACTCATCATCAGTCACTCCTTCCCTAGACCCACCATGTCCTCCTCCTGAGGAGTCCCCCGAACTGTTTGAGCACAGTGTTGGGTACATGCTCCAGGAGGATGCCCAGCGTTTCAAAGGGTCTGATGATGAAACCCAGCTACAGGAAGGCAGTAGCGTGAGAGCAGACAGAGGGGATGCTCAAGAAGGACACCAATCTGGCAGTCATGTTCCAGCAGCTGCAGCATACTGCCAGATTGGCTCCAGTGATGAGGAGGGAGGGGATGATGAGGTCACTGACTCCACGTGGGTGCCTAATAGGAGAGAGGAGGAGGAGGAGGAGGAGGAGGATGAGGAGGAGGCACATCTCCAACGAGGCAGGATGCCCTTTGGTGGCCAGCGTAAGGGCAGTACACCGACGGAATCACACCGCAGAGCTCCGCCTGTGCAGGGCGCTGCCTCTGCCCGTCATTCAAAAAGTTCTTTGGTGTGGGCCTTTTTTGAGGCTAGTGCATCAGATCGCACAGCTGCTGTTTGCAACATATGTCTCAAGCGTATATCGCGTGGCCAAAACATCAGCCGCTTGGGTACCACATGCCTGACCAGACATATGTTGACCTGCCATGCAGCTCGTTGGCAAGCCTACCTCAAAGACCCACACCAAAGAACAAAGCGGACCTCTCCTTGCACCGCATCAGCTGGGATCTCCAACCCCACTATAACTTCAGTCCTCTCTGAAACATGCACTGAGAGGAATGAAGGTGTAGAATTAGGTGTGTCACAGCCAAGTACTTGCGGCCACTCTGCTAGCAGTACACCGACGTCCGATTCTAGCAGGCAAATTTCCCTGCCCCAGCTGCTGGACCATCGAAAGAAGTTCACTCCCAGCCATCCACATGCCCAGCGGTAGTGATGAGCCGAACACCCCCGGGTTCGGTTCGCACCAGAACCCGCGAACGGACCGAAAGTTCGTACGAACATTAGAACCCTATTAAATACAATGGATGCGAACGTTCGAATTCTAAAGTGCTAATTATAACAACTATTATGCATGTTATTGTCCTAAAAAGGGTTTGGGAACCCGGGTTCTGCACCAGGGGACATGTATCAATGCAAAAAGACGTTTTAAAAACGGTCGTTTTTCGGGAGCAGTCATTTTAATGATGCATAAAGTGAAAAAAAAAAAGTCAAATATTCCTTTAAATATCGTACCTGGGGGGTGTCTAAAGTATGCCTGTGAAGTGCCACGTGTTTCCCGTGTTTAGAACTGTCCCTGCACAAAATGACACTTCTAAAGGAAAAAAAAGCCATTTAAAACTGCTTGCGGCTTTAATGTAATGTCTGGTCCCGGTAATATGGATGAAATTCTTTAAGAAAAATGGCATAGCTACCCCATGACCCCCCCCCCTACCCCAGCCCATTACCAGCCCCTTTGGGTCTTGTATGGATATTAAGGGGAACCCTGCACATGAAATAAAAAAGGATACTCTGAACAGCCGTATACAGGCGGTGCATACAAGACAGGGACTGTAGGTTTGTTCTTATGTAGAATGTGTTTGTAATTTTGAACAGGTACATTGTTTAAGTGTAGCTCCAGCCCAAAAATCTATTTTTTAACTTTTTGGAAAACATAGGTAAGGGTTATCACCCCTGTAACATTTGTTTTGCTGTCTGTGCCCCTGTTCAGAACATTTCACCTCACTTTCCGTCCCAATAACAACTGTTTTTGAAATGTGGTGTTTTTCTTGAAACAAGGATTGCTGATAAAGCATCAGTACAGATGAGACCCCTTTCTCCCATATTAATTCTTACAGGAGAGAATTTTCCTTCCAAGGGGTAGATTTCCTCTCACTTCCTGTTGTCTTCTTGCGTTTGCAAGTAGGAGTCGTTTGTAAGTTGGATGTTTGAAAGTAGGGACCTGCCGTAGATACTCTGCAGAAATAGGCCCCTTAGTTGTTGGTGTTGGCACAACACTGTAAGCACTCACAGTTACTCTTGGTTGGTGCTGGAACGCCCTGCTGTCAACTATTATATCAGGAATTGTAATTACATATAATTGTTGAACAGTGGTAGTAAAAATTGGGCCTTTGATGGTGGTGCTGGTGCCACAACACTGTAAGCCCTGACAGTTACTCTTGGTGGGTGCAGCAATGGGCCCTGCTGTGAATTATTAGATCAAGAATTGTAATTGCATGCCCCTGTTGAACAGGGGCTGAAAAATTGGGCCTTTGGTGGTGGTGGTGGTGTTGACACAACACTGTAAGCCCTCAGAGTTACTCTTGGTGGGTGCAGGAATGGGCCCTGCTGTGAATTATTAGATCAAGAATTGTAATTACATGCCCCTGTTGAACAGGGGCTGAAAAATTGGGCCTTAGGCACTGGTGGCACAACACTACAACCCCTCACAGATACTGTACTTGGAGCACAGCAATGAGCCCTGTTGCAAAGTATTGCTTCAAAAATTGTAATGACACGCCCCTGTTAAACAGGGGCTGAAAAATTGGGCCTTAGGCACTGGTGCCACAACACTCCAACCCCTCACAGATACTGTACTTGGAGCACAGCAATGAGCCCTATGGCAAATTATTGCTAAAAAAATTGTAATTACACGCCCCTGTAAAACAGGGGCTGAAAAATTGGGCCTTAGCCACTGGTGGCGGCACCCATAAACAAAAATGATCTTCCAAGCTATCATCATCAATCGTATCATTGAGGACTCGGAGGAGGAGGATAGCCAGTCAACATAACAGCACAGACACTCAGCATCAGCATCAGTCTTGAAGGGATGTGACATGTTAAAATCAATTAGTCTGTTATATCAGCATCAGGTGTGTGGTAGCTGGTGGTGATCCAAGACTGGTTCATCTTGATGAAAGTCAGTCGATCAACCGAGTCGGTGGACAGGCGCACCCTGTGATCCGTGACAAATCCTCCAGCAGCACTGAATGTGCGTTCCGAAAGAACGCTGGATGCAGGACAGGCCAGTAGCTCAATTGCATACTGTGCAAGCTCTGGCCAGTGATCCATCCTCAAGACCCAGTAAGCCAGAGGATTTTCGGTGGGGAAGGTGTCCAAGTCTGACCTTGCCCCTAGATATTCCTGCACCATGTTTATCAGACGCTGGCGATGGTTGCTGGAACCAATCATACTTTGGGGCTGCGGACTAAAGAATTGTCTGAACGCATCGGTCAGACGGCCACCTTCCCCACCGCTCCTTCTTTGACTGGCCGAAGCCTCAGCAACTCGTTGTCCTGGACCAGGAGTTTGTAACCTCCCAGTCTCTGGGAACGCGTTGCACAGACCTTTCTGCAAGGCCTCCCGGAGTTGTCTCATCCTCTGCTCCCTCTGCGACGGTAACATAAGGTCCGCAACCTTACCCTTGTACCGTGGATCAAGGAGAGTGGCCAGCCAGTAATGGTCCCTCTCCTTGATCCGAAGAATACGAGGATCCTTCCGCAGACTTTGCAGGATCAGGGAGGCCATGCAGCGTAGGTTTGCTGAGGCATTCGCTCCGGAGTCCTCTGGGTCACTAAGGACGACATGATCCGCAGTCACCTCCTCCCAGCCACGTACAAGTCCACTGGTTTCTTGGGACTGTAAATCATCCCTAAAAGACTGCTGCTGATGATGCTGAGTGCCAGCCTCCACCTCCATGCTGACACAATCCTCCTCCTCCTCCTCTTCCTCTTCCTGTGCGATGGGTGGGACAGAAGGAACACTGTCTGGGTAAAGGGGGCCTTGAGAGGCAAGGAAGTCCTCCTCTTCCTGCCTCTGTTCTGCCTCAAGTGCCCTGTCCATTATTCCACGCAGCGTGTGCTCCAACAGGTGGACAAGAGGTACAGTGTCACTGATGCATGCACTGTCACTGCTCACCATCCTCGTGGCCTCCTCAAATGGTGCCAGGACAGTGCATGCATCCCTGATCATGCCCCACTGGCGTGGAGAAAAAAAACCAAGCTCCCCTGACCCTGTCCTGGTGCCGTAGTCGCACAGGTACTCATTGATGGCCCTCTGCTGCGTGTGCAGCCGCTGCAGCATGGCCAACGTTGAGTTCCACCTGGTGGGCATGTCACATATAAGGCGGTTCTTGGGCAGGTTCAACTCCTTTTGCAGCTCAGCCAGGCGAGCACTGGCATTATAAGATCTGCGGAAATGCACACAGACTTTCCTGGCCTGCCTCAGGACATCCTGTAAGCCCGGGTACCTGCCCAAGAACCGCTGCACCACCAGGTTAAGGACGTGAGCCACACAGGGCACATGGGTCAGTTGTCCCTGTCGGAGGGCGGAGAGGAGGTTGGTGCCATTGTCGCAAACCACCATTCCTGGCTTAAGCTGGCGTGGCGTCAACCACCTCTCGGCCTGGCCCTGCAGAGCAGACAGGACCTCTGCCCCAGTGTGGCTTCTGTCCCCCAAACACACCAGCGCAAGCACGGCATGGCATCTTTTTGCCTGCGTACTTGCGTAGCCCCGTGAACGGCTACGGAGCACCGCTGGTTCATAGGACAAACCACAGGAAGAGGCCATGGAGGAAGAAGAAGAGGAGGGGGTGGAGGAGAGAGGTGTGTCACAACCAGTAGTAGCATTTTGGAGGCGTGGCGGTGGGACAACCTCCAACACTACTGCACCTTGTCCTGCATCCTTCCCAGCTGCCAAAAGAGTGACCCAATGGGCCGTGAAAGAAAGGTAACGTCCCTGTCCATGCCTGCTGGACCATGAGTCAGCGGTAATATGCACCTTACCGCTGACCGCCCTGTCCAGCGAGGCCAAGACATTGCCTTCCACATGCCGGTAGAGAGCCGGAATAGCCTTCCGTGAGAAAAAGTGGCGTTTGGGAACCTGCCACTGAGGAACCGCACATTGCACAAACTCACGGAAGGGGGCTGAGTCTACCAACTGAAAAGGCAGCAGTTGAAGCGCTAGCAATTTAGCCAAACTAGCATTCAACCGCTGGGCATGTGGATGGCTGGGAGTGAACTTCTTTCGACGGTCCAGCAGCTGGGGCAGGGAAATTTGCCTGCTAGAATCGGACGTCGGTGTACTGCTAGCAGAGTGGCCGCAAGTACTTGGCTGTGACACACCTAATTCTACACCTTCATTCCTCTCAGTGCATGTTTCAGAGAGGACTGAAGTTATAGTGGGGTTGGAGATCCCAGCTGATGCGGTGCAAGGAGAGGTCCGCTTTGTTCTTTGGTGTGGGTCTTTGAGGTAGGCTTGCCAACAAGCTGCATGGCAGGTCAACATATGTCTGGTCAGGCATGTGGTACCCAAGCGGCTGATGTTTTGGCCACGCGATATACGCTTGAGACATATGTTGCAAACAGCAGCTGTGCGATCTGATGCACTAGCCTCAAAAAAGGCCCACACCAAGGAACTTTTTGAATGACGGGCAGAGGCAGCGCCCTGCACAGGCGGAGCTCTGCGGTGTGATTCCGTCGGTGTACTGCCCTTACGCTGGCCACCAAAGGGCATCCTGTCTCGTTGGAGATGTGCCTCCTCCTCATCCTCCTCCTCCTCTCTCCTATTAGGCACCCACGTGGAGTCAGTGACCTCATCATCCCCTCCCTCCTCATCACTGGAGCCAATCTGGCAGTATGCTGCAGCTGCTGGAACATGACTGCCAGATTGGTGTCCTTCTTGAGCATCCCCTCTGTCTGCTCTCACCCTACTGCCTTCCTGTAGCTGGGTTTCATCATCAGACCCTTCGAAACGCTGGGCATCCTCCTGGAGCATGTACCCAACACTGTGCTCAAACAGTTCGGGGGACTCCTCAGGAGGAGAACATGGTGGGTCTAGGGAAGGAGTGACTGATGATGAGTCTGACATTGATACCAGGGAAGAGGACGCTTTGGCAGCTGCTTTGCCAGTACCCTGAGCCTGGGTGAGAGAGGATGAGGAGGAGGAGGAGGGCTTGGTCATCCACTCTACCAAGTCTTCGGCATGATGTGGCTCAACATGTCCAGCTGCCGAAAAGAAGGACAAGCGTGTCCCATGGCCATGTGCTGATGACAATGCACCGCGTCCACGACCAGCACTGTTGCCCCCAGACACAGAGCCTGCTTGCCCTCTTTTATTGCCTCCTGACTGTCTGCCTCTCCTTGTTTGCCTTCCAGACATTCTAATAGATGGCCTGCAGGGAGATGGGAAAAAAGCAATAAGGGCTACCTTCAGGTGTCCTTCTCTGTCCCTTGAAACAAGGACTTGCACAGTGAAAGAAACTGACACTCTCCCTACCTACAGTTTTCTGTCCCTAGAAAAAATGTTTTTTTTTAAGCACAATATAGCACAAGGAGAATTCACTCACTGTCCTTCCAGGTCCCTAGAAACAAGGACTTGCACAGTGAAAGAAACTGACACTCTCCCTACCTACAGTTTTCTGTCCCTAGAAAAAATGTTTTTTTTAAGCACAATATAGCACAAGGAGAATTCACTCACTGTCCTTCCAGGTCCCTAGAAACAAGGACTTGCACAGTGAAAGAAACTGACACTCTCCCTACCTACAGTTTTCTGTCCCTAGAAAAAATGTTTTTTTTAAGCACAATATAGCACAAGGAGAATTCACTCACTGTCCTTCCAGGTCCCTAGAAACAAGGACTTGCACAGTGAAAGAAACTGACACTCTCCCTACCTACAGTTTTCTGTCCCTAGAAAAAATGTTTTTTTTAAGCACAATATAGCACAAGGAGAATTCACTCACTGTCCTTCCAGGTCCCTAGAAACAAGGACTTACACAGTGAAAGAAACTGACACTCTCCCTACCTACAGTTTTCTGTCCCTAGAAAAAATGTTTTTTTTAAGCACAATATAGCACAAGGAGAATTCACTCACTGTCCTTCCAGGTCCCTGGAAACAAGGACTTGCACAGTGAAAGAAACTGACACTCTCCCTACCTACAGTTTTCTGTCCCTAGAAAAAATGTTTTTTTTTAAGCACAATATAGCACAAGGAGAATTCACTCACTGTCCTTCCAGGTCCCTAGAAACAAGGACTTGCACAGTGAAAGAAACTGACACTCTCCCTACCTACAGTTTTCTGTCCCTAGAAAAAATGTTTTTTTTAAGCACAATATAGCACAAGGAGAATTCACTCACTGTCCTTCCAGGTCCCTAGAAACAAGGACTTGCACAGTGAAAGAAACTGACACTCTCCCTACCTACAGTTTTCTGTCCCTAGAAAAAATGTTTTTTTTAAGCACAATATAGCACAAGGAGAATTCACTCACTGTCCTTCCAGGTCCCTAGAAACAAGGACTTGCACAGTGAAATAAACTGACACTCTCCCTACCTACAGTTTTCTGTCCCTAGAAAAAATGTTTTTTTTTAAGCACACTATAGCACAAGGAGAATTCACTCACTGTCCTTCCCAGTCCCTAGAAACAAGGACTTGCACAGTGAAAGAAACTGACACTCTCCCTACCTACAGTTTTCTGTCCCTAGAAAAAATGTTTTTTTTAAGCACAATATAGCACAAGGAGAATTCACTCACTGTCCTTCCAGGTCCCTGGAAACAAGGACTTGCACAGTGAAAGAAACTGACACTCTCCCTACCTACAGTTTTCTGTCCCTAGAAAAAATGTTTTTTTTAAGCACAATATAGCACAAGGAGAATTCACTCACTGTCCTTCCAGGTCCCTAGAAACAAGGACTTACACAGTGAAAGAAACTGACACTCTCCCTACCTACAGTTTTCTGTCCCTAGAAAAAAAGTTTTTTTAAGCACAATATAGCACAAGGAGAATTCACTCACTGTCCTTCCAGGTCCCTGGAAACAAGGACTTGCACAGTGAAAGAAACTGACACTCTCCCTACCTACAGTTTTCTGTCCCTAGAAAAAATGTTTTTTTTAAGCACAATAAAGCACAAGGAGAATTCACTCACTGTCCTTCCAGGTCCCTAGAAACAAGGACTTGCACAGTGAAAGAAACTGACACTCTCCCTACCTACAGTTTTCTGTCCCTAGAAAAAATGTTTTTTTTAAGCACAATATAGCACAAGGAGAATTCACTCACTGTCCTTCCAGGTCCCTAGAAACAAGGACTTGCACAGTGAAAGAAACTGACACTCTCCCTACCTACAGTTTTCTGTCCCTAGAAAAAATGTTTTTTTTAAGCACACTATAGCACAAGGAGAATTCACTCACTGTCCTTCCCAGTCCCTAGAAACAAGGACTTGCACAGTGAAAGAAACTGACACTCTCCCTACCTACAGTTTTCTGTCCCTAGAAAAAATGTTTTTTTTAAGCACAATATAGCACAAGGAGAATTCACTCACTGTCCTTCCAGGTCCCTGGAAACAAGGACTTGCACAGTGAAAGAAACTGACACTCTCCCTACCTACAGTTTTCTGTCCCTAGAAAAAATGTTTTTTTTAAGCACAATATAGCACAAGGAGAATTCACTCACTGTCCTTCCAGGTCCCTAGAAACAAGGACTTACACAGTGAAAGAAACTGACACTCTCCCTACCTACAGTTTTCTGTCCCTAGAAAAAAAGTTTTTTTAAGCACAATATAGCACAAGGAGAATTCACTCACTGTCCTTCCAGGTCCCTGGAAACAAGGACTTGCACAGTGAAAGAAACTGACACTCTCCCTACCTACAGTTTTCTGTCCCTAGAAAAAATGTTTTTTTTAAGCACAATATAGCACAAGGAGAATTCACTCACTGTCCTTCCAGGTCCCTAGAAACAAGGACTTACACAGTGAAAGAAACTGACACTCTCCCTACCTACAGTTTTCTGTCCCTAGAAAAAATGTTTTTTTTAAGCACACTATAGCACAAGCACAAAACACACTGACACTCTCCCTACCTATCCTTCTCTTTCCCTAAACTAAAGGAATCCAGGTTAAGCAAGAAAGAAATAAAAGTCACTGTCCCTGCCTATGCTGCTCTATCCCTGCTCCGGAACACACTACACTAGGCCGCCGTGCTGGCGGCCTTTTATAGTGTGGGGCGTGTACTAAACACCCTCAGCAATAATTGGCCACAGGCATCCTGCCTGTGGCCAATCATTGCTCTCCTCGCTGCCGGCGCTGTGATTGGCCAAGCATGCGGGGTCACAGTGCATGCTTGGCCAATCACAGCGCCTGGATGACACTGCGATGGCGTAGTGCATTGTGGGCCGTTCGCGTCACTCGAATTTGGCGCGAACGGCCCAAATCGTTCGATCTTCGTCGAACGATCGAACAGCCGATGTTCGAGTCGAACGTATGTTCGATTCGAACACGAAGCTCATCCCTACCCAGCGGTTGAATGCTAGCTTGGCTAAATTGCTAGCGCTTCAACTGCTGCCTTTTCAGTTGGTAGACTCGGCCCCTTCCGTGAGTTTGTGCAATGTGCGGTTCCTCAGTGGCAGGTTCCCAAACGCCACTTTTTCTCACGGAAGGCTATTCCGGCTCTCTACCGGCATGTGGAAGGCAATGTCTTGGTCTCGCTGGACAGGGCGGTCAGCGGTAAGGTGCATATTACCGCTGACTCATGGTCCAGCAGGCATGGACAGGGACGTTACCTTTCTTTCACGGCCCATTGGGTCACTCTTTTGGCAGCTGGGAAGGATGCAGGACAAGGTGCAGTAGTGTTGGAGGTTGTTCCACCGCCACGCCTCCAAAATGCTACTACTGGTTGTGACACACCTCTCTCCTCCACCCCCTCCTCTTCTTCTTCTTCCTCCATGGCCTCTTCCTGTGGTTTGTCCTCTGAACCAGCGGTGCTCCGTAGCCGTTCAAGGGGCTACGCAAGTACGCAGGCAAAAAGATGCCATGCCGTGCTTGCGCTGGTGTGTTTGGGGGACAGAAGCCACACTGGGGCAGAGGTCCTGTCTGCTCTGCAGGGCCAGGCCGAGAGGTGGTTGACGCCATGCCAGCTTAAGCCAGGAATGGTGGTTTGCGACAATGGCACCAACCTCCTCTCCGCCCTCCGACAGGGACAACTGACCCATGTGCCCTGTGTGGCTCACGTCCTTAACCTGGTGGTGCAGCGGTTCTTGGGCAGGTACCCGGGCTTACAGGATGTCCTGAGGCAGGCCAGGAAAGTCTGTGTGCATTTCCGCAGATCTTATAATGCCAGTGCTCGCCTGGCTGAGCTGCAAAAGGAGTTGAACCTGCCCAAGAACCGCCTTATATGTGACATGCCCACCAGGTGGAACTCAACGTTGGCCATGCTGCAGCGGCTGCACACGCAGCAGAGGGCCATCAATGAGTACCTGTGCGACTACGGCACCAGGACAGGGTCAGGGGAGCTTGTTTTTTTTTCTCCACGCCAGTGGGGCATGATCAGGGATGCATGCACTGTCCTAGCACCATTTGAGGAGGCCACGAGGATGGTGAGCAGTGACAGTGCATGCATCAGTGACACTGTACCTCTTGTCCACCTGTTGGAGCACACGCTGCGTGGAATAATGGACAGGGCACTTGAGGCAGAACAGAGGCAGGAAGAGGAGGACTTCCTTGCCTCTCAAGGCCCCCTTTACCCAGACAGTGTTCCTTCTGTCCCACCCATCGCACAGGAAGAGGAGGAGGAGGAGGAGGAGGAGGATTGTGTCAGCATGGAGGTGGAGGCTGGCACTCAGCATCATCAGAAGCAGTCTTTTAGGGATGATTTACAGTCCCAAAAAACCAGTGGACTTGTACGTGGCTGGGAGGAGGTGGCTGCGGATCATGTCGTCCTTAGTGACCCAGAGGACTCCGGAGCGAATGCCTCAGCAAACCTACGCTGCATGGCCTCCCTGATCCTGCAAAGTCTGCGGAAGGATCCTCGTATTCTTCGGATCAAGGAGAGGGACCATTACTGGCTGGCCACTCTCCTTGATCCACGGTACAAGGGTAAGGTTGCGGACCTTATGTTACCGTCGCAGAGGGAGCAGAGGATGAGACAACTCCGGGAGGCCTTGCAGAAAGGTCTGTGCAACGCGTTCCCAGAGACTGGGAGGTTACAAACTCCTGGTCCTGGACAACGAGTTGCTGAGGCTTCGGCCAGTCAAAGAAGGAGCGGTGGGGAAGGTGGCCGTCTGACCGATGCGTTCAGACAATTCTTTAGTCCGCAGCCCCAAAGTATGATCGGTTCCAGCAACCATCGCCAGCGTCTGATAAACATGGTGCAGGAATATCTAGGGGCAAGGTCAGACTTGGACACCTTCCCCACCGAAAATCCTCTGGCTTACTGGGTCTTGAGGATGGATCACTGGCCAGAGCTTGCACAGTATGCAATTGAGCTACTGGCCTGTCCTGCATCCAGCGTTCTTTCGGAACGCACATTCAGTGCTGCTGGAGGATTTGTCACGGATCACAGGGTGCGCCTGTCCACCGACTCGGTTGATCGACTGACTTTCATCAAGATGAACCAGTCTTGGATCACCACCAGCTACCACACACCTGATGCTGATATAACAGACTAATTGATTTTAACATGTCACATCCCTTCAAGACTGATGCTGATGCTGAGTGCCTGTGCTGTTATGTTGACTGGCTATCCTCCTCCTCCGAGTCCTCAATGATACGATTGATGATGATAGCTTGGAAGATCATTTTTGTTTATGGGTGCCGCCACCAGTGGCTAAGGCCCAATTTTTCAGCCCCTGTTTTACAGGGGCGTGTAATTACAATTTTTGAAGCAATACTTTGCAACAGGGCTCATTGCTGTGCTCCAAGTACAGTATCTGTGAGGGGTTGGAGTGTTGTGGCACCAGTGCCTAAGGCCCAATTTTTCAGCCCCTGTTTAACAGGGGCGTGTCATTACAATTTTTGAAGCAATACTTTGCAACAGGGCTCATTGCTGTGCTCCAAGTACAGTATCTGTGAGGGGTTGTAGTGTTGTGCCACCAGTGCCTAAGGCCCAATTTTTCAGCCCCTGTTCAACAGGGGCATGCAATTACAATTGTTGATCTAATAATTCACAGCAGGGCCCATTGCTGCACCCACCAAGAGTAACTGTCAGGGCTTACAGTGTTGTGGCAACACCACCACCATCAAAGGCCCAATTTTTACTACCACTGTTCAACAATTATATGTAATTAAAATTCCTGATATAATAGTTGACAGCAGGGCGTTCCAGCACCAACCAAGAGTAACTGTGAGTGCTTACAGTGTTGTGCCAACACCAACAACTAAGGGGCCTATTTCTGCAGAGTATATACGGCAGGTCCCTACTTTCAAACATCCAACTTACAAACGACTCCTACTTGCAAACGCAAGAAGACAACAGGAAGTGAGAGGAAATCTACCCCTTGGAAGGAAAATTCTCTCCTGTAAGAATTAATATGGGAGAAAGGTGTCTCCTCTGTACTGATGCTTTATCAGCAATCCTTGTTTCAAGAAAAACACCACATTTCAAAAACAGTTGTCATTGGGACGGAAAGTGAGGTGAAATGTTCTGAACAGGGGCACAGACAGCAAAACAAATGTTACAGGGGTGATAACCCTTACCTATGTTTTCCAAAAAGTTTAAAAATAGATTTTTGGGCTGGAGCTACACTTAAACAATGTACCTGTTCAAAATTACAAACAGATTCTACATAAGAACAAACCTACAGTCCCTGTCTTGTATGCACCGCCTGTATACGGCTGTTCAGAGTATATAGGGCCTTTTTTATTTTATGTGCGGGGTTCCCCTTAATATCCATACAAGACCCAAAGGGGCTGGTAATGGGCTGGGGTAGGGGGGGGGGTCATGGGGTAGCTATGCCATTTTTCTTAAAGATTTTCATCCATATTACCGGGACCAGACATTACATTAAAGCCGCAAGCAGTTTTAAATGGCTTTTTTTTCCTTTAGAAGTGTCATTTTGTGCAGGGACAGTTCTAAACACGGGAAACACGTGGCACTTCACAGGCATACTTTAGACACCCCCCAGGTACGATATTTAAAGGAATATTTGACTTTTTTTTTTTCACTTTATGCATCATTAAAATGACTGCTCCCGAAAAACGACCGTTTTTAAAACTTCTTTTTGCATTGATACATGTCCCCTGGTGCAGAAGCCGGGTTCCCAAACCCTTTTTAGGACAATAACATGCATAATAGTTGTTATAATTAGCACTTTAGAATTTGAACGTTCGCATCCATTGTATTTAATAGGGTTCTAATGTTCGTACGAACTTTCGGTCCGTTCGCGGGTTCTGGTGCGAACCGAACCCGGGGGTGTTCGGCTCATCACTAACCGCCACTATTGTCAAGGTCAAAACGCGTTGGTTTTTTTGCGCTCTTCATACCAATATTTTTCATGTGGTATCACACTTTAATTGAATGTTTTAGATAAATGTGTAACTTATTGTCAATATGCAAGTGGGAGCTCATGCCCTGTCTCCCAATAATTATGTCAATTTTTCAAATAAACATTTATACTTTTTTAAACAAATCTAATTTCTTACTTATCGCTGCAACTCAAAACCCCTGGGGTAAATTCATTTTTTCTCTTTTTCTCTTGCACCATATGTGTGTGGTCATTTTAAAATCTTTGTCTTACCAGTTCCCGCCCACCTGAAGTACATTTACTGTGGGCATGCAGGAAGCACGGGGAGGCTGGATCACGTACATGTATGACGCCCGCTGATGGGCGCACAGCGCACCGCCCCCCTGGATTGAGGCTCCCAGTACCCAGCCGCTCAAAGCTATCACATGATCACCATGTAAACATGACTGTTATGAATCAGTTTCACTCATAACAGCTGTGCTTAGAATTGTGATGCTGTGATTGGCCCACAGCTATCACATGGTACCTGGGCCAATCACAGCACCCTGTACCATGTAATGGCTGTGGACCAATCACAGCCCACAATAGTAATCACAGCTGTTATGAATGTAACCCCATTGATGACAGTTCAAAACATTGCTGTTACAATGATAATCAATGATCATCACTGTAACAGCAATCAAAGTGTTAAAAAAAAAACTAAAAACTGAGTGCTACAGTGTCACTATGATGAAAGCATGTACAAAAAAAATTGTAAAAAAAAGGGAAAAAAATGTTAAAAAATGTAATGAAAATTATTTATTTTTTTAACATACTGTCACCAGTCAGTAACCATGATGACCGTCATACCAGTCACCAGTGATACGATGACGCTGTACTGGCCAAAAAATTGTGAAAAAAAAGTTATTTCATTTCTTTAAAAAAATAAATAAATTTTTGCCAAAAAATTACAACTTAAAGCGTGGTTCCACCCGCAATTTTTTTTTTTTTTTTAAAGTCAGCAGCTACAAACACTGTAGCTGCTGACTTTTAATAAGGACACTTACCTGTCCTAGGCGCCCGCGATGTCGGTTGCCCGAGGCCGATCCCTCGATCCTGGCAGGTCCCCGTGCCGCCATCCTCACCAAGGGAAACAGGCAGTGGAGCCTTGCGGCTTCACTGCCCGTTTTCCTACTGCGCATGCGCGAGTCTCGCGGCGCTTTGTAAATGGGCGGCTGCTCTCTGGGATACACACAGTTCCCAGAAGAAAGCGCGCACCATTCACCAGAGGACACAGCGAGGAGGATGCGGAAGAAAACCAGCCGCGGACGATGAAGAGGCAGATTAAGAACATCCGCATAGCAACCGGCATTTCTGGTAAGTTAAAAAAATAATAAAAATGTAAATTATTTTTTTTTCTATTTTTTTGCAGGATTTTGGTGTATTTTTTTAGGGTGGAACTCCACTTTAACCACTTCCCGCCCGGTCAATAGGGAATTGACGTCCGGGAAGTGGTTCTGTTATCCCGACTAGACGTCTATTGATGTCCAGCAGGATAACATGCCGGCGCACGCCCGCATCGGGGCACGCATCACGGCGATCGCGAGTGCGGGGTGTCAGTCTGACACCCGCATCTCCGATCGTGATAAGAAGCCTCTGTCAGAGTCTTCTTACCCTGTGATCAGCTGTGACCAATCACAGCTGATCATCGCGTGAACCAGGAAGTGCCGGTAAATGGCATTTCTCGGTTCACGCTGACAGGGAGAGACGATCGGCGTCTCTCCCTGACAGAGGGGGGGGGGGGGGGGTCTGTGCTGATAATAATCAGCACATTGATTATCAGCACAGTCCCCTCAAATGTAAAAATGACATGCCCAGCAGTGCCCCATATAATAAACTCTGCAAGTGCCAATCCCTGCCCACCACAGTGCCAATCCCTGCCCACCACAGTGCCAATCCCTGCCCACCACAGTGCCAATCACTGCCCAGCAGAAACACCTGTCAGTGCCTCATCATCAGTGCTGCCCATTAGTGCCACCTGTCAGTGCCAATCAGTACTGCCTATCAGTGCCGCCTGTCAGTGCCCATCACAGTCACCTGTCAGTGCCCATCAGTGCCGCCTGTCAGTGCCCATCAGTGCCGCCTGTCAGTGCCCATCAGTGCCGCCTGTCAGTGCCCATCAGTGCCCATCAGTGCCGCCTAGCAGTGCCCATCAGTGCTGCATATCAGTGCCGCCTATTGGTGCCCATCAGTGCTGCATATCAGTGCCGCCTATCAGTGCCCATCAATTCTACATATCAGTGCCTTCTCATCAGTGATCATCAGTGCCACTTTATCAGTGCCGCCTCATCAGTGTCCATCAGTGCCGCCTCATCAGTGCCCATCAGTGAAGGGGAAAACAAAATTTTATGACAGAAACTAAAAAAAAAACTAATTTTTTTTCAACATTTTTGGTCTTTTTTAGCTTTTTTAGTAAAAAATAAAAACCGCAGAGGTGATCAAATACCACCAAAAGAAAGCTCTATTTGTGGGAAGAAAATGATAAAAATGTAACATGGGTGCAGTGTTGTATGACTGCGCAATTGTCATTCAAAGTGTGACAGCGCTGAAAGCTGAAAATTGTCCTGGGCAGGAAGGTGCGTAAGTGCCCGGTATTGATTAACAATGTTTACAAAAACACGCCAATCCTCTCACTACAATCCTCGGACTGTCTACTTTCCCCATAGGGGTGATTTGGGGGGGTATTTGTACTGTCCTGGCATTTTAGGGCCTCAAGGAATGAGATCGGCCGTCAGTACATCAGGATTGATCAATTTTTGTAGACGCTATAGCTTTCACACAAACCAATTCATATGCCGCGTACACACGATCGTGATTCACGGCGGTTAAAAAAACGCCGTGAATCATGACATGAAAAACGAGGGAACGGCTTGTTCCCCCACACACGGTCGTTTTTCCCGTCATTTTTTCTCTTGTCCAGAAAAACGACCGTGTGTAGGCTCCGTGGCAGTGTTTCCCTATGGGTACACCGCCGCGGAAAAAAATGACGGGAAAAACGACGAGAAAAATTAGAACATGTTCTAATTTTTCTCGTCGTTTTTTAATGCCGTTTTTCACGTCGTGAAAAATGACAAAAAGACCACACACGGTCGTTTTTCTTGTTGAAAAAAAAAAATGTAATTTTTCACGACGTGAAAAATGATCGTGTGTACGCGGCAATATACTCTTTTTTTTTTTTTTTTTTTTTACCAAAGACATGTAGCAAAATATGTTTTGGCTAAATTTATGTAGAAATTTTAATTTTTTTTTAACAGAACGTAGAAAATATTGTTTTTTTCAAAATGTTTGAACATTTTTCGTGTATACAATAATAAAAAAAAAAAAACAGTGGTGATCAAATACCACCAAAAGAAAGCGCTATTTGTGTGGAAAAAATGATATAAATGTCATTTGGATACAGTGTTGCAATTACCAGTTCTAGTAGCGCAGTGCTGAATAGTAAAACCTGCCCTGGTCATGAAACCTTCTGTAGATGAAGGGGTTAAATAACTGTTCGATTATTTCCTCTGAAAGACTCCCGGCGTTGGAAGCCGCTCACTCATTGCTGCATAAATGTTGATGCCCAGAAAAGAAGTATCTGAACCCCAGGGCACTCACCAGCATTTCCCTTCTGCCACCCACTGACTGAGGGCCAACGGCAGCCAATGAGATGGAGACAGCCGTGGCCGTGTGCCCAGATTCTCTTCTTCATAAATACGTCCCAAAACACACGGGAGCTTGTTACTGATAAAATGTTTCAAAATTAGCAACAACGTAACTCTTGATTCCAACCCAAAGAGCAACATAAGGACATTTAGTAGCTACAGAATTCTTTGAAAGCCGAACTGTGTGATAAGCAAATATTGTCATATTTCTTCTCCTTCAATCTCGGTGATCTTTGTGTATTTCTTCCAGATCTGTGCAGTAATCCAGTGTGAGAATTCCTGTAATAAAGACTGATCACTGCTGCTTTCTCTCCTTGTGCAGGGGGACTGGTCATGTCTCCGCCCACTCCTGTCATTTTCTGTAGTGGGTGGAGCCTGCTGGGCCCCTCCCACAGCTCTGATCTCTCTCCTTGAGCAGGAGGACTGGTCATGTCTCCGCCCCCTCCTGTCATTTTCTGTAGTGGGTGGAGCCTGCCGGGCCCCTCCCACAGCTCTGCTCTCTCTCCTGGTGCAGGGGGACTGGTCATGTCTCCGCCCCCTCCTGTAGTTTTATGTAGTGGGTGGAGCCTGTTGCCCCCCCCCCCTACAGCTCTGCTCTCTCTCCTTGTGCAGGGTGACTGGCCTTGTTTCTCCGCCCCCTCCTGTAGTTTTCTGCAGGGAGCTTGTAGTGGGTGGAGCCTGCTGGGTACAGCACAGTAAAGGACATAGGATAGGGGCACAGGGGTGATTGCTAAGGTTCACTCACTAGGTGTCATTTCAATGAGCTTTCAATGGCTAATCACATGATCAGAAGCTGGTCCTCCCAACTCCTGGCAGTTAGCACAAGAGTCTGTGACAGCTCGGTCTCAACACTGGAGGGCGCAGTCAAGCACTCTTCCAGCAGGTGGCGCCCAGAAAGAAAGGGGTTGATTTACTGGAGAGTGCAAAACCAATCAGCTTCCAGGTTTTTTTTTTTGGCAAAGCTTAATTAAAGATGCTGAAGTTAGAAGCTGATTGGCTACCATGCACTGCTGCACCAGATTTACATTCTCTAGTTTTAGTAAATCAACCCTTAGATACTGTATATGTGTGAGGTCGTTGTAAAGGGATGAAGGAAGTTCATATCCTGCCAGTAGAGGGCACTATATATATATATATATATATATATATATATATATATATATATATATATATATATATATATATAACCAAAAGTATTGGGACACCTGCCTTTACACGCACATGAACTTTAATGGCATCCCAGTCTTAGTCCATTAAATTTCATGTGTGTGTGTAAAGGCAGGTGTCCCAATACTTTTGATAATATGGTGTATATACAGTATATAGCATAAGGCTGTGTGCTGTTTATACCCGGAACCCTTTCCCAGAGCTTACGCCTGTCACATTCCTGGCCCCCGAATACAATCTATGGGGGTGGATCTGTCCATGGTGGATGCGGACTGGCACTGAACTCGTATCTCCGGCTCTTCTCCCCCCCTCAGTGCAGATTTAATGGAATAAGATTTAGTGATGAGATGAAAAGAGTTGGGATGATTTCTGCTCCCCGGTAACACAAAACGCTGAGCCTGCTGATATGCAAATGGCAGAATTATCATATTAATATTTCTATAGCACTTCAAAGGAAGGAGAATAGAGTTAAAGGAGAACTCCGGCACATGTCATAAAAGCTCAGATTATTTCATTCTTGATCAAAAAATAAAACGAAACCTCTTCTTGAACTGAGATATATTTATTTCCCCGTCATCGTCCTGCCGAGTGACTCCCCGTCAATCGTCTTCTCCACACCACCTGAATTGTCCAATCAGGACGACAGCAAGGGTCATAAGCAGGGCCGTCTTTTTTTTTTTTTGCTAATTTCTTTTTATTGATTTTAAAAACATACACATTGAACCAACAACAGCCGACTCTGCACAACGCCAAGTCGGTAATAGGCCAACATGGCCACATACACATATACAGGCAATAACACATCCTGTCTATCTAACAGTAGTTCTACTCAGCAAGTAAAACACAAAAAAACCTTCCCATCCCCCCTCCCCCCCCCCCCTTTGCTCAGTTCCCACTCCCAATCCCATGAGACTTCAGATCATAGTAGCCTGCCCCACCGCCCATCCCAAGCAAATACAGGGGGTCCCCGAGTTACGAACACAATAGGGACTGTAGGTTTGTTCGTAAGTCGAAGTTGTTCGTAAGTCGCAACACTGCATTTGTAAAGCCCCGTACACACGGTCGGACTTTTGGCCAACAAACTTCGTTTTGAGCAAGTTGGACCAACAATCTGACCGTGTGTACGCTCCATCGGACAAACTTTTTTTGCTTTTTTCTTGTTTTCATCGGACAAAAGTTGGGTCTGCAAACGGACAAACTTTTGCCCAACAAAAGTCCGATGGAGCAAAGTCCGACCGTGTGTACAGAAAACCATCGGACTTTTGTCCAATGGACAAAACAACTAATGTTAAAATCAACCAACAATAGCAGAAGTTGACCAAAGGGTGGCAGTAAAGAGCAGAAAAACCACGTGATGTTGCGAAAAGTTTTGGGAAAGTTTGCAGAAAAGTCCGAGCGTGTGTATGCTATGGGTGTTCCCGACCAACTCCGTTCGGACAAAAATCCACGGAAAAGTCAGATGGAAGTCTGACCGTGTGTATGGGGCTTAAGTCTATCCCTTGCCGCCACCAGGTGTTGAAATGGATGTGCCCACATGTCGTCCCAGTCTTCCCCCTGGATGTCCGGGACCTCAGCCTCCCATCTTTCCTTGCATCTGCGTACCCCTACAGGACGTGTCGCAAACATTTCCCTATAGGAAACCGAAAGCGTCTTAGGAAGGTCCTCAGTCATCAGCAAATTCCCCAAGTCTGATGGGAAGAATTCAGTGGTAATTGATTTAAATTGTGCACTAAAAGCATGACGTAGTTGAATGTAGCGAAAGAATTGAGAGCTCGGCAGATCATGTCGGGCCCTAAGCTGGTCAAACGTCAGCAATTCCCCAGTCACAGTAATGCCCTTGAGAGATTTGATTCCCCTGGTTGCCCAACTCATGGGATCATAAAAGGAGTAAAAGTGCAAGGTGTGGACGGAGAGCGACCCCGGTAACTGGGACAAGCCATACCAACCGCCTCTCCCCATGCTTTGATCGAGGCCTTCATAGAAATGGTAAGCGGAAGGTCCATCTTGACCCCCCCTATGAATGGCCACCCGCAGGGTTTCGTAAGAGCCCAAATGTGCTGCCTCCAAAACTGTGGCCGAGTCCCCATCATCTGAAGTCAGCCACCGATGGACAAAGACCAGTTGTCCAGCCAAACAGTATCTGCGCCAATCCGGCAGGGCCAACCCACCCTCCCCCCAGGGTTCTTGCAGTACTTTTAATCCTATCCTTGGTTTCTTGGGAGCCCACAAAAATGTGCTAGTGAGTCCATCCAGTTTTTTTAAAAAAGGACTTGGGGATCCAGATGGGAGCATTACGCAAGAAATACAAAATGACTGGGAGAATTTTCATTTTTATTAAGTTGATCCATCCTATAAGTGACCAGGGCCGTCTTTAAAGCAGGGCAAAAGGGGCAGCTGCCCTGGGCCCTGTCATTGTTGTGGGGCCCAAAGCAGCAGCCTCATACTTACCAACTATCCCAGTTTGAATTCCCTTGTCCCTTGAAGTTTTAGTCCTTTGCTGTGTCCTGATATCTCAGTGTGAAGTGCTGCTACTAATGCTGCCCAGCTCTGCCCTATTGTTGTGTACAGATGACTCACCTACAGACCCTGTGTTTACATGTAAATAACCGTCATTCATATGTAAATAGCTGAGGCCGGCGGCATTCATATGTAAATAAAGGCGACATTCATATGTATCTCATGCCCCTCTCCAGTGAAGAGATGATGTGCCGTAACCTCTAGCAACCAATCAGTGAGCAGTATTACTGTACAGTATTCTCTAGCAACCAATCAACAAGAAGAAATCATGTGCTGTAACCTCTAGCAACTAATCAGTGAGCTGTAAGGTGTGCTGTAACCTCTAGCAACCAGTCAGTAAGTGGTAATGATATGCTGTAACCTCTGGCAACCAATCGCAATCACTGCCTGATCTGATACAATAAACTGATTTTAAGTCTAGCTGATATTTATTGTATGTCTCAGAGCAGGTGAAGAGCAAAATTGTATGGGGGGTCCCCAAATTTTTTTTTACCCAGGGTCCAATCAACATTAAAGACGGCCCTGGTGTGAGATTCACAATAATGAGCTTTCAGGGGGTTTCGGGAACATTGGGGTGGATTTACTGAAGGCAAATAGACGGAGAACTTTGCAGGTGCAGTTGCTCCAGAGCTTTGTAAATGAAGAAAAGCTCTGCTGACTTCCATCATCCAATCATGTGCAAGCAAAAAATTCTGTTTTTTCTTTCTTTTTTCCTTGAATGTGATTGGGTAATCTTTGCTAAGTGAAGCTTTATCTCATTTACTAAGCTCTGGAGAAACTGCAAAGTGCGCATTCGGTTTGCTTTTAGTAAATCCACCCCGCGATGTCTGATAGTTTGGTATTTAGGATGAACTCCGTTAATTTCAATATATTCCTCAACAGCTACAAAGGATATAAATCTGCTTTGTGTGCGCCTAACGTTCTTGCAAACCCAGATAGAACGTTGTAAAACTAGCAGTGACATCATCACTGTGCTGTGCGTAGTCTGTGCAAGGAGCAGAGCTGTGGGAGGGGCCCATCAAACTCCACCCACCACAGGCTGCCTGCAAAAAAAACTGCAGGAAGGGGGCGGAGACAAGACCCGTCACCCTGCACAAGGAGAGAGAGCAGAGCTGTGGGAGGGGCCCAGCAGGCTCCACCCACTACAGAAAATGACAGGAGGGGGCAGAGACTAGACATGTGCATGACAAAAAAAAATTGTTTCGTTTAGATTCGTCAATCTAGATATTTAGTTTAGTAAAATTCGGTTGATTCGTTCAATTCGTAAATTTGGAAATTCGAAATTCGAAAATCTGAAATAATAACTAACTATTAAATAGGTATTGGAATTTCCTTTCAAATTTGGCTGTTAGTGAATGTAACGAATACAAATTTGAAAGGACATTCCAATATCTATAATTTAATAGTTAGTAATAGTTAAGTTATTATTAGTTAATTATTATTTCAGATTTCCGAATTTCCGAATTGACTAATTTACGAATTTAAAAATTTACTAATTTACGAATATTCGGAAAAACGGGTTTTCGTTAATTTGGATATTTTCGAATTAACGAATTTGACGAAATTCTTTAAAAACTCATTCGGAACGAAACGAATTGCACATGTCTACTTGGCACATGAGAGCATGGATGTCCATACAACCCTGGCCAATTAGAAGGGGATGTGCCCCAGGGAATGCTTGTATTTATATCTGAAGAGCACATGGGCTCGTGGTCCAATCTTCTTCTGAGAGGGGTACAGATGGGAAGGGGGCAGCTGCCTCTTCACCTATCCCCCCCTCCAAACACAAATCACCACCCCGTCCTAGCACACATCCCCAGATTTGCCCTCCTAGAACAATTTTTACCCCCTGACAACCCCCCCCCCTCCCCCACACCTAACATCACATAATACCATATTGCCCAGGGCAGCCGTCCCTCCTGCCCACCCCTTGTCCCGGCTTTGCCTACACGTTAAGTTATCATAAATAGCTTGGAAAGGCCATATGTAGTCCCCATCAGAAACCTGTGTGACCAGGTGACAACACAAGAGAACAAATGGGAAACAGGGACAGAGCGTTGTCACCTTATAACAGGAGGAGCCTGAACAAGGACATTAATGGCAGGATCACCAGGGATTGTTTTAATGAAAGCTGCAGATTTAAAAATATTGATAGTGATTGGAAGATCCATTTTAACCACTTAAGGCCTCTTTCTGAGATTTAGTGTTTACAAGTTAAAAGCAGTTTTTTTGGCTAGAAAATTACTTAGAACCCCCAAACATTATATATATTTTTTTCTAACACCCTAGAGCACAGGTGTCAAACACAAGGCCCGCAGGCCGAATCTGACCCTCAAGGTAGGGTGACCACGTGTCCCGGATTGCCCGGGACAGTCCCGCATTTTGCAGGTCTGTCCCAGGTCCCGGGCACCTTTATTCCAGGACAATACAGTGTCCCGGAATTAAACTGACACAGCCACCCCCCCGGGCCAATCCGATGCCCCCAAAAAAGGCCGCCACATCACCGCTTTACTCACTGACAGTACTTGTCCTGGCCGGGAATGCCTGGAGGAGCACAATCCCCACCCCCTGCTTGTGATTGGAGAAATCATAAATCCCGCCTCTTGTGTCCAATCACTGTGCTGTGATTCGTTACAGCACAAGCTGATTTTTGGGAAGGGGGTTGTTCCTGAATGGTAATTTGGAAATGTGGTCACCCTAGATCAAGGCCATTTCATGTGGCCCTTGCACCTCTTCTGCAGCTGCAGGAGAGCTCCAGTCCTCCTCCTGACCCTTGCTTTCAAGAAATGCATCCAGCTTCTTCCCAGCAGCAGCAGAAGGAAAGGTGGTGCACTGTGATGTAAGGGAGAGTGGGGGGACTCAACTTCTGAGGGTGGGGTGGCTCTTGACATCTAATATATGGGGAGGGGATGCGCTGGACATCTAATCTTACAGATACAACCGGCCCTTTTGAGGGCAATCATAATGCTGATGTGGCGCACGATGAAATTGAGTTCGACACCCCTGCTCTAGGGAATAAAATGGCCGCTGTTGCAATACTTTTTTTCACAGCGTATTTGCACAGCGGTCTTAAAAGCGCACCTTTTTTTGGAAAAAAAAAACACTTTTTTTAATTAAAAAATAAAAAAACAGTAAAGTTAGCCCAATTTTTTTTTACATTGTGAAAGATAATGTTACGCCGAGTAAATTGATACCCAACATGTCACGCTTCAAAGTTGCGCCCCGCTCGTGGAATGGTGACAAACTTTTACCCATAAAAATCTCCATAGGCAACGTTTAAAAAATTCTACAGGTTGCATCTTTTGGGTTACAGAGGAGTTCTAGGGCTAGAATTATTGCTCTCGCTCTACCGATCGAGTCGATACCTCACATGTGTGGTTTGAACACCGTTTTTATATGCAGGCGCTGCTCACGTCTGCGTTCGCTTCTGCGATCTGGGGGTCAAAAAGACCTCACGTCTCATATTTGGACTATGATGCAATAAAATAAAAAATAAAAGAAATTATGTCATTCTAAAAAAAAAAAAATATGTCCCTTTAAGAGCTATGGGCGGAAGTGAGATTTTGACGTCACTTCCGCCCTGCAGTGATATGGAGACGGGTGGGGGGCCATCTTCCCCTCACACATCTCTATACACAGCAAGGAGACAGACGCGATCACCTCCGCCGCTGCCGGCGGCTCCGGTAAGCGGCGGAGGGCACCAGAGAGCGACGGGAGGGGTCCCCTCTCCCACCGCCGATAAAAGTGATCTCGCGGCGAATCCGCCGCAGAGACCACTTTTATCTTGTAGCGGACCGCCCGCTGAAGAAGAGGATACCGGGGTGATGGTAGCTAGCTGCTACCATAACAGCGGTATTCCTCTTCAAACAGCCAACGTTTTCCTGCGGCGGGCGGTCCCGTAAGTGGTTAAAATGGGGCTTGTCCGTAGAAATCCAGGGCAGATGTCCAGACCCCTCTTAGATATTTGGATTATTCCCATACCACACCAAGAACAAAGGGAAGAAATTCCAATTGCAGAGTTGACTCTCTTTTCCCGCACGTTTCCCTCGAAGCATCCTGAGCGCAGTTTGATTGACAAGCAATTTTGTCGCCGTCCGCGGCTGGGACCGCCTGATATTATCTACCGTCCTGCTGGGGACGCGGCTCCCTGTAATATTGATGAAGGTGTAAATTATATGATTACTTACTGTAACAAGCTGCACGGATTTGCGGCTCGGACCAATTCGGAGATTCCGTAGAGACTCGGCGCTTATTGCCGGGGAAGTAAAGCCAGTCTGCTTATTGATTAGGCAAGGAGCGATCAGACTGATTTGTAATGTTTTATAGTCAGCGGCACAAAATATATTACGGGTCCCACGTGCGCGTTTGTGTTTTCCGGGGATAAAATGGTTCATCAGCAGAGGAAATTCTCTCAAATCTTATTTAAAACTGCCAACTAAATCACGCAATGCGCTGACTCGTCCCAGTCAATAGACAGCGGAGATCAGAGAACGCTGGAGAAGTTTAAACATTTATGAGGGGAAAAAAAAAAAAGAAAAAATAGACATTGTCAATAACAAGAAAACGGCATCAATGTTTCATCCTGATGAACAAAAACTTTCCATATATTTCCTGTTCAGTAAAAGGATTTCCTGATTTTGCAATAATTTAAAGGGCCAGTCCCCCAAAAGTAAAATTTTAGGTATAGATACAGTGGCGGCCCGTCCATACGGGGGGGGGCGCAGGGGCGCCACCCCCCTAAACCAATGCGCCCAACCCCTAATCTACATGCAGGGCGCCGGACGCATGGATTCCAATGTGTTTTTTTTGTTTTTTTGAAGCACATGATTACAGCTGGAGACTCTAATTGGCTTAAAAAAAGGGTAACCTTGGGGCGCAGAGCACTGCGCCCCTAGCCCACCCACTTGTGTGAAAATAGCAAATTAATATTCGATGTTGTCTTCCTGTTTGACGTTCCCCCCCAAAATGGAGCACCAGCCGGCACTGTATAGGTGGGGCCTGGTGGGCTGAGTCAGTCCTGACTTTTTCTAGGTCTGTGATATTCCAAAAGTAAGATCTACTGGCCATGATTCATGACTCTGTTCCTGCACATCTGAGAACTTTGGGTGTCCCTGCCCATCTTTGTGTGTCCCCGCCCATCGCTGGAGAATGGAGATTGAGAATTGGATTACATCGCTGGAGATCGAGGATGGATTTATTGGATTACATCGCTGGAATCTCTTTTTTATTTTTTATTTTTTTATTTTTAATAAAAGACTTGTCCCAAGCTGTCTCCTGTGGTTTTTACAATTTTGACACGTTTTTGTGAAATGGTAGGGGTACAATGTACCCCTTACCAATTCACATAGGGGGGGCGGGATCTCGAGGCCCCCTTCGTTAAAGGGGGCTTCCAGATTCCAATAAGCCCCCCGCCCGCAGACCCCCACAACCACCGGGCAAGGGTTGTGGGGATGAGGCCCTTGTCGCCATTAACATGGGGACATCCTCCCCATGTTACGGGCATGTGGCCTGGTACGGGTTAGGAGGGAGGGGCGCTCTCTCGTCCCCCCCCTCTTTTCCTGCAGCCTGCCAGGTTGCGTGCTCGGATAAGGATCTGGTATGGATTTTTGGGGAGAACCCTACGCCATTTTTTTTTTCATTTTGGCGTGGAGTTCCCCTTAAAATCCATACCAGACCTGAAGGGTATGGATTTTTGGGGGAACCCCACGCCATTTTTTTTTAATTTGCCGCAGGGTTCCTCTTAATATCCATACCAGACCTGAATGGCCTGGTAATGGAATTTGGGGGGGACCCCCACGCATTTTATTTTTATTTATCAATGACTTTCAATGACTTTTATCTGTATTGCCGGGACCCGGGAAACATGCGCTACTTTATAGGCATACTATAGACACCCCCCAAGTGTGAAATTTAAAGGAATATTTCACTTTTATTGTTTCACTTTAAGCATTATTAAAATCACTGCTCCCGAAAAAACTGCAGTTTTTAAAACTTTTTTTTGCATTGATACATGTCCCCTGGAGCAGAACCCGGGTCCCCAAACACTTTTTATGACAATAACTTGCATATTAACATTTAAAATTAGCACTTTTGATTTTTCATGTTCGTGTCCCATAGACTTTAACGGTGTTCGCGTGTTCGAACAATTTTTTTTCCTGTTCGCATGTTCTGGATGCGAACCGAACCGGGGGGTGTTCGGCCCATCCCTATTCTCTAATAATGTTCCCTAATAATGAGCATCCCGAACCACGTAACCACCTTCCCTAATGGTGAGACCATCAGTTCTTCCCTAATGATGAACAGCCCTACACACCTAAGCACCTTCCCTAATGATGAAACCATTGGTTCTTCCCTAATGTTGATCATCCCTAACCACCTTCCCTAATGATGAGACCAGCAGTTTTTCCCTAATAATTAGCATCCCTGTGGGTTTTTTGTTGGGGGGGGGGCGGCAGACAACCACCCCTGCCCGCTGTCTGCTGATCGGTCTGGCACTTGCCCCATCTAGGTGGTCGGTGGTGGTGTCCTCTGCTCGAGCACCACGGACCCGATCTAGGTGGCGGGTGGTGGGCTCCGGTGTCCTCATCTCCTCTTCCTAGGCGTCCAAGAGGATCGCCTGATGTTTTGGCCAATCGGGAAATGGGTCTCACGACTTATTAGTGTGAAAAAAGCGAATATTCATTCGTTATTGTCACACAACTGGGTAGGATCGAGGCGCAGTGCCCTGGCCCCCGAGACCATCCTTTTTTGAAGCCTATTAGAGCCTCTGACTCTAATCACATGCTTCAAATAAACACACGCCCTATTGGAATCCATAGTCCGATGCCCCTGCATATAGATGAGGTGGCCGGACGCATGGATAGGGGGGTGCCGCCCCCGTGCGCCCCTAATGGACTGCCACTGTTACCGACCTACTCTAATGATGAGACCATCAGTTCTTCCCTAATGATGAACATCTCTAACCACCTAACCACCTTCCCTAATGATGAGACCATTGATTCTTCCCTAAAGATGAGACCATTGGTTCTTCCCTAATGACGAGCATCCCTAACCACCTACCCTAATGATGAGCATCTGTAACCACCTTACCACCTTCCTTAATGATGAGACCATTGGTTCTTCCCTAATGACGAGCATTCCTAACCACCTAACCAACTTCCCTAATGATGAGCATCTCTAACCACCTAACCACCTTCCCTAATGATGAGACCATTGGTTCTTCCCTAATGACGAGCATCCCTAACCACCTTCCCTAATGATGAGCATCTCTAACCACCTAACCACCTTCCTTAATGAAGAGACCATTGATTTTTCCTTAAAGATGAGACCATTGGTTCTTCCCTAATGGCGAGCATGATCCCTAACCACCTAACCACCTTCCCTAATGATGAGCATCTCTAACCACCTAACCACCTTCCTTAATGATGAGCATCTCTAACCACCTAACCACCTTCCTTAATGATGAGACCATTGGTTCTTTCCTAATGACGAGCATTCCTAGCCACCTTCCCTAATGATGAGCATCTCTAACCACCTAACCACCTTCCCTAATGATGAGCATCTCTAACCACCTAACCACCTTCCTTAATAATGAGACCATTGGTTCTTCCCTAATGACGAGCATCCTTAACCACCTAACCACCTTCCCTAATGATTAGCATCTCTAACCGCCTAACCATCTTCCCTAATGATGAGACCATTGATTCTTCCCTAAAGATGGGACCATTGGTTCTTCCCTAATGACAAGCATGATCCCTAACCACCTTCCCCAATGATGAGCATCTCTAACCACCTAACCACCTTCCTTAATGATGAGCATCTCTAACCACCTAACCACCTTCCTTAATGATGAGACCATTGGTTCTTTCCTAATGACGAGCATCCCTAGCCACCTTCCCTAATGATGAGCATCTCTAACCACCTAACCACCTTCCCTAATGATGAGCATCTCTAACCACCTAACCACCTTCCTTAATAATGAGACCATTGGTTCTTCCCTAATGACGAGCATCCTTAACCACCTAACCACCTTCCCTAATGATTAGCATCTCTAACCGCCTAACCATCTTCCCTAATGATGAGACCATTGATTCTTCCCTAAAGATGGGACCATTGGTTCTTCCCTAATGACAAGCATGATCCCTAACCACCTTCCCCAATGATGAGCATCTCTTACCACCTAACCACCTTCCTTAATGATGAGACCATTGGTTCTTCCCTAAAGATGAGACCATTGGTTCTTTCCTAATGACGAGCATCCCTAACCACCTAACCACCTTCCTTAATGATGGGCATCTATAACCACCTAACTACCTTCCTTAATGATGAGACCATTGGTTCTTCCCTAATGACAAGCATCCCTAACCACCTAACCACCTTCCCTAATGATGAGCATCTCTAACCACCTAACCACCTTCCCTAATGACGAGACCATTGATTCTTCCCTAAAGATGAGACCATTGGTTCTTCCCTAATGACGAGCCTCCCTAACCACCTACCCTAATGATGAGCATCTCTACCACCTAACCACCTTCCCTAATGATGAGACCATTGGTTCTTCCCTAATGACGAGCATCCCTAACCACCTTCCCTAATGATGAGCATCTCTACCACCTAACCACCTTCCCTAATGATGAGACCATTGGTTCTTCCCTAATGACGAGCATTCCTAACCACCTAACCAACTTCCCTAATGATGAGCATCTCTAACCACCTAACCACCTTCCCTAATGATGAGACCATTGGTTCTTCCCTAATGACGAGCATCCCTAACCACCTTCCCTAATGACGAGCATCCCTAACCACCTTCCCCAATGATGAGCATCCCTAACCACCTTCCCCAATGATGAGACCATCGGTTCTTCCCTAATGATGAGCATCTCTTACCACCTTCCCCAATGATGAGCAGCTGACGTTGAAGTGACTGTAGTCAGAAAGAGGATGGAGGAGATCAGCAGCACTGAGATTGAAAAACAGATGATAAGAAGTACAAAAAAATTATTTTATTAAAAAAAAAATGTAAATAATTTATGATACAGCCAAGTGTCATCCAGGGTTTACAGCAGACTCTCACTAAAGTGCTCCAGTATTCCTCACCTACCTTCTCCCTCCTATTCCCGGACATGAAGAGTTACCACCGAGCGCCTCCTCCTGCTGATCTTTAGCTTTACAAAATAGAAAAAAATTCAAATCAGACCAACGGGATCCATTTTACTAAACGGGCCCGTCCGCGGCGGTCATACATTTACATTATAATTTGTGGTTGTAAAGTGTGTATCTGCCCAGCGTGGCCCCATGTCGGAGGCGAGTGCCGCAGGGCGCCTTTAAAGCAGATTGCTGACATTACCCTTCATTGTTTTTCTCAGCGCTGTTTTCTTTTTAAGTTAATTATTTTTTTATAAGGGCCGTCGGCTCTCGGCGCTCTCATGGCGGCTCCCACTGTTTGCCTTAAACTCTCTTCGATGCGTCACGCGTGGCTCTGGGGTTTCCTCCTCTGACCATTGACGTCACCAGCTCTTCACGTCTCTGCAGCCTTCACATCAGTCAGGAATGGTCAGGCTGGTTGTTTTCCAGAAACAATCCTTACAGTATGAAGTTCTTTATTATGGAAACCTCAATTCTTAAAGAAAAACAGCTGCCAAAGGATTTTAATTTCTGTCCGTCCAGTCCTGAAATGTATAGAGCTCTGCCACACAGCACAGCCCTGTCCAACGGGGCTGGAGACCCGATTTTTCTCTGTAGTTTAGTATCTGTAGCCCTGGCTGGTGGCCCCTTTAGGCAGTGGGGGTCACACAACCCTGGGCATCATCAATATCATGCCACAGGATGCTTTCCCTCCTTTGGTCCCTTATTGACACCAAGAAAGGGAAAGGAGCAGCATTGTGATTGGCTACATCAGCGCCAGGGAACTTTATCCCTCCCCTGACCCAATCTGAAGTCCGCTGTACGGGGACTGCAAGAAACTGATACTGAAGCCTCCTACACAAGACCGAGTTTCTCGTCGTAAAAAAACCCGTCGGTTTTCTCGACGAGCTTCTTGTCAAGCTTTCCTTGCATACACACTGTCAATTCCAAATCTCGTCGTTGTTCTGCGCGGTGACGTACAACACGTACGACGGCAGTATAAAGGGGAAGTTCTATTCCAATGGCGCCACCCTTTGGGCTGCATTTGCTGATCTTGTGTTACCGCGTGTTAGTAAAAGTTTGGGGAGAGACGTTTCGCGCCTTTCAGTCTTCGTGCTTTTCAGTCCGTTACAGCGTGACGAATGTGCTATCTCCGTTACGAACGCTAGTTTTACCAGAAGGAGCGCTCCCGTCTCATACTTGATTCTGAGCATGCGCGTTTTTTTTAAGACTCGGAAAAGCGTACACACTACCGGTTTTCTCGTCGCAAAACAGGCCGACGAGAAACCCGACGAGAAAATCGAGAATCCTGACGAGAAAATAGAGAGCAGGTTCTCTATTTTTCTCGTCGAGATTCCCGGCAGTTTTCCTGACGAGAAACCATACACACGCCAACGGTTTTCTCGGCAAGAAAGCTCTCCCAGCAGTTTTCTTGCAGCTTTTTGACGAGAAACTCGGTCGTGTGTACGAGGCTTTAGGCTCGGTTCACACTGCTGCAACCTGAAAATCGTGAGACTTACAGTGCAACTTTGAAGCAACTTCAGGGAATGCCTGGGTAATCTTCCTGTAATGTCAAATCCAAATCACATTAATATACACTATATTGTCAAAAGTATTGGGACACCTGCCTTTACACGCACATGAACTTTAATGACATCCCAGTCTTGGTCCGGAGGGTTCAATATTGAGTTGGCCCCGCCCTTTGCAGCTATAACAGCTTCACCTCTTCTGGGAAGGCGGTCCACAAGGTTTAGGAGGGTGTCTATGGGAATGTTTGACCATTCTTCCAGAAGTGCATTTGTGAGATCAGGCACTGATGTTGGGTGAGAAGGCCTGGCTCGCAGTCTCCGCTCTAATTCATCCCAAAAGTATTCTATCAGGTTGAGGTCAGGACTCTGTGCAGGTCAGTCAAGTTCCTTCACCCCAAACTCGCTCATCCATGTCTCTATGGACCTTGCTTTGTGCACTGGTGGGCAGTCATGTTGGAACAGGAAGGGGCCGTCCCCAAACTGTTCCCACAAAGTTGGGAGCATGAAATTTTCCAAAATGTCTTGGTATGCTGACGCCTTCACTAAAACTAAAGCCGGCCATACACGGTTCGAATTTCGAAATAATTTTTTTTCGAAAATCGTATCTAAGAATTTTCGTACGAATTTCGCACTGTTAGTGGGGCGGCAGCAACAGCCAATTTTCATGCGGCAATCAAATTTGAGGAATCGGACAGGTTGTAAGTTTTTTGAAAAACAAACGATTTTCTTATCAATGATGGGAGAATCGTGCGAGAAATGTAATAGAAAAAAAAATGCGCATGTGCAAGAAAAGAAAATTCCCCGAGAGAAAAAAAGATTCCCGGCCACGAAAATTCTTTTCTATACCAACATGAGGGCTTGGTCGGCTGAATTTCGAAAATCAATGGTGGCGTCATCGGATCACGGAAAAACAAAAACAAACAAACTTTCTGATTTTGAAAATAAAATTTGTTCGAAATTCGACCGTGTATGGCCTGCTTAAGAGGTCAAGATCAACCCATGAAAAACAACCCCCACGCCATAATCCCCCCTCCACCAAATGGTTTGGACCAGTTCACAAAGCAAGGTCCATAAAGACATGGATGAGAGAGTTTGCAGTGGAGGAACTTGACTGGCCTGCACAGAGTCCTGATCTCAACCCAATAGAACACCTTTGGGATGAATTAGAGCGAAGACTGCGAGCCAGGCCTTCTCATCCAACATCAGTGCCTGACAGATGCGTTTGTAGAAGAATGCTCAAACATTCCCATAGACACCCTCCTAAACCTTGTGGACGGCCTTCCCAGAAGAGTTGAAGCTGTTATAGCTGCAAAGGGCGGGGCCAACTCAATATTGAACCCTACGGAGTAAGACTGGGATGCCATTAAAGTTCATGTGCGTGTAAAGGCAGGCGTCCCAATACTTTTGGTAATATAGTATATGCAGGGCTTTTTTTCTCAGACAATGGGTACAGGAACTCCCCCGTACCGAGTCACCCCTTTTCTCCGGCCCCTACCCACCTCCCAGTACCGTCCCTTTTAGACAATATAGGACCAAGTATCATTTTGTGGTGCTAAGTATATTGTATGGAATTTGGTAATGATATCAAGAAAAGCAGTAAAACGGATACCCTGCAGTCAGCAACAATAGATCCCCCTAACAACAATGGACCACCCACAACAAAATTTCCCCACCGGCAACAATAGACTCCCAGCAGCATCAACAGATCTCTGCACAGCCAGCATTTATAGACTCTCCGGCAGCCATCAACAATAGATCCCTCCCCCAACAGTAGATCTCTTTCAGCAACAACTGACCCCCCAGCAACATAAGACCCCCCCAGCAACAAAAGTTCCACCACCAGTTACAATAGACCCCCCAGCAACAATAGACCCCCCCTGCAAAAATAGATCCCAGCGGTGAGCATCAATACCCTGCAGCACACCCCAGCACCCCTTGTCATTACATACAGTCAGTCCAGGAGGTGCCGGATCTGCGTTCCGCCGTGTTCCCGCTGAAGAAAAGCCCTGAGTACAGGGCCGCTGATAGAAATCATGGGGCCCCGTACAGCCTACCTGGCGGGGCCCCCTTCGCAGCCCCACCCTCAACCCTGGCCCCTCCCCCAGCCCCGCCTTGAAACAAAGTGCAGTAACAGGCTGGATGAAGTACATATATGTGATCCAGCCTGCCGGTGCCACCCTGCTGCAGTAAATGTACTGAGGGTGGGCAGCAAGCAGGTTAAAGGAAAAGGTTGGGTCTGATCTGAGCCTCCCATCACTACTATAGAGCGATGGATCTAAATGGACCTGTGTCCATTTACACCTGCCTACCTCCAATCCGATCCGCTAAACAAAACGGAAAGGGATCCGTTCCCCTCCATCTAGCAAATCGGATTGGAGGGCAGCCAGTCGGGTGTAAACAGATAGCTGGTTTGTTTTCACCAACCGCCCTTAGAGCAGAGTGGGCTGTCTCCGTGTCTGCTCTGCATAAGCTGAGTGGACACGGACCTGTCATCAGCCCACTCCACTCAGCAGGGGATCAGTGGACAGATTCCCCTCTGAACAAGCAGATTCTGCTCAGTGTGAAAGCCTTGATCGCAAAAAGCAGCACATGGAGCTTAAAATCATCAGCATTATAACACACGGGCACACTCTATCATGGCTGGCACTGTTACAGTGTGTTACATGACATGGCTGTTGGGTGCTGCCTAGGGTGACCACGTATCCCGGATTGCCCGGGACAGTCCCGCATTTTGCAGGTCTGTCCCGGGCACATTCATTCCAGGACAATACAGTGTCCCGGAATGAAACTGACACAGCCACCTCCCCGGGCCAATCTGATGCCCACAAAAAAGTCTGCCACATCACCGCTTTACTCACTGACAGTACTTGTCCTGGCCGGGAATGCCTGGAGGCGCACAATCCCCGCCCCCTGCTTGTGATTGGAGAAATCATAAATCCCGCCTCTTGTGTCAAATCACTGAGCTGTGATTCGTTACAGCACAAGCTGATTTTTGGGAAAGGAGGGAGTCCCTGAATGGTAGTTTGGAAATGTGGTCACCCTAGTGCTGACCTTGTTAACTTCTGACCAAAAAGCTACAAAATCAGCACCCAACAGCCATGTCATGTAACACACTGTGAGAGTAGGGTGACCACATTTCCATGGGTGGCTCCCCTTCAGTCCACCTGCCCTCCTCTAACCATCAGAATGCATGTGCCTCCATTGTGGGGACACTCATAGTTAGTGTAGGACCACAGATTCCAGGGGGCCTTGGGGTGGCTCTGTGGCTTACGCATGTGTTTGCAAATGCGTGCGGACAAACCCCTGTTTTTAACACATACTGTTAGACAGGTTAATTGGTTGTCTGCGAGCTGGTCGGTAAGTAGGCTTGGTTTTTCCTGGGCATTCCCCAGGCTTTGTTGTTACCAAACTACCATTCAGGGACACCCCCCTTCCCAAAAATCAGCTTGTGCTGTAACGAATCACAGCACAGTGATTAGACACAAGAGGCGGGATTTATAATTTCTCCAATCACAAGCAGGGGGCGGGGATTGTGCTCCTCCAGGCATTCCCGGCCAGGACAAGTACTGTCAGTGAGTAAAGCGGTGATGTGGCGGCCTTTTTTGGGGGCATCAGATTGGCCGGGGGGGGGGGGGGTGGCTGTGTCAGTTTCATTCCGGGACACTGTATTGTCCTGGAATAATTGTGCCCGGGACAGACCTGCAAAATGCGGGACTGTCCCGGGCAATCCGGGACACGTGGTCACCCTACTCTTAGGGTGACCACATTTCCAAACTACCATTCAGGGACACCCTCCCTCCCTTCCCAAAAATTAGCTTATGCTGTAACGAATCACAGCACAGTGATTGGACACAAGAGGCGGGATTTATGATTTCTCCAATCACAAGCAGGGGGCGGGGATTGTGCTCCTCCAGGCATTCCTGGAGGGGCCGGTTGTACTGGCCTATCAGCGGCCCTGCCTGAGTATATATATATATATATATGTAGCAACCGGCCCTCTTTCTCCCCTCTGTCTTTGGCTCGCTCACAGGAGAAAAAGGCACACAGTCCCCACCATGCCCGTACCCCCTGGTTTGCAGAGGTTAAGCACACTTGTTTTAACTTACGGGTCTTGCAGCGAGGTTCCCCTCAAAGTTGGTTTCTGTCACTAGAATGTGAGGACAAGGTCTCTATACCCCAAGTAACTCCAAGGTCCACACCAGTAGCCACTCCAACGTAGAGTTTATTTTTCCTTATGCATGAATAACCACAAAGTTGAGGAAAGAGAAAGGTGTTAGGAAGACAGATCAATTCAGACACTTCTGGCTTCTTCGCCACTCGATACCGAGTGGGTACAGCTCACCCGGATAGTCACCCAAGGGCACTAGCAGCCGGCAAACAGTCTATCAGATTCCCTAATGGATGCGTTCAGGAGATCCTCTGCCACAGAATCTATAGTGTCCCGAACGTCCTACTGGTCCCGTTGTTTAGATCCCTTTTTCCAGATGGATGACATCCCTCCGAAGAGTTACTGGGCCCCTTTCTTCACTGTGATCTCTCACCAGTCCTTCGGAACGGTCCTCCCCCAGCCTCCTTTTCTAAAAACGGGTCCCCTCGCAAGGCGGCACCCTGGGATTCCTCCTCCCGAAGTGGGCTCTAGCCAAAGGTGCTGGGCCCAGGGCTGAAGTTGCAGCCCCAGGACTAAAGGTTCCCGTCTTCATGACGAATCACATATCTGGTGTCAATTCCATTTATAGTTCCTAACGTGTTGTGATTCGGTATTTTTACCAAATTCCTTCCAGGACTAAAGGTGCCTGAAACTGAAGCGCACATGGCCCCATGGCCTGGAGAGCCACGCACTTGAACTTGGACCGTAGGTTCTCCCTCCGGGCATGGGCCCCGGTAATTGCTCCCTCTCCAATTGCGTCCGCCCCTTTTGTACCCTCTCCCGGCATGCACAACAGGCAGACCACGCCCACTGCACGGCTGCCGAGAGAGGACACCCAATCGCCACTCCACCACCCGTGGTCCAACCCCGAGCACAAGCGACAGCGCCACCTGTACTTCTCAGGGGAACTGCACACCAGGTGAAACAGTATGGGAGAAAAAGAAACCCTGGACTGCCGCACTCTGTATAGACAGTTATTTATTCCAAAATTTCAGGTAAAAAATCCAAATTCAAAATAAATCCATAAATCCAAAACAACAAATGCAGATGGTGTGCATGCAGGGAAGGGTGGCTAACGCGTTTCACGTCACGAATTGACGCTTACTCATAGCTTGGTGAAACAGTAGCAAGGCAGAGTCCAGCAAATTGAAAGATTCAAGCCATCTACCACTCGAATCACCCCTAAATTTAGCATAACAATCCCTCATTTTAGGACCCCCGCTACATATATATATTTAAAGATCCACTATATGTGTTTTGGATAAAGTTCCTGGGAGTTCTCTGTGACACGCGCTGCCATGGTGGTGTCACTCTCTCTTATCCAGACGCCCCCTATCATGGAGAATCGATGGAGAGGACATGACCTCATGGTTTGGTTTTGCAGTGGCCGTAGCTTTGTAATGATCGGTTTGGAGCGCGGTGCTGAGCGCTCGTCCTCTGCTCATTACAATTCTATCAGTGCAGCCTCAGATCGTGTGAACAGGTATCCCGGATTAACACGAAACGCGGACCGGAGAAGCTTGGCGGCCAGACGCTGCATCCTGGTCATGAATCTTTCATGCAGAGCCTTGGCTGTGTCGGGTATGGAGCTCAATTCTCTGAGTGCTTCATAAACAGCTTTACCTTTTATCTGCACTGATCCCACATCTCATACATCCTCCCCGAAGAAAGGGAAAATGAGGAGAAGCGGAAGAAAGAAAAATAAAATTAAATGCATCTACACAGGACGGGTATTTAGGATTTTCATCAGCAACTAATGACAACACAGCGGGGAGCGAGCGACACATTCCTCTAAATTAAGGTGACCAGATTTTTTAAATGAAATCCGGGGACATTTTTTTTTTTTACTAATAATGGCGGCAATCAGCGACTCATAGCGGAACCGCGATATTGCGGTGGACAAATCGGACACTAATGACACTTTGTGGGAACCAGTGACACTAATACAGTGATCAGTGCTAAAAATATGCACTGTCACTGTAATAATGACACTGGCTGGGAAGGGGACAATATCTAGGGCAATCAAATGTGTGCCTAACAAGTGTTTTTTTACTGTGGGGAGGTGCTTTTACTAAGGGAAGGCATAGATCCCTGTACCTGCTTTGCAGGAACACAGGATCAATGTCTTCCATCCTGACAGAACGGCAATCTGCCTTGTTTACATAGGCAGGCCACAGTTCTGTCTTTGAACATAACAATCAGCGGGTACCGGTGGATATCGAGCCCTCCTGAGCCACTGATTGGCTCCCATACCCAGAAATACAGGATTACGTATATATGTGATCCTGCGCAGCGCGGCCGTCCTGTAGTAGTAAATCTGCTATCAGGCGATCAGCAACTGGTTAACATCATCAGCATTATAATAACTCTCACAGGCAGCAGGCACTCTATCATGGCTCTGCCACAGTGTGTCACTTAACATGGCTGCTGGGTGCTGATACATATGACCAATAAGTTACCAAAATCAGCACCCAGCAGACATGTTATGTGACACACTGTGACAGAGCCGGCCAGAGCCATGATGGAGTGCCTGCTGCCTGTGAGTTATGATACCATCCATGATGCCAGAGAGACAGACACAGTGCAATGTAGTCTATTCACAGACACCCCCAAAGCACTCCTGTGTTGAGGCCTTGAAGGCACTGGCAGCCCCACGATCGGATCCTCTTCCCCTCTGTTCCTGCTGCTGGACACCGTCAGCTGAGCCCAGCTGCCTCTCTGCCCATCACTGCCACCGCCCCCTGCCCGCCTCATAGCCTCTCAAGTCTCACTCTCTCCGGGCCCGGCTACTAGTGGGTAGGGGGTGGAGGAAGATCACTCCGCCAAGGAAGGCAAGGAGATAAAACAGGCAGGCGGCTGGCCGGGACTTGAGCCAAGGCAGAAGAACATGCGAGCGGAGCTGAGTGGGCATGCGCCCGAAACTGGAGAAATGGTCCCTCTGCTTCGACCAGCACATGATCATCAGAAAGGGGCACAGATAATGGAAAAGATACACCCCCATAGCTAGTAGGTGCAGTGGAGCAGGGGTGTGTAATTCTGAATATTTAAAAAAAAAAAAAAATTCTGCACTGTCTTTGAATTTTCCCCAGCCCCTGTTCAAATCCAATCCGGGGACAAAACCGGGGACAGACTTGATCCGGGGACAGTGTCCTCAATCCCGGGACTGTCCCCTGAAACTGGGGATGTCTGGTCACCCTACTCTAAATGTATATCCAGTTCCACCTTGATTGACTTTATATGTATAGGCAAACAAATTATATCATTTCTAAAATCTATTTACTGTATATAAAATCTATTTACCATATATACATGTAGCCCCATTTCTCCTCTACAAGTATGCAAAGTTTGTTGTCCGGGGGACCTACGGCCGGGGAGAACCGATTTATCAAACCCGGGCACTCCTTCCATAGACTCCCATGTTAAACTGTAATTTCTCCGGTGATTTTGGGGACCCGTTACCGGCCGGTTCTAGGTCCCCTGGACCTGAATCTTGTCACACATGTAGCTCCACTCTTCCTCTACAAGTGTGCAAAGTTTGTTGTCCGGGGGACCTACAGCCGGGGAGCACTGATTTTTCAAATCCGGGCACCCCTTCTATAGACTCCCATGTTAAATTGTAATTTCTCTGGTTATTTTGGGGACCCAGTACCAGCCGGTCGTAGGTCCCCTGGACCGGAAAGTGTGCACAGATTGTTGTCCATAGAACCTACGGCCGGGGAGCACCGATTTTTCAAACCAGGCACCCCTTCCATAGACTCCCATGTTAAATTGTCATTTCTCTGGTGATTTTGGGGACCCGTTACTGGCCGGTTGTAGGTCCCCTGGACCTGAAACTTGTCACACATGTAGCCCCACTCTTTCTCTACATGTGTGCAAAGTTTGTTGTCCGGGGGACCCACGTGTGGGGAGCACCGATTTTTCAAATCCGGGTACCCCTTCCATAGACTCCCATGTTAAACTGTCATTTCTTCGGTGAATTTGGGGACCCAGTACCAGCCGGTCGTAGGTCCCCTGGACCGGAAACTTGACACACATGTAGCTCCCCTCTTCACCAACAAGTGTGCAAAGATTGTTGTCCATAGAACCTACGGCCAGGGAGCACCGATTTTTCAAAGCCGGCCACCCCTTCCATAGATTCCCATGTTAAACTGTAATTTCTCCGGTGATTTTGGGTACCTGGTACCAGCCGGTCGTAGGTCCCCTGGACCCGAAACTTGGCACACATGTAGCCCCCCTCTTCCCCTATAAGTGTGCAAAGTTTGTTGTCCAGGGAACCTACAGCCGGGGAGCACCGATTTTTCAAAGCCGGGCACCCCTGCCATAGACTCCCATGTTAAACGTCAGTCTAGTCACACAGCGCCGGAGATCAGGTAGGGAGATTGGGCACAGTGACAGTGAGGCATGGGCACAGTGACAGTGAGGCATGGGCACAGTGAGGCATGGGCACAGTATGGCACAGTGAGGCATGGACACAGTGAGGCAAAGTGGGGCACAGTGAGGCATGCAGATGGACACCCTAGGCTTATACTCGAGTCAATACGTTTTCCCAGTTTTTTATGGTAAAATTAGGTGCCTCGGCTTATATTCGGGTCGGCTTATACTCGAGTATATATGGTACTAAAAGTTTGTTGGACGAATGACACAAGCATTCGCCCAGCCATTACAAATTCTGAACGTTCATATGGCCGGCAGCTCCATCTAGTGGCCATAATGCAGTATTTTCATTAATGAGTTATTTCCGGAAAAAAAGCTCATTATGGCCACTAGATGGAGCTGACTATTATATAAAATCAACATATTAACCAAAATGTGGTCAGAATTTGTGAATGCTTGTGACATTTATCAATTTTTTTTTTTTTTTACCCAGTGATCTACGTGTGTAAGCAAACTGAACAGGAAAACATACCTGTTGGTCCTGCCAGAAACAGTGCCTAGGTGTCACTTTTACATGGTGACAACACTGACACCGTGTCATTGAAATGGTGTTGACACCCATTGGCAGCTAAATATTACTATCCAGTGGAGTGGGAAGCAGCCTCAGGATCTAAGCACCCCCCACCCTTCACCTGGAAATGTTGAGGAACCTTCACACAATGTTCCTGGTTAGCTGCAGATTTGGAGGGTTGAGAAAACCTTCTGTATAGACTGTAATATAACTCAATAATCCTGCAACTTGAGACTGCAAAGTCGCATGACAAGTCGTACCCCATCATTTTGAATGAGTACTGTTCATGCCTGTGCGACTCCCTGCACTACCTGTCTGACTTTGCTTCAGGTCACGTCAAAGTCTATATCATAGAGGCGGACAGAGCAGTTCCGGTCTTTGCTCGTCTCTATCAGTGGCGGTGCCTCCATAAAGGGCGCAGGAGCGCAGCCCCCCCCCCCTCTCCTGGCACCACTCTATCACCATGGATAGATTTATGCATTAAATAGGAGCCCAAAAATGTGAATAGCGGGCGCAACGCTGTGCGTTCACTATTCACTCAGCTGTGCGTTAGCAAAGCGAAAGAATTCGCCTATCAGGCGTCCAATCATAGGAGAGGACGAGAGGAAGAGCGGGCGGGAGAACAGAAGACAACAAGGAAGAAATTGAGGACACCGCTCACCGCCTGCCGCCCTCTCCCGCTGCCCACCCGAGACAAGGTAAGGGGCGGGTGGGCACAGTGGCAGCACTTGGGGCACAGTGGCAGCACTTGGGGCACAGTGGCAGCATTTAATAGGCACAGTGGCAACATTTGTGGCACAGTGGCAGCACTTGGGGCACAGTGGCAACATTTAATGGGCACAGTGGCAACATTTTGGGCACAGTGGCAGCATTTGATGGGCACAGTGGCTGCATTTGGGGCACAGTGGCTGCGTTTGATGGCACAGTGGCTGTGTTTGATGGCACAGTGGCTGCGTTTGATGGCACAGTGGCTGCGTTTGGTGGCACAGTGGTTGCGTTTGATGGCACAGTGGCTGCGTTTGGTACAGTGGCTGCGTTTGGTACAGTGGCTGCGTTTGATGGGCACAGTGAGGCTGCAATTGATGGGGGTTTATTTACCTTACTGTTCACCACGTCCGTCCTAGGGGTCTTTCTTGAAGAGTTTCTCACAAATGTCTGCACCAAACATTTAGTCTTTTTTTCTCAAAGGTTTTATTATAGAACTTTCAGACAGAGGGATGGAGGGTTGGGGGAGATTCAGGTACCTTAACTTTGCGGATCACGGGTACTTTCCTGAATCCAGAGGACCAACAGCTTCCACACTGGATGTAGCCACCACCAGGAAGGTCTCTCTCACTGACCGAGCAGCCGGTGCAAGCTTGTTCAAAAAGTCTCTGCCACAGACTTGTATAGTCACACTCTTGGTAAAGTTCCGAAACACAACACTGTTGGCAGCACTGTGAGGTAGATTTTTATCTGGATGCGTCCTCCAAATGAGTCCTCAATTGCTCGGTCCCTTCCCGCAGGCAAGGCGACACAGGACCATCTCTGGATCAGTAGACCCCCAGCAACTCCTACTCTCAGTAACGGAGCCTCTGGGATCTGTAGGCCCAGAGGCAGAAAAACTGCATCAGGGTTTACTTCCTCTTTAATATTCTGGTAGGGAGTGTAATCATGAAGGAAGAGTGAATGCCAGAAGTAGTGATGAGCCGAACACCCCCGGGTTCGGTTCGCACCAGAACCCGCGAACGGACCGAAAGTTCGTACGAACATTAGAACCCTATTAAATACAATGGATGCGAACGTTCGAATTCTAAAGTGCTAATTATAACAACTATTATGCATGTTATTGTCCTAAAAAGGGTTTGGGAACCCGGGTTCTGCACCAGGGGACATGTATCAATGCAAAAAGAAGTTTTAAAAACGGTCGTTTTTCGGGAGCAGTCATTTTAATGATGCATAAAGTGAAAAAAAAAAAGTCAAATATTCCTTTAAATATCGTACCTGGGGGGTGTCTAAAGTATGCCTGCGAAGTGCCACGTGTTTCCCGTGTTTAGAACTGTCCCTGCACAAAATGACACTTCTAAAGGAAAAAAAAGCCATTTAAAACTGCTTGCGGCTTTAATGTAATGTCTGGTCCCGGTAATATGGATGAAAATCTTTAAGAAAAATGGCATAGCTACCCCATGACCCCCCCCCCTTACCCCAGCCCATTACCAGCCCCTTTGGGTCTTGTATGGATATTAAGGGGAACCCCGCACATAAAATAAAAAAGGCCCTATATACTCTGAACAGCCGTATACAGGCGGTGCATACAAGACAGGGACTGTAGGTTTGTTCTTATGTAGAATCTGTTTGTAATTTTGAACAGGTACATTGTTTAAGTGTAGCTCCAGCCCAAAAATCTATTTTTAAACTTTTTGGAAAACATAGGTAAGGGTTATCACCCCTGTAACATTTGTTTTGCTGTCTGTGCCCCTGTTCAGAACATTTCACCTCACTTTCCGTCCCAATGACAACTGTTTTTGAAATGTGGTGTTTTTCTTGAAACAAGGATTGCTGATAAAGCATCAGTACAGAGGAGACACCTTTCTCCCATATTAATTCTTACAGGAGAGAATTTTCCTTCCAAGGGGTAGATTTCCTCTCACTTCCTGTTGTCTTCTTGCGTTTGCAAGTAGGAGTCGTTTGTAAGTTGGATGTTTGAAAGTAGGGACCTGCCGTATATACTCTGCAGAAATAGGCCCCTTAGTTGTTGGTGTTGGCACAACACTGTAAGCACTCACAGTTACTCTTGGTTGGTGCTGGAACGCCCTGCTGTCAACTATTATATCAGGAATTTTAATTACATATAATTGTTGAACAGTGGTAGTAAAAATTGGGCCTTTGATGGTGGTGGTGTTGCCACAACACTGTAAGCCCTCAGAGTTACTCTTGGTGGGTGCAGGAATGGGCCCTGCTGTGAATTATTAGATCAAGAATTGTAATTACATGCCCCTTTTGAACAGGGGCTGAAAAATTGGGCCTTTCGTGGTGGTGGTGGTGGTGGTGGTGGCGTTGCCACAACACTGTAAGCCCTCAGAGTTACTCTTGGTGGGTGCAGGAATGGGCCCTGCTGTGAATTATTAGATCAAGAATTGTAATTACATGCCCCTTTTGAACAGGGGCTGAAAAATTGGGCCTTTCGTGGTGGTGGTGGTGGTGGCGTTGCCACAACACTGTAAGCCCTCAGAGTTACTCTTGGTGGGTGCAGGAATGGGCCCTGCTGTGAATTATTAGATCAAGAATTGTAATTACATGCCCCTTTTGAACAGGGGCTGAAAAATTGGGCCTTTCGTGGTGGTGGTGGTGGTGGTGTTGCCACAACACTGTAAGCCCTCAGAGTTACTCTTGGTGGGTGCAGCAATGGGCCCTGCTGTGAATTATTAGATCAAGAATTGTAATTACATGCCCCTGTTGAACAGGGGCTGAAAAATTGGGCCTTAGGCACTGGTGGCACAACACTACAACCCCTCACAGATACTGTACTTGGAGCACAGCAATGAGCCCTATGGCAAATTATTGCTAAAAAAATTGTAATTACACGCCCCTGTAAAACAGGGGCTGAAAAATTGGGCCTTAGCCACTGGTGGCGGCACCCATAAACAAAAATGATCTTCCAAGCTATCATCATCAATCGTATCATTGAGGACTCGGAGGAGGAGGATAGCCAGTCAACATAACAGCACAGGCACTCAGCATCAGCATCAGTCTTGAAGGGATGTGACATGTTAAAATCAATTAGTCTGTTATATCAGCATCAGGTGTGTGGTAGCTGGTGGTGATCCAAGACTGGTTCATCTTGATGAAAGTCAGTCGATCAACCGAGTCGGTGGACAGGCGCACCCTGTGATTCGTGACAAATCCTCCAGCAGCACTGAATGTGCGTTCCGAAAGAACGCTGGATGCAGGACAGGCCAGTAGCTCAATTGCATACTGTGCAAGCTCTGGCCAGTGATCCATCCTCAAGACCCAGTAAGCCAGAGGATTTTCGGTGGGGAAGGTGTCCAAGTCTGACCTTGCCCCTAGATATTCCTGCACCATGTTTATCAGACGCTGGCGATGGTTGCTGGAACTGATCATACTTTGGGGCTGCGGACTAAAGAATTGTCTGAACGCATCCGTCAGACGGCCACCTTCCCCACCGCTCCTTCTTTGACTGGCCGAAGCCTCAGCAACTCGTTGTCCAGGACCAGGAGTTTGTAACCTCCCAGTCTCTGGGAACGCGTTGCACAGACCTTTCTGCAAGGCCTCCCGGAGTTGTCTCATCCTCTGCTCCCTCTGCGACGGTAACATAAGGTCCGCAACCTTACCCTTGTACCGTGGATCAAGGAGAGTTGCCAGCCAGTAATGGTCCCTCTCCTTGATCCGAAGAATACGAGGATCCTTCCGCAGACTTTGCAGGATCAGGGAGGCCATGCAGCGTAGGTTTGCTGAGGCATTCGCTCCGGAGTCCTCTGGGTCACTAAGGACGACATGATCCGCAGCCACCTCCTCCCAGCCACGTACAAGTCCACTGGTTTCTTGGGACTGTAAATCATCCCTAAAAGACTGCTGCTGATGATGCTGAGTGCCAGCCTCCACCTCCATGCTGACACAATCCTCCTCCTCCTCCTCCTCCTCCTCTTCCTGTGCGATGGGTGGGACAGAAGGAACACTGTCTGGGTAAAGGGGGCCTTGAGAGGCAAGGAAGTCCTCCTCTTCCTGCCTCTGTTCTGCCTCAAGTGCCCTGTCCATTATTCCACGCAGCGTGTGCTCCAACAGGTGGACAAGAGGTACAGTGTCACTGATGCATGCACTGTCACTGCTCACCATCCTCGTGGCCTCCTCAAATGGTGCCAGGACAGTGCATGCATCCCTGATCATGCCCCACTGGCGTGGAGAAAAAAAAACAAGCTCCCCTGACCCTGTCCTGGTGCCGTAGTCGCACAGGTACTCATTGATGGCCCTCTGCTGCGTGTGCAGCCGCTGCAGCATGGCCAACGTTGAGTTCCACCTGGTGGGCATGTCACATATAAGGCGGTTCTTGGGCAGGTTCAACTCCTTTTGCAGCTCAGCCAGGCGAGCACTGGCATTATAAGATCTGCGGAAATGCACACAGACTTTCCTGGCCTGCCTCAGGACATCCTGTAAGCCCGGGTACCTGCCCAAGAACTGCTGCACCACCAGGTTAAGGACGTGAGCCACACAGGGCACATGGGTCAGTTGTCCCTGTCGGAGGGCGGAGAGGAGGTTGGTGCCATTGTCGCAAACCACCATTCCTGGCTTAAGCTGGCTTGGCGTCAACCACCTCTCGGCCTGGCCCTGCAGAGCAGACAGGACCTCTGCCCCAGTGTGGCTTCTGTCCCCCAAACACACCAGCGCAAGCACGGCATGGCATCTTTTTGCCTGCGTACTTGCGTAGCCCCTTGAACGGCTACGGAGCACCGCTGGTTCATAGGACAAACCACAGGAAGAGGCCATGGAGGAAGAAGAAGAGGAGGGGGTGGAGGAGAGAGGTGTGTCACAACCAGTAGTAGCATTTTGGAGGCGTGGCGGTGGAACAACCTCCAACACTACTGCACCTTGTCCTGCATCCTTCCCAGCTGCCAAAAGAGTGACCCAATGGGCCGTGAAAGAAAGGTAACGTCCCTGTCCATGCCTGCTGGACCATGAGTCAGCGGTAATATGCACCTTACCGCTGACCGCCCTGTCCAGCGAGGCCAAGACATTGCCTTCCACATGCCGGTAGAGAGCCGGAATAGCCTTCCGTGAGAAAAAGTGGCGTTTGGGAACCTGCCACTGAGGAACCGCACATTGCACAAACTCACGGAAGGGGGCCGAGTCTACCAACTGAAAAGGCAGCAGTTGAAGCGCTAGCAATTTAGCCAAGCTAGCATTCAACCGCTGGGCATGTGGATGGCTGGGAGTGAACTTCTTTCGACGGTCCAGCAGCTGGGGCAGGGAAATTTGCCTGCTAGAATCGGACGTCGGTGTACCGCTAGCAGAGTGGCCGCAAGTACTTGGCTGTGACACACCTAATTCTACACCTTCATTCCTCTCAGTGCATGTTTCAGAGAGGACTGAAGTTATAGTGGGGTTGGAGATCCCAGCTGATGCGGTGCAAGGAGAGGTCCGCTTTGTTCTTTGGTGTGGGTCTTTGAGGTAGGCTTGCCAACGAGCTGCATGGCAGGTCAACATATGTCTGGTCAGGCATGTGGTACCCAAGCGGCTGATGTTTTGGCCACGCGATATACGCTTGAGACATATGTTGCAAACAGCAGCTGTGCGATCTGATGCACTAGCCTCAAAAAAGGCCCACACCAAAGAACTTTTTGAATGACGGGCAGAGGCAGCGCCCTGCACAGGCGGAGCTCTGCGGTGTGATTCCGTCGGTGTACTGCCCTTACGCTGGCCACCAAAGGGCATCCTGCCTCGTTGGAGATGTGCCTCCTCCTCATCCTCCTCCTCCTCCTCTCTCCTATTAGGCACCCACGTGGAGTCAGTGACCTCATCATCCCCTCCCTCCTCATCACTGGAGCCAATCTGGCAGTATGCTGCAGCTGCTGGAACATGACTGCCAGATTGGTGTCCTTCTTGAGCATCCCCTCTGTCTGCTCTCACGCTACTGCCTTCCTGTAGCTGGGTTTCATCATCAGACCCTTTGAAACGCTGGGCATCCTCCTGGAGCATGTACCCAACACTGTGCTCAAACAGTTTGGGGGACTCCTCAGGAGGAGGACATGGTGGGTCTAGGGAAGGAGTGACTGATGATGAGTCTGACATTGATACCAGGGAAGAGGACGCTTTGGCAGCTGCTTTGCCAGTACCCTGAGCCTGGGTGAGAGAGGATGAGGAGGAGGAGGAGGGCTTGGTCATCCACTCTACCAAGTCTTCGGCATGATGTGGCTCAACATGTCCAGCTGCCGAAAAGAAGGACAAGCGTGTCCCATGGCCATGTGCTGATGACAATGCACCGCGTCCACGACCAGCACTGTTGCCCCCAGACACAGAGCCTGCTTGCCCTCTTTTATTGCCTCCTGACTGTCTGCCTCTCCTTGTTTGCCTTCCAGACATTCTAATAGATGGCCTGCAGGGAGATGGGAAAAAAGCAATAAGGGCTACCTTCAGGTGTCCTTCTCTGTCCCTTTACTTATGGATTTCTAAATATGGTTGAGGATGATTGCTTTTGCACAGAATAGCACAACGACAATTTCCCTGACTGTCCAAAAAACAAGGATTTCAAAGATGGTTGATGAGGAATGCTTTAGCACACTATAGCACAAGGAGAATTTCCCTCACTGTCCTTCCCTGTCCCTAGAAACAAGGATTATCACAGTGAAAGAAACTGACACTCTTCCTACCTATAGTTTTCTGTCCCTAGAAAAAATGTTTTTTTAAAGCACACTATAGCACAAGGAGAATTTCCCTCACTGTCCTTCCCTGTCCCTAGAAACAAGGATTATCACAGTGAAAGAAACTGACACTCTTCCTACCTATAGTTTTCTGTCCCTAGAAAAAATGTTTTTTTAAAGCACACTATAGCACAAGGAGAATTTCCCTCACTGTCCTTCCCTGTCCCTAGAAACAAGGATTATCACAGTGAAAGAAACTGACACTCTTCCTACCTATAGTTTTCTGTCCCTAGAAAAAATGTTTTTTTAAAGCACACTATAGCACAAGGAGAATTTCCCTCACTGTCTTTCCCTGTCCCTAGAAACAAGGATTATTACAGTAAAAGAAACTGACACTCTTCCTACCTATAGTTTTCTGTCCCTAGAAAAAATGTTTTTTTAAAGCACACTATAGCACAAGGAGAATTTCCCTCACTGTCCTTCCCTGTCCCTAGAAACAAGGATTATCACAGTGAAAGAAACTGACACTCTTCCTACCTATAGTTTTCTGTCCCTAGAAAAAATGTTTTTTTAAAGCACACTATAGCACAAGGAGAATTTCCCTCACTGTCCTTCCCTGTCCCTAGAAACAAGGATTATCACAGTGAAAGAAACTGACACTCTTCCTACCTATAGTTTTCTGTCCCTAGAAAAAATGTTTTTTTAAAGCACACTATAGCACAAGGAGAATTTCCCTCACTGTCCTTCCCTGTCCCTAGAAACAAGGATTATCACAGTGAAAGAAACTGACACTCTTCCTACCTATAGTTTCCTGTCCCTAGAAAAAATGTTTTTTTAAAGCACACTATAGCACAAGGAGAATTTCCCTCACTGTCCTTCCCTGTCCCTAGAAACAAGGATTATCACAGTGAAAGAAACTGACACTCTTCCTACCTATAGTTTTCTGTCCCTATTAAAAATGTTTTTTTAAAGCACACTATAGCACAAGGAGAATTTCCCTCACTGTCCTTCCCTGTCCCTAGAAACAAGGATTATCACAGTGAAAGAAACTGACACTCTTCCTACCTATAGTTTTCTGTCCCTAGAAAAAATGTTTTTTTAAAGCACACTATAGCACAAGGAGAATTTCCCTCACTGTCCTTCCCTGTCCCTAGAAACAAGGATTATCACAGTGAAAGAAACTGACACTCTTCCTACCTATAGTTTTCTGTCCCTAGAAAAAATGTTTTTTTAAAGCACACTATAGCACAAGGAGAATTTCCCTCACTGTCCTTCCCTGTCCCTAGAAACAAGGATTATCACAGTGAAAGAAACTGACACTCTTCCTACCTATAGTTTTCTGTCCCTAGAAAAAATGTTTTTTTAAAGCACACTATAGCACAAGGAGAATTTCCCTCACTGTCCTTCCCTGTCCCTAGAAACAAGGATTATCACAGTGAAAGAAACTGACACTCTTCCTACCTATAGTTTTCTGTCCCTAGAAAAAATGTTTTTTTAAAGCACACTATAGCACAAGGAGAATTTCCCTCACTGTCCTTCCCTGTCCCTAGAAACAAGGATTATCACAGTGAAAGAAACTGACACTCTTCCTACCTATAGTTTTCTGTCCCTAGAAAAAATGTTTTTTTAAAGCACACTATAGCACAAGGAGAATTTCCCTCACTGTCCTTCCCTGTCCCTAGAAACAAGGATTATCACAGTGAAAGAAACTGACACTCTTCCTACCTATAGTTTTCTGTCCCTAGAAAAAATGTTTTTTTAAAGCACACTATAGCACAAGGAGAATTTCCCTCACTGTCCTTCCCTGTCCCTAGAAACAAGGATTATCACAGTGAAAGAAACTGACACTCTTCCTACCTATAGTTTTCTGTCCCTAGAAAAAATGTTTTTTTAAAGCACACTATAGCACAAGGAGAATTTCCCTCACTGTCCTTCCCTGTCCCTAGAAACAAGGATTATCACAGTGAAAGAAACTGACACTCTTCCTACCTATAGTTTTCTGTCCCTAGAAAAAATGTTTTTTTAAAGCACACTATAGCACAAGGAGAATTTCCCTCACTGTCCTTCCCTGTCCCTAGAAACAAGGATTCGCACAGTAAAACACACTGACACTCTCCCTACCTATCCTTCTCTTTCCCTAAACTAAAGGAATCCAGGTTAAGCAAGAAAAAATAAATGTCACTGTCCCTGCCTATGCTTCTCTTTCCCTGCTCCGGAACACACTACACTAGGCCGCCGTGCTGGCGGCCTTTTATAGTGTGGGGCGTGTACTAAACACCCTCAGCAATAATTGGCCACAGGCATCCTGCCTGTGGCCAATCATTGCTCTCCTCGCTGCCGGCGCTGTGATTGGCCAAGCATGCGGGGTCACAGTGCATGCTTGGCCAGTCACAGCGCCTGGATGACACTGCGATGGCGTAGTGCATTGTGGGCCGTTCGCGTCACTCGAATTAGGCGCGAACGGCCCAAATCGTTCGATCTTCGTCGAACGATCGAACAGCCGATGTTCGAGTCGAACGTATGTTCGACTCGAACACCGAGCTCATCCCTAGCCAGAAGCAGAGTATTTTCTAGCTAATGGAAGGTCATGTTGGAGTGTATTATATTCCGGTGAGGGGTGTAGTCAGAAAGGTAGAGAAAATTTTAAGAATAAAGTATATTTTACCTTATGGAGGGTCGTGTTGGAGGATTTGATATCCTGGTGGGGAATGTAACCATGAAGGAAGAGTGAAGGCCACTAGCAGAGTATTTTCTAACTTATGAAGGTTCATGTTGCACGTGTAATATCCCGGTGGGGAGTGTAATCAGGCAGTAGAGAGAAGGTCAGGAGCCGAGTATTTTATACTTTAGGAAGGGTCATGTTAAAGGTGTGATATCCCTGGGGCTGGGTGTACTTAGAAGGGTATAGAGAGGGCCAGAAGCAGAGTAGGTTACAATTTTTATAGAGTCATGCTAGATGTTTTGATATTTTGGTGGGGTGTGTAATCAGGCAGTAGAGAGAAGGTCACGAGCAGAGTTTTTTTTTTTAACCTTAGTAAGGGTCATGTTGGAGGTGTAATATTCCGGGGGGTTGGGGGGGTTGGGGTGGGTGGGTGTAGTTAGAAAGGTAGAGAGAAGGTCAGGAGCAGAGTTTTTTTTTACCTTAGTAAGGGTCATGTTGGAGGTGTGATATCCCGGGGGGTGGGTGTAGTTAGAAAGGTAGAGAGAAGGTCAGGAGCAGAGTATTTTCTACCTTAGAAAGGGTCATGTTGAAGGCGTGATATCCCTGGGGCTGGGTGTAGTTAGAAAGATAGAGAGAGGATCAGGAGCAGAGTATGTTAAAATTTATGGAGAGTCATGTTGGATGTTTTGATATTATGGTGGGGAGTGCAATCAGGCAGTAGAGAGGTCAGGAGCAGAGTATTTTCTACCTTAGGAAGGCTCATGTTAAAGGTGTGATATCCCTGGGGCTGGGTGTAGTTAGAAGGGTAGAGAGAGGGCCAGAAGCAGAGTATGTTATAATTTATATAGAGTCACGTTAGATGTTTTGATATTATGGTGGGGAGTGTAATCATGCAGTAGAGAGAAGGTCAGGAGCAGAGGTTTTTTTACCTTAGTAAGGGTCATGTTGGAGGTGTGATATCCCGGTGCTGGGTGTAGTTAGAAAGGTAGAGAGAAGGTCAGGAGCAGAGTATGTTAAAATTTATGGAGAGTCATGTTGGAAGTTTTGATATTATGGTGGCGAGTGTAATCAGGCAGTAGAGAGAAGGTCAGGAGCAGAGTTTTTTTTTACCTTAACAAGGGTCATGTTGGAGATGTGATATCCCAGGGCTGGGTGTAGTTAGAAAGGTAGAGAGAAGGTCAGGAGCAGAGTATGTTAAAATTTATGGAGAGTCATGTTGGAAGTTTTGATATCATGGTGGGGAGTGCAATCAGGCAGTAGAGAGAAGGTCAGGAGCAGAGTATTTTCTACCTTAGGAAGGGTCATGTTAAAGGTGTGATATCCTGGGGCTGGGTGTAGTTAGAAAGGTAGAGAGAGGGCCAGAAGCAGAGTATGTTATAATTTATGGAGAGTCATGTTGGAAGTTTTGATATTATGGTGGGGAGTGTAATCAGGCAGTAGAGAGAAGGTCAGTAGCAGAGTTTTTTTTTACCTTAGTAAAGGTCATGTTGGAGGTGTGATATCCCGGGGCTGGGTGTAGTTAGAAAGGTAGAGAGAAGATCAGGAGCAGAATATGTTAAAATTTATGGAGAGTCATGTTGGAAGTTTTAATATTATGGTGGGGAGTGCAATCAGGCAGTAGAGAGAAGGTCAGGAGCCGAGTATTTTCTACCTTGGGAAGGGTCATGTTGAAGGTGTGATATCCCTGGGGCTGGGTGTAGTTAGAAGGATAGAGAGAGGGCCAGAAGCAGAGTATGTTATAATTTATATAGAGTCATGTTCGATGTTTTGATATTATGGTGGGGAGTGTAATCAGGCAGTAGAGAGAAGGTCAGGAGCAGAGTTTTTTTTACCTTAGTAAGGGTCATGTCGGAGGTGTGATATCCCGGGCGGGGGGTGGGTGTAGTTAGAAAGATAGAGAGAAGGTCAGGAGCAGAGTATTTTCTACCTTAGTAAGGGTCATGTTGGAGGCGTGATATCCCGGGGCTGGGTGTAGTTAGAAAGGTAGAGAGTGGGTCAGGAGCAGAGTATGTTAAAATTTATGGAAAGTCATGTTGGAAGTTTTGATATTATGGTGGGGAGTGCAATCAGGCAGTAGAGAGAAGGTCAGGAGCAGAGTATTTTCTACCTTAGGAAGGGTCATGTTGAAGGTGTGATATCGCTGGGGCTGGGTGTAGTTAGAAAGGTAGAGAGAAGGTCAGGAGCAGAGTATTTTCTACTTTAGGAAGGGTCATATTGGAGGTGTGATATCCCTGGGGCTGGGTGTAGTTAGAAAGGTAGAGAGAGGGTCAGGAGTAGAGTATTTTCTACCTTAGGAAGGGTCATGTTGAAGGTGTGATATCCCTGGGGCTGGGTGTAGTTAGAAAGGTAGAGAGAAGGTCAGGAGCAGAGTATTTTCTACCTTAGGAAGGGTCATGTTGAAGGTGTGATATCCCTGGGGCTGGGTGTAGTTAGAAAGGTAGAGAGAAGGTCAGGAGCAGAGTATTTTCTACTTTAGGAAGGGTCATATTGGAGGTGTGATATCCCTGGGGCTGGGTGTAGTTAGAAAGGTAGAGAGAGGGTCAGGAGTAGAGTATGTTATAATTTATAGAGAGTCATGTTGAAAGTTTTGAAATTATGGTGGGGAGTGCAATCAGGCAGTAGAGAGAAGGTCAGGAACAGAGTATTTTTTTATAAAGTGGGAAAAAGGGGAAAGGGAGAAGTGGGACTTTAAATTAGACACCCTAGATAAATGTCTCCATCCCTAATCAATATTGGTAAGAGGGGAGGAAGTTCGGGACTTTAAATGAGGCTCGTAAGTAGAACAATAGATCACATGAAAAAGCAATTTTAATAAGATAAGCACAAGTCATACAAATATCTTGGCCAGCAGGCTCCATATAAAGATATAAGTTAACAGCAATTCTTAAAATGTCTACATCACAACATGTATGATATCATCAAGCATCTAGGATAGCCTAAAGATTGAAAAGGCTGTAGACTTGACGCGTTTCGGCGATTAAAGCGCCTCATCAGGAGCAGATGCATATAGTCTAAAAAAACATTAAAAGAATGAGTATTTTTTTACCTTAGTTAGGGTCATGTTGGAGGTGTGATATCCTGGGGCTGGGTGTAGTTAGAAAGAAAGAGAAAGGGCCAGGAGCAGAGTATTTTCTACCATAGGAAGGGTCATGTTGGAGGCCATTATATCCCAGCGGTGGGTGAAGCCAGAAAGGTAAAGAAAATTCATAGAGGGTCGTGTTGGAAGATTTGATATCTTGGTGGTGAGTCGGGAATCATGAAGGATGAGTGAAGGCCGGGAGTATTTTCTGCCTTATGGGGGTCATGTTTCAGGTGTGATATCCCGGTGGGGGCGGGGGGGTGTAGTAGTAAGAAAGGTAGAGAGAAGGCCAGGAGCAGAATATTTCCCACTATCGGAAGGCCATGTACAGTAGGAGGACCTCTTATCCCCGTGTTGAGTGTCAGCCCTCCATAGAGAAGTTGGTGTAGGAGGGTGCCCTCCTAATGGGGGTGTATCTGATCCCACTCATCTCTCTATCATCACACTCCTCACCATAGGCGTGCACAGCCTATTGCATTAGGGTGTGCACCCAAAGCGGGAACACATATCAGTGCTTAGTGGCGGGCCTTTTACTGACACTTTTTTATTTTACCTCCAATAGATTATTGTAAATAGTAGTGTGGAGATTACCTATTATACTAAAGATCGGCATGTGGCATTAATAAACATCAACAGATTTCAGTTGTGCCCCACCAGGCCGGCAACCCATGGACAATGTGCCTGTCTGCTGAGTTCATCTCCCCATCCCTGCACTCTTGCACTGATTGGCAGCAATGATTGGCACTGATAGGCACCACTGATTGGCAGCACTGATGGGCACTGATTGGCTGCACTGATTGGCACTAATAGGCAGCACTGATTGGCACTGATAGGTAGCACTGATTGGCAGCATTTAGTGGCACTGATGGGCACTGAAAGGCAGAACTGATAGTCAACACTGATGAGCACTGATAGGTGGCACTGATGGGCATTGATAGGCAGCACTGATGAGCACTGATTGGCAGCACTGATAGGCGGCACTGAATGGCACTGACAGGTGGCACTGAGTGGAAGCACTGATTGGCAGCACTAATAGGCAGCGCTGATGGGGACTGATAGGCAGCACTGATAGGCAGCACTAATTGGCACGTATGGGCACTGACTGGTGGCACTGATTGGAGGCATTGATTGGAGGCACTGATTGTCACTGATAGGAGGCACTGTTTGGCACTAACAGATGGCACTGATAGGCGACACTGATTGGAATCACTGATTGGCACTGACTGGCACTGACACGTGGTACTGACAGGTAGCACTGACTGGCACTGACAGGTGGCACTGATTGAAAGCACTGACTGGCACTGACAGGTGGCACTGATTGGCACTGACAAGCAGCACTGGCACTGATTGGCACTGACAATCGGCACTGATTGGCACTGACAAGCGGCACTTGCACTGATTGTCACTGACTTGCGCCACTAATTGACACTGACTGGTGGCACTAACAAGCGGCACTGGTACTGACAGGTGGCACTGATTGGCACAGACTGGTGGCACTGATTGGCACTGACAAGCGGCACTGGCACTGGTTGGCATTGACTGGTGGCACTGACAAGCGGCACTAGCACTGGCACTGATTGTCACTGACAAGCGGCACTGGCACTGACAGGTGCCACTGATTGGCACTGACTCGTGGCACGGATTGGAAGCACTGACAGAGGAGAGGGGTGTATCACAATGAGCAGATGTTGGTGCTTGTAAGATCCGCTCAGTGTGTAACACTGTCCTCCTGTATTGTAACTGCTTGCAGGGAGACAGAGGATCTGTCAAATTTCAGAGTTGACGTCGGGGTGGGCGGGGCCTAGCAGCTATCGAACCCCAGCCAATAGGAGGAGGAATGGGCGTACCGCTACGTATGTGGCCCCGCCCCTTTTCTTAAACAGCCCAATAGTGGCTTATGTTCGATAGCTGCTCAGTCCCGCCCACCCCCATATCACAGCAGAATTATGAAGCTCCTCGCAGACTCTCCCTACAAGCAGTTACAATAGATGACAGTGTCATCTATTGTAACTGCTTGTAGGGAGAGAGAGGAGCTTCATAATTCTGCGGTCTCAACACAGCAATTCGAAGCAGCATTTCACAGCAGCCCAGCGGGCAGATCTCGGGAGAGCATGGGGCTACACAAACACTGCACAGGTGATTAGGGTGTGCCCAGGCACAACCGGCACACCCCGTGCACATGCCTATGCTCCTCACCATTCACCTGACCTCACACACTAATCATCGCTCTCACAATACTCAGATCATCACCATAATTCACGTAAAACTCCAAATCTCATGTGAGCAATCTCTATTTTTTCCCCCCGTTAATTATGTATTAATGGCATAAATGAAGGCGATAATTAGAGAGGAGATAATTACTGCGCACAGAACATAAGGCGGCCTACATTAGGAAACAAGGTAAGTAGGGAGGAGTGAACCTCGGCATACAGAGCGATGGAGCGGAAATCCTCGCTCTATGGAGGGAACGGCTTGTCTGGTAATTCTATTAGAAAATACGATTTCGGAATGACGGTGATGTGCTCTGTATATCAGGACGCTCAATATTTAAAGCAATAATGAACCCAAAAGCAAACATTTATTATATTGCAGCTTACCAATTCTTCGATGTGACGGCTGCATTTGTTTTCTTTTTTTATGCTTTCTTTCCTTTATTTTCATCTGGCGATCCGACCAGTAAGTTTGTTGTTGTTTTTTTTTTTTTAAAGAACAAGCTCTCCATCTGAATGTATCAGTTACAAAGATGAGACAAACCATTTACCACTGACAGGGGTGCTAACAATGAGCAGCTACAGTGTAACTTCATGACCACCCACCTAATATTGATTAGGTTTCCCCCTTTTGCCTCCAACACAGCCCTAATCCATCCAGGCATGGACTCCACCAGGCCTCTGAAGGAACGCTGTGGTATCTGGCACAAATCCCTCAGTAGCAGATCCTTTAAAGCAGGGGTCTCCAACCCCCGGTCCGCGACCCACTACCGGGCCGCAGCCTGTTTCCTGGCGGGCCGCGAAGTCTGCACTTTCTGAGGTGCGGCGGGCGAGCGGAGAGATCGCCGCCATCACCGCACTTCCGCCCACACAGCCCCGCCGCACTTCCGCCCACACAGCCCCGCCGCACTTCCGCCCACACAGCCCTGCCGCTACACTGTTAGGGGTGAAGCAGGCGAGCAGAGAGATGACATCATCTCCCACCGCCCGCCCGCGTCACCGCTGTCCTCTCTCAAGCGGAACTCACTGTACAATTTGCATCTAGGAGGAAAAAGACAGTGGCATGTGCAATCTGCATCTGGTGGCATGGGCAATCTGCATTTGGTGGCATGTGGCAAGTGACTGTGGCAATCTACATCTGGTAGCAATCTGGTGGCATGTGGCAATCTGCATCTGGTGGCATGGGCAATCTGCATCTGCTGGCATGGGCAATCTGCATCTGGTGGCATGGGCAATCTGCATCTGGTGGCATGTGGCAAGTGACTGTGGCAATCTACATCTGGTAGCAATCTGGTGGCATGTGGCAATCTGCATCTGGTGGCATGGGCAATCTGTATCTGGTGGCATGGGCAATCTGCATCTGGTGGCATGGGCAATCTGCATCTTGTGGCATGTGGCAAGTGACTGTGGCAATCTACATCTGGTAGCAATCTGGTGGCATTTGGCAATCTGCATCTGGTGGCATGTGCAATCTGCATCTGGTGGCATGGGCAATCTGCATCTGGTGGCATGGGCAATCTGCATCTGGTGGCATGTGCAATCTGCATCTGGTGGCATGGGCAATCTGCATCTGGTGGCATGGGCAATCTGCATCTGGTGGCATGGGCAATCTGCATCTGGTGGCATGGGCAATCTGCATCTGGTGGCATGGGCAATCTGCATCTGGTGGCATGTGGCAATCTGCATCTGGTGGCATGGGCAAGTGACTGTGGCAATCTACATCTGGTAGCAATCTGGTGGCATGTGTCAATCTGCATCTGGTGGCATGTGGCTGTGGCAATCTCCACTGGTGGCATGTGGCTGTGGCAATCTGCATCTGGTGGCATGCGGCAATCTGCATCTGGTGACTAGGGATGAGCTTCGTGTTCGAGTCGAACATACATTCGACTCGAACATCGGCTGTTCGATCGTTCGACGAAAATCTAACGATTTGGGCCGTTCGCGCCAAATTCGAGTGACGCGAACGGCCCACAATGCACTACGCCATCGCAGTGTCATCCAGGCGCTGTGATTGGCCAAGCATGCACTGTGACCCCGCATGCTTGGCCAATCACAGCGCCGGCAGCGAGGAGAGCAATGATTGGCCACAGGCAGGATGCCTGTGGCCAATTATTGCTGAGGGTGTTTAGTACACGCCCCACACTATAAAAGGCCGCCAGCACGGCGGCCTAGTGTAGTGTGTTCCGGAGCAGGGAAAGAGAAGCATAGGCAGGGACAGTTACATTTTTTTTTTTCTTGCTTAACCTGGATTCCTTTAGTTTAGGGAAAGAGAAGGATAGGTAGGGAGAGTGTCAGTGTGTTTTACTGTGATAATCCTTGTTTCTAGGGACAGGGAAGGACAGTGAGGGAAATTCTCACTGTGCTATACTGTGCTAAAGCATTCATCATCAACCATCTTTAAAAAAACATTTTTTATAGGGACAGAAAACTATAGGTAGGGAGAGTGTCAGTGTGTTTTACTGTGCTAAACCTTGTTTGTAGGGACAGGGAAGGACAGTGAGGGAAATTCTCATTGTGCTATACTGTGCTAAAGCATTCCTCATCAACCATCTTCAAAAAAACATTTTTTATAGGGACAGAAAACTATAGGTAGGGAGAGTGTCAGTGTGTTTTACTGTGCTAAACCTTGTTTGTAGGGACAGGGAAGGACAGTGAGGGAAATTCTCATTGTGCTATACTGTGCTAAAGCATTCCTCATCAACCATCTTTAAAAAAAAAAAAAATTATAGGGACAGAAAACTATAGGTAGGGAGAGTGTCAGTGTGTTTTACTGTGCTAAACCTTGTTTGTAGGGACAGGGAAGGACAGTGAGGGAAATTCTCATTGTGCTATACTGTGCTAAAGCATTCCTCATCAACCATCTTTAAAAAAAAAAATTATAGGGACAGAAAACTATAGGTAGGGAGAGTGTCAGTGTGTTTTACTGTGCTAAACCTTGTTTGTAGGGACAGGGAAGGACAGTGAGGAAAATTCTGATTGTGCTATACTGTGCTAAAGCATTCCTCATCAACCATCTTTGAAATCCTTGTTTTTTGGACAGTCAGGGAAATTGTCATTGTGCTATTCTGTGCGAAAGCAATCATCCTCAACCATATTTAGAAATCCTTAAGTAAAGGGACAGAGAAGGACACCTGAAGGTAGCCCTTATTGCTTTTTTCCCCTCTCCCTGCAGGCCATCCATTACAATGTCTGGAAGGCAAACAAGGAGAGGCAGACAGTCAGGAGGCAATAAAAGAGGGCAAGCAGGCTCTGTGTCTGGGGGCAACAGTGCTGGTCGTGGACGCGGTGCATTGTCATCAGCACATGGCCATGGGACACGCTTGTCCTTCTTTTTGGCAGCTGGACATGTTGAGCCACATCATGCCGAAGACTTGGTAGAGTGGATGACCAAGCCCTCCTCCTCCTCCTCATCCTCTCTCACCCAGGCTCAGGGTACTGGCAAAGCAGCTGCCAAAGCGTCCTCTTCCCTGGTATCAATGTCAGACTCATCATCAGTCACTCCTTCCCTAGACCCACCATGTCCTCCTCCTGAGGAGTCCCCCGAACTGTTTGAGCACAGTGTTGGGTACATGCTCCAGGAGGATGCCCAGCGTTTCGAAGGGTCTGATGATGAAACCCAGCTACAGGAAGGCAGTAGCGTGAGAGCAGACAGAGGGGATGCTCAAGAAGGACACCAATCTGGCAGTCATGTTCCAGCAGCTGCAGCATACTGCCAGATTGGCTCCAGTGATGAGGAGGGAGGGGATGATGAGGTCACTGACTCCACGTGGGTGCCTAATAGGAGAGAGGAGGAGGAGGAGGATGAGGAGGAGGCACATCTCCAACGAGGCAGGATGCCCTTTGGTGGCCAGCGTAAGGGCAGTACACCGACGGAATCACACCGCAGAGCTCCGCCTGTGCAGGGCGCTGCCTCTGCCCGTCATTCAAAAAGTTCTTTGGTGTGGGCCTTTTTTGAGGCTAGTGCATCAGATCGCACAGCTGCTGTTTGCAACATATGTCTCAAGCGTATATCGCGTGGCCAAAACATCAGCCGCTTGGGTACCACATGCCTGACCAGACATATGTTGACCTGCCATGCAGCTCATTGGCAAGCCTACCTCAAAGACCCACACCAAAGAACAAAGCGGACCTCTCCTTGCACCGCATCAGCTGGGATCTCCAACCCCACTATAACTTCAGTCCTCTCTGAAACATGCACTGAGAGGAATGAAGGTGTAGAATTAGGTGTGTCACAGCCAAGTACTTGCGGCCACTCTGCTAGCAGTACACCGACGTCCGATTCTAGCAGGCAAATTTCCCTGCCCCAGCTGCTGGACCGTCGAAAGAAGTTCACTCCCAGCCATCCACATGGCCAGCGGTTGAATGCTAGCTTGGCTAAATTGCTAGCGCTTCAACTGCTGCCTTTTCAGTTGGTAGACTCGGCCCCCTTCCGTGAGTTTGTGCAATGTGCGGTTCCTCAGTGGCAGGTTCCCAAACGCCACTTTTTCTCACGGAAGGCTATTCCGGCTCTCTACCGACATGTGGAAGGCAATATCTTGGCCTCGCTGGACAGGGCGGTCAGCGGTAAGGTGCATATTACCGCTGACTCATGGTCCAGCAGGCATGGACAGGGACGTTTCCTTTCTTTCACGGCCCATTGGGTCACTCTTTTGGCAGCTGGGAAGGATGCAGGACAAGGTGCAGTAGTGTTGGAGGTTGTTCCACCGCCACGTCTCCAAAATGCTACTACTGGTTGTGACACACCTCTCTCCTCAACCCCCTCCTCTTCTTCTTCCTCCATGGCCTCTTCCTGTGCTTTGTCCTCTGAACCAGCGGTGCTCCGTAGGCGTTCAAGGGGCTACGCAAGTACGCAGGCAAAAAGATGCCATGCCGTGCTTGCGCTGGTGTGTTTGGGGGACAGAAGCCACACTGGGGCAGAGGTCCTGTCTGCTCTGCAGGGCCAGGCCGAGAGGTGGTTGACGCCACGCCAGCTTAAGCCAGGAATGGTGGTTTGCGACAATGGCACCAACCTCCTCTCCGCCCTCCGACAGGGACAACTGACCCATGTGCCCTGTGTGGCTCACGTCCTTAACCTGGTGGTGCAGCGGTTCTTGGGCAGGTACCCGGGCTTACAGGATGTCCTGAGGCAGGCCAGGAAAGTCTGTGTGCATTTCCGCAGATCTTATAATGCCAGTGCTCGCCTGGCTGAGCTGCAAAAGGAGTTGAACCTGCCCAAGAACCGCCTTATATGTGACATGCCCACCAGGTGGAACTCAACGTTGGCCATGCTGCAGCGGCTGCACACGCAGCAGAGGGCCATCAATGAGTACCTGTGCGACTACGGCACCAGGACAGGGTCAGGGGAGCTTGGTTTTTTTTCTCCACGCCAGTGGGGCATAATCAGGGATGCATGCACTGTCCTGGCACCATTTGAGGAGGCCACGAGGATGGTGAGCAGTGACAGTGCATGCATCAGTGACACTGTACCTCTTGTCCACCTGTTGGAGCACACGCTGCGTGGAATAATGGACAGGGCACTTGAGGCAGAACAGAGGCAGGAAGAAGAGGACTTCCTTGCCTCTCAAGGCCCCCTTTACCCAGACAGTGTTCCTTCTGTCCCACCCATCGCACAGGAAGAGGAGGAGGAGGAGGAGGAGGAGGAGGAGGAGGATTGTGTCAGCATGGAGGTGGAGCCTGGCACTCAGCAGCATCAACAGCAGCAGTCTTTTAGGGATGATTTACAGTCCCAAGAAACCCGTGGACTTGAACGTGGCTGGGAGGAGGTGGCTGCGGATCATGTCGTCCTTAGTGACCCAGAGGACTCCGGACCGAATGCCTCAGCTAACCTACGCTGCATGGCCTCCCTGAGGATCCTGCAAAGTCTGCGGAAGGATCCTCGTATTCTTCGGATCAAGGAGAGGGACCATTACTGGCTGGCCACTCTCCTTGATCCACGGTACAAGGGTAAGGTTGCGGAACTTATGTTACCATCGCAGAGGGAGCAGAGGATGAGACAACTCCGGGAGGCCTTGCAGAAAGGTCTGTGCAACGCGTTCCCAGAGACTGGGAGGTTACAAACTCCTGGTCCTGGACAACGAGTTGCTGAGGCTTCGGGCAGTCAAAGAAGGAGCGGTGGGGAAGGTGGCCGTCTGACCGATGCGTTCAGACAATTCTTTAGTCCGCAGCCCCAAAGTATGATCGGTTCCAGCAACCATCGCCAGCGTCTGATAAACATGGTGCAGGAATATCTAGGGGCAAGGTCAGACTTGGACACCTTCCCCACCGAAAATCCTCTGGCTTACTGGGTCTTGAGGATGGATCACTGGCCAGAGCTTGCACAGTATGCAATTGAGCTACTGGCCTGTCCTGCATCCAGCGTTCTTTCGGAACGCACATTCAGTGCTGCTGGAGGATTTGTCACGGATCACAGGGTGCGCCTGTCCACCGACTCGGTTGATCGACTGACTTTCATCAAGATGAACCAGTCTTGGATCACCACCAGCTACCACACACCTGATGCTGATATAACAGACTAATTGATTTTAACATGTCACATCCCTTCAAGACTGATGCTGATGCTGAGTGCCTGTGCTGTTATGTTGACTGGCTATCCTCCTCCTCCGAGTCCTCAATGATACGATTGATGATGATAGCTTGGAAGATCATTTTTGTTTATGGGTGCCGCCACCAGTGCCTAACGCCCAATTTTTCAGCCCCTGTTTAACAGGGGCGTGTAATTACAATTTTTGAAGCAATACTTTGCAACAGGGCTCATTGCTGTGCTCCAAGTACAGTATCTGTGAGGGGTTGCAGTGTTGTGCCACCAGTGCCTAAGGCCCAATTTTTCAGCCCCTGTTTAACAGGGGCGTGTAATTACAATTTTTGAAGCAATACTTTGCAACAGGGCTCATTGCTGTGCTCCAAGTACAGTATCTGTGAGGGGTTGCAGTGTTGTGCCACCAGTGCCTAAGGCCCAATTTTTCAGCCCCTGTTCAACAGGGGCATGTAATTACAATTCTTGATCTAATAATTCACAGCAGGGCCCATTGCTGCACCCACCAAGAGTAACTCTGAGGGCTTACAGTGTTGTGGCAACACCACCACCACCACCACCACCACGAAAGGCCCAATTTTTCAGCCCCTGTTCAACAGGGGCATGTAATTACAATTCTTGATCTAATAATTCACAGCAGGGCCCAATGCTGCACCCACCAAGAGTAACTGTCAGGGCTTACAGTGTTGTGGCACCAGCACCACCATCAAAGGCCCAATTTTTACTACCACTGTTCAACAATTATATGTAATTACAATTCCTGATATAATAGTTGACAGCAGGGCGTTCCAGCACCAACCAAGAGTAACTGTGAGTGCTTACAGTGTTGTGCCAACACCAACAACTAAGAGGCCTATTTCTGCAGAGTATATACGGCAGGTCCCTACTTTCAAACATCCAACTTACAAACGACTACTACTTGCAAACGCAAGAAGACAACAGGAAGTGAGAGGAAATCTACCCCTTGGAAGGAAAATTCTCTCCTGTAAGAATAAATATGGGAGAAAGGTGTCTCCCCTGTACTGATGCTTTATCACCAATCCTTGTTTCAATAAAAACACCACATTTCAAAAACAGTTGTCATTGGGACGGAAAGTGAGGTGAAATGTTCTGAACAGGGGCACAGACAGCAAAACAAATGTTACAGGGGTGATAACCGTTCCCTATGTTTTACAAAAAGCTAAAAAAAAGGAATTTGGCATGGAGCTCCACTTAAACAATGCAGCTGTTCAAAATTATAAACAGATTCTACATAAGAACAAACCTACAGTCCCTGTCTTGTATGCACCGCCTGTATACGGCTGTCCAGAGTAGTGATGAGCCGAACACCCCCGGGTTCGGTTCGCACCAGAACCCGCGAACGGACCGAAAGTTCGAACGAACATTAGAACCCTATTAAATACAATGGATGCGAACGTTCGAATTCTAAAGTGCTAATTATAACAACTATTATGCATGTTATTGTCCTAAAAAGGGTTTGGGAACCCGGGTTCTGCACCAGGGGACATGTATCAATGCAAAAAGAAGTTTTAAAAACGGTCGTTTTTCGGGAGCAGTCATTTTAATGATGCATAAAGTGAAAAAAAAAAATCAAATATTCCTTTAAATATCGTACCTGGGGGGTGTCTAAAGTATGCCTGTGAAGTGCCACGTGTTTCCCGTGTTTAGAACTGTCCCTGCACAAAATGACACTTCTAAAGGAAAAAAAAGCCATTTAAAACTGCTTGCGGCTTTAATGTAATGTCTGGTCCCGGTAATATGGATGAAATTCTTTAAGAAAAATGGCATAGCTACCCCATGACCCCCCCCTACCCCAGCCCATTACCAGCCCCTTTGGGTCTTGTATGGATATTAAGGGGAACCCCGCACATAAAATAAAAAAGGCCCTATATACTCTGAACAGCCCTATACAGGCGGTGCATACAAGACAGGGACTGTAGGTTTGTTCTTATGTAGAGTCTGTTTGTAATTTTGAACAGGTACATTGTTGAAGTGTAGCTCCAGACCAAAAATCTATTTTTAAACTTTTTGGAAAACATAGGTAAGGGTTATCACCCCTGTAACATTTGTTTTGCTGTCTGTGCCCCTGTTCAGAACATTTCACCTCACTTTCCGTCCCAATGACAACTGTTTTTGAAATGTGGTGTTTTTCTTGAAACAAGGATTGCTGATAAAGCATCAGTACAGAGGAGACACCTTTCTCCCATATTTATTCTTACAGGAGAGAATTTTCCTTCCTAGTGGTAGATTTCCTCTCACTTCCTGTTGTCTTCTTGCGTTTGCAAGTAGGAGTCGTTTGTAAGTTGGATGTTTGAAAGTAGGGACCTGCCGTATATACTCTGCAGAAATAGGCCCCTTAGGTGTTGGTGTTGGCACAACACTGTAAGCACTCAGTTACTCTTGGTTGGTGCTGGAACGCCCTGCTGTCAACTATTATATCAGGAATTTTAATTACATATAATTGTTGAACAGTGGTAGTAAAAATTGGGCCTTTGATGGTGGTGCTGGTGCCACAACACTGTAAGCCCTGACAGTTACTCTTGGTGGGTGCAGCAATGGGCCCTGCTGTGAATTATTAGATCAAGAATTGTAATTACATGCCCCTGTTGAACAGGGGCTGAAAAATTGGGCCTTAGGCACTGGTGGCACAACACTGCAACCCCTCACAGCAACTGTACTTGGAGCACAGCAATGAGCCCTGTTGCAAAGTATTGCTTCAAAAATTGTAATGACACGCCCCTGTTAAACAGGGGCTGAAAAATTGGGCCTTAGGCACTGGTGGCACAACACTGCAACTCCTCACAGATACTGTACTTGGAGCACACCAATGAGCCCTGTTGCAAAGTATTGCTTCAAAAATTGTAATGACACGCCCCTGTTAAACAGGGGCTGAAAAATTGGGCCTTAGGCACTGGTGGCACAACACTGCAACTCCTCACAGATACTGTACTTGGAGCACAGCAATGAGCCCTGTTGCAAAGTATTGCTTCAAAAATTGTAATTACACGCCCCTGTTAAACAGGGGCTGAAAAATTGGGCCTTAGGCACTGGTGGCACAACACTGCAACTCCTCACAGATACTGTACTTGGAGCACAGCAATGAGCCCTGTTGCAAAGTATTGCTTCAAAAATTGTAATTACACGCCCCTGTTAAACAGGGGCTGAAAAATTGGGCGTTAGGCACTGGTGGCGGCACCCATAAACAAAAATGATCTTACAAGCTATCATCATCAATCGTATCATTGAGGACTCGGAGGAGGAGGATAGCCAGTCAACATAACAGCACAGGCACTCAGCATCAGCATCAGTCTTGAAGGGATGTGACATGTTAAAATCAATTAGTCTGTTATATCAGCATCAGGTGTGTGGTAGCTGGTGGTGATCCAAGACTGGTTCATCTTGATGAAAGTCAGTCGATCAACCGAGTCGGTGGACAGGCGCACCCTGTGATCCGTGACAAATCCTCCAGCAGCACTGAATGTGCGTTCCGAAAGAACGCTGGATGCAGGACAGGCCAGTAGCTCAATTGCATACTGTGCAAGCTCTGGCCAGTGATCCATCCTCAAGACCCAGTAAGCCAGAGGATTTTCGGTGGGGAAGGTGTCCAAGTCTGACCTTGCCCCTAGATATTCCTGCACCATGTTTATCAGACGCTGGCGATGGTTGCTGGAACCGATCATACTTTGGGGCTGCGGACTAAAGAATTGTCTGAACGCATCGGTCAGACGGCCACCTTCCCCACCGCTCCTTCTTTGACTGGCCGAAGCCTCAGCAACTCGTTGTCCAGGACCAGGAGTTTGCAACCTCCCAGTCTCTGGGAACGCGTTGCACAGACCTTTCTGCAAGGCCTCCCGGAGTTGTCTCATCCTCTGCTCCCTCTGCGACGGTAACATAAGGTCCGCAACCTTACCCTTGTACCGTGGATCAAGGAGAGTGGCCAGCCAGTAATGGTCCCTCTCCTTGATCCGAAGAATACGAGGATCCTTCCGCAGACTTTGCAGGATCAGGGAGGCCATGCAGCGTAGGTTTGCTGAGGCATTCGCTCCGGAGTCCTCTGGGTCACTAAGGACGACATGATCCGCAGCCACCTCCTCCCAGCCACGTACAAGTCCACTGGTTTCTTGGGACTGTAAATCATCCCTAAAAGACTGCTGCTGATGATGCTGAGTGCCAGCCTCCACCTCCATGCTGACACAATCCTCCTCCTCCTCCTCCTCCTCCTCCTCCTCCTCTTCCTGTGCGATGGGTGGGACAGAAGGAACACTGTCTGGGTAAAGGGGGCCTTGAGAGGCAAGGAAGTCCTCCTCTTCCTGCCTCTGTTCTGCCTCAAGTGCCCTGTCCATTATTCCACGCAGCGTGTGCTCCAACAGGTGGACAAGAGGTACAGTGTCACTGATGCATGCACTGTCACTGCTCACCATCCTCGTGGCCTCCTCAAATGGTGCCAGGACAGTGCATGCATCCCTGATCATGCCCCACTGGCGTGGAGAAAAAAAACCAAGCTCCCCTGACCCTGTCCTGGTGCCGTAGTCGCACAGGTACTCATTGATGGCCCTCTGCTGCGTGTGCAGCCGCTGCAGCATGGCCAACGTTGAGTTCCACCTGGTGGGCATGTCACATATAAGGCGGTTCTTGGGCAGGTTCAACTCCTTTTGCAGCTCAGCCAGGCGAGCACTGGCATTATAAGATCTGCGGAAATGCACACAGACTTTCCTGGCCTGCCTCAGGACATCCTGTAAGCCCGGGTACCTGCCCAAGAAGCGCTGCACCACCAGGTTAAGGACGTGAGCCACACAGGGCACATGGGTCAGTTGTCCCTGTCGGAGGGCGGAGAGGAGGTTGGTGCCATTGTCGCAAACCACCATTCCTGGCTTAAGCTGGCGTGGCGTCAACCACCTCTCGGCCTGGCCCTGCAGAGCAGACAGGACCTCTGCCCCAGTGTGGCTTCTGTCCCCCAAACACACCAGCGCAAGCACGGCATGGCATCTTTTTGCCTGCGTACTTGCGTAGCCCCGTGAACGGCTACGGAGCACCGCTGGTTCATAGGACAAACCACAGGAAGAGGCCATGGAGGAAGAAGAAGAGGAGGGGGTGGAGGAGAGAGGTGTGTCACAACCAGTAGTAGCATTTTGGAGGCGTGGCGGTGGGACAACCTCCAACACTACTGCACCTTGTCCTGAATCCTTCCCAGCTGCCAAAAGAGTGACCCAATGGGCCGTGAAAGAAAGGTAACGTCCCTGTCCATGCCTGCTGGACCATGAGTCAGCGGTAATATGCACCTTACCGCTGACCGCCCTGTCCAGCGAGGCCAAGACATTGCCTTCCACATGCCGGTAGAGAGCCGGAATAGCCTTCCGTGAGAAAAAGTGGCGTTTGGGAACCTGCCACTGAGGAAACTGCACATTGCACAAACTCACGGAAGGGGGGCCGAGTCTACCAACTGAAAAGGCAGCAGTTGAAGCGCTAGCAATTTAGCCAAGCTAGCATTCAACCGCTGGGCATGTGGATGGCTGGGAGTGAACTTCTTTCGACGGTCCAGCAGCTGGGGCAGGGAAATTTGCCTGCTAGAATCGGACGTCGGTGTACTGCTAGCAGAGTGGGCGCAAGTACTTGGCTGTGACACACCTAATTCTACACCTTCATTCCTCTCAGTGCATGTTTCAGAGAGGACTGAAGTTATAGTGGGGTTGGAGATCCCAGCTGATGCGGTGCAAGGAGAGGTCCGCTTTGTTCTTTGGTGTGGGTCTTTCAGGTAGGCTTGCCAACGAGCTGCATGGCAGGTCAACATATGTCTGGTCAGGCATGTGGTACCCAAGCGGCTGATGTTTTGGCCACGCGATATACGCTTGAGACATATGTTGCAAACAGCAGCTGTGCGATCTGATGCACTAGCCTCAAAAAAGGCCCACACCAAAGAACTTTTTGAATGACGGGCAGAGGCAGCGCCCTGCACAGGCGGAGCTCTGCGGTGTGATTCCGTCGGTGTACTGCCCTTACGCTGGCCACCAAAGGGCATCCTGCCTCGTTGGAGATGTGCCTCCTCCTCATCCTCCTCCTCCTCCTCTCTCCTATTAGGCACCCACGTGGAGTCAGTGACCTCATCATCCCCTCCCTCCTCATCACTGGAGCCAATCTGGCAGTATGCTGCAGCTGCTGGAACATGACTGCCAGATTGGTGTCCTTCTTGAGCATCCCCTCTGTCTGCTCTCACGCTACTGCCTTCCTCTAGCTGGGTTTCATCATCAGACCCTTCAAAACGCTGGGCATCCTCCTGGAGCATGTACCCAACACTGTGCTGAAACAGTTCGGGGGACTCCTCAGGAGGAGGACATGGTGGGTCTAGGGAAGGAGTGACTGATGATTTGTCTGACATTGATACCAGGAAGACGACGCTTTGGCAGCTGCTTTTCCAGTACCCTGAGCCTGGGTGAGAGAGGATGAGGAGGAGGAGGAGGGCTTGGTCATCCACTCTACCAAGTCTTCGGCATGATGTGGCTCAACATGTCCAGCTGCCGAAAAGAAGGACAAGCGTGTCCCATGGCCATGTGCTGATGACAATGCACCGCGTCCACGACCAGCACTGTTGCCCCCAGACACAGAGCCTGCTTGCCCTCTTTTATTGCCTCCTGACTGTCTGCCTCTCCTTGTTTGCCTTCCAGACATTCTAATAGATGGCCTGCAGGGAGATGGGAAAAAAGCAATAAGGGCTACCTTCAGGTGTCCTTCTCTGTCCCTTGAAACAAGGACTTGCAGAGTGAAATAAACTGACACTCTCCCTACCTACAGTTTTCTGTCCCTAGAATAAATGTTTTTTTTAATCACAATATAGCACAAGGACAATTCAGTCACTGTCCTTCCAGGTCCCTGGAAACAAGGACTTGCAGAGTGAAATAAACTGACACTCTCCCTACCTACAGTTTTCTGTCCCTAGAATAAATGTTTTTTTTAAGCACAATATAGCACAAGGACAATTCACTCACTGTCCTTACAGGTCCCTGGAAACAAGGACTTGCAGAGTGAAAGAAAAAAAAACACTCTCCCTACCTACAGTTTTCTGTCCCTAGAAAAAATGTTTTTTTTAATCACAATATAACACAAGGACAATTCACTCACTGTCCTTCCAGGTCCCTGGAAACAAGGACTTGCAGAGTGAAATAAACTGACACTCTCCCTACCTACAGTTTTCTGTCCCTAGAATAAATGTTTTTTTTAATCACAATATAGCACAAGGACAATTCAGTCACTGTCCTTCCAGGTCCCTGGAAACAAGGACTTGCAGAGTGAAATAAACTGACACTCTCCCTACCTACAGTTTTCTGTCCCTAGAATAAATGTTTTTTTTAATCACAATATAGCACAAGGACAATTCAGTCACTGTCCTTCCAGGTCCCTGGAAACAAGGACTTGCAGAGTGAAATAAACTGACACTCTCCCTACCTACAGTTTTCTGTCCCTAGAATAAATGTTTTTTTTAATCACAATATAGCACAAGGACAATTCAGTCACTGTCCTTCCAGGTCCCTGGAAACAAGGACTTGCAGAGTGAAATAAACTGACACTCTCCCTACCTACAGTTTTCTGTCCCTAGAATAAATGTTTTTTTTAATCACAATATAGCACAAGGACAATTCAGTCACTGTCCTTCCAGGTCCCTGGAAACAAGGACTTGCAGAGTGAAATAAACTGACACTCTCCCTACCTACAGTTTTCTGTCCCTAGAATAAATGTTTTTTTTAAGCACAATATAGCACAAGGACAATTCACTCACTGTCCTTACAGGTCCCTGGAAACAAGGACTTGCAGAGTGAAAGAAAAAAAACACTCTCCCTACCTACAGTTTTCTGTCCCTAGAAAAAATGTTTTTTTTAATCACAATATAACACAAGGACAATTCACTCACTGTCCTTCCAGGTCCCTGGAAACAAGGACTTGCAGAGTGAAATAAACTGACACTCTCCCTACCTACAGTTTTCTGTCCCTAGAATAAATGTTTTTTTTAATCACAATATAGCACAAGGACAATTCAGTCACTGTCCTTCCAGGTCCCTGGAAACAAGGACTTGCAGAGTGAAATAAACTGACACTCTCCCTACCTACAGTTTTCTGTCCCTAGAATAAATGTTTTTTTTAATCACAATATAGCACAAGGACAATTCAGTCACTGTCCTTCCAGGTCCCTGGAAACAAGGACTTGCAGAGTGAAATAAACTGACACTCTCCCTACCTACAGTTTTCTGTCCCTAGAATAAATGTTTTTTTTAAGCACAATATAGCACAAGGACAATTCACTCACTGTCCTTCCAGGTCCCTGGAAACAAGGACTTGCAGAGTGAAAGAAACTGACACTCTCCCTACCTACAGTTTTCTGTCCCTAGAATAAATGTTTTTTTAAGCACAATATAGCACAAGGACAATTCACTCACTGTCCTTCCAGGTCCCTGGAAACAAGGACTTGCAGAGTGAAAGAAACTGACACTGTCCCTACCTACAGTTTTCTGTCCCTAGAATAAATGTTTTTTTTAAGCACACTATAGCACAAGCACAAAACACACTGACACTCTCCCTACCTATCCTTCTCTTTCCCTAAACTAAAGGAATCCAGGTTAAGCAAGAAAGAAATAACAGTCACTGTCCCTGCCTATGCTGCTCTATCCCTGCTCCGGAACACACTACACTAGGCCGCCGTGCTGGCGGCCTTTTATAGTGTGGGGCGTGTACTAAACACCCTCAGCAATAATTGGCCACAGGCATCCTGCCTGTGGCCAATCATTGCTCTCCTCGCTGCCGGCGCTGTGATTGGCCAAGCATGCGGGGTCACAGTGCATGCTTGGCCAATCACAGCGCCTGGATGACACTGCGATGGCGTAGTGCATTGTGGGCCGTTCGCGTCACTCGAATTTGGCGCGAACGGCCCAAATCGTTCGATCTTCGTCGAACGATCGAACAGCCGATGTTCGAGTCGAACGTATGTTCGACTCGAACACGAAGCTCATCCCTAGTCCAGAGTATATAGGTCCTTTTTTATTTTGTGTGCGGGGTTCCCCTTAATATCCATACAAGACCCAAAGGAGCTGGTAATGGGCTGGGGTAGGGGGGGGGGGGGGGTTGATGGGGTAGCTATGCCATTTTTCTTAAAGATTTTCATCCATATTACCGGGACCAGACATTACATTAAAGCCGCAAGCAGTTTTAAATGGCTTTTTTTTCCTTTAGAAGTGTCATTTTGTGCAGGGACAGTTCTAAACACGGGAAACACGTGGCACTTCACAGGCATACTTTAGACACCCCCCAGGTACGATATTTAAAGGAATATTTGACTTTTTTTTTTTCACTTTATGCATCATTAAAATGACTGTTCCCGAAAAACGACCGTTTTTAAAACTTCTTTTTGCATTGATACATGTCCCCTGGTGCAGAACCCGGGTTCCCAAACTCTGTTTCGGACAATAACATGCATAATAGTCGTTATAATTAGCACTTTAGAATTCGAACGTTCGCATCCATTGTATTTAATAGGGTTCTAATGTTCGTACGAACTTTCGGTCCGTTCGCGGGTTCTGGTGCGAACCGAACCCGGGGGTGTTCGGCTCATCACTACTGGTGACATGTGGAAAGTGACTGTGGCAATCTACATCTGGTGGCAATCTGAATCTGCATCTAGTGGCATGTGACTGTGGCATGTGGCAAGTGGCAATCTGGTGACAGGCACCGTGACAAGCTGCATCTGGTGGCAGATTCTGCATTATGGTGAGTTTGACTATTTAATTTTATATTACAATATAATAATAAAAAGAATGCACTTCAATCATCCTGACACCATATTATCCATGGTGTTGTGATGATTGAAGTGCTAACACCAGCCATTTCCTGACAAATTGGCCATGAAAAACCGCATCGTCACTCACCCAGACGTCGGGTCGTCCCCCTGGGCCTTGGCACAATTTTCATCCACAATGCCGGTCCTCGGTGCCAAAAAGAATGGGGACCACTGCTTTAAAGCGGAGGTTCCGCGGTCCATCAATTTATTTATTTTTTTATTCAATTTAATGTGGTTACAGATTACAATTTAGTACTCACTCGTCTGGCAATTTAAATCATCCCCAGTCCGTTTTCATTAAAAAGAAACACTTATATAAATCGATCCTGGGCTTTTCCATTTTGCTTGTGGGCATCGTGAAGCCCACAAGCACAGACTTCCGGGTGGCGGTGAATGCTCGTCTCCCGGCATTCACTGCTCTATTTCGCAGTGTTGACGATGAGCAGCGCCGTCAACACTTCCTGGTTGCCATCACAACGGGCGGCGTCATTTAAAGTACACACCCCGTTGTGACGGCATTCAAAACAAAAGACACAGCGAAGGCTGAGAACTTCTCTGAACATCAGCTGTGCAGGTACAGGTGTTTATTGGCAAGATTCACCTGCGTGCCCTGATTTAAAATGGCGGAATTAGATCCGCCCTCGTCACGTGACCGGGTAGATGAGTCACGTGACGAGTGAAATCTCAAGAGATTTCGCTGGACGGCGTTCCACATTGTCTCCTGGGAAGCAGGGCCGCCATCAGGGGGGTACAGGCAGTACACCTGTAAGGGGCCCGGAGGTCCCCAGGGGCCCGGATGGCCCCCCCTTTTTTTTTATAATTTGTTTTTTTTGTAAGGGGCCCAGAGGTCCCCAGGGCCCCAGATGGAAATCTCCCTTTTTTTATTTATTTTTTTATTTAATAAAAATATTATCCATTTTTTTTATTTTATTTTTATTTTATTTATTTATTTTTTGTAAGGAGCCCTGAGGTCCCCAGAGGCCCGGAGGTCCCCAGGGCCCTGGATGGAAACCTCCCTTTTTTTTATAAAGATTTTTTTTTTTTTTTTTTTTTTTGTAAGGGGCCCGGAGGTTCCCAGGGCCCTGGATGGCAACCCCCCTTTTTTAGTTTTTTTGTTCTTCTGTCTTTTTTTTGTGTTCGTTAGCACCCAAACCCCCTGCTTCTCAATTCGTGGCACCCCACCCCCCCCAGCTTCTGAATTTGCGGCAGCCCCCCCCCGGTTCTCCTCGGCTCCAGGGGGCCCATGCCTGAAGCTGTGTAAGGGGCCCCAAAATTCCTGATGGCTGCCCTGCTGGGAAGCATGACACTTTGCTCCCAGGAGACATTGCGGAGACCTCCCAGCACACACAGCGCCGCCGGTGTAACCAAAAGACACACCTACTCCCGCGGGAGGAAAACACGGAAGTCTGAATTCGGACAGCTGATTCACGTTAATTAGAGCCGCACAAAAAAAAAAAAAGGTTGGTGATATGTGTATGTAAATGTTGCAAGGATATTGGTGATGTAAAGTTTAAATTTAGGGCGAACCTCCGCTTTAAGTCCTGTAAGAAGTGGGGTCTCCATGGATCAGACTTGTTTTTCCATCTTGATTAGATTGAGACCTGGAGGATCTGGAGGCCAAGTCAACACCTCAGACCTCGTTGTTGTGTTCCTTGAATCGTTCTTGAACCATTTTTGTGGTGTGGCAGGGCGCATTATCCTGCTAAAAGAGGCCACTGCCTTGAGGGAAAACCGTTTCCAAGAAGGGGTGTACTTGGTCACCTGCAATGTTTAGGTAGGTGGTCATAAGTAACATCCACATGAATGGGAGGAGCCAAGGCTTCCCAGCAGAAGGTTGCCCAAAGCCTCCGCCGCCATTCCTTCTTCCCATACTGCATCCTGGTGCCATCTCTTCCCCAGGTAAGTGACGCACCTGGCCATCCACATGATGTAAAAGAAAACGTCACTAGCGTTGCTAGCCAGGTGCGGGGGGGGCGGGCTGCACCGGGGTGACACCCACCAGAGGGGTGACACACGTGGGTAGCGCAGCGGCCACACTGACATCGCCCGCCCGCTGCCCTGTGCCTTAGGCTCACGTTGCGGCTGTGTCCCTCATAGGGTGACCACATTTCCAAACTGCCATTCAGGGACACACCCCCTCTCTCACCTTCCCCCAAAAAAGATGAGGGGGGGCGGGGGGGTAATGTAGTCTCGGAGTTGATGGGGAATTTGGCGGTGGGATATTTATCAGGTGAATGTGCCACTTGCCACCAGATGCAGTGCCACTTGCCACCCATAGCCTGCCACCAGATGCAGTGCTGCTGTCACTCCCATGAGCCACGTGTGTAGAAGGAAAGGAGTGGCGTCACTATCTGCAGAGTGAAGATCACACCAGTCCCTGCTGCTTGCCGCTGGGTGTCGGAGAAGGAGCCGAGGTGGGTGGGGACAGCAGTGCTGCACTAGGCGCAGTCCTCGCTCCCGGTCTCACTGTCTGAGAGTAAATTGTCACTGGTTGCAAGATGTCAGGCAGTGCTGGCCCTAGCAACCAGTTCCGGAAATTTCGTTATTATTTAGTAGAGGGTGGCTGTGTCCTCTATTTCATTCCGGGACATTGTATTGTCCCGGAATGAAGGTGCCCGGGACCCAGGACAGACATGTCAATTGCGGGACAGTCCCGGGCAATCCGGGACACGTGGGCACCCTAGTCCCTCAGCGGAGCGGAAGGAAGCCGCCGCCCCCTCTGCCTCCTCTCTGTTTACATCCCCAGAGGAGGAGGAGGAGCCCGCGCTCGAGAGACACACCGCTGTGTGTATCTGCCGCTCTGTTCTGAGGTCTGTAAGGTAAGGGGGGCATCTTTACTGATGGGGGGAGGGGGTGTCTGTACTACTGGGGTCTACACAAGGGGGAGTTTGCACCAAGGGGGGGGGCTGTAACTGAGGGGGGTGTCTGTACTGAGAGGGGTGTCTGTACTGAGAGGGGTGTCTGTACTGAGAGGGGTGTCTGTACTGAGAGGGGGGTCTGTACTGAGAGGGGGGTCTGTACTGAGAGGGGGGTCTGTACTGAGGGGGGTGTCTGTACTGAGGGGGGTCTGTACTGAGGGGGGTCTGTACTGAGGGGTGTCTGTACTGAGAGGGGTGTCTGTACTGAGGGGGGTGTCTGTACTGAGAGGGGTGTCTGTACTGAGAGGGGTGTCTGTACTGAGAGGGGTGTCTGTACTGAGGGGGGTGTCTGTACTGAGAGGGGTGTCTGTACTGAGAGGGTGTCTGTACTGAGAGGGGTGTCTGTACTGAGAGGGGTGTCTGTACTGAGGGGGGTCTGTACTGAGGGGGGTGTCTGTACTGAGAGGGGTCTGTACTGAGGGGGGATCTGTAACTGAGGGGTGTCTGTACTGAGAGGGGTGTCTGTACTGAGGGGGGTCTGTACTGAGGGGGGTGTCTGTACTGAGAGGGGTGTCTGTACTGAGAGGGGTGTCTGTACTGAGGGGGGATCTGTAACTGAGGGGTGTCTGTACTGAGAGGGGTGTCTGTACTGAGGGGGGTCTGTACTGAGGGGGGTCTGTACTGAGGGGGGTGTCTGTACTGAGAGGGGCGTCTGTACTGAGAGGGGTGTCTGTACTGAGGGGGGATCTGTAACTGAGGGGTGTCTGTACTGAGAGGGGGGTCTGTACTGAGGGGGGTCTGTACTGAGGGGGGTCTGTACTGAGGGGGGTCTGTACTGAGGGGGGTGTCTGTACTGAGAGGGGGTCTGTACTGAGAGGGGTGTCTGTACTGAGAGGGGGGTCTGTACTGAGAGGGGTGTCTGTACTGAGAGGGGTGTCTGTACTGAGGGGGGTCTGTACTGAGGGGGTGCCTGTACTGAGGGGGGTCTGTACTGAGGGGGGTGCCTGTACTGAGAGGGGTGTCTGTACTGAGAGGGGTGTCTGTACTGAGGGGGGTCTGTACTGAGGGGGGTGTCTGTACTGAGAGGGGTGTCTGTACTGAGGGGGTCTCTACTGAGGGGGGTCTGTACTGAGAGGGGTGTCTGTACTGAGAGGGGTGTCTGTACAGAGGGGGGTGTCTGTACTGAGGGGGGTGTCTGTACTGAGGGGGGTGTCTGTACTGAGGGGGGTGTCTGTACTGAGAGGGGTGTCTGTAACTGAGGGGGGATCTGTAACTGAGGGGGATCTGTAACTGAGGGGGGGATCTGTAACTGAGGGGGATCTGTAACTGAGGGGGATCTGTTACTGAGAGGGGTGTCTGTAACTGAGGGGGGTGTCTGTAACTGAGGGGGGATCTGTAACTGAGGGGGGATCTGTAACTGAGGGGGGATCTGTAACTGAGGGGGATCTGTTACTGAGGGGGGATCTGTAACTGAGGGGGGATCTGTAACTGAGGGGGGATCTGTAACTGAGGGGGATCTGTAACTGGGGGGTGTCTGTACTGAGGGGGGTGTCTGTAACTGAGGGGGGATCTGTAACTGAGGGGGGATCTGTAACTGGGGGGTGTCTGTACTGAGGGGGGTGTCTGTAACTGAGGGGGGATCTGTAACTGAGGGGGGATCTGTAACTGAGGGGGGGATCTGTAACTGAGGGGTGTCTGTTACTGAGGGGGGTGTCTGTAACTGAGGGGGGTGTCTGTAACTGAGGGGGGTGTCTGTAACTGAGGGGGATCTGTAACTGAGGGGGTCTGCACTGAGGTGGGGGTGTCTGTACTGATGGAGCGGTCTGCACTGAGGTGGGGGTGTCTGTACTGAGGGGGAGATTCATACTGAGGGAGGCAGGTCTATATTGATGGCGGGGAGTCTGTACTTAGTGGAGTGGGTTTGTACTGAGGGAGGGGATCTATACTGTGGGAGTGGGGTCTGTAGTTAGTGGAGGGGGGTCTGTATTTAGTGGGGGGGGGTCTGTACTGAGGGGGGACTATAGTTGTTGGGGGGCGACACCATTTTTTTTCGCACCGGGTGACACCAACCCTAGTGACGCCACTGGAAAACGTCATTCATCAGACCAGGCCACCTTCTTCCATTTCTCCGTGGTCCAGTTCTGATGCTCACGTGCCCTTTGTAGGCACTTTTGGCTGTGGACGCGGCTCACCATGCGCACTCTGCGGCTACACAGCCCCATACACAACAAACTGCAATGAACATTTTTTTTTCTGCTTTCAACACCCCAACTTCAGGGACAACATGTTCACTTGCTTCCTAATATATCGCAAAAAATAGAACAACACTCCTGAAGCCACACCCGTGTGGGATTGAGTTTATGGGAAAAAATGAAGAGTCAAAGGCTCTAAATCGGACTTTGTAGGCAAGATGGACGAGAGTATGATAAAAAAAAAAAAATATTTTATTAACAATGAATCTTTCACAAACAGAACAAGTGTAGAAAGAGTTAAAAAACATAAATTTAACACAAAAAATACATAAAACTAATGATGTGAACAGAAGGGGGGGACGGTAAGTGACATAGACTACCACAGGAGTCTCTGCCCGGAAGTGGGTGCAAATACCTGTTTTAGACAGGTATCTGCACCCCCCCTCCCCCCTGAAAGGTGCCAAACGTGTCACCGGAGGGGTGGGGAGGGTTCCGAAAAGCGGAAGTTCCATTTTTGGGTGGAACTCCGCTTTAAAAGTTCCCTTCACTGGAACTAAGAGGCCAAGCCCAACCCCGGAAAAACAACCCCCCACACCATAATCCCCCCCTCCACCAAAATATTTGAACCAGTGCACACAGCAAGGTCCATAAAGACATGGATGAGCGAGTTTGGGGTAGAGGAACTTGACTGGCCTGCACAGTGTCCTGACCTAAACCTGATAGAACACCTTTGGGATGAATTCGAGCGGAGACTGCGAGCCAGGCCTTCTCGTCCAACATCAGTGCCTGACCTCACAAATGCGCTTCTGGAAGAATGGTCAAACATTCCCATAGACACCCTCCTAAACCTCGTGGACAGCCTTCCCAGAAGAGATGAAGCTGTTATAGCTGCAAAGGGCGGGGCCAACTCAATATTGAACCCTCCGGACTAAGACTGGGATGCCATTAAAGTTCATGTGCGTGTAAAGGCAGGCGTCCCAATACTTTTGGTAATATAGTGTGTGTATATATATATGTGTATTAGTCCCTGAAACCTTAGCGGATTCTAGTACACCTATTGTAAAGGGTAGATGATAAATGCCGCTATATTTTACCTGTCGGGTCTCTTCTGCAGGGCCGCCATCAGGGGGGTACAGGCAGTACACCTGTAAGGGGCCCGGAGGTCACCAGGGGCCCGGGTTGAAACCTCCCCCTTTTTTTAATATATATATATATATATTTTTTTTAAGGAGCCCGGAGATCCCCAGGGCCCCGGATGGCAACCCCCCTTTTTTTTTTATTTTTTTTATAAAAATAAAAAAATAAAGTTAGTTTTATTTAATTTATTTATTTTTTATTCTTTTTTTATTTATTTATTTATTTAGATTTTTTGTAAAGGGCCCAGAGGTCCCCAGAGGCCCGGAGGTCCCCAGGGGCCCAGATGGCAATCCCCCTTTTAAAAAAAAAAACTTAAAACATTTTTTTTGGAAGGGGCCCAGAAGCCCGGAGGTCCCCAGGGGCCCGGATGGCAACCCCCCTTTTTTAACTTTTTTATAAACAAAAAATTTTTTTATTTTTTTTTTCCTTTTTTTTAAAATTTGTTTTATTTTAATTTTTTGTAAGGGGCCCAGAGGTCCCCAAGGGCCCGGATGGCAACCCCCCGACCTCAATAATTTGTGGCGGCATCACCCCCCCCCCGCATCTCAATTTGCAGCGGCAGCACCCCCCTCCCCGGTTCTCTGCTCCAGGGGGGCCCATGCCTGAAGCTGTGTAAGGGGCCCCAAAATTCCTGCTCTTCTGTATTTGCCGCAGTCCAGTTTTGCAGCGTTGGATTTGCATCGTGTTAATTCGATGATCGGAGAGCAGAGAGGGAACATGACGATGGAGGTCACTTAATGGATATTAATGCAATTTACTTTTACATTACTGCAAGTCTGCAGATAAGCTGGAAACTGTATCTCCAGGTGAAATGAGGTGATAATTGATATTACTTCTGGATTAAAGAGGAAAATGAGACCAAAGTGTGATATTAAAGGGCAAGCAAAAAAAAAAAAGCTCATAAAATAAATGTAAACTCAATCAATAAATCTCATATGAGTTTTAATAAGTTTAATAAGTCTAGATTTACTAAAACTGGAGATTGCAAAATCTGGTGCAGCTACCCAGGGCTGCTGATAAGGCAGTACAGCCGGCCCTCCTGTACCGGGCCCCATCAGTTCAAAAGAGGGGCCCAGTCACCTGCTGAGCAGAGGGATGGCTGAACTGTCTTATTGCAGACACCGATCCTCTTCTTCCTCCCCAGGGCCGCCATCAGGAATTTTGGGGCCCCTTACACACAGTTTCAGGCATGGGCCCCTGGAGCAGAGGAGAAAAGGGGGGGTGCTGCCACCGCAAATTGGGGGGGAGGCTGCCGCGAGTTGAGATGAGAAGCGAGGGGTGCTGCCGCCGCAAATTGTTGAGGTCGGGGGGGGGGGGGGGGGCTTTGGGTGCTGACGAACAAAAAAAAACCATAAGAACAAAAAAAAAAGGGGGGGGGGTTGCTATACGGGGCCCTGGGGACCTCTGGGCCCCTTACAAAAAAAATCAAAATAAACAAATTTAAAAAAAAAAAAAATCAAAAAATAAATAAATAAATTCAAAAAAAAAGGGGGTGCTGCCATCCGGGGCCCTGGGGACCTCCAGGCTTCTGGGGACCTCTGGGCCCCTTTACAAAAAAATTATTAAAAAAAAGGGGGGGGATGCCATCCGGGGCCCTGGGGACCTCTGGGACCCTTACAAAAAAAAAGGGGGGTTGCCATCCGGGCCCCTTACAGGTGTACTGCCTGTACCCCCCTGATGGCGGCCCTGTTCCTCCCCCTGCAACGCTGCCAGCTTCTCTCACCGGCTGCACTGCAAGGGAGTGGATCTAGCACATGTACCCTTTCCATCTGCTGTCCGGACCCCCCCCCCCCCCCGTATGCCCCTTTTCCCCTGCAGTTCTGCCGGCTTCCCTCCTCTCCCTCATAGTGTTTAGCAATAGAAGGACATGGAGGAGGAGAGAGAGAGGGGGAGTGTCTTTTACCACTGTGTATACGTCCCCCTTTGTGTGATTCTATAGTCATGTGGGCCGCACAGATAAGGAGGAGGAAATGAAGAGCTTAGAGGGGAACTGAAATTGAGCATGCTCAGTAGAGGACACCAGCTGCTTTACACAATCTCAGCCTGCAGTGGGGACACAGGGAAGATGGGAGGGACAGATGAATGCTTTAGCGGCTTCGTGAGTATGCACTCTCTGTTATATAACATGTAATGACAGTTTTTCATAGTCCAGGATTAATGACACTTTAAAGTGATTGTAAAGTCTCGTTTTTCTTCTATTAAAATAGCAAACATGCTATACTTACCTCCTATGTGCAGTTGGTTTTTCAGAGAGCAGCCCAGATCCTCCTCTTTTTGGGTCCCTGGCCGGAGCTCTTGGCCATTCCCTCCTGTTGAGTGCCCCCCCCCCCCTATTTAAACACGGAGCCGTGGTTCAGCCCCCCCTCTCTCTCCTTATTGGCTAACTGAGTTTGACCGACAGCAGTTGGAGCCAATGGCATCCCTGCTACATTTCTGCCAATCAGGAAGGAGAGTCCCGGACGGGCGAGGCACTCGTGGACATCGCTGGATAGAGAGGGGGCTCAGGTATGTATTAGAGGGGCTGAGGGGGGCTGCTGCACATAGAAGGCTTGTTATCTTAATGCAAAGAATGCATCTTCTGTCTTTACAACCAAGCTGATTGGTTTCTATGCAAAGCTGCACCAGATTTTGCACTCTCCAGTTTTAGTAAGTCAACCCCAATGTCATTTCAAAAGCGATTTTTAACTCCCAGCAGAAATAGTTCCCCTCCGGCAACAATAGATCCCCCTGCAAAATAGATCCCCTCAGGCAACAATAGATCACCCTGCAAAATAGTTCCCCTCAGGCAACAATAGATCCCCTTGCAAAATAGATCCCCTCTGGCAACAATAGATCCCCCTGCAAAATAGTTCCCCTCTGGCAACAATAGATCCCCCTGCAAAATAGTTCCCCTCCGGCAACAATAGATTACCCTGCAAAACTGATCCCCTCTGGCAACAATAATAGATCCCCCTGCAAAATAGTTCCCTAAGTACACAGAATCAATAGACCCTCCAGCACCCCTTGCCATTACATACATTGATTGCTGGAGGTCCCGGAACTGCATCCCCCCCCCCTATGTTTCCACTGAAAAAAAAGCCCTGCTAAAGTAAGGTGACCAAATTTTTAAAATGAAATCTGGGGACATATTTTTTTTTTACTAGTAACGGCGGCAATCAGCGACTCTCTGCCCGTCGACCGCTGCCGCCCACCTCACAGCCTGTCAAGTCTCACTCTCCGGGCCCCGGCTAGTACTGGTTGGGGAGCGGAGGAAGATCACTCCACCAGGGAAGGCAAGGAGATAAGCAGGCAGGCTGCTGGCCGGGACTTGAGCCAAGGCAGAAGAACATGCGAGCGGAGCTGAATGGGCACCCGAAACTGAAGAAAATTCCCTCCACTACAAACAGCACATGATCATCAGAAAGGGGCACAGATAATGGAAAAAAATAGACCCCCCCCCTAAGCTAGATAAAGTGGCGGAGCGCGGGGGGGGGGTGTAATTCCGATTTCTTTTTTTTATTAATTCTGCACTGACTGTCTTTGGAATTTCCCCAGCCCCTTTTCATATCCAATCCGGGGACAAAACTGGGGACAGACTTGGTCCGGGGACAGTGTCCTCAATCCGGGGACTGTCCCTGGAAACTGGGAATGTCTGGTCACCCTATGCTAAAGGTAGAGGCAGTGGCGGCTGGTGCTCAATATTTTTTTTGGGGGGGGGGCAGCAAACCAACGCCGCCCCCCCCCACAGAAGATGGATGGGAAGGCGCCGATCGGTCCACCCGATCCCCCCCCCCACCATGTGAGACAGGTGGGAGGGTGGCGATCAGAGGCCTCCTTGCCTTAAGTGGCAGATGACGAGGATCCGGGATAGGGCTGCTGCTGCTCCTCACTCCAGCTACTCCTCACTCCGTGGCCGTTGCTTCTCCTCATGGGCCGAACAGGAAGTGGGTCCTGAGACCCGATTGGCCGGGAGGATAATCAGGAAGATAATAGCGTATATTAATTTGCTAATGTCACACAGCTGGGTGGGCTCAGGGCGCAGTGCCCTGCGCCCCCCGAGCCCACCCTTTTTTTAAGCCAATTAGAGCCGCAAGCCCTGTACACACGAACGGGAATCCCGTCGGAAAAAAAAAATAAGTTGGTTTTCTCGATGGTATTCCTGGCAAGCTTGTCTTGCCAAGCCCTGTGTGCAGACGGCCACTCCAAAAAAACGCTGTTCTTTTGAATGGCAAGAACGCGGTGACGTCATCGACTACGACGAGCCGGTGCTCGTCACATTCGATGCCGTCGCCGCCATCTTTCCACGCCCCACACTAAACTTGTAAGCTACCGCGCATGCGTCAAAGTCTTTTCGAGCATGCGCGGGTTTACCTCGGACAGGTATGCATTCAGACGACCGGTTTTCTCGGCAGGAAACACTCTGCCGAGAATCACGACGAGAAAAATAGAGAGCAGGTTCTCTATTTTTCTCATCGAGATTCCTGGCAGTTTTCCTGTCGAGAAACCAAACACACGACCGGTTTTCACAGCAAAAAGCTCTCCCGGCAGTTTTCTAGCCGAGAAAACCGATCGTGTGTACGAGGCTTCAGGCTCTAATCATGTGCTTAAAAACAAAAACAAACATTGAGTGAGTGAGTGAGTAACTTGTATAGCGCTATAAATGCGAACTAAATCACCTCAAGGCGAAATCAATGCGCCCCGCATGTAGATTAGGGGTCGGGCACATGGATTAGGGGGGCGGCGCCCCTGCGCCCCTTATGGGCGGGCCACCACTAGGTACAGGGAAAAATAATGGAACTAATGTCAGGATCAACAGATAATAAAATGTTATGGTGAAAAATAAAATCTGCTGTTAATGCGACGGACAGACTGCACCATATATTATATTTCTGATTTTGTCCAATAATAAACCTTGAAGCCTCGTACACACGGACGGTTTTCTCGTCAAGAAACAACAAGAAAACTGCTGGCAGAGCTTTCTTGCCGAGAAAACCGGCCGTGTGTACGAGGCTTTCAGATTTCTCGTCAAGAAAACTGGCCAGAATCTCGACGAGAAAAATAGAGAACCTGCTCTCTATTTTCTCGTCGGCCTGTTTCGACGAGAAACCCGAGAGTGTGTACGCTTACCTGTCGCCGTGGAAACCCGCGCATGCTTGAAATGACTTTGACGCATGTGCGGTAGCTTCCTAGGCATAGTTAGGGTGTAGTAGGCTTGTGCAATTTGTTTCGTAACAAATCGAAATTCGTCCGAATTTAGCCACTTTCGGACATTCGGAAGCATTCGAATTTCCGAACAAAGCAATTACGAATAAAACCAAATCCGAAATAAATTATATCGCAAATAGCGAATGCCCGAATGTCTTCGGCATAATTTGTTATGAAAAAAGTTACGAATGTACAAATCCATTCGAAGCACAATAACGCTCTGCTCTGCTCTCTGCTCCTCCCTCACCGTGCTGAACTCCCTCTCAAAATGGTGTACAGGGGGGCGGAGGCTATAGCCGCATGTAAAAAACAAAAGTAAAATACGAGATTTCGAATCGTTACAAATAACCGCGATGTATTTAGAAAAGTACAAATCCATTCGAAGCACATTAGGCATAATAGGCAGCGCCGTTGTGAGAGAGACACGGAAAATTGCGAATCAACGAACCCAAAAAAAGTTAGGAAAGTAGGAGTTGTGTCCAGAATCAACGAAAAACAATGTACTCTACCGAAAGTACGAATTATAAATCAACGAAAAATAAGGCTTACATTAATACGAATCATTCCGATTCAACGAAAAATGTCGCTTGCGAAAATACGAATTAGTCCGAACACGAAAAATCCCGTCTAGCAAAATTACGAACGATTACGAATCAACAGGACCAAAAAGAAACGAACCGAAACTAAACAATTTTTTCTGTTGTGCACAAGTCTAGGGTGTAGCAAAATGACGGCAGCGGCATCGAATGTGACGAGCGCACGCTCGTCATAGTCGATGACGTCACCGCGTTCGTTCCATTCAAAAAACGGCGGTTCTTTTGAATCGAGCGTGTGTACACTCGGCCGGAACAAGATTCTTGTCAAGAATCTCCTCAGGGAAAAACGACGTGTTTTTTCCTGACGAGATTCTCGGCCGTGTGTACGAGGCTTAAGAATCAGTACAAAAAAAGGCCTCGGTGTCAGAAATTCTATCTATTCTCCTGTTGATGTCGTTCTTCCCATCCCGTACTATTCATTTTTTTCCCCCCGGCAATATTTGCACTAGATAATAAAGTTTCTCTTTGTTGGGCCTCTTGTCCCGTAAGGGCAGCGAGTCCAGCCAAATTCAATCACTCTGTTTAAAGATGGGAGATTAGGAGTCAGGCGGCTCCTCGCGGTACACTGCAGCTTCTTGTTGATAAATTCTGTCAGAGACGCAACCTTTGTACTAAAATAAGTAGCCCTTGTCCGCGCTCTAGATGTGATCTGAAAGCCGAGCGCGAGGAAATAGCGTGCTGTCAGGCTGGAAGAGGAACACTGCCTACAGACGGATGAGCTGCGGGCTCCTCTCCGCCGAATCAGACAAGCTTGAGCATCCGGGAGATTATTTCTCGGACGCTTCTTGATGTCAGAAGATGAGGTTAAGCTCTGAGAAGTGGCTGAGCGGACGCTGCGTGGATATGGATTAAGCTTGTGTGTTGAATGCCGATTTGTTGTCAGCCCGGCATAAAGGCTTTTTTTAAATAAATTGATATAATGGAGCACACTGGAAAAATGTCCAGATGCTGTATTGCTATGGCATTGTAGTGTGGTTGGGGATTATGGACCCCCCATACAGCATGCACAGTGGAAGATGGTGTGCTCAAAGGGTGCACCCCTGGAGGCTTACAGGCACAGGGAAGCACAAGAGATGAGGATCTGGGAAAACATGGAATACTGGACTCACAGGAATGGCAAAAAAAAAAGTGCAGCACTGGGGTGCTGGCCTTACAGGCAGACAGGATTACTCATAAAAAAGACACTTGCAAAGTTACTGGGAACAAAGGAGGTCTAGCTACAGAAACACTAGGAATCTCAGGGTCAATGAGAATCTATCAGAGGACCACTAGGAACCCCAGAACCTTGGGGTCACTGAGAATCTTCTTGGAAAGTCAGGGACACCAGGAACATCCATCCGATCCTTGGAGTCCCTGAGAATCTTCCCGGTGACACTAGGAACCTCGGAAAATCAGGGACACTACAAAGCTCGGAATCTTGCGGGTCACTCAGAATCTTCTTGGAAAGTCAGGGACATTAGGAACTTCAGAATCTTAAGCCCCGTACACACGGTCGGACTTTTGCCCAACAAACTTAGTTTTAAGCAAGTTGGACCAACAATCCGACCGTGTGTACGCTCCATCGGACAAACTTTTTTGAGTTTGGTTTTGTTTTCATCGGACAAAAGTTGGGTCTGCGAACGGACAAACTTTTGCCCAACAAAAGTCCTATGGAGCAAAGTCCTGCCGTGTGTACAGAAAACCATCGGACTTTTGTCCGATGGACAAAACAACCAATGTTAAAATCAACCAACAATAGCAGAAGTTGACCAAAGGGTGGCAGTAAAGATCAGAAAAGAGCAGAAAAAACAAGTGATGTTGTAAGAAGTTTTAAGAAAGTTTGCAGAAAAGTCCGAGCGTGTGTATGCTATGGGTGTTCCCGACCAACTCAGTTCGGACAAAAAACCACGGAAAAGTCCGATGGAAGTCCGACCGTGTGTACGAGGCTTTAGGGACACTGAGGATCTTCTTGGAAAGTCAGGGACATTAAGAATTCAGGGTTCTTAGGGTCACTGAGATTCTTCTTGGAAAGTCAGGGACATTAGGAATCTTGGGGTCACTGGGAACTTTCTCAGTGATACTAGGAACCTCGGAATCTTGGGGTCACTGGGAACCTTCTTGGTGATACTAGGAACCTCTGGATCTTGGTTTCATTCGAAATTTCCCAGAAATTCAAAGACACTAGGAAACTCTAAATCTTGAAGGTCACGCTGAATCTTCTTGGAAAGTCAGGGACACTAGGAACCTCAGAATCTTGGGGTCACTCTGAATCTTCTCAGAAAATCATGGACACTATGAAGCTTGGAATCTTGGGGGTCACTCAGTATCTTCTTGGAAAGTCAGGGACACTAGGAACCTCAGAAGCTTGGGGCCACTCTGAACCTTCTCGGGAAGTCAGAGACACTAGGAATACTGAGATCTTGAGGTCACTTGGAATCCCCTCAAGAAAGTCAGGGATATTAGGAACCTCAGGATCTTGGGGTCACTCTGAATCTTCTCAGAAAGACAGGGACATTAGGAACTTCAGAATCTTAGGGTCACTGAGATTCTTCTTGGAAAGTCAGGGACATTAGGAACTTCAGAATCTTAGGGTCACTGAGGATCTTCTTGGAAAGTCAGGGACATTAGGAACTTCAGAATCTTAGGGTCACTGAGGATCTTCTTGGAAAGTCAGGGACATTAGGAACTTCAGAATCTTAGGGTCACTTTGATTCTTCTTGGAAAGTCAGGGACATTAGGAATCTTGGGGTCACTGGGAACTTTCTCAGTGATACTAGGAACCTCGGAATCTTGGGGTCACTGGGAACCTTCTTGGTGATACTAGGAACCTCTGGATCTTGGTTTCATTCGAAATTTCCCAGAAATTCAAAGACACTAGGAAACTCTAAATCTTGAAGGTCACGCTGAATCTTCTTGGAAAGTCAGGGACACTAGGAACCTCAGAATCTTGGGGTCACTCTGAATCTTCTCAGAAAATCATGGACACTATGAAGCTTGGAATCTTGGGGGTCACTCAGAATCTTCTTGGAAAGTCAGGGGCACTAGGACCTTCAGAATCTTGGGCTCACTGATATTCTTCTGGAAAAGTCAGGGACACTAGGAACCTCAGAAGCTTGGGGCCACTCTGAACCTTCTCGGGAAGTCAGAGACACTAGGAATACTGAGATCTTGAGGTCACTTGGAATCCCCTCAAGAAAGTCAGGGATATTAGGAACCTCAGGGACTTGCGGTCACTCTGAATCTTCTCAGAAAGACAGGGACATTAGGAAACCTGCCAGAAATTATGAGGGTCACTGAGAATATTCTCAGAAAGTCAGGGACACAATGGGGTTTATTTACTAAAGGCAAATCCACTTTGTACTACAAGTGCACTTGGAAGTGCAGTCACTGTAGATTGCTGTAGATCTGAGAGGAAGCTCTGAAATGAGGGGAAGATCTGCTGATTTTATCATCCAATCATGTACAAGCAAAAATGCTGTTTTTTTTATTTTCCTTGCATGTCCCCTTCAGATCTACAGCTACTGCACTTCCAAGTGCAGTTGCAGTGCGCTTGTAGTGCAAAGTGAATTTGCCTTTAGTAAATAAACTCCAATGTGTTGTCAGCCCAGCATACATTTCTTTTGAATGAATTGATATAATGGAGCACCCTGGAAAAGTGTTCATTAGGGATGAGCCGAACACCCCCGGTTCGGTTTGCAGCAGAACATGTGAACAGGCAAAAAATTTGTTTGAACACGCGAACACCATTAAAGTCTATGGGACACGAACATGAAAAATCAAAAGTGATAATTTTAAAGGCTAATATGCAAGTTATTGTCCTAAAAAGTGTTTGGGAACCCGGGTCCTGCCCCAGGGGACATGTATCAATGCAAAAAAAAGTTTTAAAAACTGCAGTTTTTTCAGGAGCAGTGATTTTAATAATGCTTAAAGTGAAACAATAAAAGTGAAATATTCCTTTAAATTTTCGTACCTGCGGGTGTGTATAGTATGCCTGTAAAGTAGCGCATGTTTCCCGTGCTTAGAAAAGTCCCTGTACAAAATGACATTTCTAAAGGAAAAAAAGGCATTTAAAACTGATCACGGCTATAATGAATTGTCGGGTCCCGGCAATACAGATAAAAGTAATTGAAAAAAAAACAGCATGGGTTCCCCCTTAGTCCATAACCAGGCCCTTTGGATCTGGTGTGAATATTAAGGGGAACCCCGAACCAAAATAAAAAAAAGCGTGGGGGTCCCCCCCAAATTCCCTTCAGGTCTGGTATGGATATTAAGGGAAACCTTGCGCCATATGGTGTGGGGTTCCCCCCAAAAATCCATACCAGACCCTTATCCGAGCACGCAACCTGGCAGGCCGCAGGAAAAAAGGGGGAACGAGAGAGCGCCCCCCCTTCTGAACCGTACCAGGCCACATGCCCTCAACATGGGAAGGATGGGCCTCATCCCCACAACCCATGCCCGGTGGGGGTCTGCGGACGGGGCTTATCGGAATCTGTAAGCCCCCTTTAACAAAGGGGACCCCCAGATCCCGCCCCCCTATGTGAATTGGTAACGGGGTACATTGTACCCCTACCATTTCACAAAGATAAAGTGTGAACATTTTAAAAATGACAGGAGACGGCTTGGGACAAGTCCTTTATTAAAAAAAACAAAAAAACATTCAATGACATTCCCGGGGTGTCTCCGCTCCAGTAAAGTGAGGACCGTGTGCTGTTCCTCGCTGCGCTGGACATCATCGTTGGAGCCTAGACCCTCTCAGTCTGTCCATTGGATTGAGGATGGTGCCTACATGAAGGAATACCATCAGAAGAAGATGAGAAGGTGATGTTTCTGGGTCCAATACTCCACCTTCCAAATGTATTAGAACCGAGCGTTTCCCGGGCGAAGCGAGCAGGAGTCACAAAAATGACCCTTGCCCCCACAATAGAGACACAAGCCCAGAGTTCTGCGCCTAGCACGTTCTTCGGGGGTTAGTCTGGTCCGTCCAAGCTGCATAGGTTCCTCAGCAGGCAGAAGATGCTCCACAGGATGAAGGGAGGGGAGCTCAGACTGGCTAGGGCCCAGGGAGTGCTGGCGTCTTTTTTCTAGGGACCTCTCCTGAAAACGAATGTCGATCTGATTGCACAAGGAAATTACATCGTCCAGACCGGCGGTGATGGCTCTTCCCGCTAATTCATCTTTCACTCGGTCAGAGAGGCCATGTAAAAAGGTAGCGACCAGGGCCTCATTGTTCCAGCTCAATTAAGCTGTGAGGATACGGAACTAAAGAGCATATTGTCCCACTGAACAAGATTCTTGGCGAAGACGTAAGAGAGCACTAGCCGCTGAAGAAGCCCGAACCGGCTCCTCGAAGATGTTACGAAAGAGCTTCAAAAAGTCGATCAGGCTGGAAACCACCGGATAATTTTCTCCCACAGGGGGCCAGCCCAGGCTAAAGCTTCACCGGAGAGGAGGGAAATGATATAGGCTACCTTTGCCCGATCAGACAGGAAGTTTTGAGGCCGAAGCTCAAAATGAATAGTGCATTGGCTGAGAAACCCCCTGCAGGCCTTGGAGTCCCCAGAGAAACAGACTGTGCTGGCAGTTATAGTGAGTGTGTGGCTGCGACTGGTGCGATAGGTGCAGCCGCTGGTTGTACTTGAGGTTGCTAATTCGGGGTTCCCAAGGAGGCCTGGAGCGGCTCGAAGCGGAAAGCCAGATCCTGGAGGAATCGCATGACCTGAGTCTGATTTGATTCCTGGGTCTCAAGTCTGTGGACTATGCCCTGCAAGGGATCATCTGCGGGAAGCGGCACGTCAGCCGGGTCCATGGCTGATCAAACTGTCAGGCCAGATGACAGGTGCACACCGTAGGTCAGGAGTGCACCACAAGGTAGTGAACCCTATGGCTGACTGCTGCGGATGGAACACTGGGTGGTTAAGGAAGGCCGATTCACTGGAGCACAACAGGGATCCCACAGGGAGCTAGAGCCCAAGATTCCCCAGGGCGCTGAGTCTAAGATCCAGCAGGTGTTCACCAGAACCTCTAGTGGTGAGGATGGCCTAAGCTGCAGCTGGGTCCAGGTCGCGGCCCCCAGAGTCCCCCAGCTCACGCTCCGTAGGGTATAGAGGATAGAGGGGAAGCAGCAGCTCAGGATACAAGAGATAGTAAAGAGATAAGTCAAGGTCAAGGCGACAAGCAGACAAGGATAAACAAACGACAAGTCAAAGGTCAAGGTCACAAGCAGACAGGGATAGTCGAGAATAAGCCAATATCGTTAACACAGAGACAGACGTAGCACACAGCAAGCAGGAAGCCAAACACACAATGCTTAACAAACAACGTTGATCAGCAAGGCAGACTTGCAGTGCACAGGTTAATATAGAGTTCTCTGGGGTGGAGACATTCTGGGAGGAGAGATTATAAAAGCAGCCAGGTGAGAGTGTCTGGCCTCTAAGGTGAACACATGGAGAGAAAGGTAAGCTGACAGACAACCATTACTGCATATCCATGAAACTTTGTTTATATCCACTGTCATCTGTCGGACCTGTCATTTGGCGGGAGTGAAGCAAAATCCACTCCTCCAGGTGGAGCCCTGTGGTCCTGACGTGAGTCGGTGAGCAAAATTTTCTTTTTTTGGTGGGGCATCGGACTTCATGATTGACATTCATCTACAGTGCTGGAAAATATGATTGACGGTGGAAGTACATTGTAGGAAATGTTTAATTTTTGTTTTCATTAAAGGATTTTAGAAAAACTGTTTTTTATTTTATTTATTTTTGTGAATGAGTAGGGGGGTACTATGTCCCCCCTATTAATTATCATGGGGGGAGTTGGTATCTGGGTGCCCCCTATTGCTTAGGGGACTTCCAGATTTCGATAAGCCCCTCCTCTTGCAGACCCCCACCCAAACCACTGGGTTAGGATTGTCAGGAAGAGGCCCTTGTTACATGGGAAAAAGGTGCTTTGATAGAGGAGTTCCTCCTAGCAAGGACCCCCCCCCCCTGAGAGCATGATTCAGGAGATGGGGGCTGAATTCTCACCCCCCTCCATCCCTTCCCTGGTCTGCTAGGCTGAATATTTAGATAAGGATCTGGTATGGATTTTATGGACGGAGGTAACATTTTTTTCTACAATTTTTTGTGTGAAGTTTCCCCTTAAAATCCATACGAGACCCCAAGGGTCTGGTATAGAATTTCAGGGGGCCCAACACCATTTTTGGGGGTTTTTATGCATGGGGCCCCTTTTAAAATTCATACTGGACCTGAAGAGCCTAGCATTAGCTATAGGGGAACTCTCATACTGTTGTTTTTTTTTTTTAAGTGTCCCAAGCTCCTTTGCCTACATCAGTGGTTTTCAACCTCGGTCCTCAAGTACCCTCAACGGGCCATGTTTTCAGGTTTTCCTTTACTTTACACAGCTGCTTTAACCACTTAAGGACCGGAAGGATTTACCCCCTTAATGACCAGGCCATTTTTTGCGATACGGCACTGTGTCATTTTAAATGACAATTGCGTGGTCGTGAGACGTTGTACCCAAACAAAATTGACGTCTGTTTCCCCACAAATAGAGCTTTCTTTTGGTGGTATTTGATCACCTCTGCGGTTTTCATTTTTTGCGCTATAAACAAAAAAAGAGCCACAATTTAGAAAAAAAAAAACAATATTTTTTAATTTTTGCTATAATAAATATCCCAAAAAATGTGTAAAAAAAAATAATTCTTCATCAGTTTAGGCCAATATGTAATCTTCTACATATTTTTGGTAAAATAAATTGCAATAAGTGTATATTGATTGGTTTGCGCAAAAGTTATAGCGTCTACAAAATAGGGGATATATTTATGGCATTTTTATTATTATAATTTTTTTACTAGTAATGGCAGTGATCAGTGATTTTTAGCGGGACTGCGACATTGCGGCGGACAGATCGGCCTTTTTTGGGACCAGTGACATTTATACAGAGGTCAGAGCTAAAAATAGCCACTGATTACTGTATAAATGTCACTGGCAGGGAAGGAGTTAACACTAGGGGGCGATCAAGGGGTTAAGTGTTCCCTGGGAGGTGTTTCTAACTGTGGGGGGGTGGGGACAGACTGGGAGTACAGAGATCGCTGTTCCTGTTCACTAGGATCAGCAGATCTCTCTCTAGTCCTCTGTCAGAACGGGGATCTGTCTGTTTACATTGACAGATCCCCATTCTGGCTCTCCTTCCCGTGATCGTGGATAGACGGGGGTCATTGCGGCCGCCGGCCACGCACATCAGGTCCCCCGCCGTACACCTACGGCGATTTGCGTGAAAGCGCCGACCTGCCACCGTATAATGATGGCGGTTGGTCGGCAAGTGGTTAAATCACTATCAATGACATGGTATTGATAAGAGCTTTTTTATCTACGGGAAGTTCCCAAAACATGGCCCGTTGGGGGTACCTGAGGACTGAGGTTGAGAACCACTGGCCTACATGGTATGCGCCTAATGGGCCTTATGGTCATTCTGATCCTGGATAAAACACAGGTGCGTACCTCCCAACTTTTTGAAATTGGAATGAGGGACACTGATTCAAAAAAGTATGTAGGCAAAGGACGTGCAACCCATGTCGTGTCCCCTTAACGGAGAATTATACAAAATAAAATGATTAGTTAAACCCACATGTGCTTTTTTTTTTTTTTTTTTACCACTACTATTCCTTTATACCGGCTTTTGAAATTTACAGATGCAGCAATTTAGAAATTGGATGAAAGGTTTAGCTCTGGGAAACACTTTTTGAAAGCTAAAAAGTACATTTTATATACAACTACAGTAGAACCTTGGATTATGAGCATAATCCGTTCCAGGAAAATGCTTGTAATCCAAAGCACTCGCATATCAAAGCGATTTTCCCCATAGAAGTCAATGGAAACAAAGATAATTCATTCCGCATTGACTTCTATGGCATGCAATACTGCATGTGGCCAGAGGTGGGGGGGGGTGGGCAACGGAGAGCCTCGGAAATACGCGGGGACAGCTCGGCTGATCTCGGAAACCCTAGGAAAGGCTCGGAAACACTCGGGAACAGAGTATTTCTGAGTGTTTCCGAGTATTTCCAAGTGATTACGAGTATTTCCCAACGGCTCAGAGTGTCACCGGCGCCCCCGCACCTCTGGCCAAATGCGGTACTGCACACCCCATAAGCTTGAATTCTGCTCGTTTTGCGAGACAACACTCGCAAACCGAGTCATAATTAAAGGGGAGTTCCAGGCTTTTTTTTATGTTTATTAAAAGTCAGCAGCTACAAAAAGTGTAGCTGCTGGCTTTTAATAAACATACACTTACCTGTTCCACTGTCCAGCGCCGCACCGCCCAGAGCTCCGCTCCTCTCCCCCCCCTTCTCCGCCCGCGCCTCCATTATAACTGTGGGCATCCGGCCGTGACAGCTTTCGGCTTCACGGCCGGGCACTTACTGCGCATGCGCGAACGGCGCAGCGCTCTCTGGGTGGACAGGCTATCGCCTGGGACCTGTCACGTGTCCCAGGTGATCGCCTACAGGGAGGGGCCGCCAATAGGCGATATGATGTATCGCCTAAGCGGTCCCTGGGCGGAAGTAGGAAGTGGGACAGGAAGTCCCACTCCTACTGAAGCCCCCAATCCCCGCCCCCCCCCCCCAAAAATGACATGCCAAATGTGGCATGTAAGGGGGAGAGGACTGGATTAAGCGCAAGTTTAAATTTTGGGTGGAACTCCGCTTTAAAAGAAAAAAGTTGCTTGTCTTTCAAAACGCTTGTTAACCGCGTTACTTGTAAACCAAGGTTCCACTGTATATAGATCAGACCAAAATGAGGGACAAATAAGGAGGAAAGAGGGACAGAGGGACTTTGTTCTAAATCTGGGGCAGTCCCTCAAAATCAGGGACGGTTGGGTGGTATGCAGGTGTCTTGTGGCGCATTGGGGGGGGGGGGGGGGTTGATATTCAAACTGAAAAGAACTTCAAGAAAGAACTTGCTGTTTGCACATTAGCGTAAAGTGCAGGATTGATCTAGGTCTAAAGGACAGCAAAAGAGATACATTGTATAAAAGTAAAGAAACAATAACCTTGAATGTAGGACACGTTTGCGTAGACATAATCGATATTTATGAACTTCACTTTCTTTGCCTCGTTTCGGATCACCTGTTTTCTCATGTGACGGCGCCATTGCGAGTTTATTGCGCACTGCTCACTTTATGGACTTAAATAATTGCAGGAGGCCCGATCAATGTTAATAATATCCTGTTACTGGTACACTTTGTGGAATAAATATGTCGGCAGTCGCAGACCCGTGTCTCCGGTAAAGGCCGTGTGCTATTTATCTGTGTTATTATTTCTTTTCACACAAGTCCTTGCCATTGATTTTATCATTTTGTCCTGGTGCCGCAGAGGTGAGGCCGCCCTGCTAAATGCATTTGTGCTGCACTCAAGAGATGGCATTTATCATGCAAGGAACATCAGTTCGCAATTCAATTAACCACTTCAGCCCCGGAGGATTTGGCTGCCAAAATACCGGGCCACTTTTTGCGATTCGGCACTGCGACATTTATACCTGAGAATTGCGCAGTCGTGCGACGTGGCTCCCAAACACAATTTACCCCCTTTTTTTTCCCAAAAATAGTTTTTTTTTTATGGTGGTATTTGATCACCTCTGCGGTTTTTATTTTTTGCGCTATAAACAAAAATAGAGCGACAATTTTGAAAAAAAACAACAATATTTTTTACTTTTTGCTATAATAAATATCCTCAAAAAATATCTAAAAAAACATTTTTTTTCCTCAGTTTAGGCCGATACGTATTCTTCTACATATTTTTGTTAAAAAAAAATCGCAGTTGGCGTTTATTGATTGGTTTGCGCAAAAGTTATAGCGTCTACAAAATAGAGGATAGTTTTATGGCATTTTTATTAATATTTTTTTTTTTTACTAGTAATGGCGGCGATCAGCGATTTTTATCGTGACTGCGACATTATGGTGGACACATCGGACACTTTTGGCGTTATTTTGGGACCATTGTCATTTATAAAAATGCACTGATTACTGTATAAATGTGAAGGGGTTAACCACTAGGGGTGAGGAAGTGGTTAAGTGTGTCCTAGGGAGTGATTCTAACTGTGGGGGGGCTGGGCTACGAGTGACACGACATTGATCACTGCTCCCGATGACAGGGAGCAGTAGATCACTATCCTGTCACTAGGCAGAACAGGGAGATGCCTTGTTTACACAGGCATCCCCCCCGTTCTGCAGCTTCGTGACACGATCGCGGGCATGGTCACAGAGCTCGCGGCAGGGGCACGCACCCACACCACCTGTACGCCCATTTGCCTGTCTGTGCCATTCTGCCGACGTAAAAGAGCGTGCTCTGGTCGGCAAGTGGTTAAAGAGGACCTGTCATCAGGGAGGGTAACAATGGCCAATGTATCAGGATTTTAGAAGGCAGCAGACTGCTTTTTGTTTCACCCGTCTAATTTATGTAAGCCCTTAGGGAGAGCTGCTAAAAGGTTGTGGTATCTGAAATCTGTAAACACACTTACTTTTAAAGCAATGCCCCCCCCCCCCAAAAAAAATTAATAATATTCCCTTCCAAAATGAATCCCCAGGTCACAACAATGATGCCAGATTATTTGGATGAACAAGGCCAGTACACGGTGGATGAGCAGATGCTACCCCAGGGTCTTGAGCTAGGAGGTAGAATTTTGGTGGGGGGGGGGGGATTGTATGAGCAGGGATTTGGGGCAGGGGGCTAAACCCAATATATACTGTATTATTTATACTTCTGGGTGGGTGCAGCATGGTGCAGGGGCAATAGCACACACACAATAGCACACACACAATCCGGATGCAATTGAAAGAACTTGTATTGCAGTCAAAGGAAAGCAGTTCCCAACAAGCCAAGCGGAAGGAAGCTCAATCAGGAAGCCCCAACCAGGAACACAAACGGGTGACAGCAGCGTGTAGCAGAGCATGTTTCAGCTGAGCTGAGGGCGCCTGTCTTGAAGGGTGGAATGCAGTCTCGCAGGTCCAAATCCAAGTGAGAAAGTTTTCAGGAAGAGTGGATGGTCCCTATGGTTTCCCTACTCATCTGGAACCTTTCCCTATTGCTAGTACTGTCCCTGAAAGATGGGTGACATGTCTCTACACTGCCCACACGATAAAAATTGCATCAAACCCAGGAGCTAGGGTCTAAAATAAACTCTTCCTGACCCAAGATGGCCGCCAGAGTCACACGGACTTGTCAGAAACCATGAATCAGATCGAGACAGAAGTACAGTTAAATCACACATGTTTAATAATAAAAATAAAAAGGTAAACAGAGTAAGCGTATTCAAATCATAGCCAGAGTTCAGTAACCGGATCAGGTAGTCGGCCAAGCCAATGTCTAAGAGCCAGCAATAAATGTAGTAGTACAGCAAGCAGGATCTGTAGCCAGAGGAAACGTCAGTCAAGCAGGTCTTCAACAGGAACGCAGGAGAAAGTCTCTTGTGATGTTAACACAGGCGAAGGCGGAAAGCAAATGAACTGGAAGGCTTTAAGTAGGCAGAGCTGACGAGCAGGATCATCAACAGGTGGATCACTGTGGAGTGATAGGAGCTGGCAATTAGCTGAGACAAAGTTTGGTTTGGTATGGCGCACTTTGGAAAGGGCTGTATAGAGATCTATAACGAAGGAGAGGAGGGGGGAGGGGTAATGCACTGGGTGGAGTTGTGAAAGCTCAGTTATTAATAATAAATATGTATGTCCATGTATGGAGGAAAAGTTTAGGGCGAGAGTTGCTGAAATTGATTAGATGGCTGCCAGTTCAGATTGGAAGCTAGAAGAGGCTCTGGAACAGACAAGACGAAAAGGGAACGGCGCCCTCTAAATGCAGCAAGTAAAAACAGTTTTTTATTATAAAAAGGTTAAAATACACTCACATTTGAGGAGTGGTAATCGAGCGTGTCAGGGGTTGACAGGAACTTCATCCGCAGATCCTCAGGGGTGATGGTGGTTTCACGGGCAGTTGGGCTGGAGTCCTCGATCCTGTGTCTCTTCCTGCACTGGATGTTGAGCAGCGCCGGCCGGAAACTTCGATCTGGACTGTGTATGCTCCGTGCGGTCCTGGGGTCATCACTTCCGGGTCAGAGGTATGCGGGAGGTGCTTCGCGTTCGGGACATGCGTGTCCCTTCATCAGGCTAGTATGGCGGCCATCTTTGATGTGGTAATTTATACCAGAGTGAGGATTGGTGGGCGGGTTTGTCTTGTATTTTTGGCAACCATGGTAACCGCGCAAGCTGGGACATGCTGTGTGCGGCAGGGATCATACTGGGCTGATAGGTCGTGACACTCCAGGGAGGCAATGGCACAGGATGAGCCCGAGAAAATGTACACATATATAGAGAATAGCTTAGGCTGTGTATTTCGTTTGTTATTAGGAATAATACATGGTAGACTATATACTATCAATTTTTACTACATAAAACAAAACAAGCTATAAACTATATTCTGGTTCTATATTAATACTTACGGCCAAATACTGGGAATTTAATAGGAATCGTAGGGATATGATAAGAATATCTATATAGAGAAATAAAAAGTTACGTTTTTTAAAAAAAAGGGGGTTTCTTTACAGAATTATACTAATAATGGAGAAGATAACATTAAAAATAAATAATAATTAAATAAAGATAAAAATATATATAATAACTATTAAATATAAATATAAAAATGAAAATGAAAATGTAATTAGAATGAAAATGTAATTAGAATGGAATTAAAATAGGATGTGATATATGAAATATGATATAGGATCTGAAAAAAAGAATCTAATGGTGCTGAGGGAATATGTATACATATGTACTTGGATTATGGCACTGGGGGTGTGTACGTGATGGATACACGCAGGACTATGTGCATGCTGAGCTGCCAGCACAGAGAAGGAAGGGCTGAGCCCAGCCCTGACAGGACTGTTGGCATCCAACTGGATTGCTGCACTAGTGACCCAGGAAGCCATAGAGGAACCATGTTCCTCTTGACTTCATATCCCTCTGCAATCCAGCTGTGGTTGAACACCATCTGCAAGGGAGAAAATAGACTGCACCTGCCTAGTGCCTACATACTGGTCTTAGGAGCAAATGCCCCCTGTCCTCTAGCCCAGGCTTACCCTGGATATTGGTAACACTTTCTTTGTTACAAGAATAACAGCAGACTGGATTCTGTGTATTCATTCCTTGGGCAACTTGGGGCCACCATCAGGAATTTTGTGGCCCCTTACACAGCTTCAGGCATGGGCCCCCTGGAGCAGAGGAGAACCGGGGGGTGCTGCCACCGCAAACTGAGAAGCGGGGGGGGGGGACCACAAATTGAGAAGCGGGGGTGCCCCACGAATTGAGAAGCGGGGGTGCTGCCGCCACAAATTATTGTTGAGGTCGGGGGGGCTTTGGGTGCTGACGAACAAAGAAAGAAAAAAAAAAAGGGGGGTTGCCATCTGGGGCCTCTGGGGACCTCTGGACCCCTTACAAAAAATAAATAAAATAAAAAAATATATATATTTTTTTATTTATAAAAAATACATAAAAAAGGGCGTTACCATCCGGGGACCGTCACCGCGTTCTTGACGGTCGGAATTTGGTGTGACAGTGTGTATGCAAGACAGCTTGAACGGAATTCCGTCTGAAAAATCAGTTGGAGATTATCCCGACGGAAAATCCGATTATGTGTACAAGGCATAAGGCCCAATTTTTCTGCCCCTGTTTAAAAGGGGCATGTAATTACAATTCTTGATTTAATATTTCACAGCAGGGCGTTCCAGCGCCCACCAAGAGTAACTGTGAGGGCTTACAGTGTTCTGGTACCACCAACACCTAAGGCCCAATTTTCCGCAGAGTATATACGGCAGGCCCCTACTTTCAAACATCCGACTTACAAACGACTCCTACTTGCAAACGCAAGAAGACAACAGGAAGTGAGAGGAAATCTACCCCTAGGAAGGAAAATTCTCTCCTGTAAGAATTAATATGAGAGAAAGGTGTCTCCTCTCTACTGATGCTTTATCAGCAATCCTTGTTTCAATAAAAACACCACATTTCAAAAACATTTGTCATTGGGACGGAAAGTGAGGTGAAATGTTCTGAACAGGGGCACAGACAGCAAAACAAATGTTACAGGGGTGATAACCCTTCCCTATGTTTTCCAAAAAGCCTAAAAATATATTTTTGGGCTGGAGCTACACTTAAACAATGTACCTGTTCAAAATTACAAACAGATTCTACTTAAGAACAAACCTACAGTCCCTGTCTTGTTTGTAACCCGGTAACTGCCTGTATACTGCTGTTCAGAGTATATAGAGCCTGGGGGCCCCCAAAGGGCCTGGTAATGGGATGGGGGGGGGGGGGGGACACCATGCTGTTTTTCTCAATGATTTTCATCCATATTGCTGGGACCCGACATTACATTACAGCTGCAAGCAGTTTTAAATTACTTTAGAAATGTCATTTTGCTGCGGGACAGTTCTAAGCACGGGAAAAATGCGCCACTTTACAGGCATACTATAGACACACCCCAGACACGATATTTAAAGGAATATTTCACTTTTATTGTTCCACTTTAAGCATCATTAAAATCACTGCTTCCGACAAAATGTTAGTTTTTAAAACTTTTTTTTGCATTGATACATGTCCCCTGGGGCAGGACCCGGGTCCCCAAACACTTTTTAGGACAATAACTTGCATATTAGCCTTTAAAATTAGCACTTTTGATTTTTCATGTTTGGGTCCCATAGACTTTAACGGTGTTCGCACAAACTTTTTGTCAGTTCGCATGTTCTGCCGGGAACCGAACCGGGGGGTGTTCGGCTCATCCCTACTGATAAGAAGTCCCTATCTCGTGTGGTAAAAACAGCGAAGCGGGTCATAGGTACGGAGTTACCAAATTTGGACAAAGCACATGCCAGCCGATTAAAAGAAGCGGGCAAATGCTGTTAGTAGTGATCCAACCCGTCCAGGTTACAGTGTGTTTGTCCCGTTGCCATCAGGGAAAAGATATAGGACACTTAAAACGCACACTAATCGCTTAAAGTGTATTTTTTTTCCCTAGGGCTGTATTGTCCACAACCCCACCAGGTACAGCGTTTTAGGAATTCTATGTGGAATTTTAAATAACATTTTATATTTTGTTATATTTAAATAGATAGGTGGTAGGAGTATGTGTGTGTGGTTTTGTTGAGAAGTGTTTTATTGCTGTTGTAAAGAGTATCCTGATCAATTTTGTTGTATGTGTACAATGACAATAAAGTATATTATCTTATTAATTCAAGTATTCATTATAATTGCCATTATTATAATTTTTATAATTCAAAATATTACAGTTGTCAACAGGTGGCAAGGGCTAATCTTCCCTTAATTCCATTGATAATTACAATCATTCCATTAATAATTATAATTACCATTGTCATAATTGTTATCCATAATACTACACCTCAACAGGTGGCAAGGGGATATCTTCTAATAATAATTGTAATTATTGCATTAATTGCATTTTAAATTTTAATTACCATTGTTATAATCTAAAATATCACAATTGTCATCAGGTGGCAAGGTGAAATCTTCCATTTATTCAATTGGGGGAAGAAAGGGATACCTGTGCCCCCTTATAAATAATGGAATAATTTTAGATGTCACCAAAGTTAAATATAGAACAAGATTTGGGGAACTGTGCACGATGCGTTTAGAACGACATAGGTGGTTGGGATTTTTCATTTATTTTTTACAATTTTTTAAAAATGTATATACATATATATATATATATATATATATATATATATATATATATATATATATATATATATATATGTAGCCACCCCCTCACCCCGTCCTCTTTAGCTAGGGGTATGTCACACGACAGAGTGAGGTGCGCTACAGCCCATGTCCTCCCCATAACGGCGGGTGAGGTGAAGGCCAATACCTGATGTTTCCTCGGGCCGGTGTGTCCTGAGCATGTACCGAGTCTGTCGTGCAGAAACCACCGAACCACCCTTTGCTCCCATTAACAGAGTCCATACACCGATCACAGTCCAACTGTTGGTTTATTTTGTATCTCCACATACAGGCAATGCGATGGCATGATACGGTGAGATGAGCAGGTCGAGGCACTATACTGATCTGGGTCCCTACACCCCCTATGCTATGACCAAGGGTTGTAGGAGTCTTGACATGAATACCTCCGTTGCGTTGCGGCCTCTATCAGGGGAAGATGTCCTCCAAGAGAGTTACCGAAGGCCCATCCATCACCGGGTTGACACTACACCGGGTCTTCGAACGAGTGACCTCCCCAGCCTCCTCACCTCAGATGCGGGTCCCCTCGCAAGGGGCGCCCTGGAGCAACTTCACCCTCGCGGGACCCAGTTGGAGTCACAAGGGTCCCAGGCCTCCTCAATAGTACCTCACCCCAGGCTGAAGGTGCCTGGGATGGACTCCATCTTCATTCCGGCCAGGCCTAGGGCGCCTAGGCCGGAACCTTGAACCGCCTGCACCCAGGCCTAAGGTGCCTGGGTGCGTGAAGAGATGATCCCCCGAAAAAGACCTCGTGGCGAGGGCGTCTCCCCCTTTTATCTCCTCCCATCGACACCACGGCGGGTTCCCCGCCCCGGCCGCACCATCTCCAGGAAGGGACAAAGAAGGGTAGCACTCCGGTAGTGATTCTACCCTAAGCCAGTAGGTACACTGACACCCACTGGTCAAGGAGAATATTACACCACCCAATCCTCCACGAGTAACAAAAAGGGGTCTGAACCCTAACACAATTACACACTTGGGTCACACTACCCCCAGGTGTATCCCACTAAATTGAGGACCCCGCTACACACTCCCCCTGTGATTTGACGCTGGTCCCCAGCGTCAGGTGCACACCCATGTCTCCCAAGGAGTGGCGACATGAAGTGGGCCCCAGAGGCTATCCCTCAAATTTTTGGATACTAAGTGTGCCAAGACCTGCTCAAAAGGGAAAGGGGAAATATAAAACGATAAACATTTGTATAAGACATCTATTCTGTACACATGTACAATCCCTCCCATCGCTGTCTAAGAACCACCCCACTCTCAGTAGTCTTGGCCGATGAATCTCCTGCAGAAGGGAAACAACAAAAAGAAAACACATCCTAACACTCAGTGTTAACTTGGCATGAGTGGGTCCGTCAGCCGAGAGACCCGCTCACTCCAATAAGTAAGTAATGCATGTGTAGCATTTCGAACAACCGTTGCACAACACTGCCACCTGGTGACAGAGCTGCGGTAATGACACTTGCCAAAGTCTTCATTCTTCCTGCTTTCCTACTCTGACTCTACCCCAAAAGTCTCTGCCTTTGGCACATGAAGAAAAGGGAGGAAAAAAACAACAGCTCCCAAGTCTCCAGTGAGTAAAAGAAAAGCCCAAATCAAAACAAAAGTAGGGCACAGTTCTAGGCGTCTGGGAATGTCTCTTCCAGAAAGTTTCAACAGAAACAAGATAGGAGCTCACTTCTCCTATAAGTAGAACCTTGGATCCGGCAGAAACAGAGGCTTCAGGTGCCCATCAAACACTTCCACCGAATACTCGACATCCTCTCCTTCTTTCCTATAGATGAGCACCTTATCGGCATGAATATGGCGCCCAAGTCTCCAATCAGCTCTGCAGTCCTTGAACTTTTTAGACACAGGCGGCGAACATGACAGGTATCGCCGGGCATGGGGTACTTTAAGCTTTTCCCATACAAACTCGTCATACCACCTTGGTCGCAGGACCTCAACTTCATACAATAAGTCCCGAGGCAAGTAGGGGTACTCCCACCCATATTCACGGGCGACTCTCTGGGAGAAAAGTCTCTGCAATCTGGCTAGGGGCGGCATCACATCTCGCTCACCTTCTCCCGGCTGTACTATGGCCTCCGGGTGCCGAGGTACCTTCACCATCTCGGGTTGCTTTGTCTTTGGTGCCCGCAACGAAGCACGCTGCGTCCCCTCCATCAGAGCGGGTGATGTAGTTGAATGAGGAAAGTTGGTCGAAGGGTTAGATTTCCTCGGGAACTCCGGGGCCTGCGCCCGGAGCGTACTGTCTTCTATGGACATGGGGGAATCCTGCGGTTTACTCAGCACAGGTAGCGGGCGTCTGTCCCAGCCCTTCCGGTGAAACAGCTCGTCTATTTCCCCATCATCCCCACAGTCTGACAACGACTCTAGGTCGGAGGTGTCATACATCTCGGCGGGAAGGTAGTCTCTAGTAGACGGAAGGCTACCCTCCCTTTCGGGCTCCACCGGCTGTGAACTCCCGACACCTCCAACCAACACCACAGTCCCAGCCCCTAGCTCACCTGGACCTACTGAAGAACTGGGATGTCCGGGACTCTCTTCTCTACCGGCGCCATCCAGGCCAGGCAAGCGGCGGGGTGAAGCTCGACCACGACCATAGGATGCCTGCACCAGGCCTATCTTCCTCTTCGGGGGTGGCAGCAGGGAGTCTGTGGTGACCGAAGCAGTGTCTTCGGATTTTTCTCTCTCAATCTCTGGTTGGGCAGTCACTTCGCCCTGGTCAGCGCATACGGGGACCTCCGCAGAGGCCTGGATCTCTCCCTCCGGAGTGGTGGTTCCTGTGATGCAGCTGAGGCGTAGGGCCCGGGGCCTTTCCGTGTATGGTTCAACCTCAAAAAGGAACTCCTTGCATGCCTCACATCGCCCGAATGGCTTTAGTTGGACCACCAGTCCCGAGCATCCGGGACAGATCACACCGAGAGCCTCCGTGTCTCTGCATGAATACAGAGCCAACTGTCCTCGGGGCCTAAGTCTTATCCCCGTGTCTGTCAGGGGAGCAGCAAATGCAGTCATCTTCATAGGGTAAGATACCGGCATCCACGGAGAGCTTGAATTCATTCCGACCACTTGCTGTTCCATCACGCGCTGACCACGCGCCGGAGTCTCCACGTGTATCTCCACACGTGGCCAGACTCCTCCCACAACTTGTACGTTTTCGCGGGCTTCCGCCAGCCTCCGCCTACGAATTGTACAGTCATGGGGTGCCTCGTGGCGCAGTGCATTAACAGTCCCCACATGTAGTACTTCACACGGCTGGACCTCTCCCTTTTTACGCTCCTCTGCGTGGGCCTTTCCCGACTTAGGGTCATGTCCACAACTCCGAGCAGGGATGCTCTTTGGCCAATCACATGGCCGACCTGTTCGGAACTCCTCCGGGCAGCAAAGTTCAAACACAGACGTTCTCAGTTCCATCGCCAAGACACACACAATCCCGGACGAACGAGCCCCCACGTGTAGCCACCCCCTCACCCCGTCCTCTTTAGCTAGGGGTATGTCACGCGACAGAGTGAGGTGCGCCACGGCCCATGTCCTCCCCATAACGGCGGGTGAGGTGAAGGCCACTACCTGATGTTTCCTCGGGCCGGTGTGTCCTGAGCATGTACCGAGTCTGTCGTGCAGAAACCACCGAACCACCCTCTGCTCCCATTAACAGAGTCCATACACCGATCACAGTCCAACTGTTGGTTTATTTCGTATCTCCACATACAGGCAATGCAATGGCATGATACGGTGAGATAAGCAGGTCGAGGCACTATACTGATCTGGGTCCCTACACCCCCTATGCTATGACCAAGGGTTGTAGGAGTCTTGACATGAATACCTCCGTTGCGTTGCGGCCTCTATCAGGGGAAGATGTCCTCCAAGAGAGTTACCGAAGGCCCATCCGTCACCGGGTTGACACTACACCGGGTCTTCGAACGAGTGACCTCCCCAGCCTCCTCACCTCAGATGCGGGTCCCCTCGCAAGGGGTGCCCTGGAGCAACTTCACCCTCGCGGGACCCAGTTGGAGTCACCGGGTCCCAGGCCTCCTCAATAGTACCTCACCCCAGGCTGAAGGTGCCTGGGATGGACTCCATCTTCATTCCGGCCAGGCCTAGGGCGCCTAGGCCGGAACCTTGAACCGCCCGCACCCAGGCCTAAGGTGCCTGGGTGCGTGAAGAGATGATCCCCCGAAAAAGACCTCGTGGCGAGGGCGTCTCCCCCTTTTATCTCCTCCCGACGATACCACGGCGGGTTCCCCGCCCCGGCCGCACCATCTCCAGGAAGGGACAAAGAAGGGTAGCACTCCGGTAGTGATTCTACCCTGAGCCAGTAGGTACACTGACACCCACTGGTCAAGGAGAATATTACACCACCCAATCCTCCACGAATAACAAAAAGGGGTCTGAACCCTAACACAATTACACACTTGGGTCACACTACCCCCAGGTGTATCCCACTAAATTGAGGACCCCGCTACATATACATATATATATATATACATACACACATATATATATATATATATATATATATATATATATATATAATATAAATGTATATTTTTTTTGATCTACGAGGAGGTTAGAGGGCACTGGGGGAAGAAAGGGATACCTGGGCCCCCTATAAATAATAAAATAATTTTAGATATTACAAAAGTTAAATACAGAACAAGATTTGGGAAACTGAGCACAAAGTGTTTAAAATGACATAGGTGGTGGGGAGGTTTTTTTTAATTAATTAATTTATTTATTTATTTATTTTTACACACGTGTGGTAGTGGGAAATGGGGAAAGAGAGTAATTCCCTCGTCCCCTCATAAACAAATACACCAAGGTCATAACCACAAAGGACAAGAAATGGGAATTGAGCACATTGCACTTTAATAAAATAGGGGGGAGGAAGGGAAGGGAGATTGGGGTCCCCTACCCCCCCCCCTTTTTTTTTCTTCCCCACGTGGCGGTATAGGGGAAAGCTGGGGTAATAGAGAGAAGAAAAATTAGGAGGATGCAGGATAGACCCATAGTATTGTTGTTGTCGTCGTTGTTAATGTGATGATGTGTTTATTTTAAATGTAAAATCTTTTATTATTATGCTTATTGGAAATGTAATGAAAGCTATATTTATGTAGAAAAAACTGAATAAAACAAATTTAAAACAACAGGTGGCAAGGTGAAATCTTCCATTAATTCAATTAAAAATAATAATTATTCCATTAATTCAAATAATAATTATATTTGCCATTATTATAATTTTTATAATCCAAAATATTACAGTTGTCAACAGGTGGAAAAAGAAAATCTTTCATTAATTCCATTACTAATTACAACTACAATCATTAATGCCATTTATAATTACCATTGTTATAATTTTTATCATCCAAAATATTACAATTATCAATGGGAGGCAAGGGAAAACTTCCCTTAATTCCATTAAGAATTACAATCATTCCATTAATGCCATTAATAATTATAATTACCATTGTCATAATTGTTATCCATAATATTACACCTCAACAGGTGGCAAGGGGATATCTTCTAATAATATTTGTAATTATTGCATTAATTGTATTTTAAATTTTAATTACCATTGTTATAATCTGAAATATTGTCAACAGGTGGCAAGGTGAAATCTTCCATTAATTCAATTAAAAATTATTTTTGCCATTATTATAATTTTTATAATCCAAAATATTACAGTTGTCAATGGGAGACAAGGGGAAACTTCCATTAATTCCATTAAAAAAGATAATTTTTCCATTAATTCCAATAATAAATTAGATAAAATATTAAATATTACAATTGTCAATGGGAGGCAAGGTGAAACCCTTCCATTAATTCCATTAATAATCATAATTAGTCTATTAATAATTATATTTGCTATTATTATAATTATCATAATCCAAAATTTTACAATTGTCAGTGGGAGGCAAGGGGAAACTTCCCTTAATTCCATTAATAATTACAATCATTCCATTAATGCCATTAATAATTATAATTACCATTGTCAGAATTGTTTTCCATAATATTACACCTCAACAGGTGGCAAGGGGATATCTTGTAATTATTGCATTAATTGTATTTTAAATTTTAATTACCATTGTTATAATCTGAAATATTACAATTGTCAACAGGTGGCAAGGTGAAATCTTCCATTAATTCAATAAAAAATTATAAATATTCCATTAATTCAAATTTTAATTATATTTGCCATTATTATAATTTTTATAATCCAAAATATTACAGTTGTCAACAGGTGGAAAAGGGAAATCTTTCATTAATTCCATTACTAATTACAACTACAATCATTAATGCGATTTATAATGATAATTACCATTGTTATCATTTTTATCATCCAAAATATTACAATTGTCAATGGGAGGCAAGGGGAAACTTCCATTAATTCCATTAATAATTACAATCATTCCATTAATGCCGTTAATAATTATAAATACCATTGTCATAATTGTTTTCCATAATATTACACCTCAACAGGTGGCAAGGGGATATCTTCTAATAATATTTGTAATTATTGCATTAATTGTATTTTAAATTTTAATTACCATTGTTATAATCTGAAATATTGTCAACAGGTGGCTAGGTGAAATCTTCCATTAATTCAATTAAAAATTATATTTGCCATTATTATAATTTTTATAATCCAAAATATTACAGTTGTCAACAGGTGGAAAAGTGAAATCTTTCATTAATTCCATTACTAATTTACAATTATAATCATTAATGCAATGTATAACTATAATTACAATTTTTATAATTTTTATCATCCAAAATATTACAATTGTCAATGGGAGACAAGGGGGAAACTTCCATTAATTCCATTAAAAATGATAATTATTCCATTAATTCCAATAATAAATTAAATAAAATATTAAATATTACAATTGTCAATGGGAGGCAAGGTGAAACCCTTCCATTAATTCCATTAATAATCATAATTAGTCTATTAATAATTATATTTGCTATTAATATAATTATCATAATCCAAAAATTTACAATTGTCAATGGGAGGCAAGGGGAAAATCTTCCAATCATTCTATTAATAATCATAATGATTACATTAATTCTATTAATAATATTTGCTATTATTATAATTATCATTATCCAAAATATTATAATTGTCAACAGTGGCATTGATCCCATTAATAATTAAAATGATTCCATTAGTTCCATTATTAATTATAATTGCTACTGTTCTCCACCCACAGCCGTCCGGTTGAAAAGAGTGGCTGAAATAATGAGATGGAGGACTTAGTGGCCTCTGAGAGGAGGGGCCTCCGGAATAAATTCCGAGAATTTGTATACTCTGATGGGTACAAGGCGTTGCTGAATCAAATTTGCCTAAATTGAGATTGTAACAATGAGCATCCTGGATCTGCTGGGGGGGGGGGTGGTTTACCGTATTTACTCGAGTATAAGCCGAGTTTTTCAGCACTTTTTTGTGTGCTGAAAATGCCCCCCTCGGCTTATACTCAATTCACCTTTTTGCGCCTGATCTCCCGGATATTGGGGACCCGGTACCGCCCGTCCATAGATCCCCTGGCACACATGTAGCCCCACTCTTCCTCTACAAGTGTGCAAAGTTTGTTGTCCGGGGGACGTACGGCCGGGGAGCACCGATTTTTCAAAGACGGGCACCCCTTCCATAGACTCCCATGTTAAATGGTAATTTCTCTGGTGATTTTGGGGACCCGGTACCGGCCGGTCGTAGGTCCCCTGAACCCGAATCTTGGCACACATGTAGCCCCATTTCTTCTCTACAAGTATGCAAAGTTTGTTGTCTGGGGGCCTTACGGCCAGGGAGCACCGATTTTTTAAACCCGAGGACCTCTTCCATAGACTCCCATGTTAAACATCAGTCTAGTCATGGACACAGTGAGGCACAGTGAGGCATGCAGATGGACACCCTAGGCTTATACTCGAGTCAATAAGTTTTCCCAGTTTTTTGTGGTAAAATTAGGTGCCTCGGCTTATATTCGGGTCGGCTTATACTCAAGTATATACGGTAAATATGGATTCCTATCCCCCCCCCCTTTTTTTTGTTTTTCTTCGTCTCTTCTCTCCCCTTTTTATCTACACTGTCTTCTTCCTTCTCATTACCTCTTTGTTGTTTTTTTTTTTTTCTGCCAATGCCATTTTTTTCCGGATTACAAAAAAAAAAAAAAAGAAAAGGAAAACCCTCGCAGGGTACAGAGACTCTTTAGTACTCTTTCATAGGCTGACAGCTGATCACGTGGTAAAGGGCCAGGATCATCCCCTTACTCTGATTTATGATCAGCCGAGTCTCATGAACTCACTGATCACACAGCGCGCCGCCTGCGTCCCACAGGGGGCACGCAGGCAGAGCATGCTCGGGAGGACCTACATGGACGCCCTCCCGGCAATTTAGGCATACCTCCCAACTGGCACGGATTCTGCGGGTTTTACCCGTATAAGCCCCACCTCCTTCCCGCAGTCCCGCGAGAGTGTCCTTTTTCCCGCACAGCAGGAAGATGAGAAGGCACAGCCGACAGCATGAAGAGGAGGATCAGAAAACGAGCAGGTAAGGCCCCCCCCCCCCCCCGCGGGCAAAACAGGGGACTTTTTAAGGTATGATTTAGGCCCCGTGTCTTTGGGCTATAGCGTAGGCGCGAAGAGGTTCATTTCAATAATAATTATTCCATTATTTTATTCTTCTTTGAAGGTATTTCCACTCACTTCCTGGTATGTCAATGGGACAGGAAGTGAAGGAAATTCTCACCGAAGCAACACAGACAAAAAAAATTGGTTCTAACCTCTACCGTCCAAAACTCGAAATGAAAGTTTTGCCTATTGAGATACTTTTAAGTAAGAAATGTTATCTGAGGATATCTGGAAGGATCAGTTGGACAGATAGATAATACAAGGCATGAATTATGAATTCCATGTGAATCCTTCCAGTAAACCTCTATGGGCCCAATATGGTAGATCATTTTTTCCCACTATAGGCACACGCATACAAGCAATAGGTAATTGCCGGCCAAGAGAGCGGAGGGCTTTACTCTGATCCTGAAGCCTTGTACACACGAACGAGTTTCTCGGCAAGAAACGACAAGAAAACTGCCGAGAGAGCTTTCTTGCCGAGAAAATCGTTCGTGTGTATGGTTTTTCGTCGAGAAAACTGACCAGAATCTCGATGAGAAAAATAGAGAACCTGCTCTCTATTTTCTCGTCGAGATTCTCGTCGGCCTGTTTCTCGACGAGAAAAGTGTGTGTGTGTACACTTACCTGTCCGCCGTGGAACCCCGCGCATGCTCAAATTGACTTTGACGCATGCGCGGTAGCTTCCTAGGCATAGGTAGGGTGTAGCAAAATGGCGGCGACGGATCGAATGTGACGAGCGCATGCTCGTCGTAGTCGATGACGTCACCGCGTTCGCTCTATTCAAAGAACCACAGGTTCTTTAAATGGAGCGTCTGTACACTCGGCCGGGACAAGTTTCTTGTCCAAGAATTTCGTCAAGAGATTCTCGGCCGTGTGTATGAGGCTTTACACCTTACTTTATCCTAATACAGGTAAAAAAGATACATGTCCTGGTGTTGGTCAAGGGTTTACATTTCTTAAAAGGGAAACTGTAATAGTTTTGGGCCAAATAAATTTTTACCTTTTATAGGATTTTTTTTTTCCTTATGATCATAGGCCATCATAAAGGGGGTTAACCCCTTCAATACCGGGCACTTTTAGCCCCTTCCTGCCCAGGCCAATGTTCAACTTTCAGCGCTGTCACACTTTGAATGACAATTGCGCGGTCGTGTAACACATTTTTTGACATTTTAGAACATTTATGAAATTTTTATCATTTTATTCACACAACCAGAGCTTTTCTTTTGGTGGTATTTAACCACTTAAGCCCCGGACCAATACGCAGCATAAAGACCAGGCCCCTTTTTGGGATTCGGCACTGCGTCGCTTTAACTGACAATTGCGCGGTCGTGCGACATGGCTCACAAACAAAATTGACGTCCATTTTTTCCCCACCAATAGAGCTTTCTTTTAGTGGTGTTTGATCACCTCTGCAGTTTTTATTTTCTGCGCTATAAACAAAAATAGAGCGACAATTTTGAAAAAAATTCAATTTTTTACTTTTTGCTATAATAAATATCCCCAAAAAATGTAAAAAAAAAAATAAATAAAAAAAAAATAAATTTTTCCTCAGTTTAGGCCGATACGTATTCTTCTACATATTTTTGGTAAAAAAAAATTGCAATAAGCGTTTATTGATCGGTTTGCGCAAAAGTTATAGCGCCTACAAAATAGGGGATAGTTTTTATGGCGTTTTTATTAATTTTTTTTTTTTTTTTTACTAGTAATGGCGGCGATCTGCGATTTTTTTCGTGACTGCGTCATTATGGCGGACACATCTTTGGGACCATTGTCATTTTTACAGCGATCAGTGCTATAAAAATGCACTGATGACTGTGAAAATGACACCGGCAGTGAAGGGGTTAACCACTAGGGGGCGCTGTAGGGGTCAAGTGTGACCTAATGTGTGATTCTTACTGTAGGGGGGATGGGCTGTGTGTGACACGGCAGTGATCACCGCTTCCGATTACAGGAAGCTGAGATCACTGTTCTGTCACTACGAAGACTGAGGAAATGCTTGTTTACAAAAGCATTTCCCCCTTCTTCTTCACCGTGACACGATCGCGGGTATGCCCGCGGACATTGAGTCCGCGGGACCTGCGGTCGGAGTCACGGGCGCGCGCGAGTCCACAATGCCGCTTCTTAAAGGGGACGTACATATACATCCTTTTGCCTGCCCGTGCCATTCTGTCGACGTATATCTGCATGCGCCGGTCGGCAAGCGGTTAATTATGATAATAGCAAGAAATATACAGCTACATTTAAAAAAAAATATATATTTTTTACTATATTGGGCCAGTTTACCTTTAAAAATAACAAAAAATCAAGAGATATCCGTTACCATTTACCACCAAAAGAAAGCCCAATTTGTCCTGAAAAACACAAGGTAGAATCCACCTGGATACACAAAGTAATTGTGAGGATATGTACAGTTTTACAGTTTTACATAACACATGTCAAAATTGTAAACTTGTGCTTAGGCATTTATATTTGTTTAACCACTAGAGGCCCGCGCTATACCCGAATGACGGCTACAGCGTGGACCTACAATGCCGGGAGGCCGCCAATTGATGTCCTCCCCTTTCCTCATTCCCCGAGCGTGCATCGGGGAACTTCTGTGCCCGCCGCGTCACGTGGGTGCCGATGTGCGTGCCTGGCGGCCGCGATGTCCGCCAGGTAGGCGCGATCGGCATTTTCAGAGCCAGGGACGTGGATCTCCGTGTGTAAACATAGAGATCCACGTCCTGTCAGGGAGAGGAGACCAATGGTGTGTCACCTTGTACATAGGGACAACCATCGGTCACCTCCCCCAGTCAGTCCCCTCCCCCCCACAGTAAGAATCACTCATGAGGGAACACATTTAACCCCTTCCTCGCCCCCCATAGTGTTAACCCCTTCCCTGCCAGTCACATTTATACAGTAATCAATGCATTTTTATAGCACTGTTCGCTGTATAAATTTGAATGGTCCCAAAATAGCGCCAAAAGTGTCCGACATAATGTCGCAGTCCTGATAAAAATCGCTGATCGCCGCCATTACCAGTAAAAAAAAAACAATAAAAATGCCATAAAACTATCCCCTATTTTGTAGACGCTATAACTTTTGCGCAAAGCAATCAATAAACGCTTATTGCAATTTTTAATTTTTTTTACCAAAAAAAATGTAGAAGAATACGGATCGGCCTAAACTGAGAAAAAATAATATATTTTTTTACAAAAAATTGGGATATTTATTATAGCAAAAAGTAAAAAATTGTGTTTTTTTGCGAATTGTCGCTCTATTTTTGTTTATAGCGCAAAAAATAAAAACCGCAGAGGTGATCAAATACCACCAAAAGAAAGCTCTATTTCTGGGGAAAAAAGGACGTCAATTTTGTTTGGGAGCCACGTCGCACGACCGCGCAATTGTCATTCAAAGCGTGACAGTGCTGAAAGCTGAAAATTGGCCTGGGCAGGAAGGGGGTTTAAGTGCCCAGTAAGCAAGTGGTTAACCCTTAAGCCTCGTACACGCGGCCGAGAATCTCGTCAGGAAAAAACACGTTGTTTTTCCTGACGAGATTCTTGACAAGAATCTTGTCCCGGGCCGAGTGTACACGCGCTCGATTCAAAAGAACCGCCGTTCTTTTGAATGGAACGAACGCGCTGACGTCATCGACTACGACGAGCGTGCGCTCGTCACATTCGATGCCGCCACCGCCGCCATCTTGCTACACCCTACCTATGCCTAGGAAGCTACCGCGAATGCGTCAAAGTCATTTCGAGCATGCGCGGGTTTCCATGGCGACAGGTGAGCGTACACACTCTTGGGTTTCTCGTCGGGAAACAGGAGAGCAGGTTCTCTATTTTTCTCGTCGAGATTCTGGGCAGTTTTCTTGGCGAGAAACCTGAAAGCCTCGTACACACGGCCGGTTTTCTCGGCAAGAAAGCTCTCCCGGCAGTTTTCTTGTCGTTTCTTGACGAGAAAACTGGCCGTGTGTACGAGGCTTTAGGCGCAAATGGGGTTAAGTTTCCAATGGTTTAAATCAGAACATGAACACAATATTGATGATCTGGTGTTCTTCATGACCCCACCCAGGTTGTCCGCCGGGGGGAAAACATTTCTATAATTTCTACTTGTAGGAAAGCCATATTTTCTAAGTATATGCAACGAAAGACAGACAACTGATCATCACACATATATGAGTTCGCTGAACATCCCATTCCAAAGTCATGAGAATTAATACGCAGTTGTCACCTTTGTGTTTATAACATCCTCCACTTTTCTGGTAAGACTTTCCATAAGACTTTAAAGGGTGTCTATGGAAATGTGTGACCAATGCCATTTTGTGAGGTCAGGTGCTAATGTTGGATGAGGTCCTTCAAGTGCTTTGGCCCCTGTTGAAGGCCTACAGGTTCATGTTTGGGGTGATGCTTGGCGCCCTCTTTCCTCTTGGCCCTCTTGTGGTTACTCCAGGGGTCTCTGTCCTCCCGCTTTGAGTTATGTTCTCCACAGGTTGAATCAGTGATACATGGGGTCAGTATGATCAGTTCTACATATGTTGTTTGATATTTGACCACTCTGTAAACATTGTTTTATGCTTATGTTTGTAATTATATATTCTCTATAATTGTAGATTGATCTTATATAAATTTGGAACCACATAACCAGGGCTGGTGCAAGGATTTTTGACACCCTAGGCGCAACCTAATTTTGCCAACCCCCCCTTGGCTCAAACCCTGACTCCACTACCTTTCCCCTGCTTATGTAAACCCCCACCTTTTTAACGAAGCGCCCGTCAAATGCAGCCCACCAGCGCCCATCAAATGCAGCCTCACCAGCACCCATCAATGCAGCCTCACCAGCGCCCATCAATGCAGCCTCACCAGCACCCATCTAATGCAGCCTACCAGTGCCCATCAATGCAGTCTCACCAGCACCCATTAAATCCAGCCTCACCAGCGCCCATCAATGCAGCCTCATCAGCACCCATCAAATGCAGCCTCTGCAGCACCCATCAAATGCAGCCTCACCAGCGCCCATCAATGCAGCCTCATCAGCGCCCATCAAGGCAGACTCACCAGCGCCCATCAAGGCAGACTCACCAGCGCCCATCAAGGCAGCCTCACCAGCGCCCATCAATGCAGCCTACCAGCGCCTATCAATGCAGTCTCACCAGCCCTCATCAAATTCAGCCTCAACAGAGCCCATCAATGCAGCCTCACCAGCGCACATCAAATGCAGCCTCACCAGCCCCCATCAAATGCAGCCTCACCAGCGCCCATCAAATGCAGCCTCACCAGCCCTCATCAAATGCAGTCTCACCAGCACCCATCAAATGCAGCCTCAACAGCGCCCATCAATGCAGCCCCACCAGCGCCCATCAAATGCAGCCTCACCAGCGCCCATCAAATGCAGCCTCACCAGCGCCCATCAAATGCAGCCTCACCAGCGCCCATCAAATGCAGTCTCACCAGCGCCCATCAAATGCAGCCTCACCAGCGCTCATCAATGCAGCCTCACCAGCGCCCATCAATGCAGCCTCACCAGCGCTCATCAAATGCAGCCTCACCAGCGCCCATCAATGCAGCCTTACCAGTGCCCATTAATGAATGTTTGCTAGCTTCTATTCATTCAGGAGTCGGGACACAGACACAGTCCTCCACCGCCGCTGCTCCTCTGACACTATGTGTAAACGGAGCGGCGGCTGCCTGCTGATGCTGAGACTTAGTTGCTTGCTGCAGAGAGAAGAAAGTAGGAACACCAGTGGCCGGGCGCCCTAGGCAGCCCTAGTTTGCCTAGAGGTAGCACCAGCCCGGCACATAACCTACTATCCTTGAAGAAGACGTTTTCCTTGTTCTGTCAAAAAGCGTTGGATTTCTTCTGTCCTACCTTTGACAGCAGATCCCTAGGTTATCCAGTGGTCTGATTCCATTTTATTTATTGTATCCCATGTTCTCTGTTTTTTATTGATCAACCATTTTATACTATTGTATATTTGTTTCAATAAATTTTGTACTTTTTTGATACATTCTACTGTCTTTCGGTCCTTCAAGGTCCCATTTTTGAGGGAAAATTTATTTTTGCTACATGTACCAGGGATGTGGACGGGCAAAACCTTTTCTCTACTAATGTTGGATGAGAAGACCTGGCTCAGAAAGGGCATTCAAATTCATCCCAAAGGTGTTCAGTAGAGTTGAGGTCAGGGCTCTGTGCAGGACACACAATTTCCTCCACACCAAACTGGTCACACCATGTCTTTATGGAGCTGGCTTTGTACACAGGGGCACACAGTCATGGTGGAACAGAAAAGGGTCTTCACCAAACTGCTACCACAAGGATGGAAGAGCACAATTGTCTACAATGTCTTTGTATGATGAAGTATTGTCAGGACCCTTCATTGAAGACACTTGAACTCAATCATTTAGAGGAGTGTCCACATCCTTTGGGTCATATGGTGTATCTGTTTGGAGTGGGATTACCCCATTACAATTATTGATAGAGTTCTTTAATCATGAACCTCTTAGGATGGGACTGATGTTGGATGAGAAGATCTAGCTCACCATCAACATTCCAATTCATCCCAAAAGTATTCAGTAGTGTTGGGGTCAGGGCTCTGTGCAGGACACTCGAGTTCCTCCACACTACACTGGTCAACCCATGTCTTTATGGAGCTGGCTTTGTACATAGGGGCACAGTCATGCTGGAACAAAAAAGGGTCTTCACCAAACTATTACCACAAGGTTGGAAGAGCACAATTGTCCACAATGTCTTTGTATAATGTAGTATCAATAGATAGAAACCGTGGCCATGAATATGAAATTGCCCCCTCCCTTCATGGCCATTAATATAGAGTTGCCCCCTTTTTGGCTATACCATCCTCCACTCCTCTGGGATTTTGAAGGGTGTCTCAGGGAATTTGTACCAACTGTGAGGTCAGAAACTGAAGTTGGATAAGAAGACCCGACTCGCCATCAGATTTCCAATTCACCCCAAAGGTGTTCAGTAGGGATGGGGTCAGAGCTCTGTGAAGGACATTCAAGTTCCTCCACACCAAACTGGTAACACCATGTCTTTATGGAGATGGCTTTGTACACAGGGGCACAGTCATGGTGGAACAGAAAAGGGTCTTCACCAAACTGTTACCACAAGGTTGGATGAGAACAGTTGTCTACAATGTATTTGTATGTATAGTTACATAGTTACATATTTAGCCAGGTTGAAAAAAGACACAAGTCCACCCAGTTCAACCATAAAAAAATAAAATAATAATATCATACAATCCTATATACCTAATTCTATACCCACAGTTGATCCAGAGGAAGGCGAAAAACACCAGCAGAGCATGATCCAATTTGCTACAGCAGGGGAAAAAATTCCTTCCTGATCCCCGAGAGGCAATTGGATTTTCCCCGGATCAACTTTACCTATAAATGTCAGTACCCAGTTATATTCTGTACATTTAGGAAAGTATCCAGGCCTTTCTTATAGCAATCTACTGAGCTGGCCAGAACCACCTCTGCATGGAGCCTATTCCACATTTTCACAGCTCTTACTGTGAAGAAACCTTTCCGTATTTGGAGGTGAAATCTCTTTCCCTCTAGATATAAAGAGTGTCCTTTGTGATGACCGTAAAGTGAATAACTCAACACCAAGTTCACTATATGGACCCCTTATATATTTGTACATGGTAATCATATCCCCCCTTAATCTCCTCTTCTCAAGAGTGAATAAATTCAGTTCCTCTAATCTCTCCTCATAGCTGAGCTCCTCCATGCCTCTTATCAGTTTGGTTGCCCTTCTCTGCACTTTCTCCAGTTCCCCAATATCCTTTTTGAGAACTGGGGCCCAAAACTGAACTGCATATTCCAGATGAGGTCTTACTAATGATTTGTACAGATGATGTCTCTCTCTCTGTAGTCCATACCTCTCTTATACAAAAAAGGACTTTGCTCGCTTTGGAAACCGCAGCTTGGCATTGCATGTTATTATTGAGCTTATGATCTACCAAAACCCCCAGATCCTTCTCCACTACGGATCCCTCCAGATCCTTCTCCGCTACTGATCCCTCCAGATCCTTCTCCACTACGGATCCCCCCAGATCCTTCTCCACTACGGATCCCCCCAGGTCCTTCTCCACTACGGATCCCCCCAGGTCCTTCTCCACTACGGATCCCCCCAGATCCTTTTCCACTACGAATCCCCCCAGGTCCTTCTCCGCTACTGATCCCTCCAGATCCTTCTCCACTACGGATCCCCCCAGGTCCTTCTCCACTACAGATCCCCCCAGGTCCTTCTCCACTACAGATCCCCCCAGATCCTTCTCCGCTACTGATCCCTCCAGATCCTTCTCCACTACGGATCCCCCCAGATCCTTCTCCACTACAGATCCCCCCAGATCCTTCTCCGCTACTGATCCCTCCAGATCCTTCTCCACTACGGATCCCCCCAGATACTTCTCCACTACGAATCCCCCCAGGTCCTTCTCCACTACGGATCCCCCCAGGTCCTTCTCCACTACGGATCCCCCCAGTTGTACTCCCCCTAGTATGTATGATGCATTCATATTCTTAGCCCCTAAGTGCAGAACTTTACATTTATCAACAATAAACCTCATCTGCCACATAGTCGCCCAATTAGACAGAACATTGAGGTCGGCTTGTAAATTGGCGACATCCTGTAAGGACGTTATTTCACTGCATAGCTTAGTGTCATCTGCAGTTACATAGTTGATGAGGTTGAAAAAGACACAAGTCCCTCCAGTCCAACCTGTGTGTGTGCTTTTATGTTATTAGTAAATGATGGAGTATCACCAGGATCCTTCACTGGAGACATCTGAACTCCATCATTTAGAGGGGGGTTCACATACTTTTGTCCAGATAGTGTCACCCTCAGTCACTGCACACAGTAACGTTCATTCTATAAATTTTCTTGAAGTCTGGGATGAACCCCATCAGTTCTGGCACTGAATCACCCAAAATGCTCCCCTCAAATCATTCCAGTCTTCAATAAACTGCAATACTTGGACAATATTTCAGCTGGATGCCGGTGTGTAGGATCATAAGCCTACAGCATTGGAATGGTAAGTGAGCGCACCATATGTCCCTAGTAATCTGCAGAATAATCCGGTTCCCCCTTCCGTCTATTTCTAGACGGTAAACAGATGGGGACCACTTACTGCATCAGAGCGACTTCATATAATTCACTTTCCGCCAAAATACGCCTCGGACAATCGGCGCACATACAAACAACAGCTGCTTTCGGGGAGGCGAGGAACCGGAGGAAAAAGAGAGAACATTGTTAGAATTTCTTCCCAGAGGTTTATCTAAGTAGCTTGTTAAAATGTTCTCTCTCCCTCCAGAGATCCGTCGCATTCAGCGAACACAGGAATAAATAACGCCATTATTAGTGTGTTTAATAATTTAACATGAAAATGTGTTTTTGGTTTTTTTCCCCGGGGACGCGGGACGATCTTTTAACTGCCCTGTAAACAGGCGCTGTGGAGTGTTTACAGAGGAGAAAACGAGATACGAGGAGCGAAACAAAAAATGACAAGGAAAATGATGCGCAGAAGCGTAATAAAAGGGAAACGTATGGAGGACACCAGTTTTCACAGATCAAGCCTAATCTTCTAGATAAGCCACGGGCAATGTACCAGCTTTGGAGGAAAATGAAAGTTCCACAATGGTCTGTCAGCTGACAGTAAATATAATTGTGTAAAACAATTTGTAAAAAATAAATGTTGCAAAAATTTATTATAAATGGATTTCATAATTTAGTAAAAATAAATAGCAATTTTGTAATAATTAATAATAAATTATTTAATAATTAGTAACTTTATGATAATTAATTATACATTATTTATTAATTAGTAACAATCTATACGTAGTAGATCAAGAGCCAAAGAATTGGGATTTTCAGGGTGTCCCAACACAATCAAACAATTTTACATTAAAAATATCAAAATTTTATTTAAGAAATATTAACCACTTAAGTCCCGGACCAATATGCAGCATAAAGACCAGACCCCTTTTTGCGATTCGGCACTGCGTCGTTTTAACTGATAATTGCGCGGTCGTGGAGACGTGGCTCCCAAACAAAATTGACGTCCTTTTTTCCCCACAAATAGAGCTTTCTTTTGGCGGTATTTGATCACCTCTGCGGTTTTTATTTTTTGCGCTATAATCAAAAATAGATCGACAATTTTGAGAAAAATTCAATATTTTTGACTTTTTGCTATAATAAATATCCCCAAAAAATATTAAAAAAAAAAAATTTTCCTCAGTTTAGTCCGATACGTATTCTTCTACATATTTTTGGTAAAAAAAAAACGCAATCGCCGTTTATTGATCGGTTTGCGCAAAAATTATAGCGTTAACAAAATAGGGTATAGTTTTAAGGCATTTTTATTTTTTTTATTTTTTTTACTAGTAATGGCGGCGATCAGCAATTTTTTTTTCTTTTGTGACTGCAACATTATGGCGGACACATCGGACACTTTTGACACATTTTTGGGACCATTGTCATTTTCACAGCGATCAGTGCTATAAAAATGCACTGATTATTGTGAAAATGACACTGGCAGTGAAGAGGTTAACCACTAGGGGTGCTGGAGGGGTTAAGTGTGCCTAGGGGAGTGATTACTACTGTGTGGGGGCATGGCTACGAGTGACACGTCACTGATCTCCGCTCTGATTACACAGAGCGGAGATCGCTGACATTGTCAGTAGGCGAGCGGGGAGATGTTGTGTTTACACTAACATCTCCCCGCTCCATCCCTCCGTGAGACGATCGCGGGGATCCCCGGGGCGATCCAGTCCGCGGGACCCACGGTCCGACTCACGGGGAAGGCAAGGGGGTCGCGAGCGCGCCTCCGGCGGCGCACGCGACCCTGACGACGGGCAGTTGAAGGGGACATACAGGTACGTGATTGTGCCTGTACGAGCCATTCTGCAGACGTATATGTACAGTGGCTGGTCCTCAAGTGGTTAAAGTCGACATATTAATGTAAAAAATAACCATACAATACGTGAACAGATGCAAACTGATTGAGTCAGTCAATACATGTTTCGCACACAACGATGGCTTCTTCAGGAGAACTTAATATCAGGCACTGTACATATGGTCACTATAGATCAAAAAGCAAACATAAATTTAGACAAAAGAAACAAACACATTGATAAATTATTTTCAAAATTTTTGATATTTGATTAAAAAAAATCAAAATTTATGTTTCATTTTTGATAATTTTTTTTTTTTTTTTATGTACAATTTTTGATTGTGTTGTCCTGAAAATCCTAATCCTTTGGCTCTTGATCTACTACATATATATAGAAAGGATGTGGTGCAAATGACTCTCAGATTCCCAGCAAACTTTCTCTATCTTAGTAACAATATATAGTCATGGTGTAATAATGAATTATAAAAATTCTTCAATAATTAGTAACTTTGTGATAATTATAAATTATGTAATAATTGGTAACAATAATTAGTCATTTTGTAATCAATAATAATACATGATTTAATAATTAGTAGTTTTGTAAAAATTAAAGTGGTTGTAAAGGTTCGTTTAAATAATAAAAAAAAGAAAAATAACAAACATGACTATCCTTACCTCCTTATCTGGGGTCTCCTGGCTCCTCCTTATCGGCAGGTGCCCCCACGGAGAGCAGCATTCCATGGGGGCGCCCGAGTCCTGCCGCTGCGTCCATTGACACAGACAGCAGGACTTGGAACCGCCCCCCGTGTCACTGGATTTGATCGACAGCAGCGGGAGCCAATGGCTCCTGCTGCTATCAATCTATCAAATAAGGACCTGAGATAGCGGCTGGAGCAATAAAGCTTAAGAGGGAGAATGGATGTAGCATCATGTGAAGAATAAAATGTGCAAGATACGTGGCTGACATAATTAAAAGAATAGAGGAGGGATCAGAAAGAAGACGGCTTGGGAAACGTTTTTTAAAACATTTTTTATATCGGTTCTGTCCCATTTTTTTTATGTGTTGTGTTGAACGGATGAGGGTATTATTGTTTTGTAGTATGCTGACATCTTGTGGCAGTTTTGGGCCCCTACAGCTTGTTTACTATGTGATTTTGGTTTCTCCCTCTGTTTTCTGCTCCTGTTTAGGGCTAGTTAGTTCAGTCCTAGCTAGCCCCTTCCCATGTCTTTGATGTTCCTTTCTTCAGTGCTAATACTTTTCAGAGGCAGGGCTTAGGAAAGTCATTGTCTTCTCTGATGTTAAAAGACTGGAAAAGTATCTTCTGTACAGCAATTATCTGAAGTAAAATTGCATTGGATTCAACTTATGTGTCTTACTGAAGAGTTAAGCTTATTTTGGGGGGGGGGGGCTTTGGGGACGCTTGTGGGTTTGGGGGAGGTGGGATATGCATGCCGGCATCTTGTCTCTATAGGGAGGCATATCCCTCTTTTAGTCCATTGCTCACGCAGTCGCTGGATTAACCATGGGATATATTTGGGTTTGGTTCCCCATTAGATAGGGGACCAGTGTTTTTTGTATATGTTTTTGGTATTGTCTTTTGATACATTTTATAGTATTTAATAAATAGCAGTTTACTCTTTAGGCCCGGTTCACACTGGGGCGGCACGACTTCGGGGGCGACCTCGGTGGCTCGATCTCAAGACGACTTGAGACGCCCGCCGAGGCGATTCGCATAATGACTTCTGTATAGAAGTCAATGCAAGTCGCCCCCAAAAGTAGTACAGGAACCTTTTTCTAAGTCGGAGCGACTCAGGTTGCTCCTATTAGAACGGTTCCATAGCACAGACCGGGACGCGACTCCTCAGGCAACCGAGTCACCTGAGGAGTCGCCCCTATGTGAATCGGGCCTAAGGGAGTGTTCTTGTCTGTCTTCTTTTTTATTTTATTTTTATGGTTACTGAAGAGTTAAGCTGCCTGTGGATGGTGCCAAGTCAGCAGGTGGCCATACTGTCTGGACGGACTGGATCTAGGGAGGTTTTTCAATAAAGTGGCATTTGGAATGTGATGGGAGTCACTTTGGGCGGGGGGCTTGTGGAACTCTGCTTACCTTGGAGAGATCTGGGAACTCAGTGTCCAGCTCCCCCGGCTCCTCCTATGTGTAAATCACCCTGTGTCTATTAGGGGCACAGGGTGACCAAGAACCCCAGTCTGATCTGTGCTAGTCGGACTCGCTGTACAGCCACACTGGAATATTGTATATATGTATATATTGTGTGTTGTCTCATGCTGTTCATGGACTCTTTGCTGAGATTGTTTGGGATGTGGTTGTATTCCATTGTTCTATTGTGTCTGTCTGCCTTGGGGGAAAACTATATTATGGGATGATATGTCTATGTGGAGGGAGGGGGGATTCCTCCAGCAGCGCCTCCCTGCTGATAAGACTGTTTACTGATGAGAAGTTTGAATACACCTGACCTGAGTGTTCCTTATTGCTGATTGGACAGTTTAGCCCACCCTGAATCCAAGGGAGGGGGTGATTGTCCCTGAGTTGTATATCTGTTTATACATGTGTTTCAATAAACAGTTTGATGTTTTTCACCCTACATTGATTTATGGCTAATGACTGGGTGAGCTAAGGGGTCTTGGATAGTGCTGGTTCTGGACAAAGGAAGCATTTATGACGGACATAGTCCTGTTGAGGACAGGGTTCCGTCGCATGGAAAAGAACACAGAGCTTCACAGAGATGGAGTCATAGGTGTGCACCCCAAAGCTCCAACACATATGCGTTTTGACATATTTACCAGCCTATTTCCCACTCTAAAACAATGGGAGGAAGGGGGAGCCAGGGAGCACACAGAGGGACCCGGGCAACAGAAAGAAGAGGAACAGGGACAGAAGGGGTGGTGGCAATATATTGGTACCGATCCCATGTATTTTCCTCCTGTGGCAGCTGAATGTCGACAAGAAGGAGAGGAGGAGAAGCCTACTTTCAGCTGCTGCAGGAGGAAAATACGGATCGGTTCCACTAAATTCCACCCCGCCGGTTTCCTGTCCAGGTTATAAGGGTTGGCAAGGAAGAATTGCTATTTAGCTGTCACCTGCTCGACCATTGAATGGTTGCCAACCCCAGGATTAGGGTGTGCCCAGGCACACCTGGCACACCCCTTGCGCACGCCTATGGATGGAGTCATACAGAGGATCTGTCCACCAACAAAGGAAGATGCGAGAGAAAACGAATTGTAGCATTAGCAGACCAAAGGCACCTAGAAACAGGTGTGGATACTATTGTTTTTTTTAAAGCGTTGGATTTTCCCCGTGGGTGGGGGCCAAATGGGGTGCAGTTGGGCTGGCAAGCCAGGAATTGGGTTTCAAAGAACCAAAGAGAAATCTCATCATCAAGAACAATTAATGGATTATGTGTTAAGGAAGACAAATATTTTATAATCAGATTGAAATGTGTGTGGCCAGCTTTTACCTGATTACGTTATAACTATGTAACTATATAGCTTTATAACTATGTAACTTTATAACTACAGGTATGCAACTTTGTAACTATGCAACTATATTATTGTGCAACTATATAACTTTATAAGTATGCAACTATGTAACTATATATAGGGATGGTCCCAATGTTCGTGTCAAACGTAAGTTCGACTCGAACATCGGGTGTTCGTTTGTTCGTAGAACATATGGGGCACTAGCGGCAAGTTCGCCCACCGCGGAACGCCCCATGATGCACTGCGAGATTACAGTGCATTGACAGCTGCTGATTGGCCAAAGCATGCACCTGACCTGCATGCTTTGGCCAATCACAGCTCGATGTACTGTGAGAGCCATGATTGGCCAAAGGCAGGGTTCCTTTGGCCAATCATGGCTCAGGGGCGCAAGTCCACACCCCACACTACACAAGGCTGCTGCCTACACAACGGCTGTATATAGTGAATGAATGGAGATTAGGCAGGTAGTTAGTGTAGTGTATATATTATACAGTTCAGAGTATATAGTGCAGTTAGTGTAATATATATAATACAGTGGAGAGTAAATAGTGCAGTCTGTACAGTACATATAATACAGTTCAGAGTATATAGTGCAGTCCGTATAGTACATATAATATAATTTAGAGTATATAGTGAAGTCTGTATAGTGCGCCGCCCCCTCTCGCTCCCGCACCGCCACTGAAAGACAATACACAGATTCATGCATTGCATGAATCTGTGTATTGTCACCGCTGCCGCGCTGCCCACTATACATATGGCCGGCCTCCTGGTGAGCGCCGGCCATATGAATTAGAGCGGCGGCCGGCGGTGGGTGGAACTTGGAAGTGCCTATCAGAGCCGCTGGCTCTGATAGGCTTTCCGAATACAGCTCTCAGGCTGTATTCGGCTTCCAAAAACTCCTCCCAGGTACGCACGGGGGTGCGTTCCTGGAAGAAGACTGTGTGGAGGTTTCAGCCAATCAGGTTCACCGGATCTGGTTACCGGTAACCTGATTGGCTGAAGCGACATCGAGGGCGGGAGAACACATCGAGTACGGCGCGGACCGAGGAAGGTAAGTGCAGGGCTGGGGGGGGGGGGGGGGGGACAGGCTGCATTTGAGGGACAAACTGGCTGAATATGGGGCACAAACTGGCTGAATATGGGGGACAAACTGGCTGAATATGGGGCTCAAACTGGCTGAATATGGGGCACAAACTGGCTGCATTTGGGGGGAACTGGCTGAATATGGGGGACAAACTGGTTGAATATGGGGGGAACTGGCTGTATATGGGGGACACGCTGGCTGCATTTGGGGGGAACTGGCTGTATATGGGGGACAAACTGGCTGCATTTGGGGGGAACTGGCTGTATATGGGGGACACACTGGCTGCATTTGGGGGGAACTGGCTGTATATGGGGGACAAACTGGCTGCATTTGGGGGGAACTGGCTGTATATGGGGGACACGCTGGCTGCATTTGGGGGGAACTGGCTGTATATGGGGGACACGCTGGCTGCATTTGGGGGGAACTGGCTGTATATGGGGGACACGCTGGCTGCATTTGGGGGGAACTGGCTGTATATGGGGACACGCTGGCTGCATTTGGGGGGAACTGGCTGTATATGGGGGACACACTGGCTGCATTTGGGGGGAACTGGCTGTATATGGGGGACAAACTGGCTGCATTTGGGGGGAACTGGCTGTATATGGGGGACAAACTGGCTGCATTTGGGGGGAACTGGCTGTATATGGGGACAAACTGGCTGTATATGGGGGCACACTGGCTATATATATGGGGGCACACTGGCTGTATATGGGGGCACACTGGCTGTATATGGGGGCACACTGGCTGTATATGGGGGCACACTGGCTATATATATGGGGGCACACTGGCTGTATATGGGGGGAACTGGCTGTATATGGGGGCACACTGGCTATATATATATATGGGGGCACACTGGCTGTATATGGGGCACACTGGCTGTATATATATGGGGGCACACTGGCTCTATATGGAAACAAACTGGCTGTATTTGAGGGGGCAAACTGGTGGCGTTTGGGCACAGTGGCTGCGTTTAATGGGCACAGTGGCGGCAATTGATTTTTTTTTTTTCAGTTTGTTTGCGCCCCCCCCCCAAAAATTTTGAGCACCAGCCGCCACTGGTTCAGAGTATATAGTGCAGTCCCTATAGTAAATATAATACAGTTCAGAGTATATAGTGCAGTCCCTATAGTATATATAATACAGTTCAGAGTATATAGTGCAGTCCCTATAGTATATATAATACAGTTCAGAGTATATAGTGCAGTCCCTATAGTATATATAATACAGTTCAGAGTATATAGTGCAGTCAGTGTAGTATATATAATACAGTGGAGAGTATATAGTGCAGTCAGTGTAGTATATATAATACAGTGCAGAGTAAATAGTGCAGTTGGTATAGTATATATAATACAGTTCAGAGTATATAGTAAAGTCTGTATAGTATATTTAATACAGTGCAGAGTATATAGTGCAGTCTGTATAGTATATATAATACAGTGCAGAGTATATAGTGCAGTCCGTATAGTATATATAATACCGTTCAGAGTATATAGTGCAGTCCGTATAGTGTATATAATACAGTGGAGACTATATAGTGCAGTCAATGTAGTATATATAATACAGTGCAGGGTATATACTGTAGTGCAGTGCAGAGTATACATTACAATGTATGGAAGTGGTTAAGGGGAACTCTATGACAGAATTAAGAAAAAATGGCATAGGGTCCCCCCAAAATCTTTACCAGGCCCTTCAGGTCTAGTATAGATTTTGAAGGGGAACTCCACGCCAATTTTTTTTTTAAAAAAACAGCGTGGAGTCCCCCCCAAAATCCATACTAGACCCTTTTCCGAGCAAGCAGCCCGGCAGGCCAGGAAAGGGGGGGGGACAAGTGAGCGCCCCCCTCCTGAACAATACCAGGCCGCTTGCCCTCAACATGGAGAGGGTGCTGGTTGATGGGGACAAGAACCTCTTCCCGACAACCCTGGCTGGTGGTTGTCGGGGTCTGCGGGCGGGGGGCTTATCAGAATCTGGAAGCCCCCTTTAACAAGGGGCCCCCAGATCCCACCCCCCTATGTGAATGGGTATGGCCTATCCATTCACCAAAAAAAGGGTCAAAAGTAAAAACCACAAGAGACAGCAGTCGCCGGGAGGCCTCCCATCGAGGCAGAGTTTTTGCATTTTTTCTATTTTTCAGGTCCGTCGGGCGGTGTGATTGAAGATGGATGGACATCGCAGGACACTTTTTTTTTTTTTTTTAAATAAAGGAATTGTCAAAAACTGTCTGTTGTGGTTTTTACTTTTGACACTTTTTTTGGTGAATGGGTAGGGGTACAACCTACCCGATACCCATTCACATAGAGGGGGGGCAGGATCTGAGGGTCTCCTTGTTAAAGGGGGCTTCAAGATTCCGATAAGCCCCTCGCCCGCAGACCCTGACAACCAATGGCCAGGGTTGTCAGGAAGAGGCCCTTGTTCCCATCAACATGGGACCCCAAAGCACCCTCCCCATTTTAAGGGCAAGCAGCCTGGTATGGTCCCTCGCCCCCCCCCCCATCCATCCTGACATCCAGGCTGCATGCTTGGATAAGGGTCTGGTATGAATTTTGGGGGGAACCCCCCTTTTTTTTTTTTTTTTACATTTTGCCGTGAAGTTCTCCTTAAATACCCCCTTAAAGCACTTTTGATTTTTCATGTTCGTGCCCTATAGACTTTAATAGGGTTCGCATGTTAGCTAGAACTTTCGGCCCATCCCTAACTATATATAGTATGTAACTATATAACTTTCTAACGGTGTACCTATATAACTATGCAACTATGTAACTATATAACTTTGTAACTATATAACTTTGTTACTATATAATTATGCAACTATATCACTTTATAACTGTGTAACTAAATAACTATATACCGTATATACTTGAGTATAAGCCGATCCGAATATAAGCCGAGGCACCTAATTTTACCACAAAAAACTGGGAAAACGTATTGACTCGAGTATAAGCCTAGGGTGTCCATCTGCATGCCTCACTTTGCCTCACTGTGTCCATGCCTCACTGTGCCCATGCCTCACTGTGTCCATGCCTCACTGTGCCCATGCCTCACTGTTTCCATGCCTCACTTTGCCTATGCCTCACTGTGTCCATGACTAGACTGAAATTTAACATAGGAGTCTATGGAAGGGGTGCCCAGTTTGAAAAATCGGTGCTCCCCAGCCGTAGGTCCCCCAGACAACAAACTTTGGACACTTGTAGAGGAGAAATTGGGCTAAATGTGTGCCAAGTTTTGGGTCCAGGGAACCTGCGACCGGCCAGTACTGGGTCCCCAAAATCACTGAGAAATTACCGTTTAACATGGGAGTCTATGGAAGGGGTGCCCGGGTTTGAAAAATCGGTGCTCCTCGGCCGTATGTCCCCCAGACAACAAACTTTAGACACTTATAGAGGAAAAGTGGGGCTACATGTGTGCCAAGTTTTGGGTCCAGGGGACCTGTGACCGGCCGGTACTCGGTCCCCAAAATCAAAATCACCTGAGAAATGACCGTTTAACATGGGAGTCTATGGAAGGGGTGCCCGGCTTTGAAAAATTGGTGCTCTACGGCCGTAGGTCCCCCGGACAACAAACTTTGCCCACTTGTAGAGGAAGAGTGGGGAAAATTCCGGGAGATCAGGAGCAAAAAGGTGACTCGAGTATAAGCCAAGGGGGGTATTTTCAGCACAAAAAAAGTGCTGAAAAACTTGGCTTATACTCGAGTATATACGGTAACTAGGCAACAATACAACTTTATAACTATGCAACTATGTAACTATATAACTTTGTAACATATAATTATGAAACTATGTAGCTTTGTAACTATGTATCTATGTCACTATGTAAATATATAACTATGTAACATCCAGCTAATTAAAATGTGTGAAAATTACTTTTCAATCTGCAAAGTTGTACACAAACAAGGACTGATCTCTGCTGCTTGGATTTATGCGACGAATACGACGCCTCGCATTACGTGCCGCGTTCTAGCAGAAATTAGAGTCGTACAAAAACCTGGATGGACCTTTCGTTCCCCGCTGAGGAGACAGCCCGCTGTACAGCAAGGTGTTAGCAGCAATAATCATTAGGATTTCACCTTGTCAGAATCGCAGCTGGAATAACACTTTATGATTCATGTCACATAAACAGAGCTTCTTCATGTACCGCGCTCTGTGTACCGGGGACCGCATCCAATTACTGCAATAGCATCACAATATTTCACCCAGAACTTCTCCCCATCCTCTGCTTAGGCAGAAAGTGTCATCCTGCACTCACACAAGGATGGGAAAGATCCTTCCATACAGATAATAATATATTTTTTAAATATTTTACAAAGTTTCTTTTCTATTATTAACATTGTATTGACATTGCAACATTTCAATTTTATTTTGTCATTGACATTATCCGACCATTTCTGGTACCGTTTGCAGCTCTTTTGGCTTTACATTTTATTTCAATATTATATCTCAATTCATTTTATTTGAATCATGATCTCATATTAAAAAAAAAAAAAAAAAAAAAACATGTGGAAAAGGGGACTTTAAATATTTCACTGAAAAAAATAAACATCTTGTAGGCAAAAATATTTATTAACCACTTGCCTACTGGGCACTTCGACCCCCTACAGGCCAATTTTCAGAGCACTTTGAATGACATTGTGAACTTTTTATCATTTTTTGGAACAGATAGAGATTTATTTTGGTCGTATTTAATCACCACTGAAGTTTTTATTTTTTACTAAACAAATGATAAAAAGACCAAACATTTTGAATTTTTTTTTTTTTTTCGTAGTTTCTGCTATTTTTGCAAACAGGTATTTTTTTTCCTTCACTGATGTGCACTGATGAGGCTGCTTTGATGAGCACCGATAGGCAGCGCTGATGGCCACTGATGAGGCGGCACTGATGAGGCGGCACTGATGAAGCTGCATTGCTATGCAGCACTGATAGGCGGCACTGATAGGCACTAATAGGCAGCACTGAAAGGCACTGATAGGCAGCACTGATGGGCACTGATAGACAGCACTGATAGGCAGCACTGATTAGGCAGCATTGATGAGGCGGCACTGGTAGGCGGCACCGATGAGCACTAATAGGCAGCACTGAAAGGCTGTACTGATAGACAGCACTGATGGGCACTGATAGACAGCACTGATAGGCAGCACTGATTAGGCAGCATTGATGAGGCGGCACTGGTAGGCGGCACCGATGAGCACTAATAGGCAGCACTAAAAGGCACTGATAGGTGGCACTGATAGGCTGTACTGATAAGCAGCACTGATGGGCACTAATGAGGTGGCATTGATGAGACGGCACTGATGTGCACTGATGAGGCAGCACTGATGGGCACTGATGAGAAGGCACTAATGAGGCTGCACTGCCATGTGGCACTGATAGGCAGCACTGATGGGCACTAATAGGTGGCACTGATAGGCTGTACTGATAAGCAGCACTGATGGGCCCTGATTTGCAGCACTGATGGACACTGTTGTGGGTGCACTGATAATCAGTACCCTGATTATCAGTGTAGATGTCCCCTTTCACACTTGCTGGTTACCTGGCAAGTGTATTTACATTGTGGTCAGTAGGGATGGGCCCGGTGCTCGATTCGAACCCATGTTCGAATCGAGCATCGGGCGTTCGCTCGCTCGTCGAGCCCAGAACTATTTGGGCCGTTCGCATCACATTCGTGTGATGCGAGCGGCCCCGCAATGCATTGCGGCCGGCGCGGCCGGCGCAGTGCATTGCTGGCTGATGATTGGCCAAGCATGCACTGTGACCCCGCATGCTTGGCCAATCACAGCGCCCGAAACTCGGAGAGCAATAATTGGCTACAGGCAGGACGCCTGTAGCCAATTACAGCTCAGGGGCTTTAGTACATGCCCCACCATTTAAAAGGCCGCCACGCCATCGGCCCCGGTCACATGAGTTCCGGCTTTAGGAGAGATTAGTCTGCTGATTCTGTCTTTGCTTGATACTGAAAGATTTGCTCTTCTTTGCTAAACCATTGGCTATTTCTTTGCTAAACCATTGCTACCTAAGTCATTGATCGTTCATTGCTGCTGATTGCACAGTTAGTGTGTTATTAGCTGCTGCTGGGGATTAGTCTGGTGCGTGCTTACTGTTAGTACAGTATTGCAGTAGTACCAACCGCAGTGCTGTTAGCACAGCATTGCACCCCAACAGCACCCATAGGACTTCTAGTGTGTTAGTGGCAGCAAACAGAGCTCCTATATTTTCTTCTCAGCAGCACCCATAGGACTTCTAGTGTGTTAGTGGCATCACACAGAGCTCCTATATTTTCTTCTCAGCAGCACCCATAGGACTTCTAGTGTGTTAGTGGCAGCAAACAGAGCTCCTATATTTTCTTCTCAGCAGCACCCATAGGACTTCTAGTGTGTTAGTGGCAGCAAACAGAGCTCCTATATTTTCTTCTCAGCAGCACCCATAGGACTTCTAGTGTGTTAGTGGCATCACACAGAGCTCCTATATTTTCTTCTCAGCAGCACCCATAGGACTTCTAGTGTGTTAGTGGCATCACACAGAGCTCCTATATTTTCTTCTCAGCAGCACCCATAGGACTTCTAGTGTGTTAGTGGCATCACACAGAGCTCCTATATTTTCTTCTCAGCAGCACCCATAGGACTTCTAGTGTGTTAGTGGCAGCAAACAGAGCTCCTATATTTTCTTCTCAGCAGCACCCATAGGACTTCTAGTGTGTTAGTGGCAGCAAACAGAGCTCCTATATTTTCTTCTCAGAAGCACCCATAGGACTTCTAGTGTGTTAGTGGCATCACACAGAGCTCCTATATTTTCTTCTCAGCAGCACCCATAGGACTTCTAGTGTGTTAGTGGCAGCAAACAGAGCTCCTATATTTTCTTCTCAGCAGCACCCATAGGACTTCTAGTGTGTTAGTGGCAGCAAACAGAGCTCCTATATTTTCTTCTCAGCAGCACCCATAGGACTTCTAGTGTGTTAGTGGCAGCAAACAGAGCTCCTATATTTTCTTGTCAGCAGCACACATAGTACCTATAGTGTGTTAGTGTCAGCACCCATAGGACCTACAGTGTGTTGTGAGCACACATAGGAGTTCTATTTTTTATACTATATACACTACCGACTACAATGGCTGGAAGACCGCCAAGGAGAGGCAGAGCGTGCCGAGGCAAGAACACAGGGCAGGCAGGCTCTGTTTCTAGAGACAACAGTGCTGGCCGTGGACGTGGTCGTGCATCGTCATCAGCACGTGGCCATGGGACACGCTTGTCTTTGTTTTCGGCAGCTGGACATGTGGAGCCGCATCATGCCGAAGGCTTGGTAGAATGGATGACCAAGCCCTCCTCATCCTCCTCATCCTCTCTCACCCAGGCTCAGGGTACTGGCAGAGCAGCTGCCAACGCGTACTCAATGGCATCATCAGCCACCCCTTCCCTAGACCCACCATGTCCTCCTGAGGAGTCCCCCGAACTGTTTGAGCACAGTGTTGGGTACATGCTCCAGGAGGATGCCCAACGATTCGAAGGCTCGGATGATGATACCCAGCTTGAGGAAGTCAGTAGTGTGCGCGCAGAGAGAGAGGATGCTGAAGGACAGCAATCTGGCAGTAGTGTTCCACCAGCTGCAGCTTACTGCCAGGTTTGCTCTAGTGGTGAAGAGGGAGGGGATGATGAGGTCACTGACTCCACGTGGGTGCCTGAAGGGAGAGAGGAGGAGGAGGAGGAGGATGCAGCGTCACATGTCCAACGAGGCAGGATGCCCCCTGGAGGCCAGCTAGAGGCCAGCACAGCAACTGTACCACACCGCAGAGCTCCGCCTGTGCAGGGCGCTGCCTCTGCACATTATCACAAAAGTTTTTTGGTGTGGGCCTTTTTTGAGACGAGTGCATCAGATCGCACCACTGCTATTTGCAATATTTGTCTCAAGCGTATCTCGCGTGGCCAAAACATCAGCCGCTTGGGCACCACAAGCATGAGCAGACATATGTCGACCTGCCATGCAGCTCGTTGGCAAGCACACATAAAAGACCCACACCAAAGAACAAAGCGGACCTCTCCTTGCTCCTCATCAGCTGGGATCTCCATCCCCACTATATCTTCAGTCCTCTCTGAAAGCTGCTCTGAGAGGACTGAAGGTGTAGAATTAGGTGTGTCACAACCAAGTACTTGCAGTACACCGACGTCCGATTGTAGCAGGCAAATTTCCCTGCCCCAGCTGCTGGACCGTCGAAAGAAGTATACTCCCAGCCATCCACATGCCCAGCGGTTGAATGCTAGCTTGGCTAAATTGCTAGCACTTCAACTGCTGCCTTTTCAGTTGATAGACTCGGCCCCCTTCCGTGAGTTTGTTCAATGTGCGGTTCCTCAGTGGCAGGTTCCCAAACGCCACTTTTTCTCACGGAAGGCGATTCCGTCTCTCTACTGGCATGTGGAAGGCAATGTCCATGCCTCGCTGGACAGGGCGGTCAGCGGTTATGTGCATATTACCGCTGACTCATGGTCCAGCAGGCATGGACAGGGACGTTATCTTTCTTTCACGGCCCATTGGGTCACTCTATTGGCAGCTGGGAGGGATGCAGGACAAGGTGCAGTAGTGTTGGAGGTTGTTCCGCCACCACGCCTCCAAAATGCTACTACTGGTTGTGACACACCTCTCTCCTCCACCCCCTCCTCTTCTTCTTCCTCCATGTCCTCTTCGAGTGCTCTGTCCTCGGAACCAGCGGTGCTCCGTAGGCGTACAAGGGGCTACGCGAGTACGCAGGCAAAAAGATGCCATGCCGTGCTTGCGCTGGTGTGTTTGGGGGACAGGAGCCACACTGGGCCAGAGGTTCTGGCAGCTCTGCAGGGGCAGGCCGAGAGGTGGTTGACGCCACGCCAGCTTAAGCCAGGAATGGTCGTTTCTGATAATGGCACCAACCTCCTCTCCGCCCTGCGACAGGGGCAGCTCACCCATGTGCCCTGTATGGCTCACGTCCTCAACCTGGTGGTGCAGCGGTTCTTGGGCAGGTTCCCAGGCTTACAGGATGTCCTGAGGCAGGCCAGGAAAGTCTGTGTGCATTTCCGCCGATCTTATAATGCCAGTGCTCGGCTGACTGAGCTGCAAAAGGAGCTGAACCTGCCCAAGAACCGCCTAATATGTGACATGCCCACCAGGTGGAACTCAACGTTGGCCATGCTGCAGCGACTGCACACGCAGCAGAGGGCCATCAATGAGTACCTTTGCGACTACGGCACCAGGACAGGGTCAGGGGAGCTTGGCTTTTTTTCCCCCACGCCAGTGGAGCATGATCAGGGATGCATGCACTGTCCTCTCACCATTTGAGGAGGCCACGAGGATGGTGAGCAGTGACAGTGCATGCATCAGTGACACTGTACCTCTTGTCCACCTGTTGGAGCATACGCTGCGTGGGATAATGGACAGGGCACTTGAGGCAGAACAGAGGCAGGAAGAGGAGGACTTCCTTGTCTCTCAAGGCCCCCTTTATCCAGACAATGTTCCTTCTGTCCCACCCATCACACAGGAAGAGGAGGAGGAGGAGGAGGAGGATTGTGTGAGCATGGAGGTGGAGCCTGGCACTCAGCATCAGCAGCAGCAGTCTTTTAGGGATGATGTACAGTCCCAACAAACCAGTGGACTTGTACGTGGCTGGGAGGAGGTGGCTGGCGATCATGTCATCCTCAGTGACCCAGAAGACTCCGGACCGAATGCCTCAGCTAACCTACGCTGCATGGCCTCCCTGATCCTGCAAAGCCTGCGGAAGGATCCTCGTGTTCTTCGGATCAAGGAGAGTGACCATTACTGGCTGGCCACTCTCCTTGATCCACGGTACAAGGGTAAGGTTGCGGACCTTATCTTGCCGTCGCAGAGGGAGCAGAGGATGAGACATCTCAGGGAGGCCTTGCAGAAAGGTCTATGCAACGCGTTCCCAGAAACTGGGAGGTTACAAACTCCTGGTCCTGGACGACGAGTTGCTGAGGCTTCGGTCAGTAGCAGAAGGAGCGGTGGGGAAGGTGGACGTCTGACCGATGCGTTCAGACAATTTTTTAGTCCGCAGCCCCAAGGTATGATCGGTTCCAGCAACCATCGCCAGCGTCTGATATACATGGTGCAGGAATACCTAGGGGCAAGGTCAGACTTGGACACCTTTCCCACCGAAAATCCTCTGGCTTACTGGGTCCTGAGGATGGATCACTGGCCAGAGCTTGCACAGTATGCAATTGAGCTACTGGCCTGTCCTGCATCCAGCGTTCTTTCCGAACGCACATTCAGTGCTGCTGGAGGATTTGTCACCGATCATAGGGTGCGCCTGTCCACCGACTCGGTTGATCGACTGACCTTCATAAAAATGAATCAGTCTTGGATCACCACCAGCTACCAGACACCTGAAGCGGATATAACGGAATAATTTATAATGTCACATCCCTTCAAGACTGCCTATGCTGATGCTGAGTGACTGTCCTGTTATGTTCACTGACTATCCTCTTCCTCCTCCTCAATGATCCATGCCACCACACCAGTGCCTAAGGCACAATTTTTCAGCCCCTGTATAACAGGGGCGTGTAATTACAATTTTTTAAAAAGATGCTTCGCAACAGGTGTGACTGCTGTGCTCAGAGTACAGTATCTGTGAGGGGTTGCAGTGTTGTGGCACCAGCACCAGTGCCTAAGGCACAATTTTTCAGCCCCTGTTGGGGCGTGTAATTACAATTTTTAGGCAATGCTTTGCAACAGGTCTCATTGCTGTGCTCAGAGTACAGTATCTGTGAGGGGTTGCAGTGTTGTGGCACCAGCACCAGTGCCTAAGGCACAATTTTTCAGCCCCTGTATAACAGGGGCGTGTAATTAAAATTTTTTAAAAAGATGCTTCGCAACAGGTGTGACTGCTGTGCTCCAAGTACAGTATCTGTGAGGGGTTGCAGTGTTGTGGCACCAGCACCAATGCCTAAGGCACAATTTTTCAGCCCCTGTTTAACAGGGGCGTGTAATTACAAATCTTGATCTAATAGTTCACAGCAGGGCCCATTCCTGCGCCCACCAAGAGTAACTATGAGGGCCTACAGTCTTGTGGCAACACCGTCCACCACCACCACCACCACCAAAGGCCCAATTTTTCTGCCCTGTTCAACAGGTGCATGCAATTACAAATCTTGATCTAATAACTCACAGCAGGGCCCATTCCTGCACCCACCAAGAGTAACTGTGAGGGCTTACAGTCTTGTGGCAACACCGTCCACCACCACCACCACCACCACCACCAAAGGCCCAATTTTTCTGCCCGGTTCAACAGGTGCATGCAAGTACAAATCTTGATCTATTAACTCACAGCAGGGCCCATTCCTGTGCCCACCAGTCTTGTGGCTACACCAACATCTAATAGGGCAAATTTCTGCAGAGTATATACGGCAGGCCCCTACTTTCAAACATCCAACTTACAAACGACTCCTACTTGCAAACGGCAAGAGAAAACAGGAAGTGAGAGGAAATCTACCCCTAGGAAGGAAAATTCTATCCTGTTAGATTTAATTTGGGAAAAAGGTATCTCCTCTCTACTGATGCTTTATCACCAATCCTTGTTTCAATTAAAACCCCACTTTTCCAAAAACATTTGTCATTGGGACGGAAAGTGAGGTGACATGTTCTGAACAGATGTGCAAAGACAGCAAATGTTACAGGGGTGATAACCCCTCCCTATGTTCTCCAAAAAGCTTAAAAATTGATTTTTTTGGGATGTAGCTACACTTCATAATGTACCTGTTCAGATTCTACTTAAGAACAAACCTACAGTCCATGTCTTGTTTGCACCACCTATATACTGCTGTTCAGAGTATGTAGGGTTGTAGGTATAGGGTTTTATTTTGGGTGCGGGGTCCCCCTTAGTATCCATACAAGACCCAAAGGGGCTGGGGTGGGGGGGGGGGGTGATGGGGTAGCCATGCCATTTTTCTCAAGGATTTTCAGCCATATGGCGGCCAGGACAAGACATGACATTAAAGCCGCAAGTGGTTTTAAATGGCTTCTTTTTTTCCTTTACAAATGTCATTTTGTGCAAGGACAGTTCTAAACACGGGAAACACATGCCACTTCACAGGCATACTTTAGACACCCCCCCAGGTACCGTATTTAAAGGAAAATTTCACTTTTTTTTTTTTCACTTTATGCATCATTAAAATGACTGCTCCCGAAAAAACTTTAGTTTTTAAAATTTCTTTTTGCATTGATATATGTCCCCTGGGGCAGGACCCGGGTCCCCAAACCTGTTTTATGACATTAACATGCATATTGGCCGTTGTAATTAGCAATTTTGATTTCGAACGTTCGCGTCCATTATAACGAATAGGGTTCGAAAATTCGCGCAAACTTTCGGTCCGTTCGAAGGTTCTGGTGCGAACCGAACCCGGGGGTGTTCGGCTCATCCCTAGTGGTCAGCTGTGATTGGACTAACAGGTAATTGCCCATCTCAAGGGAATGCAGCTTATGTGTTTCGAGGGCTATACCCTCTTTGTCAGCTCTGATGAAGAGGGTATATAGCCCCTCCAAAACACGCAAGCTCCATTCCCTTGTGATGGGTTTTCTTCAAGACTCTGTATTGGATTGCTTCTTTGTGTATGAAGCTTTTCGATTTTTGTGAGTATTTTTACATTTTCTGTTAAAAAGCATTGCTTGTGGTATTGCCTTCTCTTTTTCTTGTTATATGTGGAAAGAATGAAGGATCTCCCCAAGAGCCTACAGCACTGCCGGGCATTCGATGGAGGGATTTTTCCATGGTGTCATTGGAGAGTTTTTGTATTATTACCTATCCCTAACCACTTCTGGGGCGTGCACGCGCTGTGATCACACACACAGCGGGAGCCCGGCGGTGGGTATGGCAAACCTCGATGTCCGTCAGCACCTGCCGATTGTTCACTACACAAGCTGTAGGGAAGGCACGGATTCTTTGTCTCTGCAAAGCAGGAACACGGATCTATGCCTTCCCTTAGTAAAAGCTCCTCCCCCACAGTACACAAGCACTGGCTAGGAACACATTTAACCCTTTGATCGCCCCTGATGTTAACACCTTCCCTGCCAGTGTCATTAGTACAGTGACAGTGCATATTTTTAGCACTGATCACTGTATTAGTATCACTGGATCCCCAAAGTGTCAAAAGTGTCAGTTAGTGTCCGATTTGTCCGCTATAAGGCGCTGATCGCCGCCATTAATAGTGAAAAAAAATATATCCCATCATTTTTAGACGCAATAACTTTTATGCAAATCAATCAATATACGATTATTAGGATTTTTTTACCAGAATACATATTGGCCTAAATTGATGAAGACATTTGATTTTTTTACATTTTTTTATTGGATGCGTTTTGCAGTGCCTTGAAAAAGTATTCATACCCCTGTCAGACTGGACGGAGAACGTCTGTGAACAGCAATTTTCAAGTCTTGCCACAGATTCTCAATGAGATTTAGGTCTGGACTGTGACTGGGCCATTCTAACACATGAATATGCTTTGATCTAAACCATTCCATTGTAGCTCTGGCTGTACTTTAGGGTCATTGTCCTGCTGGAAGGTGAACCTCCTCCCCCAGTCTCAAGTCTTTTGCAGACTCTTATGCCCCGCAAACACGGTCGGACCTTTGTCCGACCAAACTCACAACGGAATTCCATCGGAGTAAAATAGAACATGTTCTATATTTAAACTCTGATGGAATTCATCGGAATTTCTCCGATGGGGCACACACACGGTAGGAATTTCCGATGGAAAAAGTACGTCAGACATTTTCCATCGGAAATTCCTACCGTGTGTACGCGGCATAACAGGTTTTCTTCTAAGATTGTCCTGTATTTGTCTCCATCCATCTTCCCATCAACTCTGACAAGCTTCCCTGTCCCTGCTGAAGAAAAGCATCCCCACCACATGATGCTGCCACCACCATGTTTCACGTTGGGGATGGTGTGTTCAGGGTGATGTGCAGTGTTAGATTTCCGCCACACATAGCGTTTTGCTTTTAGGCCAAAAATAAAATTTTGGTCTCATCTGACCAGAGCACCTTCTTCTACATGTTTGCTGTGTCCCCCACATGCAGGGCCCGCCATCAGGGGGGTACAGGCAGTACACCTGTAAGGAGCCCGGATGGCAACCCCCCTTTTTTTTATATACATTTTTTTTTTAAGGGGCCCAGAGGTCCCCAGGGCCCTGGATGGCAACCCCACTTTTCTTTTTTTTTGTTCTCTTGTTTTTTGTTCGTCAGCACCCAAAGCCCCCTCGACCTTGCTGCAGCACCCCCCCCCGCTTCTCAATTAGTGGCGGCAGCACCCCCCCATAAGGGGCCCCACAAACTGTGCAAACGGGACTTCCTTTGGCTTTCTTTCACCAATGTCTTTCTTCTTGTCACTCTTCCATAAAGGGCAGATTTGTGGAGAAGCACGACTAATAGTTGTCCTGTGGACAGATTCTCCCACCTGAGCTGTGGATCTCTGCAGCTCCTCCAGAGATTTATTTGTACAAAATTTGGAAAAACATTTATCATTTTCCTTCCACTTCATAATTATGTGCCACTTTGTGTTGGTCTATTACATAAAATCCCAATAAAATGGGAGGCGCATGCGCGGCAGCTCCCAAGATGGCCGCCGGCATCTAGAGCTCCGCTCCACCACGGCCCAATAATAGCCACCGGAGCTCACAGAGCGCCCCCCAGCATTCTTACCGGGTCATCTGTGCAGGGGAAGCCCCCCTGATCCCCCGAATGTCAGCGGCGCCAGCGAGGAGGAATCTGACAGGCCAGATGGCCGCGAGTCCCGGCCCCCTCAGTTATGCCAAGATGGCGGCGGCTGCACGAGGCCCTCACAGCACGGAGCTCGCAGGGGACGATATAGCTGACCAGGACCTGCTTCCGCAGTCCCCCTCAGGTACAGACTATCCTCCCCTGACCCTGGCCGCATCCCCAGCTTCCACGGAATCGCTGCTGGGCAGAATGAACCCAGGCACCCCCACAACCCCTAGGCTGGATCCTCATACAGGCCTCATATTAGATGCACAGGATGCCACAGATCCTTTTCCTAATCCCTCTGACTTTTCATCCATGATGGCTGCCTTTGCTCAAATGCTCTCAACAGGGCTGGCACAGAACGCTGCGCAGATCACTGCATCCATTCATGCTGATTTACAGCAAATAGGGGTGAGAATGGACATTATAGAACAAAAAGCTGACCATGCTGTGTCACGTATTAACCAAAATACTGCTAGGCTGCAAGATGTACAAGACCAATTGGAAACAGCGTTCGCGAAGATCGACGACCTCGAAAACAGATCGAGACGATACAATTTTAAGGGGTGTACCCGAATCTGAAAAGGAGGTGCAGGGAACTGTAAAAGCTATCATACGCAGCCTGATTCCTGATATTACAGATATTCGCCTGGAACTGGATAGAGCTCACAGAGCCCTTCAACCCCCCCGCTCTGATGGTCTCCCCAGAGACATCGTGGTGAAACCTCACTACTACTCAGTCAAAGAAGAGGTGATGAAGAAATCTAGGAGCTCTGATAATCTCATTTTCCAGGGACAGAGAATTCAGATCTTTGCTGACCTGTCACCCTATACTATTCAAAAAAGGCGTTCGTTAAAGCCTTTACTTCAGATCCTAATGGAAAAAGAAATCACATACAGGTGGTCGTTCCCCCTTCGCCTGAACTTCTCCTATAAGAACAAAAGCTATGGATTCTCCTCATTGGTGGAAGGGGAGCGTCTCCTGTTGCACCTGGGGATTCTGTCACAGGAACCTGCCCCCATGCAGATCTCTAGAAACACCCCATCTTCGTCAAAAAGACCACCGTCAGCAAGTCCACTGGAACACAACTGGCTGACACAAAGCTCCAAGAGGTCTAAAGAAAATCTCCCACCTTGAAGGTCGACTACCCTTTACTAGATCAGGGCCCTGATCTGGGACTTTGCCACCTTTCCTAAGTGCTTGGGACTTATGTCCCCACCTCATTACTGGAAGTCCGAGGGTTCCACGTCCCACTGCTTCCCGTGGATAGACATTTGTCTTTACCGGCTTTTGCTGAAGGTTACAGTATGACTGTGGGGGCCGGGAATCCTGGACATGGGGCGGGAGGGGGGATATTTTCTCTTGCAAACCGCAGGTAGCATTCTGGTCTGCGGTCAGCCTTATAAGGCCTTTCCTTTTGCTCACGTTTTTGCTCCCCATGGTTCGTTTTTTCTCACTGTTCAATTTTTGTTATAGATTCCTGATTGCGGATACGGGGATACCCCTTATTTTAGGTCATGTATTTCCAGATGGCATTCCTTTCGGGTCCTACCTGGCCCCCTTGGCCTCCCACTATAGGAGGAGGTCGGGGGGGAGGGGGCGGGAGTCGGGAGGAATGGTTGGGGCTGTTCCTTGCATTATTGGCTCACTTAGTTAGGGCGCTCTGTTTAGTTGATAATATGGGCTACCTCCAGCCTTAAGATAATTATGTTACCAGGTGACTGGGCTGTGGTGGACTCAGTGCACCTACCCTAGGAATCTAGAGCACTATTGGTGCTCCTGGGTTCCAATCTGGAATCCCCGTGACTGGGGTTTTCTGGACCTCTCAGGTTGTAGGAGTGTGGTATGGCCAGCCCATCCAACTCCGGGGGGGGGGGGGTGGGGGTCGGGGGACCCCCCAATTCAGAATTTGTTTAAGTTGACTTTGAAGGACAGACGGTACAGTTTGGCTTACAATTGTATAACCCCATTTTTCTTCTTTCTCTCTCTTTTCATCCTTTCGCTTCTTCTCTCTCATGCTCGACGGAATGCTCTCAGGTTCCATGAATACATCCTTCCTCCCATCGCTGACGACGGAATTTCGCTCTGCCTGCTCACACGGCCTGCCTGGGTCTTCCTCTCCCAAGGACAAGGTAAGCAACTGAGCCCTATCATAGACTCCTCCCCTCTGATCCATGACTAATGCACACCATCCCATGCCCACACTTAAAATAGTCTCACATAACACACAGGGCCTCAATTCCCCCGTAAAACGCAGGAAGGTCTTCCAGCAATACCACTCCATGCAAGCAGATATACTCCTGTTACAGGAAACCCACTTCCCGTCCACATTCAAACCCTCTTTCCTACATCAACGCTTCCCACAATTTTTCCTGGCATCAGCAGATAATAAGACAAAAGGGGTGGCGGTATGCTTCGCCAAACACATCAACCTCTCTCAGCCAGAAACTGTAGTAGACCCCCTGGGGCGATATGTTTTGGTATCCGGTCACATAGATGGAGAGCAGTACTTGTGTCCTACTATGCCCCTAACAAGGGCCAAAAGCCCTTTTTTGATTCCCTTATACGGACGCTGAAACCACATCTCAAAGGGTCAGTCTTCATTGGCGGTGATTCTAATATCGCCTTTGATCTTTCCCTAGATAAACTGGCAGATGGGACAACCAAGCCCAAACGTCCTTCCAATCAGAGTACAAACATAGCAAAACTGATCCATGAGGCAGGACTCGTGGATGCGTGGCGGGAGGCTAAACCTCGCACAAAAGACTACACGCACTACTCAGCCCCACACAAATCCTTTGCCAGGATAGATCACATTTTCACACACTCATATACAATTCCTCTACTTATACGTTCCAAAATAATAGACTCCCCGCTGTCAGATCACTCGATGGTCACTGTAATCACTCTGCGGTCGTCGGGGAAAAGAGACACACCGCGTTGGCGGTTACAAGAATCCCTATTGAATGACCCAATTCAATATTCATTAGTGGAGACAGCAATTAAGGAATATTTCCTGATAAATGCAACGGAGGAAGTCTCCCCTTCTACCGTATGGGCGGCACATAAATCGGTCATCAGGGGGAAGCTCATTCAATTGTCCTCAAAACTCAAAAAGGAACACAGGGCAGATACACTCAGGCTCACAGAAGAATTCCACTCCCTGGCTAAAGCGCATAAACGTAACCCTACGACCTGTTCCTTAGCAAATCTAGACAGAGCTAGGGTTCTCCTTAACCTAAACCTGACGACAGCTGCAGAACGACACCTTAGATGGTCCGGGGCAAGGTTCTATTCCCAGAAGGACAGGATAGGTTCTAAATTAGCAGTAAAACTTACCCCTAAACACCGCTCTTTAGCTTTCCCTAAAATCCGGACAGTAGCGGGGGATTTGACACAGAACCCGGCTAAAATTACGGACACGTTTCTACGGTTCTACTCTGACCTTTACAAACAGACCCAACAGACCCACAGTAAGCACGACGACGACTTTTTTCAAGACCTACAATTCCCCTCCCTGACGGATGAACATAGAGACATCCTCGAGAGCCCGTTCACCCAAGAGGAAGTCATGGCTACCATTAAATTGCTTAAAGTGGGGTCCTCCCCCGGCCCAGATGGCTTTTCTACCGGGTATTATAAAAAATTTGGCCTGACTCTGGCTCCGCATTTGGCCCGGTTCTTCAACTCTCTCAGGGATGGGGCTCAATTGGGAACAGACCTAAATGCGGCTTATATCTCGGTCATACCCAAACCTGATAAGGACCCTAGTGAGGTGTGCAATTATCGACCGATCTCGCTTATTAATAACGATATTTAGATTATGACCAAGATTATAGCTAATAGAATGTCTGGCTTCATCGCCTCATACATTCACAAAGATCAGGTGGGCTTCATCCCTGGGAGACAGGGCCCGGACCAAATTAGACGGACCATTGACATTGTTTCACTTTTACAGTCTCAGTGGGATGGGGGAACCCAACAAAAAGGTTACTTGCTCTCCATAGATCTACACAAAGCATTTGATTCCATAGATTGGGCATATCTGTCTGGTGTCCTGGAGAGATGGGGTTTTGGACCGTACTTCCTAAATCTAATACACGCACTTTACTCTCAACCCACTGCTCAGGTGCGCCTGATGGGGAGGCACTCGGAATCTTTCATCATAAGCAGGGGTACCAGACAGGGCTGTCCACTCTCTCCCCTCCTTTTTGCAATAGCCATCGAGACTTTAGCCATAGCTCTCAGATCGAACCCTGACTTCAGGGGGGTCATGTGCGGGCCCCGAGAACATAAGTGCGCACTGTACGCTGATGACCTCCTCCTATTCGTGACCTCCCCACTAACATCTACCCCGGCAGTTCTTAAAATATTGAAGGTCTTCAGTGAGGTATCCGGCTTGAAAGTAAATATGAGTAAATCGACGGCCCTAAACATTAATGTTCCGCAGGACGTTCGGTTACTACTTTCTAAAAACTTTAATTTTGTCTGGGCATCCGGGGCGATCCCATACTTGGGCATCAAGCTGACCTCCGACATCAGCAACCTCTTTAAGGCGAATTATCCCCCTATGATGCAGAAATGTAGAGATGACATGAATAATTGGTCGAGAAGCGGCCTATCCTGGCTCGGCAGGATCCATGCGATTAAGATGACTCTTCTCCCACGTATGCTGTATTTATTCCGATCCCTCCCAATCTCGATCAAGAAACAGGTTCTGGGTAAATTTCAGTCTGAGGTTGTTCGCTTTATCTGGGGCAACAAAGAATACAGAAGTCCCTCGAGTATCCTCTTCCGCCTAAAATCACAGGGAGGCTTGGGTCTCCCGAATCTATGGAATTACTACCAGGCGGCTCAACTCGCACAAATCTCAATGGTCTTCTCGAGGGGCCAGAAGCCGGACTGGCTCTCTATAGAAAGGCAAGTGGTCCCATCGAACACCATTGACTATCTGTTATGTTGTGACCCGAAGGCCAGACCTGCGATTTTATCCCCCACACTCTCCCACTCTGTTGCTCTATGTTCCCGATTATATAATCACACATCAGTGACGTCCACGCTGAAACCCCTAGCCCACCTGTTCCATAACACGGACTTCTTGCCGGGAATGAACATTGGGGCATTTAAATGGTGGACAGATAAGGGTTTATACCGAATTGGCCACTTTCTCTCTCCTGCGGGGCCCATTTCTTTATCCCACTGCAAAAAGAGACTAGATATGCCCGACTCTGAGTATTTTAGATTCTCCCAAATCTCTCACTTCCTGCACTCCATTTGGAATAACAAGACAGCCGCTCCTACGATTACACCCTATGAACACTGGTGCTCGAACACAATGGATCAGAGGGGAGGTATCTCGTTAATTTACACGACTCTGTCGACTAGGTTGACCAAGCCCACCTACGCTCAGGTCTGGGAGGAGGATATGGATAGCTCATGGGACACTGAGGTATGGTTCCGCGCATCAAAGGTATACTCAATGTCTCTCTGATCGAAGCTGGTCTGAAAGTACTCGTCCGGTGGTACTACATTCCTTCCAGGTTGGCTATAATGTATGCAGGCACTTCCCCAGTATGCTTTAGGGGCTGCGAACTAGAGGGCACTATGTTCCATACTTGGTGGTCCTGCCCGCGCATCAGATCTTTCTGGCGCAAAGTATTTCGCACCATTAGAGCTCTGACGGGAGTACAGACAACTCCACAGCCCAATATAGCACTTCTAAACCATACTTTTCCCAATATGCCCAAACACTCCCAGACGCTTTCATTTTTTATATTACTAGGAGCCAAATTAACCATAGCCAAGGCCTGGAAGAAACCCACCGTCTCATTTACAGGATTCAGGAGGAAGGTATCCTGGATCATGGTACGAGAGCAAATTGTCGCTAAACTTAATGACAAGACTGAAAAATTTATGGCCACCTGGGAACCTTGGGCCACCTCATGCAATGTTTCTCTTATAACAGGAGTCCAACCTGGATTTCTGAGCAGTCGCGTCCCGCATTCCTAGCATGAGAGTATTCCCCCAGCCCCCCCTTTTTCTTTCACACGTTTATACTTCTTCTCCTTTCTTCTGCCTCCCTTGGCATCTCTGTGTTACTACGCTCAATATGTTCACGCTGTTCTTCTTAGGATTATTTTACTGATCTGTGGTTTGTATTCGTTCTTGTTGACTCTCCATTTACTAGCTGAGCATATTGACCTCATTGTAACATGAAAACCTTATGCTTAGTCACATGGTGGAGGTGCATCAGCTACTCATCTTGAATAACATACCAGGCTGGTAGACGCTCTCTGGGTGCTGGATTCTCCACCTTCTGGGATGCAGTGTGATCCCTAAGGGGCGTCCCAGGGGCTGGAGTCACAGTACTTACATAGTTTTGAGTATCTCTCCGACTGGTTATGGTAGAGCATGCTGTTTCGCTAAGATAGTAATGCTAGGATAATCTAGCTTGAAGTACCTCACAAGACTCACCTATGTTTCTTCTACAGGAACTTATGCTGATAAGGTCACACACTTAGTTAATGCACTGTATTACCTGATTGTTTGATAATCTTCTGTTATCATTTAAAACTTCAAATAAAAATGATTTAAAACTAAAAAAAAAAAAAAAAAATCCCAATAAAATACATTTACGTTTTTGGTTGTAACATGACAAAATTTGGAAAATTTCAAGGGGTATGAATACTTTTTCAAGGCACTGTATAGCAGAAAGTAAAAAATATTGTTTTTTTTTCCAGAATTTTCAGTCTTTTTTCGTTTATAGCGCAAAAAATGAAAACTGCAGAGATGGTCCCATGTGGCCCTATGTGGTCCCAATGACAACCGTTGAGCGCTTTGCACTGCACCCATAGGTTCAAATCCCTTCCTCATTGAGGCATGTTCCTCAGGAAGTTGCTTTTCATACCTGCCCTGTGGAGGTCATCATATCCAAGCCTGAACGTTCTATGAAAAAGCAATGTGGTCCACCTTCATTTTGGATTCAGTCCGAAAGGAAATTGAATCAAAATTGATTGAAAAATGCCAAGATGCGTTTATTTTTGTTTACATGATCGTAATTTTGAGCAGACTAAAACATGGGCCAAAGACTCGTAGGTTCTGGGCACATTTTTGCATTACACAGCATCTTTTGACCAAGCACAGTGAAAACTCTTCTGATCAGAAAGTGTCTGCAATGCTTCCTTGAGTTTAATGAGGTGGCCGATCGGTTAAGGTGATGGACTGCTAATCCAGTTGTGGGCAGGACCTCCTCACCCTGCACCACCGGGGTACCTCTCCTCGAGTATGCACTCATCAATGCCCAGGACCAGACACGTGAAAGTCAATATTAAGGTGGAACCCCAGCTTAGAGATGGGGCCATAAACCGTGTGCAGTAGTGTGATGTACAGAGTCTCTCTGTAAAGCGTACTATCCCATGGTACCGCACACCCTTGCTCGATGTATGTTCCATTTAAGAGGGACACTGCTGAGCCCGTGCCCTCTCCACTAGTCCAGTGTAACTCTGCCCCCTAACTCCCAGTGACAGAATGGGGTCCTGCCACACACCAGCACGGTCCCCATGCGTGCACAAAAAATAACTCCTTCCCGTACCATGCAGCTGGATACATGGGGTCTCCGTACTGCAGGTGGGGTCCCAGTTGATTTTGGGCTACCAACTGCTAAGTAGGGGGCCAAAACACTGCACCCTCGCTACCTGAGGACCTGTCACCTATGTCAGGCAGCATGCTTTATTGACCAGCTGCTATACATTCACACCAGTTTATGGTTACCCATGGCAACTACTCTCTTTCTCCAACTCTTCTGCTGAGTTAACCCCTGGTAGGATGGCATTCCTTCTGAACCTTGTGTGCAGGGCTGGTGCAAGGATTATTGACACCCTAGGCAAAACCTCAGTTTGCTGTCTCCCCTTGTCTCCACCCCTGACTCCACCCCCTTTGCCCTGCCTATGTATACCCCACCTTTTTAATGAAGCGCTTATCAAATGCACCCCACCAGTGCCCATCAAATGCATCCTACTAGCGCCTATCAATGCAGCCTACCAGCTCCCATCAATGCAGCCTACCAGCGCCTATCAATGAAGCCTCACGAGCGCCCATCAATGCAGCCTACCAGCGCCCATCAATGCAGCCTCACCAACACCCATCAATGCAGCCTACCAGCGCCCATCAATGCAGCCTACCAGCGCCCATCAATGCAGCCTACCAGTGCCCATCAATGCAGCCTACCAGCGCCTATCAATGCAGCCTACCAGCGCCTATCAATGCAGCCTACCAGCGCCCATCAATGCAGCCTACCAGCGCCCATCAATGCAGCCTACCAGCACCTATCAATGCAGCCCACCAGCGCCCATCAATGCAGCCTACCAGCGCCCATCAATGCAGCCTACCAGCGCCCATCAATGCAGCCTACCAATGCCCATCAATGCAGCCTACCAGTGCCCATCAATGAACTAAACAAATTTATTTAATGAATGAATGGAAACTTAATTTTTTTTTTCGCTCAGCACATGTCTACTTCTAATACACCATGCACCCCCTTTGAATAACTTCAGTCTAGGCTTAGAACAGTTTAAAATGCTTTACTGAAGCTCTTGCAGTGCAAACATTACAGTTACATACAGGAAGTAACATTCATGGATTGCTCCTGGCTTACTATCTCGGGCTGCCCAGGCACAGGGCTGCTGTTAGAAATCACGGGGCCCCATACAGACAACCTGACATGGGGCCCCATACAGCCAATGCTTTAGTTATGAATGAACACAGTGAGTGATCGGTACCGATCATTCAGGAGAGAAAAGGGCTGGTAAATATGACATATTTACCGGAACCTTCCCCCACTCTCCATCTTGAGGGATACTGTTGTGTGCTTGCACTGCCGGCTGGAAGGTGAGGAGGGAAGCTGGCAGCACTGCGGGGTGGGGGGCACACAGGGGGGCCTGAGCAGCAGGGGGAAACATATGGTGTACAGGGAGGGTGATTGGTGTGGGGCAGGGGGGGAGGGGGGCAATTACTGGAAACGATTCTTTGTATGGCTCTCTCTACAGCAGCTGAAAGTCAGCAGGAGGGAGAGGCGAAGAAGCCTCTGCAGAGAGAGCCATACAGGGGATTGGTTCCAGTAATCATTCCGCTGCTGCACTGATCACCCTCCCTGCCCAAATCCCATGCAACCTGCAGCCTGGGCACCCCTGCTGGCCTGGGCCCCATACAGGAGAACTGGTGGTACCCCCTTATCTATGGCCCTGCCCAGGCATACCTTTGCAGGTACAGATCCATACTTTGTAGAGTCCTTGCAGGTGAGTTCTTTTAGGGTGGTAGACGAGCGGCGCTCTGGGCTACATCTTTTCCTCAAATTGAACCCTATCTCTTCCCATGTGGTCCCAATAACAACCGTTGAGCTCGGCCTTCCCCCTCATTTTTATACAGACCAGGGTGGAGGGTAGAACCCAAAAAGCCCAGGAAACCAGCCCCTACCTGGGCAGTCTAAGCTGTCTATCGTTTGGTAACCCGACAAATAGGCACATGCCTACACATTGTGCCCTGCACCCATGAATTCAGATCCCATCCTCATTGAGGCATGTTTCTCAGGGAGTTGTTTTTCAGACCTGCCCGGTGGAGGTCATCATATCCAAGCCCGAACGCTCGATGAAAAATGCCAGGGAATAACACATCACTTGTAACCAAAAGGAGCTGAAAAGAAAGCGGATAATATTTCCTGGATACCTTTTAGCGATTTGTTTTCCTTGCAGCTTATGTGCTCCATAAAATACTCTTTATTTTCCATTTTAGAACATTTTTTATAATGAAGTTTTATTAGCAGGTTCCTCACCTGTGTTCTTCCTGTAAATCCTTTATTACTTGCATTGTCTATTCCCTGAACCCATTTCTGTAATATTTGGAGCTGTGAAAGATCTGGACTTGAATAGTAGCTAACAAGAATATTAAATTATCCCCAATTATTAGGAAGGCAGCTGAGATGGATGATGGCTCCCTCCATTATACCTTCCCTAAGGTACCTGGTTAAGTGAGTCTGGCGAGCTGTACAAGGCTTTGATGTGAGATTGATGCTTTTAATAAACCCTGCAGACCGGTACCGATACGCCATTTTATTCTGAGTTTAAAACTCTTGTATCTTGTCTTCTTCTGTTAAGGTTGCAAACAGGAATACAAGAATGATATTTGTATAATGCTTACGGTGCTCTGCTTTAAATTTGAAAGTATAACTTTGCAAAAATTCCACCCAGTCTGTAGGCAGGTGCAGTCTACTTTCTCCACTGCACGTGGCGCTTAACCACAGCGGCATTATCACGTACCTGGTGCTAGAGGCCAATGAAGAGAGAGCGCTTCCCTTGCGGCTAAGTTCCAGACCTCCCTGAGGGTGGAAACAGGAGAGGTCAGGCCCAAAGTAGCAGGGGTCACCTGCTGGACTGTGTGCAGGCGGTTCCAAAGTACAGCTGGTGTGCTGGCTTAGAATCGGCAGACAGGTGGCACCTGTGAGGTGTTGCAGGATTTGAGTGATGATGAGACTGGAGCGTGGTCAGAAGGAAGCCTAGGTCATGAGCCGGGTGGGTAGCAGAACAGACGTGGTCAAGTGGATAGCGGAGGTCGAACACAGGAAGCAAACAGGAGGCAGGTCAAGGACAAGCAGGGTCGGTAACAGGAGACACAGGAACAGGAATATCACAGAGATAACACCCTTGAGGAGACCACATTTTTAAACAACCATTCAGGGACACCCCCCTTCCCAAAAATCAGCTTGTGCTGTAACGAATCACAGCACAATGATTGGACACAAGAGGTGGGATTTATGATTTCTCCAATCACAAGCTGGGGGCGGGGATTTTGCTCCTCCAGGCATTCCCGCCCAGGACAAGTACTGTAGTGAGTAAAGCGGTGATGTGGCAGCCTTTTTTGGGGGCATCAGATTGGCCCGGGGGGGGGGTGGCTGTGTCAGTTTCATTTCGGGACACTGTATTGTCCTGAAATGAAGGTGCCAGGGACAGACCTGCAAAATGCGGGACTGTCCTGGGCAATCCGGGACACGTGGTCACCCTACGCGCTCGCGACCCAGTCGGGAGCTCCGTGACCGCGCCGGCGGACCCGATCGCCGCCGGTGTCCCGCGATCGGGTCACAGAGCTGAAGAACGGGGAGAGGTAAGTGTAAACAAACATCTCCCCGTTGTTCACAGTGACACTGTCAGTGATCGCCTGTTCCCTGTCATCGGGAACAGCGATCAGTGATGTGTCACACCAAGCCACGCCCCCAAACAGTAAGAATCACTCCTCAGGGCACACTTAACCCCTTCAGCGCCCCCTACAGGTTAACCCCTTCACTGCCAGTGTCATTTTTACAGTAACCGGTGCATTTTTATAGCATTGATCGCTGTAAAAATTACAATGGTCCCAAAATGGTGTCAAAAGTGTCCGATGTGTCCGCCATAAAATCGCTGACCATCTTTGAGCTTGCCACCTTTTTGCTTGCTTGAACTTAGACCAAGTGGAACTAGACTAAGTGGACTCTTGCACATGTTACATAATCCTGTGACTCCATTTCTTTCTATTAAACCAAGAAACTGCTTATGTGGCCTTTACAAAGTTCCTTTTCATCTTGGTACCTTCAGACGATGATCCGATCCCTATTGGGACACCCGTCTAAAGCCTGAGTTGACCCCATAGATGTATGTTTACCGGGTTTTTGTAAGCCTCTTCATATTCGGTGGTGGTTATTTATATTTCACCTATCAAGATTTATCTTGGAATATATTCACCTTGGATTTTTTGAATTTTTCATCAGTGATTTATTATTTTTATTTTGGATTTATTTACTTGTTATTTTTGAAATTATATCATTATCATTTTTTCATTCATTCACTTGGGTGATTCACATTGTTATATGTATTAGCGCTACAATTATTTTTTGCTATAAAATCGCTGATCGCCGCCATTACTAGTAAAAAAAAGAAATATTAATAAAAATGCCATAAAACTATCCCCTATTTTGTAGACGCTATAACTTTTGCGCAAACCAATCAATAAACGCTTATTGCGATTTTTTTTTACCAAAAATACATACAAGAATACGTATCGGTCTAAACTGAGGGAAAAAAAATGTTTCTTTATATATTTTTTGGGGGATAATTATTATAGCAAAAAGTAAAAAATATTGAATTTTCTTCAAAATTGTCGCTCTATTTTTGTTTATATCGCAAAAAATAAAGACAGCAGAGGTGATCAAATACCACCAAAAGAAAGCTCTATTTGTGGGGAAAAAGAGGCCATTGATTTTATATGGGAGCCACGTCGCACGACCGCGCAATTGTCAGTTAAAGCGACGCAGTGCCGAATCGCAAAAAAAGTGGCCTGGTCTTTAACCAGTGAAATGGTCCGGGGCTGAAGTGGTTAATTTTGCTCTTAGAAGGGGTACTAAAACGGATATCATATTCCTGTTTCTTTACTTCAGTCATAGTTTCAGTGAAAGTAAAGTTTCTCTCTCTCAAAACAACTCTTAGGCCGCGTAAACACGTCCGGTTTTCTCGGCAAAAAACGACAAGAAAACTGCCGGGAGAGCTTTCTTGCCGAGAAAACCGGCGGAGTGTAAGCGGGTTTCAGTTTTCTCGTCAAGAAAACTGCCCAGATTCCCCGACGAGAAAAAAGACGACCTGCGGTCCTTTTTCTCGTCGAGAATCTCGTTGGCCTGTTTCTCGACGAGAAACCCGAGCGTGTGTACACTTACCTGTCGCCGTAGAAACCCGCGCATGCTCGAAATGACTTTGACGCATGCGCGGTAGCTTCCTAGGCATAGGGTGTAGCAAGATGGCGGCGACGGCATCGAATGTGACGAGCGCGCGCTCGTCGATGACGTCACCACGTTCGTGCCATTCAAAAGAACGGCGGTTCTTTTGAATCGTACGTGTGTACACTCGGCCGGGACAAGTTTCTTGTCAAGATTCTCGTCAGGAAAAACAACGTTTTTTTTTTCCTGACGAGAATGTCGGTCGTGTGTACAGGGCTTTAGGGGCGGTGACATTGGGTGATGTGGCAGTAGCCTCTTTATTATTTGAGTAGTCCTTAATTTGTCAACATCCGTAGGAGAGATGACCTTTTTTCAGTGAGCAATCTCCCTAGAAGCACTTCAAGCCTCCTCACCAACACAGAAACATCCTCTTCCTCTTTATGTTTTGTCTGTTTAAAATCAGAAAGCATCTGATCAGGGTCACGGTGCCGTCCATAATAGGGTGACCAGACATCCCCTGTTTCAGGGGACAGTCCCCGGATTGAGGACACTGTCCCCGGACCAAGTCTGTCCCCGGTTTTGTCCCCGGATTGGATTTGAACAGGGGCTGAGGCCATTTCAAAGACAGTCAGTGCAGAATTAAAAAAAAAAAACATTCTGAATTACACACCCCCCCGCTCCGCTGCTCCTACTAGCTTAGGGGGTGTATTTTTTCCCATTATCTGTGCCCCTTTCTGATGATCATGTGCTGGTCGGAGCGGAGGGAATATTTCTTCAGTTTCGGGTGCCCATTCAGCTCCGCTCCCATGTTCTTCTGCCTTGGGTCAAGTCCCGGCCAGCCGCCTGCCTGCTTATCTCCTTGCTTTCCTTGGCGGAGTGATCATCCTCCGCTCCCCACCCAGTAGTAGCCGGGGCCCGGAGAGTAATGCCTCGTACACATGACTGGTTTTCCCAACGAGAATTTTTTTTTTTTATATTGGTCGGAAAAAACGGTCATGAGTAGGCTCCATAGCAGTTTTCCCGATGAGTAAACTGCCTGCAAAAAAATTAGAACCTGCTCTATTTTTTCCCGTCGTGTTTCCCGTCAGTCTTTCGTCCGCTCGTGTGTATGCTTTTCCGAGGGGAAAAAAAACGTGCATGCTCAGAATCAAGTGATGAGACGGGAGCGCTCGTTCTGGTAAAACTAGCGTCCGTAATGGAGATAGCACATTCGTCACGCTGTAACGGACTGAAAAGCACGAGGCTGAAAAGAGCGAATCGTCTCTCACCAAACTTTTGCTAACACGAGGATCAGCAAAAGCGTCCCAAAGGGTGGCGCCATTTGAATGGAACTTCCCCTTTATAGTGCCGTCTTACGTGTTGTACGTCACCGCGCTTTGCTCGAGCGTTTTTTTGCCTGAACGTGTGTATGCAAGGCAGGCTTGAGAGGAATCACGTCGGGAAAAACGTCGGTTTTTGGCATGTCAGGAAAAGCGGTCGTGTGTACGAGGCATTAGACTTGATAGGCTGTCCGGCGGGTGGCGGCGGCGACGGGCAGAGAATCGCTGATTGTCGCTATTACTAGTAAAAAAAAAATATATCCCCGGATTTCATTTTAAAAATCTGGTCACCTTAGTCCATAAGCATCTGTCAAAACATCAATATATTCTTGAGCACTGGTACTCACATGAGTGTCCTTGTAAGCTCTAATGATAATGGATGCCGGTGGTCTCAAACTTTCCCTGATGCTCTGTTTTTTCTTTTCCTCTGAGCAGGTTTATTCCTCTATCACTTGTTGTGCAAAATCTTTCCACACCTCAAAGCTTTCTTCACCAGCGGGGACAGGGAGCACCCCTAAAAAAAAGCTTTTAATTTACGATAAGAATCAACATGTAAATTCTGAGCAATGACTTCAGTGACTTTTAGCAGCAGGTGCTCAATATTTGTTTCCTGCTTAGCGGCAATGCTGTATCCTGGCCTAGGCCAACAAGGCCCAGGCCTAGGGCAGCACTTTGCAGGGGGGGCAGCACGGAAATAGTCCCCCGCCGACTGGCGCTACACTAACAGTGTAGTGCCAGTCTTATGAGGCGGACTGGGCTGAGAGGCAAATTAGTCTAGCGCCCCCATAAAGCGGCCGCACTCCTTCCGGTATGCGGGCGGCCGGCATTCCACAACTGTTTGGGGGCTGGGCGGGCACCGCTTCTAATTTTGACTGTCCTATCATCCTGGACCACTAACCTTCCTCACTGTGCTCCATGTTTTCTGTTGCACCATTGGCATGGTTATATCTTCTTAGTCCTCTCCATAAAATTATCAGAAATTTGTGCTTAAAGTAGAACTATAGGCAACACTTTTTTTTTTTCATTTTGGATAGAGTAAGGGAGGGTTAGATCCCCTGTCAGTTTATTTTTTACCATCCCTTTTCTATTGCAGAGATTTCCCTTCACTTCCTGCCCCATAGCCAAACAGGAAGTGAGAGGAAATCTATGCAAATTAAGGGAATCCATTGCCCCCCCCAGGCCCTCAGAACTAGTGTCCCCACTCGAAAATGTCAGGCCGGGTCTTAAACTGCAAGGGGTGTGGCCTTGACAGGAAGGGGTGGGTCATATTTAAATTAGGGGGGTGCACAAGTTTAGTCAGGCCTAGGGCAGCACAAAACCTAAATACACTACTGCTTAGCGGCTGTAGCAGTCAACATTAGAGTTTCTCCTGATGAAGCCGTTGTATTCAATGGTTCACACTTTACCGGCAGGGCTGGTAACTTCCGCCTTACTGGAGGTGAGATTACTGGAAATACTACAGAACGACTAAATACTTCAGCCCCCTTTGCATATATGCAAAAGGGCCCTTTAGCTGGATTTAAATCCACCTCACTGAGACAGAGATAATGGCTATACAGTTCATAATAGGCTTGTGCAATTCGTTTCGTAACAAATCGAAATTCGTACGAATTTAGCAACATTCGAATTTCCGAACAAAGCAATTACGAATAAAACCGAATCCGAAATAAATTATATAGCAAATAGCGAATGCCCAAATGCCTTCGGCATCATTCGTTGTTGCGTTAATGCGGCCTAATGCAACAGCAAGTTGACTTGTTGTGATCCGTGACGGAAAATTACGAATCAAGGAACCAAAAAAAAAAGTTCAGAATGTACGAATCCAATTCAAAGCACGTTAGGCAGCGCCATTGTGAGAGACACGGAAAATTACGAATCAACAAACCCAAAAAAGTTACGAATGTAGGAATCCATTTGAAGCACAATAACACTCTGCTCTGCTCTCTGCTCCTCCCTCACCGTGCTGAACTCCCTCTCATGGTGTACAGGGGGCGGAGCCTATAGCCGCATGTCAAAAACGAAAGTAAAATACGAGATTTCGATTCGTTACAAATAACCGCTATGTATTTAGAAAAGTACAAATCCATTCGAAGCACATTAGGCAGCGCCATTGTGAGAGAGACACAGAAAATTACAAATCAACGAACCCAAAACAAGTTAGGAAAGTAGGAGTTGTGTCCAGAATCAACAAAAAACAATGTACTCTACCGAAAGTACGAATTATAAATCAACGAAAAATAAGGATTACATTAATACGAATCATTCCGATTCAACGAAAAATGTCGCTTGCGAAAATACGAATTAGTCCGAGCACGAAAAATCCCGTTTAGCAAAATTACGAATGGATACGAATCAACAGGACCGAAACGAACCGAAACTTAACTAATTTTTCCGTTGTGCACAAGTCTAGTTCATAACTCTCATCTTCCTCTCTTTTATCCACAAGAGAGGCAGACTGCAAGGTTTCATTTGCTTGTAGCGCCGTCTGCAGTCTATGGGTGCTCACAGTGATAGGTACACATAAAAAGTAGGGTTGTCCCGATACCACTTTTTTAAGACCGAGTACAAGTACCAATACTTTTTTCAAGTACTCGCCGATACCGAATACCGATACTTTTTTTTAATCTCATGTGTCAGTATTTTTTTATTTTTTTTTACTATTTATTTTATCTATTTATTTTTTACAATGCTTTATTTTTTTAAGGGGGGGGGGGGGGGGGGGGGTGGACAGTGTCAGTGTGTGTGTTTTCTTTTCTTTTCTTTTTTTTACAATTCATTTTTATTTTCTTCTTTTTTTTTTTATCAGCCCTGTTGTGGGGGGCTTTGGTGAGATATCAGGGGTCTTAACAGACCTCTGACATCTCCCCTTTGAGACAGGGAAAGGGACTAGGGACACATATTCCCCAGTCCCTTTCTCAGCAGCCTCTGCTGCGCTGAAAATGAATGGAGAGAAGACAGCGGCTCCTCTCCATTCATAAACTGAAACATTGTAAACACAGTTTACGATGTTTCAGTTATGTGAATGGACAGAGTCAGTGATGACTCGGTACATTCAGACAAGTAAGGAGCCGGATTTATCGGCTCCTACCTCCGCTCTCCATCCTGAGATACCGAGGGGGTGGAGGAGGGGCACGGAGGGGGCGGCAGCACGGAGGGGGACGGCGGCATGGAGGTGAAGGGGGAACAGCGGCATGGAAGTGAAGGGGGCACAGCGGCATGGAGGTGAAGGGGGAACAGGTAGCATTTGAGCAGCAGACAGGCAAGGCAATTGGATCAGATTAATTTTACTTACCCGCCTGAAGACCCACTCTGCTCTCCGCTCTGGTCTCTGCCACGCTCTCCGTCTTGGTCTCCGCCCCGCTCTCCGCCCTGGTCTCCGCCCCCCGCCGGACACTCTCCGTCCCGCTCTCGGCCCTGGTCTCCGCCCCCGCCACGCTCTCCACCCTGCTCTCCGTCCCGCGCCGCACACTCTCCGCCCCCCGCCGCAACTCTCCGCCCCGGTCTCCGCCCTGCTCTCCACCCCCCGCTCTGAGAAAAAAAAAAGTATCGGACTGGGCATCGGGAGCATTTGCGCGAGTACAAGTACTCGCGCAAATGCTTGGTATCGGTCCCGATACCGATACTAGTATCGGTATCGGGACAACCCTAATAAAAAGGCAAATGTCCTTTTAGGTGGAAGTCCCTCTTCCAGGGCCCACTGCCTCAAGGTCCATAAAGACATGAATAATCGAGTTTGGGGTGGAGGAACTTGACTGGTCTGCACAGAGTCCTGACCTCAACCGGACAGAACACCTTTGGGATGAATGAGAGCGGAGACTGCGAGCCAGGCCTTCTCGTCCAACATCAGCACCTGACCTCACAAATGCTCTTCTGGAAGAATGGTCAAACATTCCCATAGACACACTCCTAAACCTTGTGGACGGCCTTCCCAGAAGAGTTTAAGCTGTTATAGCTGCAAAGGGCGGGGCCAACTCAATGTTGAACCCTACGGACTTAAGCCTCGTACACACGGCCGGGTTTCTTGTCAAGAAAACGACAAGAAAACTGCCGGGAGAGCTTTCTTGCCGAGTAAACCGGCCATGTGTACGAGGCTTTCAGGTTTCTCGTCAAGGAAACTGGCCAGAATCTCGACGATAAAAATAAAGGGATTTTTATAACAGCTTACCTGTAAAATCCTTTTCTTGGAGTACATCACGGGACACAGAGCGACTTAGTCATTACTATGTGGGTTATATAGAATTACCTTCAGGTGTTGGCACTGGCCAATTCCAAACCGGAAGTACCCTCCCCTATATAAGCCCCTCCCACCCGGGAGCACCTCAGTTTTGTAGCCAAGCAATAAGTGTCCCAAAAAGAGGGGTGGGAGCTCTGTGTCCCGTGATGTACTCCAAGAAAAGGATTTTACAGGTAAGCTGTTATAAAAATCCCTTTTTCTTTTTCGTACATCACGGGACACAGAGCGACTTAGTCATTACTAATGGGACGTCCCAAAGCAATGCCAAATGAGGGGAGGGATACATAAGCTGGGCGCCATCAGGCATGAGGCTCTTTTGCGGCCTGCAACACACTGCGCCCAAAGGCGACATCCTCCTGACTTCTAACGTCTACCTGGTAGAACCTAGTAAACGTGTGTACTAAGGACCATGTTGTGGCCTTACAGTACTTGAGCCAGGGAGGCCTGGTGATGCACTGCCCATGAAGTTCCAACTGCTCTTGTGGAGTGCGCCCTAACTTTGAACGGAGGCGGTCTCCTTTTCAAGCCATAGGCTTGTATTATGACCTGTCGAATCCACTTGGCTAAAGTAGATTTTTGATGCTGCCTGACCCTTTCTGGGGCCTTCCGGCAGAACAAATAAAGAATCCGTTCTGCGAATCTGAGCAGTGGCTTTAAGATAAGCTTTAACTGCTCTTACTACATCCAAAGAATGCAATAACTTTTCCTCTACCGAACTAGGTTTGGGGAAAAAAGAAGGAAGAACCACATCCTGGTTCAAGTGAAACCTCGATACCACCTTAGGAAGAAAGGCTGGGTGAGGACGTAATACTACTCTGTCCTTATGGATAACCAGATATGGCTCCTTACAGGACAAGGCGGCTAATTCCGATACTCTTTTAGCCGAACCAATGGCTACTAAGAAAATCAATTTCCTGGTGAAAAGAACCAAGAAAATGTGCCGCAATGGTTCAAATGGTTGTTTCTGTAGAACCGACAGAACCAGGTTTAAGTCCCATGGACATATGGGAATACTAACCGGAGGGCTAATACGCATCACTCCTTGTATGAAAGCTTTGATTAATGAATGCAAAGCCAAGGGCCTTTGAAAAAAAAATATTGACAAGGCCGTCTGACCCTTGATAGTACTCAAGGCAAGCTTCCTATGTACAGCCCACTGTAGGAAGTCCAGAATCCTACCTATTACGTACTTACGTGGATGCCATTTCCTGGCCTCACCCCACGTGATGTACGCCTTCTAGATCCTATAATAGATCTGCCTGGATACCGGCTTCCTGGCATTGATCATGGTAGATACCACAGGATTAGAGAGCCCTCTCTTTTTTAGAATGTGGGCTTCTATAGCCAGGCCGTCAACCTAGGGCTGGTAAGGAAGGGTAGTATATCGGTCCTTGCGAAAGCAGGTCCGGACGATGTGGGAGGGTCCAAGGACTTCCCACTGACATTTTTACAATCTCCGCGTACCATGCCCTTCGGGGCCACGCTGGAGCCACCAGAATCACTGGTTTCTTTTCTACCCTGATTCTGCGGATTAATCGCGGTGGGAATGCATATATCAGCTTGAACTGATCCCAAGGGAACACTAGGGCATCCGAACCGCAAGCTAGGGGATCCTTTGTGCGAGACACAAATCTGTCCACCTTTGCGTTGAATCTGGATGCTAGCAAATCTACATCCGGTGTTCCCCACCGCTGGCATATTGCCTGGAAAACCTCGGGGTGAAGAGACCATTCCCCCGGGCATAATTGCTTGCGACTTAAAAAAGTCCGCTCTCCAATTTTCCACTCCTGGGATGAAAACCACGGATATGGCTGTGACATACCTTTCTGCCCATTCCAGGATGCATTTCGCTTCCCTCTGGGCTGCACGACTCCTGGTGCCACCCTGGAGATTGATATATGCCACTGCTGTGGCATTGTCTGATTGAATTCTGACAGGTGACCCTTGGAGTTTGGATGTCCATGCTACTAGGGCATACCGGGCTGCTCGTATCTCTAAGAGATTGGTGGGCAGGGCCTTCTCTGCTTCTGACCACTTGCCCTGGAGAGACCATTGCTCCAGTACTGCCCCCCAGCCTATGAGGCTGGCAACTGTAGTGACCACCTTCCAAGAAACCGGACTGAAGGGTTTCCCTTCCCAGATTCTGGGGCACCAACCACCAATGGAGGCTCTTGCGAACGGAAGGGGACAGGGACATTGGTAAGTCTAAAGCCTGAACTTTTTTGTTCCAGGCTGACAGTATGGCCCTCTGCAAGTTCCTTGAATGGAATTGACCGTAGGGTACCGCTTCGAATGAAGCCACCATTTTTCCCAGCAGCCTTATACACAGGCGTATGGATGGTTTTTCTTTTTTGTACCCACTAAGTGGGTCAAATCTTTCAAAGACGACACCTTCTCTGGAGGTAAGAAAATCTTTCTCTGATTTGAATCCAGTCTTAGCCCCCAAGTATTCCAGGCTTTTGACTGGTTTTAGGGCTGACTTGTCTCGGTTGATAATGCAACCGTGAGATTCCAGATACTTGATTATCTTGTGAACGACCACTTCTAGTTTTTTTCACTGAGTGGTCTATCAGCAACAAGTCGTCTAGATATGCCATTATCGTTACACCTTGTGTTCCTAGTTTGGCCAATCGTAGGGCCAGAATTTTTGTGAACACTCGTGGTGCCGTGGCCAGACCGAAAGGTAAGGCTCTGAACTGAAAATGGCGCCCTTCTACTGCAAGGCGTAGAAATTTCTGGTGGGCCGGACAGATGGGAATATGCAAATAAGCATCCCTTATGTCGATCGAGGCTAACCATTCCTGCCCTTGTAGGGCGGTGGCCACCGATCGGATCGACTCCATCCGAAAAAAGTCCTGATATGTAGGAACTTGTTTAGCCCTTTTATATTCAATATGGGCCTCATGTCCCCATTTGGTTTGGGGACTGTGACAAGGTTCGAGTAAAACCCGAACCCGTTTTCTTTCAAGGGAACCTTCATGATTACCCTTGGGGCAATAGTTGCTCTAGTGCCAGAAGGAGGGATCCACTCTTCTGGGGATCGCTTGGCACGTTTGACCTTATAAAATGGGCAGGAGGAATGTCTTTTAACTCCAGCCTGTATCCCAGACTTACTGCGGGGATCACCCATCTCTGATGGTGTCCCGCCAGGTCTCTGTGAACAACTGAAGTCTTCCCCTCACCCGACTGAGTGGGGGCAACCCTTCATGACTTAGGGGGAGGTTTTGTACCTCTCTTGACCCAGGGTTTCTTGATACCCTGTGATTGTCCCTGATTTCTGCCCCCTGGATTTGACCGCGGAGGCCGTCGGAACTGTTTCACAGCCGATGTGCCAGGGACTGGAGAAGTAGGCCTCTTAAAAGAAGGACTTCTACCCTTGTTCTTAACCGGTAAGAGTGAACTTTTACCGGCAGAAATTTTCTGGATATATTTGTCCAGATCTTCTCCAAATAAGCGTTCTCCATGAAATGGGAAGCTAACCAGCAGTTTTTTACAGGGAGCTTCAGCAGACCAGTTTTTGAGCCACAGAAGCCTGTACTATAGACAGCGTAAAGCGGGAGGCCTGTTGGATTGTATCCTTTATGGCGTCCACCGCAAAACACAAGGCTCTAGGCAGGTCAGCTAGGGCAAGAGCCTGCTGATCTGGTAAGTCCCTTAAGACTTGTTTCAACTGATCTTTCACTGCTTGGCAGACTCCAATCGCTGCTACCGCAGGTTGTGTCACCATGCTTGCTGTAGAGAAAGCAGATTTTAGTAAAGACTCCAATTTTTTATCTATTGGGTCTTTGACATTGGAACATTATCTACTGGACATGTCAGTGATTTGTTAACAGAAGAGATGGCTGCGTCCACTGTAGGGACCCTCCATTTTTTTATGAACTTATCCTCCATGGGATAGATCACCGGAAATCTCTTGGGGGGAGCAAATATTTTATCAGGATGCTCCCAATCCTGGTAAATAAGCCCTTCCAATAAAGGGTGGATTGGGAAGGAACAGACAGCCTGGGGAGCTTTTAGCGACCCCAGCGAGGAAACCGTAGTGGATGGTGGTTCCGCCAGAGGCATTTTAAATGCTGATCGGACCATATTAGTCAGAGACTGAACCCATAATCTTTCAGCCTGAGATGCTGAGAAAGGTTCTTCCACTGTTGATTCCTCCATAACTGAATCAACCTCATCCTGATCCCCTTCAGGTAGGTCGATCTCTGGGACTGTTCCTCCACTAACAGGCACTCTGAAGGAGGAGACGGAGATCGGACGCGCTTTTCCTGAGACAGGGAAGCAGCGATCAATGCTGTTAATCTCTCTTCCAATCCTCCCAGAGTTGAGGATAAAACCTCCTCTGTTATATATACAGGAGCAGGTGGACTGGGGACAGCCGCAGCACCAGGCATTCCTGCGGGGTTTCTACGGCTACTGACCTCTGAATTCTCAGGGGAGATTGGTGCAGTACAAGCATGCCCAATATCCTCAGAGCCCGATGGAGACCCCTTTGGCTTCCTGGAAGATCTATTTCCGGAGCGTCTGGACGACATATCCTTTAAGCACAAAGCTGAGGTATTCCCGTCGTCATACACCAATTTTGCTGGTAATAATCTAACACAGGTGCTGCTATATACCAGCTGGTGTCCACTAAAGTGCCTTTCTATGGGGATGCCTGCATCAACCGCCTCTGTGTGCCACTGTTTGTTGCTAGCTCTGTTTGCATCCAGCTGACACTTGTACTGTGTCTTTTAACTATGCTGGGACGCCCGCACATGCGCAGAAGCGCCGCGCATCGAGCGTCATCCACCCGCCCCGCCCCTTTTTTTCATAGGAGGCGCGTGCACGCGCCCGCGCGCGCCCGTGCGCCATTGGCGCCCTTTTTGAAATCAAACAGGGGACTAGGAGCCAGGGCTCTTTTTGCCGGAGGGCCTGTGCGGTGGATGAGCACAGCAACAGGGCAGAGGAAGTGGATTCCCACAGAGAAACTTACCAGCTGCCTGGATCTTTTGACTTGAGACAACCAAAGATCCACATGACAAGAAAAATGGACTACAGCGGCCTCTAGTGGTTTAACACAGGTACCGCGGTCCCTTTTTTTTTTTTTTTTCTTGACTACTATTAAAATTTTACATTTTCAGTAGTTACAGGCAAACACAGATATTTAGCGGGAATACCGTTAGGTAACAGACAGAAAGACAAATTAGGCTTGGGGGTCCCCCAATAGAACCAAGTTCCTGGGGGCCCCCACTTACCTGATCCCCGCCGCAGGACTTTGTTTGGTCCACAGAAGTCCAAACTTCACCTATCACGGCAGGCATTGTAATTAAACCTTCAGGGACCGGGTTCCCAAGGATTCCACTCCCCTGGACCTGTATAGCACCCTGCACAGACAACATCTTGGTCGTGGGTATGACCAGAGCTCTGGATCCCAGGGTCCAGCCCTCCTAAGAGAAGCATTACAGGCAAAACCTTGCTCTTCTGCTGCAAGGCCCGGGTACCGACCGTTTAGCTATGAAGCTTTTTTGGTGGGATCCGGAACAGCTTACTAAGGCCCAAAAGAACCTGTACGCAAGCCCAGTGAAAACACATGTTACTCTTTGGCCAACACCTTAGACACTGGCAAAAAACTGAGGTGCTCCCGGGTGGGAGGGGCTTATATAGGGGAGGGTACTTCCGGTTTGGAATTGGCCAGTGCCAACACCTGAAGGTAATCTATATAACCCATTAGTAATGACTAAGTCACTCTGTGTCCCGTGATGTACGAAAAAGAAAGAGAACCTGCTCTCTATTTTCTTGTCGAGGTTCTCATCGGCCTGTTTCCCGACGAGAAACCCGTGAGTGTGTATGCTTACCTGTCGCCGTGGAAACCCGCGCATGCTCGAAATGACTTTGACGCATGCGCGGTAGCTTCCTAGACATAGGTAGGGTGTAGCAAGATGGCGGCAGCAGCATCGAATGTGACGAGCGCACGCTCGTCGTAGTCGATGACTTCACCACGTTCGTGCCATTCAAAAGAACGGCAGTTCTTTTGAATGGATCGTGTGTACACTCAGCCGGGACAAGATTCTTGTCAAGAATCTCGTCAGGAAAAACAACAGGTTTTTTCCTGACGAGATTCTCGGCCGTGTGTACGAGGCTTAAGACTGGGGTGCCATTAAAGTTCATGTGCGTGTAAAGGCGGGCGTCCCAATACTTTTGGCAATATAGTGTATCTGTAAATAGACCCTCCCTGATTTTAAAGAAGCCCATACTTACCACTATAGGCATACAATTATACATGTTGTGTGGTTTGAATGCGTTCTTCTGCCAAACTCAGTGCCCGTGATTCGCAGTACGCCCCTGCCCACGAACATCGCAGCAATTCGGTTCTAGCTTTTCAGGACATATTTAGCGTTTTCCCCCGAAACACGAGCAGCACCCCTGTCCGTGACCCTTCTGTTCTCCCAGCAAATGTCGTACAGAAGTTTTTTTTTTTCCGGCCGGTTGTTCCAGAGTCCTCAGTTTTCTGGGCTTAAAATCAAAGACGGGAATGTCGGCGGCGTCTCGCAGCGCTGCGGGATAAAGACTTTGAGAACAACTCGGCGCTTCCAATTGAATAGCTTTCTTCACTATGAATTATTCCTATTTTTATCTTCTGTGAAATTGCATTAGCAGAGAGGGCAGATCTAAAAACCTCATCTTCCGCCAGGAAATATGCCGCGTATCTCGGCTTATATCAGATTTTTATAGCCGAAGGCGACGTTCATTCAAGAGACGGCAGCGAATGAGATCAGAGAAGGAACCTCATTTTCATGCTTTGTTTTGCCTGGAGCCATTTTATTATTTAAAGCAAATGGGTTAACAGCGTCCCGTTCTCTCGTTCCATCAGTATGCGCTTTCTTAAGTAAACGGTTCAGTCACTTCTTGCTACAAATTAACTCCTCGCTTGCTTGCCTGGGAAAATGCATATAAAGTTGAGGACTATGTTCATTGTAGGGTTTGTTTTTAGATACGCTTGTGAACGAGATCACCTTAAAGTGGTTGTAAATTCTTACATATACTTACCCTTAGGTGGCAGGGCCGTCGGAACAGGACAGGCAAAACAAGCAATTGCTTGGGGCCCCGAGCTGGCCTGGGGCCCCAGCCTAGGGTGCCTGCCTGCTGCCTGTCACTGTCCTCGATTTCTGCCCTGAGCCGATCCGTGGATTGCGGCCATAGGAAAGGCCGCGGCTTTGGCCTTGCTCCGGCCATCTTGGCACACCCGGCGGCAGCGGCCGAGGTGAGATGGGGGGAGATATGGACATTACAGGGGATATGATGTGGATATTACAGTGCAGAGTCCCCCTGTCCATCCCACGGCCCCCTGTCCATCCCACGGTCCCCCTGTCCATCCCACGGTCCCCCTGTCCATCCCACGGTCCTCCTGTCCATCCCACGGTCCTCCTGTCCATCCCACGGTCCCACTGTCCCCCTGTCCATCCCACTGTCCCCCTGTCCATCCCACTGTCCCCCTGTCCATCCCACGGTCCCCCTGTCCATCCCCCTGTCCATCCCACGGTCCCCCTGTCCATCCCACGGTCCCCCTGTCCATCCCACGGTCCCCCTGTCCATCCCACAGTACCCCTGTCCATCCCACAGTACCCCTGTCCATCCCACGGTCCCCCTGTCCATCCCACGGTCCCCCTGTCCATCCCACGGTCCCCCTGTCCATCCCACGGTCCCCCTGTCCATCCCACGGTCCCCCTGTCCATCCCACAGTCCATAAACAGTCCTAAACAGCATCTTAATGTTAATGTGATTGTGTCTTAAGTATGTTGGATTACAGTAGGTGCCGCCGACATTGTATATTCATCGCGATCCTATCGCGGAGATTCTCGGCGACAGGGGTGCCGACATCTCAGCGACAGGGTGGCGACACATGTCGCGCTCGCTGCAATAGTGAGGAGACGCGGCACTGTATTGAGCGGGGATCCGACGTGGATTCCCGCCAATACCAGGCACTGCGTTTGGTATGAATCCTGAGCGGGAACTCCACGCCAATTTTTAAAGAAAAAAAACGGTGTGGGTTCCCCCTCCAGGAGCATACCAGGCCCTTGGGTCTGGTCTGGATTTGAAGGGGCAACCCTACGCCGAAAAAACAGCGTGGGGGTCCCCCTCAAAATCCAAACCAGACCCTTATCCGAGCGCGCAACCTGGCAGGCCGCAGGGGAAGAGGGGGGGCGAGAGAGTGGCCCCCCTCCCTCCTGAACCGTACCAGGCCGCATGCCCTCAACATGGGGGGTTTGGTGCTCTGGGGCGACCTGCGGCCCCCCCACCCCAGAGCACCCTGTCCCCATGTTTTGCTAGTGGAGGGGCCGGTCTTCCCGTCGTCGCCGTCTGCGTCTTCTTCCCTCTTCTCCTCCTCGATGTTGACTCGTCGCTTCCTCTCGCAGTAATGCAAAATCTTCGGTCCGCAGCGATTTATATAGGCTTCTCATGACGTCACAGTCACATGCTCCGGGTGGCCCCGCAGCATGTGACTGTGACGTCATGGGAACATGTGACTGTGACGTCATGAGAAGCCTATATAAATCTCTGCGGACCGAAGATTTAGCATTACTGCGAGAGGAAGCGACGAGTCAACATCGAGGAGGAGAAGAGGGAAGAAGACGCAAACGGCGACGACGGGAAGACCGGCCCCTCCACTAGCAAAACAGCTGCAAGAAGATAGTGGAGGGGCCGGCAGAAGAACAACGGAGAACCGGACGAGACGACGGGGAAGACCGGGCCTCCGCTAGCAAAAGAGCTGCAAGAAGATAGCGGAGGCCCGGCAGAAGGAAGAAAGAACCGGAGAGAAGAAGAGGGAAAAAGGCGACGGAGAAGACCGGGCCCTGCTACCAAAAGAGCTGGAAGAAGATAGCGGTGGCCCGGCAGAAGAAAGAACCGGAGAGCGCAGCGACGTGGAGTTCCCGCTCAGGATTCATACCAAATGCAGTGCCTGGTATTGGCGGGAATCCACGTCGGATCTCCGTCTACCGGCAATGCGTGTCGCTCATCGCGAAAGGAACATTTTTCCTTTCCCGATGATGAGACAGCTCAGTGCTGGCTTTCGCGACGGAGCTCATAGGGTGTCAATCTCGCCGCTAGAAGCGGCGAGATTGACACAATATCGGCGGCACCTACTGTATATGCAACAGCAGTATTTGCACTGTAAACCTTTTTTATTTATATAAAGTGTGGGTGAGCTTAAACTGTATCGCTATGCTGAGTGTGGGGGGGGGGGGGGTTGGGGGGCCTCCATGTCCATTTTGCTTGGGGCCCCCAAATTCCTTCAAACAGCCCTGTCAGGTGATACACAAATCCTCCTACATAAGTTGTACCTGTTTATCTGCGGTCTTCTCATCTCTACATCTGTTCAAAGTCCTGAATTTATAAGCTTGTCTGAAGCCTCGTACACACGACCGGTTTTCTCTGCAAGAAAACTGCTGGGAGAGTGGTTATGACTAAGGCCATATAGGCTGAAACGCGTCAACCTTTCCTATTTGCGTTTCTCTACTGTGGCTTGTCAATAAACACGTAAATTTTTTAAGAGCAATGACCGGAGTGCGGATCATCTTTTCTTCATTCACTTCTACTCAGCCAGCGACTGTGGATCGAGCACCTGGGAGCTCTGCTTTCTATGTGATGTATGGGTAGTAGCACTGACTTTTTTGTTTATATGCTGGGAGAGCTGTTTGGCCGAGAAAACCGGTCGTGTGTCTGGTTTCTCGTCTTGAAAACTGCCGGGAATCTCGACAGAGTGTTTCCTGCCGAGAAAACCCGGTCGTCTGTATGCTTACCTGTTCCACGGTAAACCCATACATGATCGAAAAGACTTTGACGCATGCGCGGTAGCATACAAGGGCAGTGTAGGGTGTAACAAAATGACGGCGGCGGCATCGAATGTGAGGAGCGCAGGTTCGTTGTAGTCGATGACGTCATCGTGTTCTTGCCATTCAAAAGAACGTGGTTCTTTTGAATGTGCCATGTGTACACTCGGCGTGCAAGGCAAGCTTGCCGGGAATCCCGTCGGGAAAACCAATGTTTTTTTCCCCAACGGGATTCCCACCTGTTTGTACGAGGCCAACCTGCTCTCTATTTTTCTCGCCGAGATTGTTGGCAGAGAGTTTCCTGCCGAGAAATCCGGTCGTCTGTATGCTTACCTGTCCAGGGAAACCCGCGCATGCTCGATGAGACTTCGACGCATGCGCAGTAGCATACAAGGTTAGTGTAGGGTGTAGCAAGATGGCGGTGACAGCATCGAATGTGACGAGCACTGGCTCGCCCTAGTCGATGACGTCACAGCGTTCTTGCCATTCAAAACATGGATGGTTTTTCCAACGGAATTCTGCTCAAGCTTGGCTTGCATACACACGGTCACACAAAAGTCCTCTGAACGTTCGACCATCAAGAACGCAGTGACATACAACACTATGACGAGAAAATTAATTTCAATGCTTCTGAGCATGCGTCAAATTGTTTCCGAGCATGCAGTGGGATTTAGCGCGTCGGAATTGCTACAGACGATCGGAATTTCCGATCGGATTTTTTTCCGTCGGAAAAATAGAGAACATGCTCTCTATCTAAGTCCGTCGGAAATTCCGACAGAAAAAGTCCGATGGGGCATACACACGGACGGAATATCCGACGAAAAGCTCCCATCTGACTTTTTCTGTCGGAAAATCAGTTTGTGTGTACGCGGCATTAGTGCTCTGGATTGAAACAAGTACACACTATAGAGGGATATGCTTTGTTCATATTTCATGTCTGAGGTTTACAATAGGCTTGTGCAATTCGTTTCGTAACAAATTGAAATTCGTCCGAATTTAGCAACTTTCGGACATTCGGAAGCATTCGAATTTCCGAACAAAGCAATTACGAATAAAACCGAATCCGAAATAAATTATATCGCAAATAGCGAATGCCAGAATGTCCTCGGCATAATTCGTTATGAAAAAAGTTAGGAATGTACGAATCCATACGAAGCACAATAACGCTCACTCTTCTCTCTGCTTCTCCCTCACCGTGCTGAACTCCCTCTCAAAATGGTGTACAGGGGCGGAGGCTATAGCCGCATGTCAAAAATGAAAGTAAAATACAAGATTTCGAATCGTTACAAATAACCGCAATGTATTTAGAAAAGTACAAATCCATTCGAAGCACATTAGGCATAATAGGCAGCGCCATTGTGAGAGAGACACGGAAAATTACGAATCAACGAACCCAAAAAAAGTTAGGAAAGTGTGTCCAGAATCAACGAAAAACAATGTACTCTACCGAAAGTACGAATTATAAATCAACTAAAAATTCAACAAAAAATTACGCTTGCGAAAATACGAATTAGTCCGAACGCGAAAAATCCCGTCTAGCAAAATTACAAATGATTACGAATCAACAGGACCGAAAAGAAACGAACCGAAACTAAACAAATGTTTCCGTTGTGCACAAGTCTAGTTTACAACCACTATAATATAAATCATTTTAACAACGTGTGTTAAAGTGGTTGTAAACCCAACCACACAACTTGCACCTACAGGAAAGCCTAGATTAAGGCTTACCTGTAGGTGCAAGAAATATCTCCTTAACCTACACGGTTAAGGAGATATTTGCTGTAAACACAGCACCGATGACGTCACACGCATGCGCACTAGCGGGCTGACATCATTGCCGGTTTTCTGAATTGGATCTTGCCGGCCCGAGCGAGCAGGCAGGGCCGCCAGGAATTTTGGGGCCCCTTACACAGCTTCAGGCATGGGCCCCCTGGAGCAGAGGTGAACCAAGGGGGGGGGGGGGGGGGTTGTGCTGCCGCCGCGAATTCAGAAGCGGGCGTGGGCTTCCCCCACAATTTGAGAAGCGGGGGGGGGGGTGCCACGAATTGAGAAGCGGGGGGGTTCTACAAATTGAAAAGCGGGGGGGTGCTTTCCTCTGGGGACCTCTGGGCCCCTTACAAAAAATGAATAAAAATAAATAAATAAAAAATAAATAATAGTTTTTATTTTAAAAAAAAGGGGGGTTGCCATCCGGGACCCTGGGGACCTCTGGGCCCCTTACACAAAAGAAAAAGAAAAAAATAAATAAATGTAAAAAAAAAAAATAATTATCATTTTTTTTTTATAAAAAAAAAAATTATAAAAAAAAAAAAAAAAAAAAGGGGGGGTTGACATTTGGGCCCTGGGGAACTCCGGGCCCCTGGGGACCTCTGGGCCCCTTACAAAAAAAAGGGGGGGCATCCAGGGCCCCTGTGGACCTCCGGGCCCCTTACAGGTGTACTGCCTGTACCCCCTGATGGCGGCCCTGCGAGCGAGCATGCGTGTGACGTCATCACCGCTCCGGCCAATCACAGCGCCGTAGCGGCGCTAACAGGAAGAAGCGGACATGGCGGCGGCGGAGAACGAGGAGGACTTCGGGGGCTTCGATTTCAGGTAAGTGCCACATAATGAGCTAGTATGCTATGCATACAGTACAAGCTCATTATGCCTTTCTCTTGCAGGGGTATTTTTAACTAAAAAAATTGGAGGGTTACTTCCTCTTTAATACTTTGATTTAATGTTTCATTGGCTAGTTCATGTGTACAAGGAGAAGCCAACCATTATTATTATTATACTTATAGTCTCCATGGTTTGACCAGTTTGGTGTGGAGGAACTCAAGTGTCCTGCACAAAGCCCTGACCTCATCCCTACTGAACACCTTCGGGATGAATTGGAACACTGATGGTGAGCCAGGTCTTCTCATCCAACATCAGTACCTGACCTCACAAATGGGCACAAAATCCCACAGACACCCTCCAAAATCCTCTAACAGGCTTCCCAGAAGAGTGGAGGGTGTTATAGCCAAAAGGGGCAGCTCCATATTAATGGGCATTGGTTGGGGGAAGGGAGGGAGGCAGCTCCATATTAATGGGCATTGGTTGGGGGAAGGGAGGGAGGCAGCTCCATATTAATGGCCATTGGTTGGGGGAAGGGAGGGAGGCAGCTCCATATTAATGGCCATTGGTTGGGGAAAGAGAGTGAGGCAGCTCCATATTAATGGCCATTGGTTGGGGGAAGGGAGGGAGGCAGCTCCATATTAATGGCCATTGGTTGGGGGAAGGGAGGGAGGCAGCTCCATATTAATGGCCATTGGTTGGGGGAAGGGAGGGAGGCAGCTCCATATTAATGGCCATTGGTTGGGGGAAGGGAGGGAGGCAGCTCCATTTTAATGGCCATTGGATGGGGGAAGGGAGGGAGGCAGCTCCATATTAATGGCCATTGGTTGGGGGAAGGGAGGGAGGCAGCTCCATATTAATGGCCATTGGTTGGGGGAAGGGAGGGAGGCAGCTCCATATTAATGGCCATTGATTGGGGGAAGGGAAGGAGGCAGCTCCATATTAATAGCCATTGGTTGGGGGAAGGGAGGGAGGCAGCTCCATATTAATGGTCATTGGTTGGGAGAAGGGAGGGAGGCAGCTCCATATTAATGGCCATTGGTTGGGGGAAGGGAGGGAGGCAGCTCCATATTATTGGCCATTGATTGGGGGAAGGGAAGGAGGCAGCTCCATATTAATGGCCATTGGTTGGGGGAAGGGAGGGAGGCAGCTCCATATTAATAGCCATTGATTGGGGGAAGGGAAGGAGGCAGCTCCATATTAATGGCCATGGTTTACGTGAAGGGTACTGTTAATACTACAGCCTACCTAAAGGCCTTTTGGTAACAGTTAGGTGAAGACCCCTTTGTTCCAGAATAAAAGTACCCCTGTGTACAAAGCCATCTCTATAAAGACATGGTGTGACCAATTTGGAGTGGAGGAACTCGAGTGTCCTGCACAGAGCCCTGACCTCAACCCTACTGAATATCTTTGGGATGAACTGAAACACCAATTGTAAACCAGGTCTACTCCGCCTACATCAGTACATGACCTCGCAAATTATCACAAATTCCCTCAGACACCCTCCAAAATCTTGTGGAAAGCCTTCCCAGAAGAGTGGAGGATGTTATAGCCACAAAGGGGGGCAACCCCATAATAAAGGCCATGGTTTAAGTGAAGGGTATTGTTAATACTACAGCATACCTAAAGAACATTTGGTAATAGTTTGGTGAAGACCCTTTTCTGTTCCACCATGACTGTCCCCCTGTGTACAAAAACAGCTCTATAAAGACAGGGTGTGACCAGTTTGGTGTGGAGGAAAGTGAGTGTCCTGCACAGAGCCCTGACCCCAACTCTACTGAACACCTTGAATAGAAAACCCTGGTGGTGAGTCGGGTCTTCTCAACCAACATCAGTACCTGACCTCACAAATATCCTTTTGGCTGATTGGACAAATTCCCACAAACACCCTCCAAATTTTTGTAGGAAGCCCTCCTAGAAGATTGGAGACAACTCCATAAACACATAATTTGATGAGCTAGTGTGAAATCCTGTCTGCAACCCTACTGAACACCTTTGGGTTGGATTGGAACTAATTATGAGCCATGGTCTTCTCATCCAGTGCCTGACATCGCAAATGGGCACAAATTCCAAAGAACACCAATTCCAAAATCTTGTGGAAATGAGGTTACCATAGCCTCAGGGGTACTCCATATTATCCCTTTTGCTCCCACCACTGTAACTAATTTGGCAGAAGCAGTACAAGTGGTGTGTTTACATTTTATACTCCCAGCTGCTGGTCATGTAGTAGAAGTGATTTGGGTGATGATATGAACCCGGGAGTGCTCAGCCCTGAGCACTTCTGTGTCCTGAGCTCTCAAATTCCTTTTTTTTTAAGTTTTTGGTAAAGCGTATATCTGTAAAGGTTTTAAAAATTTATAGACTAATGCCTTGTACACACGATCGGAATTTTGAATTTTGAAAAAAGTCCATCGAAAATATCAACGGATATAATGGCACACTATCTATCTATCTATCTACAGTATCTCACAAAAGTAAGTACACCCCTCAAATTTTTGTAAACCTTTTCATGTGACAACACTGAAGAAATGACACTTTGCTACAATGTAAAGTAGTGAGTGTACAGCTTGTATAACGGTGTAAATTTCCTCTCCCCTCAAAATAACTCAACACACAGCCATTAATGTCTAAACCGCTGGCAACAAAAGTGAGTACACCCCTAACTGAAAATGTCCAAATTGGGCCCAAATAGCCATTTTCCCTCCCCGGTGTCATATGACTCGTTAGTGTTACAAGGTCCCAGGTGTGAATGGGGAGCAGGTGTGATAAATTTGGTGTTATCACTCTCACTCTCTCAGGCCTGGTTCACACTGGTCCGACAAACGCTCCGACATTGGGAGCTCATGTCGCATGACGTGTGAAAATCAATGTATCAAAATCAATGTATCAATGTAAAATCAAAATAAGATGGGAGCCGTCTTAACTGGTCCGACACATGTCGGTCCGACTTTGAAAATGCTCCCTGTACTACTTTGGTCCGACTTTGATCCGACTTCAGCCCATTGAATATCATTGAAGTCGGATCAAACTAGGATCCTTGTCCTAACCATCCGACATTTAACATCCGACATGTAATTACAGCAGCAGTAAAAGGAATTTATCTCACCCTGGGATTGTTTTGATTGGTCAAAGGACAAGTCAGACTATCACAAAGTCGGATCAAAGTAGTATCCTGTTCATGAAAGTCGGATGGATGTCGGACCAATGTAAGATCAATGTAGGACTGATGTCGCAGAGCAAAGTAGGATGAAAGTTGTATGACTGTCGTGTCGTACCAGTGTGAACCCAGCCTCATACTGGTCACTGGAAGTTCATCATGGCACCTCATAGCAAAGAACTCTCTGAGGATCTGAAAAAAAGAATTGTTGCCCAACATAAAGATGGCCTAGGCTATAAGAAGATTGGCAAGACCCTGAAACTGAGCTGCAGCACGGTGGCCAAGACCATACAGCGGTGTAAGAGGACAGGTTCCACTCAGAACAGGCCTCACCATGGTCCACCAAAGAAGTTGAGGTCACGTGCTCAGCGTCATATCCAGAGGTTGTCTTTGGGAAATAGACGTATGAGTGCTGCCAGCATTCCTGCAGAGGGTGAAGGGGTGGGGGGTCAGACTGTCAGTGCTCAGACCATACGCTGCACACTGCATCAAATTGGTCTGCATGGCTGTCGTCCCAGAAGGAAGCCTCTTCTAAAGATGATGCACAAGAAAGCCGGCAAACAGTTTGCTGAAGACAAGCAGACTAAGGACATGGATTACTGGAACCATGTCCTGTGGTCTGATGAGACCAAGATAAACTTATTTGGGTCAGATGGTGTCAGGCGTGTGTGGCGGCAACCAGGTGAGGAGGACAAAGACAAGTGTGTCTTGCCTACAGTCAGGCATGGTGGTGGGAGTGTCATGGTCTGGGGCTGCATGAGTGCTGCCGGCACTGGGGAGCTACAGATCATTGAGGGAACCATGAATGCCAACATGTACTGTGACATACTGAAGCAGAGCATGATCCCCCCCCCCTTCAGAGACTGGGCCGCAGGGCAGTATTCCAACATGATAACGACCCCAAACACACCTCCAAGACCACCACTGCCTTGGTAAAGAAGCTGAGGGTAAAGGTGAAGGACTGGTCAAGCATGTCTCCAGACCTAAACCCTATTGATCGTCTGTGGGACATCCTCAAACGGAAGGTGGAGGAGCGCAGGGTCTCCAACATCCACCAGCTCCATGATGTCGTCATGGAGGAGGGGAAGAGGACTCCAGTGGCAACCTGTGAAGCTCTGGTGACCTCCATGCCCAAGAGGGTTAAGGCAGTGCTGGAAAATAATGGTGGCCACACAAAATATTGACACTTTGGCTCCAATTTGGATATTTTCACTTAGGAGTGTACTCACTTTTGTTGCCAGTGGTTTAGACATTAATAGCTGTGTGTTGAGTTATTTTGAGGGGCCAGCAAATTTACACCGTTATACAAGCTGTACACTCACTACTTTACATTGTAGCAAAGTGTCATTTCTTCAGTGTTGTCACATGAAAAGATAGAAGAAAAGATTTACAAAAATGTGAGGGGTGTACTTACTTTTGTGAGATACTGTATCTATCTATAGAACAGATGAAGGTTTTTAAATTTCCCTTCTGTTGTCCATCAGTGAAGGAATACATTTTTTTTTTCCTATACCACCCCCACCCCCCCTTCCATGCTCCATTACGAAGCTGATTTGACATTTGGTCTCGATGATTAGCCTTCCGTCCAGGTATCTCTATCCGATTATCTGCGGTATTGTTCCTTTGATCCATTTGTAAGAATGAAGAATGTCTCTCACTTCTTAATGTCAGGATGTCGGCCTGTGATCACTCCTAGGAGGGGGCCTGTCCCTCCCAGCATTATCAATTCATCAATGAAGAGTCCATTTCCTAAAGGTCACCCGTCTATGTGGCTGAAGTCTGACTTCCAGCTAGAAATATTATAGTGCTTGACTTTTTTTTTTTTGTTGCTGGGCGCTTTATAGACCAACTCAAAGGAGCAATAAAATCGGTTGGTCACGGCCCTGTATGGAGCACAGTGTGTATCTGGTGTGGAGGTGTAGATCAGGTGTGTAAATAATTAAAGGGGAGTTCCAGACTTTTTTTTAGGTTTATTAAAAGCCAGCAGCTACAAAAAGTGTAGCTGCTGACTTTTAATAAACAGACACTTACCTGCTCCACGGTCCAGCGATGCGGCCGCCCGGAACGTCGCTCCTCTTCCCCCCTCTCCGCCGATGCCTCCATTCACTCTGTGGGCACCCGGCTGTGACAGCTTTCGGCTTCATGGCCAGGCACACACTGAGTGGACAGGCGAGCTCCTGGGACCTGTCACGTGTCCCAGGAGATCGTCTAGAGGGAGGGGCCACCTAAGGCGATATGAGGAGTCGCCGAGGCGGTCTCTGGGCGGAAGGAGGAAGTGGGACAGGAAGTCCTACCGAAGCCCCCACCCCCCCCCCAAAAAAAAATGACATGCCAAATGTGGCATGTAAGGGAGTGAGGAGTGCTTAAAGCGGAAGTTCCACTTTTGGGTGGAACTCCGCTTTAACTCCTAAATTCTGTGTGTGAAATACAAATACTATAGAGGATACACCCCTCCCTTACTCGTCACAGAGTTCTGGAGGCCAATACCCCAACTTAGTTTAATCAGTACTTGTTCTATCTCTTCTTTACCAATACTGCAGAGCAATATCTACAAAGATTTTAGTCTTACCAGCTTCTGATTATGTGCATCTCTCTTTTTTTCCATCTCTTTGTATGTCTATCCATTTTCATTAGACTCTTCCTGTCTGCATACCTTCCAACCCGCACGGATTCTGCATTCCCGCAGTCCCGCGACAGATGAAATTTTCCCGCACAGGAAGAGGAGCCAGTGGAGGCAGCACGGGAGGAGGAGGTAAGAAGAAAGATATCACCCTGCGCCCCCCCCGCCGCAGAACCCCCGCCCCCGCTAAACAACATGGATGTCCCGCAGTTGCATGAACTCTATGTATCTGTTCCTGCTTATGTATTGTTGACCAGAAAGATCTTCTTGTGAATCGTACACCGGGCGTTATTAATAACTTCAACATCTCTTGTGAAGACCAACTGCTCCTGGTCTCCCCTTTCTGGTGAGAGACAATTACTGTCTTGCTGCACCCCACATTGTGTTCATGATCACTTTTTTAATGCTTTGTCAAACTTTTGTATGGCAATTTTATAAATAAACCCTGATACGGTTTTATTGACCTGCACCACTGGGAGCCTTCCCCTTTTTTTGTCTCTATCTGATTCCCTAGAGCTCGTATGCTGGAGAAGTTTGTATTTGCCAATCAGTACACCGGATTACCCTCTTCAGGAAGGTTCAAGACATCCATGGCATCCTGTTCCATCATCTTTGGTCTTTGAGACCTCAAGCCTATCTGACTCACTATCGTAAGACAGCTGAGTCCACCTGTTGTGGTAAGAGTACCCCACCTATTCTTCGTGTCAAGTGTTTTGATTTGATTGCATCAGTCAAAATTTTGGTTCTTTTCATGTGGTCATCACGTGGGAAGACAATCACAGAATGGGTTTAAGGCAGTTGGACTCTTAACACACATAATTGTTCATTCATCAGCACAGTTGTGTTCACTTCCCATTGGTGTACTCGTTACACGCATAGGGATTAATTTTTTGGTTTGTTTTCACTATATGGACTTTTCCCTTATATGAGTTATATTTTGGACTATTCACATTCACTCATTTTATTTGTGGTTTCACATTTGTATACACCACTGAGATATTTTCACCTCATGTTTCATTATCACTTTTTCATTAGTGATTTCTCAGTACAGCGCCCCACTACCCATTTTGCAGACAATTACTATCAGCTGGTAATGCGGTATTCTACTTTCTCTCTGTTTATGATCCGGTGTTTCATCCCCTGTGTGTCTACACTAGGGATTAGCCGAACGAGGTTCGCACCAGAACCTGCGAACGGACCGAAAGTTTGCGCGAACTTTAGAACCCTATTAAATACAATGGGACTCGAACATTCAAAAAGTGCTAATTATCACGGCTAATATGCAAGTTATTGTCCTAAAAAGGGTTTGGGGACCCGGGTCCTGCCCCAGGGGACATGTATCAATGCAAAAAAAAGTTTTAAAAACTGCCATTTTTTGGGGAGCAGTGATTTTAATAATGCTTATAGTGAAAAAAAGTGAAATATTCCTTTAAATATCGTACCTGGGGGGTGTCTATAGTATGCCTGTGGAGTGGCACGTGTTTCCCGTGTTTAGAACTGTCCCTGCACAAAATTACATTTCTAAAGGAAAAAAATGTAATTTAAAACTGCTTGCGGCTTTAATGTAATGTCTGGTCCCGGCAATATGGATGAAAATCATTGAGAAAAATGGCATGGGTACCCCCCCCCCCCCCAGCCCACTACCAGCTCCTTTGGGTGCTGTATGGATATTAAGGGGAACCCCACACCCAAATTTACAGCAGTATACAGGCGGTGCAAACAAGACAGGGACTGTAGGTTTGTTCTTAAGTAGAATCTGTTTGTAATTTGGAACAGGTACATTTTTTTAAGTGTAGCTCCAGCCCAAAAATCTATTTTTAAGCTTTTGGAAAACATAGGGAGGGGTTATCACCCCTGTAACGTTTGTTTTGCTGTCTGTGCACCTGTTCAGAACATTTCACATCACTTTCCGTCCCAATGACAAATGTTTTTTGAAAATTTGTTTTTTTTATTGAAACAAGGATTGGTGATAAAGCATCAGTGGAGAGGAGACACCTTTTTCCCATATTAACTCTTACAGGAGAGATTTTCCCTTCCTGGGGGTAGATTTCCTCTCACTTCCTTTTGTCTCCCTCCATTTGCAAGGAGGAGTCGTTTGTAAGTCGGATGTTTGAAAGTAGGGGCCTGCCGTGTATACTCTGCAGAAATTTGGCCCTTAGGTGTTGGTGTTGCCACAACACTGTAAGCCCTCACAGTTACTCTTGGTGGGCTCTGGAACGCCCTGCTGTCAACTATTATATCAGGAATTGTAATTACATTCCATTGTTGAACAGTGGTAGGAAAAAATGGGCCTTTGGTGGTGGTGCTGGTGACACAACACTGTAAGTCCTCACAGTTACTCTTGGTGGGCGCAGGAATGGGCCCAGCTGTGAAAAATTAGATCAAGAATTGTAATTACATGTCCCTGTTGAACAGGGGCAGAAAAATTGGACCTTTGGTGGTGGTGGTGGTGGTCGTGTTGCCCGTGTTGCCGGTGGTGGTGCCACAACACTGTAAGCCCTCACGGTTACTCTTGGTGGGCGCAGGAATGGTCCCTGCTGTGAATTATTAGATCAAGAATTGTAATTACATGCCAGGGGCATAAAAAACACTGCAACCCCTCACAGATACTGTACTTGGAGTGCAGCAATGAGCCCTGCTGCAAAGTATTGCATCAAAAATTGTAATTACACGCCTTTGTTTAACAGGGGCTGAAAAATTGGGCCTTAGGCACTGGTGCTGGTGCCACAACACTGCAACCCCTCACAGATACTTTAGTTGGAGCGCAGCAATGAGCCCTGCTGCAAAGTATTGCATCAAAATACAGGGGCGGAAAAATTGGGCCTTAGCCACTGGTGGAGGTGCCCAGAACCAAAAATGTTCTTACAAGCGATCAACACGATCATTGAGGAGGAAGAGGATAGTCACTCAGCATAACAGAATAGTCACTCAGCATCAGCATAGGCAGTCTTGAAGGGATCTGACATTTCAAAAGAAATTATTTGGGTACATCGGCATCAGGTACTTGGTAGCTGGTGGTGATCCAAGACTGATTCATTTTTATGAAGGTTAGTCGATCGACCGAGTCGGTGGACAGGCGCACCCTGTGATCAGTTACAAAGCCTCCAGCAGCACTAAATGTGCGTTCCGAAAGAACGCTGGATGCAGGACAGGCCAGTAGCTCAATTGCATACTGTGCAAGCTCTGGCCAGTGATCCATCCTCAAGACCCAGTAACCCAGAGGATTTTCGGTGGGGAAGGTGTCAAAGTCTGATCTTGCCCCTAGGTATTACTGCACCATATAAACCAGATGCTGGCAATGGTTGCTGGAACCGATCATACCTTGGGGCTGCGGACTAAAAAATTGTCTGAACGCATCGGTCAGACGGCCACCTTCTTCACCGCTCCTTCTTTGACTGACCAAGGCCTCAGCAACACGTTGTCCAGGACCAGGAATTTGTAACCTCCCAGTCTCTGGGAATGCGTTGCACAGACCTTTCTGCAAGGCCTCCCAAAGATGCTTCATCCTCTGCTCCCTCTGCGATGGCAAGATAAGGTCCGCAACCTTACCCTTGTAACGTGGCTCGAGGAGGGCTGCCAGCCAGTAATGATCCCTTTTCTTGATCGCACAAATACGAGGATCCCTGCAGGTTTTGCAGGATCAGGGAGGTCATGCAGCGTAGGTTTGCTGAGGCATTTGGTCCAGAGTCCTCCTGGTCACTCAGGACGACATGATCCACAGCCACCTCCTCCCAGCCACGTACAAGTCCATGGGTGTCTTGGGACTGTAATTGATCCTTTGAAGACTGCTGCTGATGCTGAGTGCTAGGCTGCACCTCCATGTTGACACAATCCTCCTCCTCCTCCTCCGGGCCTGCAGGAACACTGTCTGGATAAAGGGGGCCTTGAGAGGTAAGAAAGTCCTCCTCTTCCTGCCTCTGTTTTGCCTCAAGTGCCCTGTCCATTATTCGACGCAGTGTGTGCTCCAACAGGTGGACAAGAGGGACAGTGTCACTGATACATGCACTGTCACTGCTCACCATCCTCGTGGCCTCCTCAAATGGTGCCAGGACAGTGCATGCATCCCTGATCATGGCCCATTGGCGTGGGGAAAAAAATCCAAGCTCCCCTGACCCTATCCTGGTGCCATATTGCAACAGATACTCATTGATGGCCCTCTGCTGCGTGTGCAGCCGCTGCAGCATGGCCAACGTAGAGTTCCACCTGGTGGGCATGTCACAGATTAGGAGGTTCTTGGGCAGGTTGGATTCCTTTTGCAAGTCAGCCAGCCGAACACTGGCATTATATGGTCAAATGCCCACAAAGTTTCCTGGCCTGCTTCAGGACCTCCTGTAAGCCTGGGTACCTGCCCTTGAACTGCTGCACCACCAAGTTAAGGATGTGAGCCAAACAGGGCATATGGGTCAGTTGTCCCTGTCGGAGGGCGGAGAGGAGGTTGGTGCCATTGTCGCAAACCACCTTTCATGGCTTAAGCTGGCATGGTGTCAACCACCTCTGAGCCTGCCCCTGCAGAGCTGACAGAATCTCTGCCCCAGTGTGGCTCCTGTCCCCCAAGCACACCAGCGCAAGCACGGCATGGCATCTTTTTGCCTGCGTCCTTGCGTAGCCCCTTGAACGCCTACAAAGTACCGCTGGTTCCGAGGACAAAGCACAGGTAGAGGCCATGGAGGAAGAAGAAGAGAAGGGGGTGGAGGAGAGAGGTGTGTCAGAATCACCAGTAGTAACATTTTGGAGGCGTGGTGGCGGAACAACCTCCAACACTACTGCACCTTGTTCTGCATCCTTCCCAGCTGCCAGCAGAGTCACCCAATACGCTGTGAAAGATAGGTAACGTCCCTGTCCATGCCTGCTGGACCATGAGTCAGCGGTAATATGCACCTTACCGCTGACCGCCCTGTCCAGCGAGGCCAAGACATTGCCTTCCACATGTCGGTAGAGAGCCGGAATCGCCTTCCGTGAGAAAAAGTGGTGTTTGGGAACCTGCCACTGAGGAACCGCACATTCCACAACTAACGGAAGGGGGCTGAGTCTACCAAATGAAAAGGCAGCAGTTGAAGTGCTAGCAATTTAGCCAAGCTAGCATTCAACTGCTGGGTATGTGGATGGCTGGGAGCGAACTTATTTTGGCAGTGCAGCAGCTGGGGCAGGGAAATTTGCCTTGTACAATCTGACGTCGGTGTACCAATAGCAGATTGCCCGCAAGTACTTGGCTGTGACACACACAATTCTACATCTTCATTCCTCCCAGTGCAGGTTTCAGAGAGGACTGAAGGTATAGTGGGGTTGGGGATCCCAGCTGATGAGGAGCAAGGAGAGGTCCGCTTTGTTCTTTGGTGTGGGTCTTTTAGGTAGGCTTGCCAACGAACTGCATGGCAGGTCGACATATGTCTGGTCAAGCACGTGGTGCCCAAGCGGCTGATGTTTTGGCCACGCGAGATACGCCTGAGACATATGTTGCAAATGGCAATGGTGCGATCTGCTGCACACGTCTGAAAAAAGGCCCACACCAAAGAACTTTTGGAATAACGTGCAGAGACAGCAGCGCCCTGCACATGCAGAGCTCTGCGGTGTGATGCAGTCGGTGTGCTGCCCTTAAGCTGGCCCCTGGAGGGTATCCTGCCTCGTTGGAGATGCGCCTCCTCCTCCTCCCTCCTATCAGGCACCCACGTGGAGTCAGCGACCTCATCATCCCCTCCCTCCTTATCTCTGAGGAAAATCTGGCAGTAAGCTGCAGCTGAGGGAACATGACTGCCAGATAGCTGTCCTTGTTGGGCACCCCCTCTCTCTGGGCTCACGTTACTACCCCCTCTCTCTGGGCTCACGTTACTGCCTTCCTCTAGCTGGGTTCCATCATCGGAGCCTTCAAACACGGCCACGTGCTGATGAGGATGCACCATGTCCAAGACCAGCACTATTGCCTCTAGACACAGAGCCTGCTTGCCCTCGTGACTGTCTGCCTCTCCTTGTTTGCCTTCCAGACATACTAATGGCCTGCAGTGAGATGTAGCTGCACAAAAGGTGGGATGTATATATATATATGTATATCTGTACTGATAATGCAGCTATCAGAATCAACTGCCTGCTGTGGTATTAGTATGGGAAAAGCAGCAATTGTCGTCAGTTAGTTTTAGGTGAAAACTGTGCAGAGGCCACAGTACACTAACTGAAAATACTTGCAGCTCTCTGCCTGTGGTTTTATTATGGGAACACCACTATTAGTCACTAACTGTATTCAGGTAAGCTTTAGGTAAACGCTATGAAAAGCACACAGTACACTAAGTGAAACACTGACTGCAGCTAGCACAATCACCTGCCTGCCTTTCACAGTATAGAGAATAACAGGAACGGATCTAGCTAAACTGAATACAGTGTATAAATATATATACAACACCTAGGATGCATATATATCCTCTACACACTGTAACTGCAGCTAACTGACTCGCATGCCTGCTCTATCTAACTCAATATAAATGACACTGTCTCTCTCTCTCTCTGTAAGCTCTCTCTTTAACCAACACTGCAACACATTACACAAGGTCGCTACGGAGGCGGCCTTATATAGTGTGGGGCGTGTACTAAACCCCCTGAGCCATAATTGTCCAAAGCCACCCTGGCTTTGGCCAATTACGGCTCTCTGCTCAGACGGCGCTGTGATTGGCCAAGCATGCTTGGCCAATCATCAGCCAGCAATGCACTGCGATGCTGCAGTGAATTATGGGCCTTGACGCGCCACTCAAATTTGGCATGGACGGCCCATAATGTTCGCAATTTGACAAACAACCAAACAGGCGATGTTCGAGTCGAACATGGGTTCGACTCGAACTCAAAGCTCATCTCTAGTCTACACCAGTCATTCTCAACCAGGACTCCATGAAGCCCTAGTGATCCTCCAGAAGTTGTTAGGGGTTCCTTGAGCTGTGGTGGAGTGGCCTCTGATTTGATGGTGGCGGCATAATTCTGGGTGTAACACCACTTGGCATAGCTAGCCGCATGACACCAATTATATATTTAGCTGTCTGTAAGGGTGGTGATGTGACCATCACTATAAGGAGCACTTATCACCAATGTAAGGAGCAATTTTCCTGCTGACCACCAATGTAAGGAACATTCTTCACACTGACCACCAATGTAAGGAACATTCTTCTCACTGATCACCAATGTAAGGGACATTATTCTCACTGACCACCAATGTAAGGAACATTATTCTCACTGATCACCAATGTAAGGGACATTCTTCCCACTGATCACCAAATGAAAGAGACATTCTTCCCACTGATCACCAATGTAAGGGACATTCTTCCCATTGATCACCAATGTAAGGGACATTCTTCCCACTGATCACCAATGTAAGGAACATTCTTCCCACTGATCACCAATGTAAGGAACATTCTTCCCACTGATCACCAATGTAAGGGACATTCTTCCCACTGATCACCAATGTAAGGAACATTCTTCTCACTGATCACCAAATGAAAGAGACATTCTTCCCACTGATCACCAATGTAAGGGGCATTCTTCCCACTGATCACCAATGTAAGGAACATTCTTCCCACTGATCACCAATGTAAGGAACATTCTTCTCACTGATCACCAATGTAAGGAACATTCTTCTCACTGATCACCAAATGAAAGAGACATTCTTCCCACTGATCACCAATGTAAGGGGCATTCTTCCCACTGATCACCAATGTAAGGAACATTCTTCCCACTGATCACCAATGTAAGGAACATTCTTCCCACTGATCACCAATGTAAGGGGCATTCTTCCCACTGATCACCAATGTAAGGAACATTCTTCCCACTGATCACCAATGTAAGGAACATTCTTCCCACTGATCACCAATGTAAGGGGCATTCTTCCCACTGATCACCAATGTAAGGAACATTCTTCCCACTGATCACCAATGTAAGGAACATTCTTCCCACTGATCACCAATGTAAGGGACATTCTTCCCACTGATCACCAATGTAAGGGACGTTCTTCTCACTGATCACCAATGTAAGGGACATTCTTCCCACTGATCACCAATGTAAGGAGCATTCTTCCCAATTTTTCTTTATTAAAGGACTTGCAATCAATAAGCATAAAAACAATATATATACATAAAAATGAAAATAAATATAGCAAATCTGCTCTCAAACAAAAAGGACTTTACAGCAAAAGCAAAAAACATGTCATTACTAGTGATGAGCCGAACACCCCCGGGTTCGGTTCGCACCAGAACCCGCGAACGGACCGAAAGTTCGAACGAACATTAGAACCCTATTAAATACAATGGATGCGAACGTTCGAATTCTAAAGTGCTAATTATAACAACTATTATGCATGTTATTGTCATAAATAGGGTTTGGGAACCCGGGTTCTGCACCAGGGGACATGTATCAATGCAAAAAGAAGTTTTAAAAACGGTCGTTTTTCGGGAGCAGTCATTTTAATGATGCATAAAGTGAAAAAAAAAAAGTCAAATATTCCTTTAAATATCGTACCTGGGGGGTGTCTAAAGTATGCCTGTGAAGTGCCACGTGTTTCCCGTGTTTAGAACTGTCCCTGCACAAAATGACACTTCTAAAGGAAAAAAAAGCCATTTAAAACTGCTTGCGGCTTTAATGTAATGTCTGGTCCCGGTAATATGGATGAAATTCTTTAAGAAAAATGGCATAGCTACCCCATGACCCCCCCCCCCTACCCCAGCCCATTACCAGCCCCTTTGGGTCTTGTATGGATATTAAGGGGAACCCCGCACATAAAATAAAAAAGGCCCTATATACTCTGAACAGCCGTATACAGGCGGTGCATACAAGACAGGGACTGTAGGTTTGTTCTTATGTAGAATCTGTTTGTAATTTTGAACAGGTACATTGTTGAAGTGTAGCTCCAGCCCAAAAATCTATTTTTAAACTTTTTGGGAAACATAGGTAAGGGTTATCACCCCTGTAACATTTGTTTTGCTGTCTGTGCCCCTGTTCAGAACATTTCACCTCACTTTCCGTCCCAATGACAACTGTTTTTGAAATGTGGTGTTTTTCTTGAAACAAGGATTGCTGATAAAGCATCAGTACAGATGAGACCCCTTTCTCCCATATTTATTCTTACAGGAGAGAATTTTCCTTTCTAGGGGTAGATTTCCTCTCACTTCCTGTTGTCTTCTTTCGTTTGCAAGTAGGAGTCGTTTGTAAGTTGGATGTTTGAAAGTAGGGACCTGCCGTATATACTCTGCAGAAATAGGCCCCTTAGTTGTTGGTGTTGGCACAACACTGTAAGCACTCAGTTACTCTTGGTTGGTGCTGGAACGCCCTGCTGTCAACTATTATATCAGGAATTTTAATTACATATAATTGTTGAACAGTGGTAGTAAAAATTGGGGCTTTGATGGTGGTGCTGGTGCCACAACACTGTAAGCCCTGACAGTTACTCTTGGTGGGTGCAGCAATGGGCCCTGCTGTGAATTATTAGATCAAGAATTGTAATTACATGCCCCTTTTGAACAGGGGCTGAAAAATTGGGCCTTTCGTGGTGGTGGTGGTGGTGGTGGCGTTGCCACAAGACTGTAAGCCCTCAGAGTTACTCTTGGTGGGTGCAGCAATGGACCCTGCTGTGAATTATTAGATCAAGAATTGTAATTGCATGCCCCTGTTGAACAGGGGCTGAAAAATTGGGCCTTAGGCACTGGTGGCACAACACTACAACCCCTCACAGATACTGTACTTGGAGCACAGCAATGAGCCCTGTTGCAAAGTATTGCTTCAAAAATTGTAATGACACGCCCCTGTTAAACAGGGGCTGAAAAATTGGGCCTTAGGCACTGGTGCCACAACACTCCAACCCCTCACAGATACTGTACTTGGAGCACAGCAATGAGCCCTATGGCAAATTATTGCTAAAAAAATTGTAATTACACGCCCCTGTAAAACAGGGGCTGAAAAATTGGGCCTTAGCCACTGGTGGTGGCACCCATAAACAAAAATGATCTTCCAAGCTATCATCATCAATCGTATCATTGAGGACTCGGAGGAGGAGGATAGCCAGTCAACATAACAGCACAGGCACTCAGCATCAGCATCAGTCTTGAAGGGATGTGACATGTTAAAATCAATTAGTCTGTTATATCAGCATCAGGTGTGTGGTAGCTGGTGGTGATCCAAGACTGGTTCATCTTGATGAAAGTCAGTCGATCAACCGAGTCGGTGGACAGGCGCACCCTGTGATCCGTGACAAATCCTCCAGCAGCACTGAATGTGCGTTCCGAAAGAACGCTGGATGCAGGACAGGCCAGTAGCTCAATTGCATACTGTGCAAGCTCTGGCCAGTGATCCATCCTCAAGACCCAGTAAGCCAGAGGATTTTCGGTGGGGAAGGTGTCCAAGTCTGACCTTGCCCCTAGATATTCCTGCACCATGTTTATCAGACGCTGGCGATGGTTGCTGGAACCGATCATACTTTGGGGCTGCGGACTAAAGAATTGTCTGAACGCATCGGTCAGACGGCCACCTTCCCCACCGCTCCTTCTTTGACTGGCCGAAGCCTCAGCAACTCGTTGTCCAGGACCAGGAGTTTGTAACCTCCCAGTCTCTGGGAACGCGTTGCACAGACCTTTCTGCAAGGCCTCCCGGAGTTGTCTCATCCTCTGCTCCCTCTGCGACGGTAACATAAGGTCCGCAACCTTACCCTTGTACCGTGGATCAAGGAGAGTGGCCAGCCAGTAATGGTCCCTCTCCTTGATCCGAAGAATACGAGGATCCTTCCGCAGACTTTGCAGGATCAGGGAGGCCATGCAGCGTAGGTTTGCTGAGGCATTCGCTCCGGAGTCCTCTGGGTCACTAAGGACGACATGATCCGCAGCCACCTCCTCCCAGCCACGTACAAGTCCACTGGTTTCTTGGGACTGTAAATCATCCCTAAAAGACTGCTGCTGATGATGCTGAGTGCCAGCCTCCACCTCCATGCTGACACAATCCTCCTCCTCCTCCTCCTCCTCCTCCTCCTCCTCTTCCTGTGCGATGGGTGGGACAGAAGGAACACTGTCTGGGTAAAGGGGGCCTTGAGAGGCAAGGAAGTCCTCCTCTTCCTGCCTCTGTTCTGCCTCAAGTGCCCTGTCCATTATTCCACGCAGCGTGTGCTCCAACAGGTGGACAAGAGGTACAGTGTCACTGATGCATGCACTGTCACTGCTCACCATCCTCGTGGCCTCCTCAAATGGTGCCAGGACAGTGCATGCATCCCTGATCATGCCCCACTGGCGTGGAGAAAAAAAACCAAGCTCCCCTGACCCTGTCCTGGTGCCGTAGTCGCACAGGTACTCATTGATGGCCCTCTGCTGCGTGTGCAGCCGCTGCAGCATGGCCAACGTTGAGTTCCACCTGGTGGGCATGTCACATATAAGGCGGTTCTTGGGCAGGTTCAACTCCTTTTGCAGCTCAGCCAGGCGAGCACTGGCATTATAAGATCTGCGGAAATGCACACAGACTTTTCTGGCCTGCCTCAGGACATCCTGTAAGCCCGGGTACCTGCCCAAGAACCGCTGCACCACCAGGTTAAGGACGTGAGCCACACAGGGCACATGGGTCAGTTGTCCCTGTCGGAGAGCGGAGAGGAGGTTGGTGCCATTGTCGCAAACCACCATTCCTGGCTTAAGCTGGCGTGGCGTCAACCACCTCTCGGCCTGGCCCTGCAGAGCAGACAGGACCTCTGCCCCAGTGTGGCTTCTGTCCCCCAAACACACCAGCGCAAGCACGGCATGGCATCTTTTTGCCTGCGTACTTGCGTAGCCCCGTGAACGGCTACGGAGCACCGCTGGTTCATAGGACAAACCACAGGAAGAGGCCATGGAGGAAGAAGAAGAGGAGGGGGTGGAGGAGAGAGGTGTGTCACAACCAGTAGTAGCATTTTGGAGGCGTGGCGGTGGGACAACCTCCAACACTACTGCACCTTGTCCTGCATCCTTCCCAGCTGCCAAAAGAGTGACCCAATGGGCCGTGAAAGAAAGGTAACGTCCCTGTCCATGCCTGCTGGACCATGAGTCAGCGGTAATATGCACCTTACCGCTGACCGCCCTGTCCAGCGAGGCCAAGACATTGCCTTCCACATGCCGGTAGAGAGCCGGAATAGCCTTCCGTGAGAAAAAGTGGCGTTTGGGAACCTGCCACTGAGGAACCGCACATTGCACAAACTCACGGAAGGGGGCCGAGTCTACCAACTGAAAAGGCAGCAGTTGAAGCGCTAGCAATTTAGCCAAGCTAGCATTCAACCGCTGGGCATGTGGATGGCTGGGAGTGAACTTCTTTCGACGGTCCAGCAGCTGGGGCAGGGAAATTTGCCTGCTAGAATCGGACGTCGGTGTACTGCTAGCAGAGTGGCCGCAAGTACTTGCCTGTGACACACCTAATTCTACACCTTCATTCCTCTCAGTGCATGTTTCAGAGAGGACTGAAGTTATAGTGGGGTTGGAGATCCCAGCTGATGCGGTGCAAGGAGAGGTCCGCTTTGTTCTTTGGTGTGGGTCTTTGAGGTAGGCTTGCCAACGAGCTGCATGGCAGGTCAACATATGTCTGGTCAGGCATGTGGTACCCAAGCGGCTGATGTTTTGGCCACGCGATATACGCTTGAGACATATGTTGCAAACAGCAGCTGTGCGATCTGATGCACTAGCCTCAAAAAAGGCCCACACCAAAGAACTTTTTGAATGACGGGCAGAGGCAGCGCCCTGCACAGGCGGAGCTCTGCGGTGTGATTCCGTCGGTGTACTGCCCTTACGCTGGCCACCAAAGGGCATCCTGCCTCGTTGGAGATGTGCCTCCTCCTCATCCTCCTCCTCCTCCTCTCTCCTATTAGGCACCCACGTGGAGTCAGTGACCTCATCATCACCTCCCTCCTCATCACTGGAGCCAATCTGGCAGTATGCTGCAGCTGCTGGAACATGACTGCCAGATTGGTGTCCTTCTTGAGCATCCCCTCTGTCTGCTCTCACGCTACTGCCTTCCTCTAGCTGGGTTTCATCATCAGACCCTTCGAAACGCTGGGCATCCTCCTGGAGCATGTACCCAACACTGTGCTCAAACAGTTCGGGGGACTCCTCAGGAGGAGGACATGGTGGGTCTAGGGAAGGAGTGACTGATGATGAGTCTGACATTGATACCAGGGAAGAGGACGCTTTGGCAGCTGCTTTTCCAGTACCCTGAGCCTGGGTGAGAGAGGATGAGGAGGAGGAGGAGGGCTTGGTCATCCACTCTACCAAGTCTTCGGCATGATGTGGCTCAACATGTCCAGCTGCCGAAAAGAAGGACAAGCGTGTCCCATGGCCATGTGCTGATGACAATGCACCGCGTCCACGACCAGCACTGTTGCCCCCAGACACAGAGCCTGCTTGCCCTCTTTTATTGCCTCCTGACTGTCTGCCTCTCCTTGTTTGCCTTCCAGACATTCTAATAGATGGCCTGCAGGGAGATGGGAAAAAAGCAATAAGGGCTACCTTCAGGTGTCCTTCTCTGTCCCTTGAAACAAGGACTTTGACAGTGAAAGAAACTGACACACTCTCCCTACCTACAGTTTTCTGTCCCTAGAAAAAATGTTTTTTTTAAGCACAATTTAGCACAAGGAGAATTCACTCACTGTCCTTCCAGGTCCCTGGAAACAAGGACTTTGACAGTGAAAGAAACTGACACACTCTCCCTACCTACAGTTTTCTGTCCCTAGAAAAAATGTTTTTTTTAAGCACAATTTAGCACAAGGAGAATTCACTCACTGTCCTTCCAGGTCCCTGGAAACAAGGACTTTGACAGTGAAAGAAACTGACACACTCTCCCTACCTACAGTTTTCTGTCCCTAGAAAAAATGTTTTTTTTTAAGCACAATTTAGCACAAGGAGAATTCACTCACTGTCCTTCCAGGTCCCTGGAAACAAGGACTTTGACAGTGAAAGAAACTGACACACTCTCCCTACCTACAGTTTTCTGTCCCTAGAAAAAATGTTTTTTTTAAGCACAATTTAGCACAAGGAGAATTCACTCACTGTCCTTCCAGGTCCCTGGAAACAAGGACTTTGACAGTGAAAGAAACTGACACACTCTCCCTACCTACAGTTTTCTGTCCCTAGAAAAAATGTTTTTTTTAAGCACAATATAGCACAAGGAGAATTCACTCACTGTCCTTCCAGGTCCCTGGAAACAAGGACTTTGACAGTGAAAGAAACTGACACACTCTCCCTACCTACAGTTTTCTGTCCCTAGAAAAAATGTTTTTTTTAAGCACAATTTAGCACAAGGAGAATTCACTCACTGTCCTTCCAGGTCCCTGGAAACAAGGACTTTGACAGTGAAAGAAACTGACACACTCTCCCTACCTACAGTTTTCTGTCCCTAGAAAAAATGTTTTTTTTAAGCACAATATAGCACAAGCACAAAACACACTGACACTCTCCCTACCTATCCTTCTCTTTCCCTAAACTAAAGGAATCCAGGTTAAGCAAGAAAGAAATAAAAGTCACTGTCCCTGCCTATGCTGCTCTTTCCCTGCTCCGGAACACACTACACTAGGCCGCCGTGCTGGCGGCCTTTTATAGTGTGGGGCGTGTACTAAACACCCTCAGCAATAATTGGCCACAGGCATCCTGCCTGTGGCCAATCATTGCTCTCCTCGCTGACGGCGCTGTGATTGGCCAAGCATGCGGGGTCACAGTGCATGCTTGGCCAATCACAGCGCCTGGATGACACTGCGATGGCGTAGTGCATTGTGGGCCGTTCGCGTCACTCGAATTTGGCGCGAACGGCCCAAATCGTTCGATCTTCGTCGAACGATCGAACAGCCGATGTTCGAGTCGAACGTATGTTCGACTCGAACACGAAGCTCATCCCTAGTCATTACTGGAAAATAAATCTCACTACAACTCACACCAACACAGAAAAAGAAAAGAGCTCCTCACCCAGAGATGGGCAGTTCACCAAAGGCAGGTCTGATATACCATCAGAATGATTGGGGTAGTCGTTTCTTAACCCTTACCACACTCTCACCCCCAGAAACAGCTCTCTTCAGACTGCGTGACTCCCCCTCATCCATAGATGATAAAGAGAAAGATATATCTGACATCTCATCACCCGACAAAACAGAAAAAGTGTTGCCAAGAGGAACCCCTCCTGGGTCTGACTCTGAGGAAGAAATGACCGCTTTTTTTGTCTTCCTCTTCTTTTTTTTCTTCCTCCTAATCTTCTCCCACCCCTCATCATCTGAATCCCCATCAACAGAGCGTGAGACATGGGGTATGGACACCCTTCCATCAGCCCCACCCCCATCCAGCACCCCCACATTCCCCTGACCACGTTTGTGCTGCCTAGGGGCAGGGACTGGAGGCTGAGTGGGAAGATACGCTAAACCTGCCCCCCCAGCAGCTTCCGCCAGTCTGGAGGATCTATGTATAGACAGATTAGGGACTACCACAGGAGGGACAGACTCAGGGACCACATCACTAGGGGGAACTGAAACAGATGTCACAGACACAGGAGGGACAGACTCAGGGACCACATCACTAGGGGGAACAGAATCAACAGATGTCACAGACACAGGAGGGACAACAACAGTTTCAGCGGCCTCATCCTCCTTATCTAGCCTCTGCAGCTCAGCCTCCAATCCTGGCAAGTTATGTAATGCCTCCGGGCATTGACTATAAGGATGACCGAGCTTTTGGCACAAATTGCACCAAATTTCGGTACAATCCTTAGCCAAATGGCCCAGTGGAGCGAGGACCTCACCATATCGGCGTAGCCATACTATTAAATCAGCCTCTGGTATAGATTCATTACGCACCAGGATCGTCACAGATTTTATCAGAGGCTGCCTGGAAATCACCTTTGGCACCCAACCGTTCCACTGCGGAAGGCCCCCGCACCTCCTAAATCGTTCCTAAAATAAATCCAAACCCTCAGGCTTTACAAAGGACAAATCAAACTCCGTAACTCCCCACGGGGCAAGTCAATACAAAAATATCTGAAACATTAAACCCCATTTCCAGAACCAACTCTGCCACCCTCCCCCTTACTGGTGGGGTCCCCTCCCCCTCCCACTTCAACTGGACCACATTTCTCCTCTTGTACCCACTAACCATCCCCCCACCAAAACTCCCCAAATTGTGACCACTAACATTTGCAGCATTCCCCCCACCCTCCTTGGTGCGACTCCCCAAAACTGACACATAGCTGCCAGTGCTCACAGACCTCCGTGCAGAGGATCCATTTGTGCGTTTAGAAACGTCTGACACAACTCTGGCAGATGAAAATTGTACACCTGATGAGTCTTTCCTCTGCTGAGCAGGAGGAAAATTTTCATTTTTACCTAAAGCAGCAACATTAACCCCTTCACCACCACCCACCATGTCCATGGCTTTATCCATATTATTGCTGTCATTATTTTCTGGCACATTCATAGTTCCTGCCGTGTCCATACTCACTGCTGTACCCATAGATACTTCACCTCCAGGCAGACTCTTCTCCATCAGGACAGGATTGTCAGCTAAGCAAGTTTGTTGTAATACAGCAACAGGTGGATCATTGCAGGAGACTTCCATGGCTGCTTCCACTTCACATACTGCACTGTGCTGCTCCCCTCCCCCACCTGCATCAACCAGCCCAGGTGAGGCTGAAACAGGCTCTTTGGAGCTGGCAGCCATCTTGCTTGTAGAACTACAGGTCCCAGCAGTAGCAGCAAAATCCATGTGCGGGGGGCATGATGCAGATCCATCCACATTGCTCTGGTGCTGCTGATCCATAGAACTCACAGATGTCTGGCTGGCAAATCTCCTCTCATTGGTAAACTTTTCTGCCAAAGCTCCACTTTTATCTTTCAATTTCTCCAACAATAAAGATTGCTTCTTCACCTTTTCCTCCAATTCCTGTAGCTCAGGCTTCATGGCCGAACGATTTTTACTCCAGACCTGGAAATATTTGGTTTTGAAGGTTTTGTGTTCAGCCTTCAAAACTTTAACTTTTTCTTCCGCTCTTCCAATCACCCTAAAACGATCGATAATCTTCTGACTGAAGACATTTGCATCCACAGCAGGGCCTGGACCCACAGTCAGGTCCTCCACCTCCTCCTCACTAGGCCCCGTGTCATCAGGGGGATCCCTCCCAGGGCCTCCCCCAGGATCAGGCATTATTCCTGGGCCAAGCTAGCAGGCAAGGCCCAGGCTTTAAAAAGGGTGGTTCTCTCTTTGGGTGTGTCCTCCTCCTTCTTCCCACTGACCACCAATGTAAGGACCATTCTTCCCACTGACCACCAATGTAAGGAACATTCTTCCCACTGATCACCAATGTAAGTATATTGCTTACCACCCTCTCCTCCTTGTCTTTGGCTCCTCGCAGGAAGAGAGGGCACACCCAGCTCTATATGCCCATACCCTCCTGTGTAAAGAGGTTGAGCGGTGTTATGAAACAGGTCTCCACAGCCAGGTTCTCCAGAGCATGGCCCTTGTCTTCATGCTCAATAAAGACAAGTCTCTATTTCCCCCAATGACTTCAATGTCCACACCAGCCGTAACTCCAACATAGAGTTTATTTCTCTTAAAAGACAGTCTCTGATAGGAAAGGTTGGAGAGAGAACAGGACAGCATAAAGTGTGGGAGAGGTCCAGGCACAAACGTAATACACTTCACTGCTTGGCTTCTCAAGCAGACTTAGCCCATTTGGATAGTCTCCCTAGATAGGGACTAGCAGCCATAATCGTACTTTAACTAACCGCACAATCACTACACAAACTGGTGCACTTGGTCTCTGCCACAGACCTGGCGAGCTTGGTCTCTGCCACAGACCTGTTGAACTTGGTTTTCAAAGCTTGGCCTCTTCGTAAGGAGAAGACATCCCTCCAGAGAGTTACCGGGCCCCTTCCTTCACTGTGACTTCTCACCAGTCTCTCGGAACGGTCTTTCCCCAGCCTCCTCGTCTAAGATGCGGGTCCCCTCGCAAAGCGGCACCCTGAGATTCCTCGATCCTTGATGGGCCCCAGCCAAAGGTGCTGGGCCCAAGGCCTTTAGTTGCAGCCCCAGGGCTAAAGGTGCCTAAAACTGATCCACCGACCATCGCCCCTGGGCCAAAGGTGCCCAGGGCGGACAGGAACACGCACTCCCTGGGAGTAGGACTCCCGACAACGAAGAAACATTCTTCCCACTGACCATCAATGTAATGGGCCTTTTTCCCAATGAGTAATTCATTTTAGCACGGGTTCTCCGAGACCTAAACATTTTTTCAAGGGCTTGCCGTGGGGTAAAAAGGTTGAGGAAGTCTGGTCTACACTGTGGTTATGTCTCTGTTCCTGCATTTTTACTATGTTCCTCTTATTAAATCCTTCCCAAACCCTAAAGTGTGGCCATCAGCCCCCTTCCCCCCATGATACAGATGATCTCTGAGGATTAAACTATTTTGCTCAGTGAACTGGCCAAGCCGGGGTTTAAAGAACTGGTTACCAGTTCACTTAAATGAACACCAGAGAGCGAAAAGACTTGGATAAAAACTGTTCTAGCAAGGAAAACGCTATTATTATATAATAAAGTGGATGTTGACTTCAGTAGACCACATGGATAGTGTTTCTCTGTCTGTCTCTTAATACTTCACAGCGGCATGTTCTTAATTTATTTGTATCCATCCACCTTATTGCGGCCCATCTTCTTCTTCTTTTCGCTTTACATTTTCGTAGCGTAATTGTCTTTTCTAGAAAGTATAGCACTGGTATTTTGGAAAGATCAGTTGCAGGAAAACTGCAGTCAATCCTCACGCTGCAGACTAGAGGTTAACGGCTTGAGATAATGAGCTTATCGGCTTTGTGCAATGGCTGCAGCACTCGGAATGAACTAGTAAGGGGTAGATTATACCTTCATTGCAATGTGGGCTTCCTGCAGGGGCTGCAGTGTCCAGAATACACTAGTAATAGGTACAATAGGCTTCCATTGCAACATAGGCTTCAAGCAGGGGCTGCAGTGACCTGAGTATACCAGTCAAGTGTAAAATTGCCCCCATTTGCAATGTATGCTTCCTACAATGGATGCAGTGCCCTGAGTATACCAGTAAGGAGTACAATGGACCTACAGTGCAACATGGGCCTGCTGTAGTGGCTGCAGTGCCGTGAGTATACCAGTAAAGGGTATGTTGGACCTGCATTTCAACACAGGCATCCTGTAGAGACTGTAGTGCCCTGAGTGAGTGAGTGAATAACTTGTATAGCGCTACAAATGCGAACTAAATCGCCTCATGGCGCTTTTTCGATTCAGTGTCTTCCTGATCCTTCAGAAGAGGTGGGTCTTAAGTTTTTTTCCTAAAGGCCCCGGTGGTCTTCTTCCATGCGGATGTTTGTGGGTAGAGCTTGGACCGCAAATCTTCATTCTCCCTTCGATTTGTAGCGGGACTTGGACTTCCTTTGTTTTTGTTTTTTTTCCCAAGTGGTGGAACTTTCTGGAGTTTGTGTTTGCTTCTCCGGAAAAATCAGTGACTGTGCCCTAGTTAAAGGGGTGTTTGTGCTCTTCGGAGGAATGGAGACTGTTTCCGTTGTTTGTTCTCCTTTCTTCCATCCAGCAAAGTAATCATTGACTTTGGGGTAGTTAGAGCCAGGGTACTGAGAAGTTCCGTCTCAGGATTTGACAAGTGCTATGACCGTGGCGCTGTCACCAGGTGGTGGTGTTGCGCAACGACATTCACTTTTCACACACACACACTTCAAAAAGGAAAGAATTTCTCTGCGGAGGAGTTTTTTCTTTTTTACACGAACATATGTGTCAGGGATTTGTGTGCTTAACATTTCTTTCTTTCCCCTCTGCAGAAGAACATCCCATCAAGAGCCGCTGAGAATGGGGCGGATTTTAGCTAGTGATGTAGGAGGGGAGAAAAATGTTGATGATGTGACTTAAAATGTTTTACTGTTGTGTGTTGTTTCCCTTCCCTTCCTTTTCATGTCAGGTCCAGGCACAACTGTCAGTTTTTCAATTTTTTTTTTTTTTTTGATTTTTAGCTAGTCTCTGGACCAGGTTATGTTATCTCCTGTTGGAGAGATGGCTTGTTCCAGACACTGGGGACCAGTGTCAAATCACTGGGGGGAGAGTGTAGCGGGCATGTACTATTTAGGGGTAGCATCTGGGTGGTAGCATGACCCAGATGCACTGATTGGAAGAATAGGGCTGTATTCTGTTCGGGTGAGGACATCAGTGGTGCACAGTTTCCTGCAGCTCAGTAGGTGGCGCTGTCGCTCTGAACCAGGGTTGAACCACTACTGCAGTGCCGTACCCTTTGTGACCTCTCGCGGCAGCTGTACTGCGGGGCGGGAAACCCGCTGTGCATGCTGGGAGAGGGTATAAAGGGGGCGGACATCTTCGCCACGAGGTCCGAGTCCCAGGCACCTTCAGCCTGAGGGCTGCTGTCTGTGTTCGGTGTACAGGCGCCCTTGGCCTGTACACAAGGAGTTTGTGTTCCATCCCAGACACCTTCAGTCTGGGGTGAGGTACTCAGCCGGAGGCCTGGGGCCCAGTATGTTCCGCTGGGTCCCGCGAGGGAGGGATCGTCCTAAGGTGCCCCGGGTGTTGGGCACCTGAATCCAGGGCGTAAGGGACCGGAAAGGGGACCCTTTGTGAAGCTGGTGCAGCATATTGCCAGTGTCGGGTGAACCTCCGGAGACCGCTCGGATGGATATCTTTCTCCAACAAGGGCCTATTCATACAGGAAGGTAATTCATGTTCTGTGACCGGTGGCAGCGGTACATCTAGTCAATTCAGGTCGGTGGCAGAGACCTGCTATTAGGCCTGTGGCAGGGGCCTCAACAGTTCACCCGGTCAGTGGCAGCGACCAAACTCATGGTCGGTGGCAGCGACTGTGCGCCCAGCCTATTCGCCAAAGAAGGAATAGGAGAGTTCATTGTGCCTGGGCCTACTCGTATCCACACCCTGTTTGTTCGTTTGAAAGTTCAACTGATACTGTTCATATGTGAAGAAGAATAAAGGAGTGTTGGACTTTTTATGGTGTGGGGCTCTTTTACTGACAGTCAAACTTGCCCTCTGCAGGAGGGCCAGAGGCTCCATCCAGAACACAGGACTGGGAGGTAAAATAGTGTTGGCCTTTACCTCTACACCTTAGAGGACATGGGCCCTAGTGAACCTCATCCTCTTCCCGCGTACCCCTAGACAAGCAAGCCATTTTATTCACTAAAAGGGAACGGGGGTGAGGTCGCTACAGGTACAATGAGCCTCCGCTGCAACAGAGACTTCCAGTAGGGGCTGCAGTATCCTACGTATATTAGTAAGGAGTACAATGGACCTCCTTCACAATGCGGGCTTCCTGCAGGGGCTGCAGTGCCCTGAATATACTAGTAAGGACTACAACATACCTCTATTGCAATGTGGGCTTTCTTCATGGGTTGTAATGTCCTTAGTATATCAGCAAGGGAACAATGGACCTCCATTGCAATGTGGGCTTTCTTCATGGGTTGTAATGTCCTTAGTATATCAGCAAGGGAACAATGGACCTCCATTGCAATGTGGGCTTTCTTCATGGGTTGTTATGTCCTTAGTATATCAGCAAGGGTACAATGGACCTCCATTGCACTGTGGGCTTTCTTCATGGGTTGTAATGTCCTTAGTATATCAGTAATGCCTTGTACACACGGTCGGAATTTCCGATGAAAGAAGTCCGACTGAGTTTTTTCATTGGATATTCCGACCGTGTATGTGGCCCATCAGACTTTTTCCGTCAGAAATTCCAACGGAGTTAGAACATGTTCTCTTTTTTTCGGAAATTCTGTGTGTCTGTATGGAAATCTGACGGAGAAAAAAACACGCATGTTCAGAATCAAGTCGACGCATGGCCGGAAGCATTGAACTTCATTTTTCTCGGCTCGTCGTAGTGTTGTACGTCACCGCGTTCTTGACGGTCGGAATTTGGTGTGACAGTGTGTATGCAAGACAGCTTGAACGGAATTCCGTCAGAAAAATCAGTCGGAGTTTATCCCGACGGAAAATCCGATCGTGTGTACAAGGCATAAGGGTACAATGGACCTCCATTGCAATGTGGACTTCCTGCAGGGGTTGCAGTTCTCTGAGTCAACTAGCACAAGGTCAATTTTCTTTTGAAGTTCCGGCAACTGTTTGTTGCACTTCTACAAAGCCCTTAATTTCATATATTTGTATATTACCTCTGTGTTCACCTCGAGCAAAGATAAGATCTGGCGGATATCATTATTATAAGGAGTCCATCAGGGCCCGTTCTCGGCGGCGGCGGACGCAGCAATAATAATATCTGAGGCCGCCCCTTGCCGACCTTGCAGGAAAATAGCAGATTATGCTGAAGGATTGAGAACGCGGGTTATTGTGTAGCATGCAGAGTTCTTCTATAAATCTGGCAGTCTGATCTGTAATGATGATAAGAGTCACCCGCTACGGAGGATGACTCTATTGTGTGTCTCGTGGAATAAACAGCTTGACAGAATGAATGTCGTGTGCTTTCTGATCAATAGAAAAAATGCTAAACAAATGCGACAGAAGACCAGAGAAATGAGATGGCTTTTTTTTTTTTTCAGAGCGGACTCGAGTGGAAATTGGCATTGTATTAAATGAATAAACATTGGATTTTCAAAGCCACTATTAATGCAGCGAGCTGAGCTTGTACACGTTCACACACACATATAGACGCAATGTAAGTGTTCCTTTCATATTTATTTTTTTGTCCAACCATAATGTTTTTTTTTATTGGTTTTAGAAAGGGAAAAAAGTTGGAACACCTACCAGATTTTTACTGATAGCCAGGGCTCCATTAGAGGGATTTTTCATCACTTCCTGTCCTGCTGACAACATTTTACCAGACAGGAAGTGAGGGGAAATTTGCAACAGCAACACCGAGAGAACTAAGAATGTTTTCTTAAGGCAAATCTTCACTCAAAAGTGAAAGTGGTGCTATTCCTCCTCCTCACCCCCACCCCCACCCCCAACACTTTAGAGGAAGCAGGTACTTTTCTTTACAGGTACTCACTCCAATTTCTTCAATTCTCACCTTAAATTGAATAATATGTGCTTAGGCAGAAGTCTCCAAACTGCAGCTGTTTGCACGCCTTTATCCAGCCCAATGAGGGGACACTATTCTTCCCACTAACACCAATGATGGGGCACTATTCTTCCCACTGACACCAATGATGGGACACTGTTCCTCCCACTGATACCAATGATGGGGCACTATTCCTCCCACTGACACCAATGATGAGGCACTATTCTTCCCACTGACACCAATGATGGGACACTATTCCTCCCACTGATACAAATGATGGGGCACTATTCCTCCCACTGACACCAATGATGGGACACTATTCCTCCCACTGATACCAATGATGAGGCACTATTCCTCCCACTAACACCAATGATGGGGCACTATTCCTCCTACTGATGGGGCACTATTCCTCCCACTGACACCAATGATGGGACACTATTCCTCCCACTGACACCAATGATGGGGCACTATTCCTCCCACTGATGGGGCACTATTCCTCCCACTGACACCAATGATGAGGCACTATTCCTCCCACTGACACCAATGATGGGACACTATTCCTCCCACTGACACCAATGATGGGGCACTATTCCTCCCACTGATACCAATGATGGGGCACTATTCCTCCCACTGACACCAATGATGAGGCACTATTCCTCCCACTGACACCAATGATGGGACACTATTCCTCCCACTGACACCAATGATGGGGCACTATTCCTCCCACTGATGGGGCACTATTCCTCCCACTGACACCAATGATGAGGTACTATTCCTCCCACTGACACCAATGATGGGACACTATTCCTCCCACTGACACCAATGATGGGGCACTATTCCTCCCACTGATACCAATGATGGGGCACTATTCCTCCCACTGACACCAATGATGAGGCACTATTCCTCCCACTGACACCAATGATGGGACACTATTCCTCCCACTGATACCAATGATGGGGCACTATTCCTCCCACTGATAATAATGATGGGACACTATTCCTCCCACTGATACAAATGCACACTATTCCTCCCACTGACACCAATGATGGGACACTATTCCTCCCACTGATACCAATGATGGGGCACTATTCCTCCCACTGACACCAATGATGGGACACTATTCCTCCCACTGACACCAATGATGGGACACTATTCCTCCCACTGATACCAATGATGGGGCACTATTCCTCCCACTGATAATAATGATGGGACACTATTCCTCCCACTGATACCAATGCACACTATTCCTCCCACTGACACCAATGATGGGACACTATTCCTCCCACTGACACCAAAGATGCATTGTTTACTTCCACTGATGCCAGGACAATTTATACTCCCAATGGCCACAGTCCAGCTCCCCCTAAAGTCTGAAGGACAATAAACTGGCCCTTTGTTTAGAAACTTTAGAGACCCCTGTGCTTAAGCATACCCCATGCCCATGCCTCCCCCATCTGCAGCCTTCTGGGACACGTCACACATCACAGTAGGTTGCAGGTCCAAGTCCCACAGTGTGATCTCATGCTTGCGCATTGTGAAGCCGTCTGTGATCCTCCAGGGAGTCCCATCCCTGCCGGCTCAATACATCCAAGATGGCGGCACTGGGGACCTGCAGCAGTAAGAAGAACCGGCTGCGGGAAGACAGTGCTGGACTCCAGACATTGGTAAGTATCTGCTTTTTAAAAGTCTGTGGCTACAGTACTTGCAGTTTGTGACTTTTAATTTTTATGGCACTTGGACTGAACCCAAGAAAATAAAAGAGACTGATGCCTCGTACACACGACCGGTTTTCCCGACGGGAAAACTGCCATGTTTGCTTTTTGTCGGGAAAACCGGTCGTGTGTATGCTCCATAGCAGTTTTCCCAACGAGAAAACTGCCCACAAAAAAATTAGAACCAGCTCTTTTTTTTCCCGTCGTGATTCCTGGCAGTCTTTTTCCCGTCGCGAAAACCGCTGGTGTGTATGCTTTTCCGAGGGGAAAAAAACACACATGCTCGTAAACAATTTGACGCATGCACGGAAGCATAGAACGTAATTTTGTCGGCTCATCATAGTCTTTGACGTCACCGCGTTCTTGGCATTCAAAAGTTCAGCGGTCTTTTGTGTGACAGTGTGTATGCAAGGCAGGCTTGAGAGGAATCCTGTCGGGAAAAGCGTAGTTTTTTTTTTCCTGCCGGGAAGACCGGTTGTGTGTACGAGGCATTGGACATTTGGTGAAAGTTCTGCTTTAAACTGCATCCAGTTTATCTTTGAACCTGCGGTGAGCTGGACCTTTAATAGTATTACTTCTAGTGTGATTACAAGCACAGGTCTTATCAGTAGCTGGTTTGGCAGCTTTCTAGTTCACTCCTAGTCCATTTACATTGTTTTCAATCACAAGCCCTGATGTAGGAGCCATTTTTGGACCCCTAAAATGTGTTGGCTAATCTTTGAAGTGTCCCCCTTATTTATTTATTTTGGAATAAAGTCATATCTGGACCACCTAGCAGTGGTGAGGAACTTCAGTTTACATTTTGGTTACATTACACCACAAGCCAAGAAGACCGTGGAGATCCTCTGGGGCAGCCATTCTCAACCAAGCTTCCTCCAGAGGCTCCTTGAGCTGTGGTTGATTTTGGCAGAGAAAGCAGTATTTGAGGGTAACATTCTGACTACCACTGTAAGGAACATTCTTCCCATTCATAACCAGTATAAGGATCATTTATCACACTGACCACCAATGTAAAGAGCATTTTTCCCACTGATCACCAATGTAAGGAGCATTCTTCCCACTGATCACCAATGTAAGGGACATTCTTCCCACTGATCACCAATGTAAGGGACATTCTTCCCACTGATCACCAATGTAAGGGACATTCTTCCCACTGATCACCAATGTAAGGAACATTCTTCTCACTGATCACCAATGTAAGGAGCATTCTTCCCACTGATCACCAATGTAAGGAACATTCTTCCTACTGATCACCAATGTAAGGAACATTCTTCCCACTGATCACCAATGTAAGGGACATTCTTCTCACTGATCACCAATGTAAGGAACATTCTTCTCACTGATCACCAATGTAAGGGACATTCTTCTCACTCATCACCAATGTAAGGAGCATTCTTCCCACTGATCACCAATGTAAGGGACATTCTTCCCACTGATCACCAATGTAAGGAACATTCTTCCCACTGATCACCAATGTAAGGGACATTCTTCTCACTGATCACCAATGTAAGGAACATTCTTCCCACTGATCACCAATGTAAGAGACATTCTTCCCACTGATCACCAATGTAAGGGACATTCTTCCCACTGATCACCAATGTAAGGAACATTCTTCCCACTGATCACCAATGTAAGGGACATTCTTCTCACTGATCACCAATGTAAGGAACATTCTTCCCACTGATCACCAATGTAAGGAACATTCATCCCACTGATCACCAATGTAAGGAACATTCTTCTCACTGATCACCAATGTAAGGAACATTCTTCCCACTGATCACCAATGTAAGGAACATTCTTCCCACTGATCACCAATGTAAGGAACATTCTTCCCACTGATCACCAATGTAAGGGACATTCTTCTCACTGATCACCAATGTAAGGAACATTCTTCTCACTGATGACCAATGTAAGGAACATTCTTCTCACTGATCACCAATGTAAGGAACATTCTTCCCACTGATCACCAATGTAAGGAACATTCTTCCCACTGACCACCAATGTAAGGAACAATCTTCTCACTGATCACCAATGTAAGGAACATTCTTCCCACTGATCACCAATGTAAGGGACATTCTTCCCACTGATCACCAATGTAAGAAACATTCTTCCCACTGATCACCAATGTAAGGGACATTCTTCCCACTGATCACCAATGTAAGGAACATTCTTCTCACTGATGACCAATGTAAGGGACATTCTTCCCACTGATCACCAATGTAAGGAACATTCATCCCACTGATCACCAATGTAAGGAACATTCTTCCCACTGACCACCAATGTAAGTGTAGCGGGGCTTTAAAATGTAAGGGAATGTTTGAGTGGTGGTTGTGCTCGGGCACACTATTTGATAGGGTTCTGTAAAACCCATTTTGTGCTGCAGGTGGGATGCTGGTGTGTGGTTCCCCGTGGCCTGTTGGTGGCGCTGCCATCGGAGGCCGGGGTTGAGCCGCTGGTGCGGTGCTGTGCCTTGGATGTCCCCTTTCGGCGGTGGTGTGGTGGGCGTGTCGGCCTGCTGTGTATCCCGGGAGGGGATATAAAAGGGGAAGACCCTGTCTGTCAGGGGTGAGTTCCTGGGGGTCCGACCCCGGGAGCGTGTGATTCTGTTCGTGGCCACCCCAGGCACCTTTAGCCCTGGGGTGGAGTTCCTGGCCCGGTACACTGGCGGATCAGTCCTTGGCACCTTTGGCCCTGGGGCTGCGGCTGGAGGCTTTGGGTCCAGCGCCTTCGGCTGGAGCCCACGGAGGGAGGAGAAGTCCCGGGGTGCTGCCTTGCGAGAGGAACCGCGTCTGGATGGAGGGGCCGGGGGAGGACCGTTCCGGGGGACTGGTGGGGGATCGCAGTGGAGGAGGGGGCCCGGTGACTCTCTGGAGGGATGTAATCTTCCTGTAGCGGGCATTTAAATTTGGGGGGGAGCATCTGGGTTATTTAACCTGGATGCACTAATTGTTAGGGAGTCTGAGAATCCCTTTTGTGGTTCTTGGAGGACTCCGGTGGTGCAAGGTTCCCTGCAGCCTGCAGGTGGCGTTGTCGCCCTGGGCTGGAGTTGAACCCGCACCACAAGACTGCTCCCTTTTTGTCCTTCCCTGGCGCTGGTACAGCGGGGCGGGGAACCCTCTGTGACGCAAAAGGGAGAGGGGATAAAAGGGGCGGACGCCCTTACCACGAGGTTCGGGGGTTCAGAGTCGGAGGAGGCGGCCGCGCCCAGGCACCTTCAGCCTGGGTGCCGGCGTTCCAGGCCGAGGTGCCCTTGACCTGGCCGGAGTGAGAGATGGAGTCCATCCCTGGCACCTTAAGCCTGGGGTGAGGTACTATGGCCAAGGCCTGGGGCCCAGTAACTTTGACTGGGTTCCGCGAGGGTGGAGGAGTCCGAGGGGCCCTAAGGTGTTGGGACCCGTATCTGAGGTGAGGAGGCCAGGGAGTGTAACCCTTCCGAATAGCCCGGTACAGCATTAATCCGGTGACGGCGGGGCCTCTGGTAACTCTCTTGGAGGGATGTCTTCCCCCTGACAGGGGCTGCAACGTAGCGAAGGTAACTCCAGTTCCTGTTCATTGGAGTCGCTGAAAGAGACTCTGAAGCCAAAAAGTATGTTTTACAGCCACTGTGCTTAGCAACCGTTGGTGAAACCTCAACGGTTTAGTTTCTTTGAGGATTGTGCCTTGACCTACTCCCCACCAATACTGAACTGTTCTATGGGTCTCAAACTGTCTGCTCGCAAAGGACTATTTGTTTGCCGTTATGGAATAAATAAGTGTTGGACCTTTTCAGTGTGTGGTACTCCAATTACTGGGAGCAAAGGGGGTTATCAGCAGACCAGACTTGGCTCTGAGCGTATACACAGCCCGAAGGTAATCTGGTGCTGGCCTTCACCTCTAAATGCTGTAATCTAGAGGACACGGGCCGTGGCGCACCTCGCTCTCCCCTTCAAAGGTACCCCAAGACTGGAGCCAGAGTAACCACTGAGAAGAAGAGAGAGGGTGAGGCCGCTACATTCCCATTAGAGGCCTAAAACCAGAACCAACGTTCACCAGGTCTATGGCAGAGATTGTGTGTGTCTACTCTGATTCAAGCATCATTCCAGCTGCTAGGATCCACTCCATTGGAGACTATCCGGATGAGCTGAGACTACCTGAAGATATGGGTAGTGAATAAGTATTCGTTTGTGCCTGGACCTACTCCAACACCTCTCGCTGTCCTGATCTTCCTCCAACCTATCCTGTTCAATGATAATGCGTAAGAGAGAAATAAACTCTACGTTGGAGTTGCAATTGATGTGGACCTTGGAGTTATTGGGGAATAGGGTCTTGTCTTTATTGCAGTGAAGACAGGAGCCATTCTCTGGGGAACCTGACCATAGAGACCCAGGTACATTACAAAGCTCAACATCTTCACACAGGAGGGTACGGGCATGTGGCATGGTGTGCCCCTTTTCCCACAAGTGAGCCAAAGGGAGAAGGGGTGGTGAGTGCTACACATGGGGGCTCGAGTCCGTGATTTCTGTGGTCAGAAAACCCCAAAAGTTAGACTTTATTCCCCTTGTAAGGCTCCGTGGAGGTCGGCCATCTTTGGAAGAATTCTGGCTGCGCCACGAGGAGAGCCCAAGCTGCGTATTTCTTGGGCGTGTCAAGGAAAGTAAAAGCCTGCGAACATTGCAGGGAAATGGGAGGAGCCTCGCCATGCCGTGAGATGTGTGTGGTGACTTTGGCGCCAAATGGACAGTGCGTGATGGATCGGCGAGTGAGCAACATGGCGACTAATGCCCCATGGATTCCAAGTTCTTCAACCATGAACGTTGCCTCTTTCGCTGCTCCCTTGATGGATACGGGATTCGGCTGAAGCCTCGGGGTCGCTTCGCTCTCTACGTCTGCAGAGATGCGGAGGCCCTTGGAGTGGTTTGCCCTTTGGAAGATGTGAAAAGTGCAAGGAATTCATCTTCGAGGTGAAGCAACCTACAGAAAAACCTCGGGCCTACCGTTTTGAATTGCCTTACGGGCGCCACTACTCTTGAGGAGGAAACCAGTGCTTCTGCAGCCACCCCCATGCGCACTGTCGTGATTTCGGAGGAAGTCGTTGCGGATGTTCCGATGGAAGAGGAACCAGAGACGGAGAAACCGGCGGATGTTGCCTCTGTCACTACAGAGTCGTCGCTCCAACCGCCCAAGCGAAAGGTGGGCTATGTGAAAGCCTCCTGCGGCCGTGGTCGAGCTACACCCCAGCGCTTTCCTGAATCTGAATATTGCTTAGTCGGAGGGACCTCCAGACGATCTGCGACAGCTACAGGCCGAGGTAAGCCGGGGAAAGGGACAAAAGCTAGTGTCCGAAGTATCGGATGTTTGGGTTCCCGACCCTAAAGAACTTGTTAAGGACGGTGATTCCTCCACCACCAAAAATTATTTGCCGGCAGAGGAATATGATACCTCTGATCTGGAGTCATCCTCTGAGGTGGGAGACGATGCCGAAATAGACAAGCTGTTCGTCAAGAAAAGCTGGGATAAGATACCCCTATCCTTCGCAAGAAGTAGAAGGGATACACCCAAATTCCTGGGGCTATTGCACCCCTGGTGGAGGCCCATGTGTTTGAAGAGGTATCTGACCCCAGGCCTACATCACCCAGACCTGTATTGCCAGTGCCAACCACTGTGGCTGAGTATGCGCCATTGCGAGCTGCTATGTTGGGTCTCAAGGCAGTGAAAGTGCCTAGGCATCCGGATGCCATTGTCCTACCGGGTGCGGGAGACCGCGCTATCCTTCCTCCACTTTCCAGGATGCAACGGCTGTTTAACCAAAGGGTGGCCACTGATTACAGATGGGAGTACCCGTATCTCTCAAGAGACTTACTTTTTGAGGTGGAGGCCTACAGAGAGAGATGGTACGCTGACTTTCTGTGGGACTATTTGAAAGTGCCTAACGCCCGCAGGTATCTCTCCTGTTCTACAGCTGTTGCGGAGAGGTACAAAGGGTGCAAGTTGGACTGGGTACTTGGTCGGCACATAATGCAGAAAACAGGAAAAAATGCTTGGACAGCCGCACTCCAAAAATGGTTGTTTATTGAAACAAAAATGTGAAAAACATATCACAGCATGGAAAGCAGCGTTTCGCACTGTGACTCAGTGCTTAATCAGCTATGATTAAGCACTGAGTCACAGTGCGAAACGCGTCAGCTCCTGTTTGCTGCTTTCCATGCTGTGATATGTTTTTCACATTTTTGTTTCAATAAACAACCATTTTTGGAGTGCGGCTGTCCAAGCATTTTTTCCTGTTTTCTGCATTGTGATATGCACTGCCTGCACCCACGGCTCTAGGACCCTGTGAAGCATTTATCAGCTACACCTGAGCGGTTACTCCCTTTCCTGTTGGTCGGCACATACACGCAGATCGGATGGTTGTGTGTTGGAAGGAGGGGGAGGATGCCGTGTATTCCATTAAAACTTTTGATAAGAATTGGAAGCTCCTTGTTTTACCCGATCCTAAATTTTATCTTTAAGAGACTGGACTCTAATGTGTTCTATTGTTTCCGGAGTGTACTCTCCTGGAGTCCAGGGACTTTGCCCTTGTGAATTGGGGTAATCTACTCCGCTGGGGAGCCAGGGGAGCTGTTGCTGTTGCTCTCCGCTCACAGCGCCACAAAGACAGAGACTTTGGGGGGTAGGTACAGTTAGGGCCACAGAAGAAGAAATGGAAAAGATGTAATTTTCAAATGTTGGGACAATGTTATGACGGTAACACTTCCACTAGGTGGCGGTGTTGCGAAGGGTTTCTGTGCGCTCAAAGAAAAGATATATATATATATATATATTAATTTATATTAATGTTTCTCTATTTACACTAGGACTAGTGTAATAGGTACTTTGTTAGAAGGAAAGTATCCTCCCCTTGGGGAGGGTAGTTCCCTTTGTTTGTAAATAATGGTGTAGGATATGATCATACTGGTTTTATATGTGTTTTCTCCCTTTGCAGGTGAGCGTCTGGCAACCACTGAGCATGGGTGGGTTAGCTAGCATAGGAGGGGAGGGAGATGTAAGTGTACAGTATAAGGTGATGTGTTTTATATTATATATGTGACATTGAGAATAGGTTGTGCACATTTTTTTTCTTCTCCTCTTGTTAATCGTTCTTCATTATTTTATTCAACCCCTTTTCCCACATTTAGGTTCCGGCACAAACAAACCATTGTTCTATTATCGTGTTTTTTTGTATATAGTTCTGAGATAAACATGCGTAGACTCAGGCTTGAGGTATGTGGGTTTACCCCAGACACTGGGGACAGTGTCTATCTTGGGGGAGTGTGTAGCGGGGCTTTAAAATGTAAGGGAATGTTTGAGTGGTGGTTGTGCTCGGGCACACTATTTGATAGTGTTCTGTAAAACCCATTTTGTGCTGCAGGTGGGATGCTGGTGTGTGGTTCCCCGTGGCCTGTTGGTGGCGCTGCCATCGGAGGCTGGGGTTGAGCCGCTGGTACGGTGCTGTGCCTTGGATGTCCCCTTTCGGCGGTGGTGTGGTGGGCTTTGGGTCCAGCGCCTTCGGCTGGAGCCCACGGAGGGAGGAGGAATCCTTGGGTGCTGCCTTGCGAGGGGACCCGCGTCTGAATGGGGGGCCGGGGGAGGACTGTTCCGGGGGACTGGTGGGGGATCACAGTGGAGGAGGGGGCCCGGTGACTCTCTGGAGGGATGTCATCTTTCAGTTAGAGGCCTATAACCAGAACCAATGTTCACCAGGTCTGTGGCAGAGATTGTGTGTGTGTACTCTGATTCGAGCATCATTCCGGCTGCTAGGATCTACTCCATTGGAGACTATCCAGATGAGCTGAGACTACCTGAAGATATGGGTAGTGAATAAGTATTCGTTTGTGACTGGACCTACTCCAACACCTCTTGCTGTCCTGATCTTCCTCCAACCTATCCTGTTCAATGATTATGCATAAGAGAGAAATAAACTCTATGTTGGAGTTGCAATTGATGTGGACCTTGGAGTTATTGGGGAATAGAGACTTGTCTTTATTGCAGTGAAGACGGGAACCATTCTCTAGGGAACCTGATCATAGAGACCCGGGTACATTACACCACTCAACCTCTTCACACAGGAGGGTACGGGCATGTGGCATAATGTGCCCCTTTTCCCACAAGTGAGCCAAAGGGCGAAGGGTGGTGAGTGCTACATACGGAACATTCTTCCCACTGATCACCAATGTAAGGAACATTCTTCTCACTGATCACCAATGTAAGGAACATTCTTCCCACTGATCACCAATGTAAGGAACATTCTTCCCACTGATCACCAATGTAAGGAACATTCTTCTCACTGATCACCAATGTAAGGAACATTCTTCCCACTGATCACCAATGTAAGGAACATTCTTCCCACTGATCACCAATGTAAGGAACATTCTTCTCACTGATCACCAATGTAAGGAACATTCTTCCCACTGATCACCAATGTAAGGAACATTCTTCCCACTGATCACCAATGTAAGGAACATTCTTCCCACTGATCACCAATGTAAGGAACATTCTTCCCACTGATCACCAATGTAAGGAACATTCTTCTCACTGATCACCATCAATGTAAGGAACATTCTTCTCACTGATCACCAATGTAAGGAACATTCTTCCCACTGATCACCAATGTAAGGAACATTCTTCCCACTGATCACCAATGTAAGGGACATTCTTCTCACTGATCACCAATGTAAGGAACATTCTTCCCACTGATCACCAATGTAAGGAACATTCTTCCCACTGATCACCAATGTAAGGAACATTCTTCCCACTGATCACCAATGTAAGGAACATTCTTCCCACTGATCACCAATGTAAGGAACATTCTTCCAACTGATCACCAATGTAAGGAACATTCTTCTCACTGATCACCAATGTAAGGAACATTCTTCTCACTGATCACCAATGTAAGGGACATTCTTCCCACTGATCACCAATGTAAGGAACATTCTTCCCACTGATCACCAATGTAAGGAACATTCTTCCCACTGATCACCAATGTAAGGAACATTCTTCCCACTGATCACCAATGTAAGGAACATTCTTCCCACTGATCACCAATGTAAGGAACATTCTTCCCACTGATCACCAATGTAAGGAACATTCTTCCCACTGATCACCAATGTAAGGAACATTCTTCCCACTGATCACCAATGTAAGGAACATTCTTCTCACTGATCACCAATGTAAGGATCATTCTTCTCACTGATCACCAATGTAAGGAACATTCTTCCCACTGATCACCAATGTAAGGAACATTCTTCCCACTGATCACCAATGTAAGGATCATTCTTCTCACTGATCACCAATGTAAGGAACATTCTTCCCACTGATCACCAATGTAAGGATCATTCTTCCCACTGATCACCAATGTAAGGAACATTCTTCCCACTGATCACCAATGTAAGGAACATTCTTCCCACTGATCACCAATGTAAGGGACATTCTTCCCACTGATCACCAATGTAAGGAACATTCTTCTCACTGATCACCAATGTAAGGGACATTCTTCTCACTGATCACCAATGTAAGGAACATTCTTCTCACTGATCACCAATGTAAGGAACATTCTTCCCACTGATCACCAATGTAAGGAACATTCTTCCCACTGATCACCAATGTAAGGGACATTCTTCCCACTGATCACCAATGTAAGGAGCATTCTTCTCACTGATCACCAATGTAAGGAGCATTCTTCCCACTGATCACCAATGTAAGGGACATTCTTCTCACTGATCACCAATGTAAGGGACATTCTTCTCACTGATCACCAATGTAAGGAACATTCTTCTCACTGATCACCAATGTAAGGGACATTCTTCCCACTGATCACCAATGTAAGGAACATTCTTCTCACTGATCACCAATGTAAGGGACATTCTTCCCACTGATCACCAATGTAAGGAACATTCTTCTCACTGATCACCAATGTAAGGGACATTCTTCCCACTGATCACCAATGTAAGGGATATTCTTCCCACTGATCACCAATGTAAGGGACATTCTTCTCACTGATCACCAATGTAAGGGACATTCTTCTCACTGATCACCAATGTAAGGGACATTCTTCTCACTGATCACCAATGTAAGGAACATTCTTCTCACTGATCACCAATGTAAGGGACATTCTTCCCACTGATCACCAATGTAAGGAACATTCTTCCCACTGATCACCAATGTAAGGGACATTCTTCTCACTGATCACCAATGTAAGGAACATTCTTCCCACTGATCACCAATGTAAGGGACATTCTTCCCACTGATCACCAATGTAAGGAACATTCTTCCCACTGATCACCAATGTAAGGAACATTCTTCCCACTGATCGCCAATGTAAGGAGCATTCTTCCCACTGATCGCCAATGTAAGGAACATTCTTCCCACTGATCGCCAATGTAAGGAACATTCTTCCCACTGATCACCAATGTAAGGAACATTCTTCCCACTGATCACCAATGTAAGGAACATTCTTCCCACTGATCACCAATGTAAGGAACATTCTTCTCACTGATCACCAATGTAAGGAACATTCTTCCCACTGATCACCAATGTAAAGAACATTCTTCCCACTGATCACCAATGTAAGGGACATTCTTCTCACTGATCACCAATGTAAAGAACATTCTTCCCACTGATCACCAATGTAAGGGACATTCTTCTCACTGATCACCAATGTAAGGAACATTCTTCTCACTGATCACCAATGTAAGGGACATTCTTCCCACTGATCACCAATGTAAGGAGCATTCTTCCTACTGACCACCAATGTAAGGAACATTCTTCTCACTGACCACCAATGTAAGGAACATTCTTCTCACTGACCACCAATGTAAGGGACATTCTTCCCACTGATCACCAATGTAAGGAACATTCTTCTCACTGATCACCAATGTAAGGAACATTCTTCCCACTGATCACCAATGTAAGGGACATTCTTCCCACTGATCACCAATGTAAGGAACATTCTTCCCACTGATCACCAATGTAAGGAACATTCTTCCCACTGATCACCAATGTAAGGAACATTCTTCTCACTGATCACCAATGTTAGGAACATTCTTCCCACTGATCACCAATGTAAGGAACATTCTTCTCACTGATCACCAATGTAAGGAACATTCTTCCCACTGATCACCAATGTAAAGAACATTCTTCCCACTGATCACCAATGTAAAGAGCATTCTTCCCACTGATCACCAATGTAAGGGACATTCTTCCCACTGATCACCAATGTAAGGAACATTCTTTCCACTGATCACCAATGTAAGGAACATTCTTCCCACTGATCACCAATGAATTGGTTTTATAAAGGTTCCTCTGAGAATTACAGTTGCAATAAAAAGTATGTGAACCCTGTTGGAATGATATGGATTTCTGCACAAATTGGTCATAAAATGTGATCTGATCTTCATCTAAGTCACAACAATAGACAATCACAGTCTTCTGCTTAAACTAATAACACACAAAGAATTAAATCATACCATGTTTTTATTGAACACACCATGTAAACATTCACAGTGCAGGTGGAAAAAGTATGTGAACCTCTAGACCAGGGGTCCTCAAACTTTTTAAATAGGGGGCCAGTTCACGGTCCCTCAGACTGTTGGGGGGCCGGACTAGTTTGAAAAAAATATAAACGAATCCCCCCCCCCATCACAGACTCCTCTCCCATCACAGACTCCTCTCCCATCACAGATCCCTCTCCCATCACAGACCCCTCTCCCATCATAGACCCCTCTCCCTTCACAGACCCCTCTCCCATCACAGACCCCTCTCCCATCACAGACCCCTCTCCCTTCACAGACCCCTCTCCCATCACAGACCCCTCTCCCATCACAGATCCCTCTCCCATCACAGATCCCTCTCCCATCACAGACCCCTCTCCCATCACAGACTCCTCTCCCATCACAGATCCCTCTCCCATCACAGATCCCTCTCCCATCACAGACCCCTCTCCCTTCACAGACCCCTCTCCCATCACAGACCCCTCTCCCTTCACAGACCCCTCTCCCTTCACAGATCCCTCTCCCATCACAGACCCCTCTCCCATCACAGACCCCTCTCCCATCACAGACTCCTCTCCCATCACAGATCCCTCTCCCATCACAGATCCCTCTCCCATCACAGATCCCTCTCCCATCACAGATCCCTCTCCATGACAGATCCCTCTCCCATCACAGATCCCTCTCCCATCACAGACCCCTCTCCCTTCACAGATCCCTCTCCCGTCACAGATCCCTCTCCCATCACAGATCCCTCTCCCATCACAGATCCCTCTCCCATGACAGATCCCTCTCCATGACAGATCCCTCTCCATGACAGATCCCTCTCCATGATAGACTCCCCCATCACAGAGCCCCCATCACAGATCCCTCCAGCGATATTACAGTGTCCCTTCCATTAAATCACAGCACTTCCCCTCCGTAGCACTCCCCCCTCCCCTAACTTATTCACACAAGATGCGAAGCACGGCAGGTCCGGACAAAGCGTGGGACTTTTCAAGTGAAAGGCAGATGATTGATTGCTGGGACCGCCCCGATGCCTAGTAACCAACTACCAGCTTCTTAACTTGAAAAGTCCCGCCCTTTGTCTGGACCTGCCGTGCTTCACGTCTTGTGTGAATAAGGTATGGGAGGGGGGAGTGCTGCGGAGGGGAAGTGCTGCGATCTTATTAAAGGGGCAGTACCTGCCGCGGGCCGGCTAAATCGCCTTGGCGGGCCATATGCGGCCCGCGGGCCGTAGTTTGAGGACCCCTGCTCTAGACTAATGAGATCTGTACGAGCTAATTGGAGTGAGGTGTCAGCCAACTGGAGTTCAATCAATGAGATGAGATTGGAGGTGTTGGTTACAGCTGCCCTGCCCTATAAAAAACACACACCAGTTCAGGGTTTGCTTTTCCCAAGAAGCATTGCCTGATGTGAATGATGCCTCGCACAAAAGAGCTCTCAGTAGACCTACGATTAAGAATTGTTGACTTGTATAAAGCCGGAAAGGGTTATAAAAGTATCTCCAAAAGCCTTGCTGTTCATCAGTCCACGGTAAGACAAATTGTCTATAAATGGAGAAAGTTAAGCACTGCTGCTACTCTCCCTAGGAGTGGGCGTCCTGTAAAGATGACTGCAAGAGCACAGCGCAGACTGCTCAATTAGGTGAAGAAGAATCCTAGAGTGTCAGCTAAAGACTTACAAAAGTCTCTGGCATATGCTAACATCCCTGTTAGCGAATCTACGATACGTAAAACACTGAACAAGAATGGATTTCATGGGAGGATACCACAGAGGAAGCCACTGCTGTCCAAAAAAAACATAGCTGCGCATTTACAGTTTGCACAAGAGCACCTGGATGTTCCACAGCAAAATATTCTGTGGAAAGATGAAACCAAAGTTGAGTTGTTTGGAAGAAACACACAACACTATGTGTGGAGAAAAAGAGGCACAGCACACCAACATCAAAACCTCATCCCAACTGTGAAGTATGGTGGTGGGGGCATCATGGTTTGGGGCTGCTTTTCTATCATCGAAGGAAAAATTAATTCCCAAGTTTATCAAGACATTTTGCAGGAGAACTTAAGGCCGTCTGTCCACCAGCTGAAGCTCAACAGAAGATGGGTGTTGCAACAGGACAACGACCCAAAGCATAGAAGTAAATCAACAACAGAATGGCTTAAACAGAAGAAAATACGCCTTCTGGAGTGGCCCAGTCAGAGTCCTGACCTCAACCCCATTGAGATGCTGTGGCATGACCTCAAGAAAGCGATTCACACCAGACATCCCAAGAATATTGCTGAACTGAAACAGTTCTGTAAAGAGGAATGGTGAAGAATTACTCCTGACCGTTGTGCCCGTCTGATCTGCAACCACAGGAAACGTTTGGTGGAAGTTATTGCTGCCAAAGGAGGTTCAACCAGTTATTAAATCCAAGGGTTCACATACTTTTTCCACCAGCACTGTGAATGTTTACATGGTGTGTTCAATAAAAAACATGGAAACATTTAATTCTTTGTGTGTTATTAGTTTAAGCAGAAGACTGTGATTGTCTATTGTTGTGACTTAGATGAAGATCAGATCACATTTTATGATCAATTTGTGCCGATATCCATATCATTCCAAATGGGTTCACATACTTTTTATTGCAACTGTAAAAATTATTTCTAAGGTTCCTCTGTGGTAAAAAGGTTGCTCTGTGGAGTAGAAGTCTCCTGCCCAGGAACCAGATCCCCTTCACTCACAGGCCACTTTATTAGGTCCCACTTGCTAGTTGCGGGTTGGCCCCCATTTTGCCTTCATTCTTGGTGGCAGAGATACAACAAGGTGTTGGAAACGTTCCTCAGAGATTTTGCTCCATAGTGACATGATAACATCACACAGTTGCTGCAGATTTGTCGGCTGCACATCCATGATGCCAATCTCTCGTTCCAGCACATCCCAAAGGTGTGCTACTGGATGAGATGTGGGGAGTGTGGAGGCCATTGGAGTGCAGTGACCTCATTGTCCAGTGGTGAGATGATTGGAGCTTTGTGACATGGTGCATTATCCTGCTGGAAGGAGCCATAAGAAGATGGGGACACTGTAGTCATAAAGGGATGGACATGGTCAGCAACAATACTCAGGTAGGCCGTGGTGTATAAACCATGGGGGGCCCAAAGTGTGCCCATCCCCCACACCATTACACCCCCACCACCAGCCTGAAACGGTGATACCCCATTCCCCACACCATTACACCCCCACCACCAGCCTGAACCGGTGATACCCCATCCCCCACACCATTACACCCCCACCACCAGCCTGAACCGGTGATACCCCATCCCCCACACCATTACACCCCCACCACCAGCCTGAACCGGTGATACCCTATCCCCCACACCATTACACCCCCACCACCAGCCTGAACCGGTGATACCCCATCCCCCACACCATTATACCCCCACCACCAGCCTGAACCGGTGTTACCCCATCCCCCACACCATTATACCCCCACCACCAGCCTGAACCGGTGATACCCCATCCCCCACACTATTACACCCCCCACCACCAGCCTGAACCGGTGATACCCCATCCCCCACACTATTACACCCCCCACCACCAGCCTGAACCGGTGATACCCATCCCCCCACACTATTACACCCCCACCACCAGCCTGAACCTGTGATACCCCATCCCCCACACCATTACACCCCCCACCACCAGCCTGAACCGGTGATACCCATCCCCCCACACTATTACACCCCCCACCACCAGCCTGAACCAGTGATACCCCATCCCCCACACCATTACACCCCCACCACCAGCCTGAACCGGTGATACCCCATCCCCCACACCATTACACCCCCACCACCAGCCTGAACCGGTGATACCCGATCCCCCACACCATTACCCCCCCACCACCAGCCTGAACCGGTGATACCCCATCCCCCACACCATTACACCCCCACCAGTCTGATCCGGTGATAGAAGGCAGGATGGATCCATGTGCCAAATTCTGACCCGACCATCTGAATGTCGCAGATGAAATCCAGACTCATCAGACCCGGCAAAGTTTTTCCGATCTTCTATTGTCCAATGTTGGTGATCCTGTGCCAATTGTAACCTCAGTTTCCTGTTCTTAGCTGACAGGAGTGGCATCCGGTGTGGTCTTCTGCTGCTGTAGCCCATCTGCTTCAAGGTTGGATGTGTTGTGCGATCAGAGATGGTATTCTGCACACCTTGGATGTAACGAGGGGTTATTTGAGTTACTGTTGTCTTTCTATCATCTGGAACCAGTCTGCCCATTCTCCTCTGACCTCAACAAGGCATTTTCCTCCACACCACTGCCGCTCACTGGATATTTTCTCTTTTTCCCCACATTCTCTGTAAACCGGAGAGATGGTTGTGTGTGAAAATCCCAGAAATACACATACCAGCCCGTCTGCCACCAACAACAGCGCCACGTTCAAAGTCACTAAAATCGTTTTTTCTTCCCCGTTCTGATGCTCGGTGTGAACTCCGGCAAGTCGTCTTCACCACATCTAGATGCCGAAATGCATTGAGTTGCTGCCATGTGATTGGCTGATTAGCAGTTTGTGTTACCGAGCAATTGAACAGGTGTACCTAATAAAGTGTCCGGGGAGTGTAAATCCTGATCAGCAGTTTCTACTTTCCAGAACAACCCCCGGAGGGAGAAGGCCGACATAATGAAGATTTGGCATCTTCTGTTCCAACAGCGGAATAAAAAATGTCAGAGCTTTGCACCTTAAATCGCAGCTTTGCTCTGCCGCTGATGACAATCGGCAAAATGGTTTAGAAGCCCCGGAAAGGTCACGGCAAAAACATTGGGAAAAAGCGTCCGCCGTCGTCGGATCGGGATCAATAGCCACCTACACTTTGCATTAGAAATACACTTTGCAGAAAAAGCCTTGGTGGTGTTTACAGGAGCAGTAAATAAAACGAAGGCTCGGCCCTAATGGAAGCAGAATTGATGATTTTAATTGACGGCAGACAGACGCCATCGCTGAAATGCATTTAGAAAATTTATACTTTGACATACGGTAATTCCTCTTTTTATTTGCTGCACCGATAAAGCCAAACGCCCTTGAACAGCAGCCATTCTTTTTTTTATTAGCCACTTCTAAAGGGCTATTAAATCTTATTTAATAGGACTATTAAAAATATTAATCTTAATATTTCTTATTGTAAATACGCATTCACTTTATATTGTAAATAGTATATTTTTTATTATTATTTTTATGATTATTTGCTAATAAATTCCTTTTTATATATATTTTTTTTTTACAGTTCATGTTGCCATTTTTTTTAGCCAATAAAAATGAACCACTTCAGCTCCGGAAAGGTTTATCCCCCCCCCCCTTCACGGGCAGGCCAATTTATTGCTATTCAGCACTGCGCTACTTTAACTGGTAATTGCGTGGTCAGACAATATAAAATCATACAAATCATTTATTTTTATTTTTTTTCACACAAATACAGTTTTCGTTTGGTGGTATTTGATCACCACTGGGATCTTTAATTTTTTGTGATATAAATGAAAAAAGACCGATAATTAAAAAAAAAAAAATATATATATATATACATATATTTTTCTGCTATAAAACATATCCAATAATAATAATAATAATAATAATAATAATAATAATAAATAAAACAAATAAAAAAATAAACAATTTTGTTCATAAATTTGGGGCAAAATGTATTCTGCTACTGTACATGTCTTTGATAAAAAAAAAAAAAAAAACACCAATAAGTGAAAGTTATAGCACCTACAAACTATGGGATATATACAGAGATTTTTATTTTGTTATTTTTTTTTTATACTGCTAATGGCAGCAATTAGCGACTTATAGTGGGACTGTGATAGTGCAGTGGTCAATCTGACACTAACTGCCGCTGCAGGGGGAACTGACTAACTGCCACTGACATTACCACTAATAGAGTGATCAGTGATAAGACTATACACTGTCACTGTACTAATGACACTGGCTGGGAAGGGGTTATCATCTAGGGGCAATCAAAGGGTTAATTGTGTGCCTATCAATGTGTAATGTGTGCTGATTTTACTAACAGATCTCTTTTTTTCTTATCCCTGTTTTGCAGAGATAAAAAAAAAAAAGAAAACAGAGCTCTGTACAGAGCTCTGTGTTGATTGTCACTGTACTAATGACCACACATTGTTCTAGGACCCCCAAGTATCAGTGTGCCATTGTTTTGGACCCCCAAGTGTCAATATGCACACTTCTTTTGGGACCCCCATTGTCAGTGTGTCATTGTTCTGGGACCCCCAACTGTCAGTGTGTCATTGTTCTGAGACCACCAGGTGACAGAATGTCATTGTTCTGAGACCCCAAGTGTCAGTGTGTCATTGTTCTGGACCCCCAACTGTCAGAGTGTCATTGTTCTGAGACCACCAGGTGACAGAATGTCATTGTTCTGAGACCCCAAGTGTCAATGTGTCATTGTTGTGGAACCCCAAGTGTCAGTGTGTCATTGTTCTGGGACCTCCAAGTGTCAGTGTGTCATTGTTCTGGGACCCCCAAGTGTCAGTGTGTCATCGTTCTGGGACCTCCAAGTGTCAGTGTGTCATTGTTCTGGGACCTCCAAGTGTCAGTGTGTCATTGTTCTGGGACCCCCAAGTGTCAGTGTGTCATCGTTCTGGGACCCCCAAGTGTCAGTGTGTCATTGTTCTGGACCCCCAAGTGTCAGTGTGTCATCGTTCTGGGACCCCCAAGTGTCAGTGTGTCATTGTTCTGGGACCCCCAAGTGTCAGTGTGTCATTGTTCTGGACCCCCAAGTGTCAGTGTGTCATTGTTCTGGACCCCCAAGTGTCAGTGTGTCATTGTTCTGAGACCCCAAGTGTCAGTGTTCTGAGACCCCAAGTGTCAGTGTGTCATTGTTGTGAGACCCCAAGTGTCAATGTGCCATTGTTTTTGGACCCCCAAGTGTCAGTGTGTCATTGTTCTTGGACCCCTAAGTATCAGTGTGTCATTGTTCTGGGACATCCAAGTGTCAGTGTGTCATTGTTCTTGGACCCCTAAGTATCAGTGTGTCATTGCTTTGGAACCCCCAAGTGTCAGTGTGTCATTGTTCTTGGACCCCTAAGTATCAGTGTGTCATTGTTTTGGAACCCCCAAGTGTCAGTGTTCTGAGACCCCAAGTGTCAATGTGCCATTGTTTTGGACCCCCAAGAGTCAATGTGCCATTGTTATGGACCCCCAAGTGTCAGTGTGTCATTGTTCTGAGACCCCAAGTGTCAATGTGCCATTGTTTTGGACCCCCAAGAGTCAATGTGCCATTGTTTTGGACCCCCAAGTGTCAGTGTGTCATTGTTTTGGAACCCCAAGTGTCAGTGTGTCATTGTTCTGAGACCCCCAAGTGTCAGTGTGTCATTGTCCTGGGACCCCCAAGTGTCAGTGTGTCATTGTTCTGAGACCAACAGGTGTCAGTGTCATTGTTCTGGGACCCCCAAGTGTTAGGGTGTCATTGTTCTAAGACCCCCAAGTGTCAGTGTGTCATTGTTTTGGAACCCCAAGTGTCAGTGTGTCATTTTTCTGAGACCACCAGGTGTCAGTGTCATTGTTCTGGGACCCCCACGTGTCAGGGTGTCATTGTTCTGGGACCCCCAAGTGTCAGGGTGTCATTGTTCTAGGACCCCCAAGTGTCAGTGTGTCCTTGTTCTGGGACCCCCAAGTGTCAGTGTGTCATTGTTCTGGGACCCCAAGTGTCAGTGTATCATTGTTTTGGAACCCCAAGTGTCAGTGTGTCATTGTTCTGAGACCACAAGGTGTCAGTGTCATTGTTCTGGGACCCCCAAGTGTCAGGGTGTCATTGTTCTGGGACAACCAAGTGTCAGGGTGTCATTGTTCTGGGACCCCCAAGTGTCAGGGTGTCATTGTTCTGGGACCCCCAAATGTCAGGGTGTCATTGTTCTGGGACCACCAAGTGTCAGGGTGTCATTGTTCTGGGACCCCCAAGTGTCAGTGTGTCATTGTTCTGGGACCCCCAAGTGTCAGTGTGTCATTGTTTTGGAACCCCAAGTGTCAGTGTGTCATTGTTCTGAGACCACCAGGTGTCAGTGTCATTGTTCTGGGACCCCAAGTGTCAGTGTGTCATTGTTCTGGGACCCCCAAGTGTCAGTGTGTCATTGTTCTGGGACCCCCAAGTGTCAGGGTGTCATTGTTCTGGGACCCCCAAGTGTCAGTGTGTCATTGTTCTGAGACCACCAAGTGTCAGGGTGTCATTGTTCTGGGACCCCCAAGTGTCAGTGTGTCATTGTTCTGGGACCCCCAAGTGTCAGGGTGTCATTGTTCTGGGACCACCAAGTGTCAGGGTGTCATTGTTCTGGGACCCCCAAGTGTCAGTGTGTCATTGTTCTGGGACCCCCAAGTGTCAGTGTGTCATTGTTCTGGGACCCCCAAGTGTTAGTGTGTCATTGTTCTGGGACTCCCATGTGTCAGTGTGTCATTGTTCTGAGACCACCAGGTGTCAGTGTCATTGTTCTGGGACCCCCAAGTGTCAGGGTGTCATTGTTCTGGGACCCCCAAGTGTCAGTGTGTCATTGTTTTGGAACCCCAAGTGTCAGTGTGTCATTGTTCTGGGACCCCCAAGTGTCTGTGTGTCATTGTTCTGGGACCCCCAAGTGTCAGGGTGTCATTGTTCTGAGACCCCAAGTGTCAATGTGCCATTGTTTTGGACCCCCAAGTGTCATTGTGCACACTTCTTTTGGGACCCCCAGTGTCAGTGTTTCATTGTTCTGGGACCCCCAAGTGTCAGTGTGCCATTGTTTTGAAACCCCAAGTGTCAGGGTGTCATTGTTCTGAGACCACCAGGTGTCAGTGTGTCATTGTTCTGGGACCCCCAAGTGTCAGTGTGTCATTGTTCTGGACCCCAAGTGTCAGGGTGTCATTGTTCTGAGACCACCAGGTGTCAGTGTGTCATTGTTCTGGGAACCCCAAGTGTCAGTGTGTCATTGTTTTGGAACCCCAAGTGTCAGTGTGTCATTGTTCTGGGACCCCCAAGTGTCAGGGTGTCATTGTTCTGAGACCACCAGGTGTCAGTGTGTCATTGTTCTGGGAACCCCAAGTGTCAGTGTGTCATTGTTTTGGAACCCCAAGTGTCAGGGTGTCATTGTTCTGGGACCCCCAAGTGTCAGTGTGTCATTGTTCGGGGACCCCCAAGTGTCAGTGTGTCATTGTTCTGGGACCCCCAAGTGTCAGTGTGTCATTGTTTTGGAACCCCAAGTGTCAGGGTGTCATTTTTCTGGACCCCCCAAGTGTCAGTGTGTCATTGTTCTGGGACCCCCAAGTGTCAGGGTGTCATTGTTCTGGGAACCCCAAGTGTCAGTGTATCATTGTTCTGGGACCCCCAAGTGTCAGGGTGTCATTGTTCTGGGAACCCCAAGTGTCAGTGTGTCATTGTTCTGGGAACCCCACGTGTCAGTGTGTCATTGTTCTGGGAACCCCAAGTGTCAGTGTGTCATTGTTTTGGAACCCCAAGTGTCAGTGTGTCATTGTTTTGGAACCCCAAGTGTCAGTGTGTCAGTGTTCTGGGACCCCCAAGTGTCAGGGTGTCATTGTTCTGGGAACCCCAAGTGTCAGTGTGTCATTGTTCTGGGAACCCCACGTGTCAGTGTGTCATTGTTCTGGGAACCCCACGTGTCAGTGTGTCATTGTTTTGGAACCCCAAGTGTCAGTGTGTCATTGTTTTGGAACCCCAAGTGTCAGTGTGTCAGTGTTCTGGGAGTCTAGGTGTTAGGAAAACCATTCTTGCTTCCCAAAAGTAGATTCCCCCCCTACAGTACATTGCATATCTTACAATGAAGTGAGCTAATCAAAAGAATTAAAGTGATTGTAAAGTCAATTTTTCTATAAAAACAACAAACATGTCATACTTCCCTCCTCTGTGTATTGGTTTTGCACAGAGCAGCCCCGATCCTCCTCTTCTCGGGTCCCTCGTCGGTGCTCCTGGCCCCTCCCACCTGTTGAGTGCCCCCACAGCAAGCAGCTTGCTATGGGGGGAACCTGAGCCGAGCCCCAGCTCAGTGTATCCATTCAGACACGGAGCCATGTTTCAGCCCCGCCCCCTCTCTCTCCTCATTGGTTAATTAACTTTGATTGACAGCAGCAGGAGCCAGTGATGCCGCTACTGTGTCTCAGCCAATCAGGAGGGGTAGTCCCGGATGGCTGAAGCACTCGTGGACATCGCTGGAACTAGATGGGCATCAGGTAAGTATTAGGGGGGTTGAACAGTAGTGTATTTAGATTTTTGTGCTGCCCTATGCCTGACTAAAATCCTGCACCCCTAATTTAAATATGACCCACCCCTTCCTGTCAAGGCCACACCCCTTTCTGTTTAAGACCCGCCCTGAAATTTTCGAGTGGGACACTAGTTCTGAGGGCCTAAGGGGGAGGTAATGGATTCCCTTAATTTGCATAGATTTCCCTTCACTTCCTGCCCCATAGCCAAACAGGAAGTGAGAGGAAATCTCTGCAATGGGACAGGGATGGTAAAAAATAAACTGATAGGGGCTCTAACCCCCCCTTACTCCATCCAAAATGGGAAAAAAAAGTTCTGCGTATAGTTCTGTTTTTAAGCACAAATTTCTGATAATTTTATGGAGAGGACTAAGAAGATAGAACCATGCCAATGGTGCAGCAGAAAACATATAGCACAGTGAGGAAGGTTTGTGATCCAGGATGATAGGACAGTCAAAATTATAAGCAGCGCCCCCCCCCCCCCCCACACACACACACACACACACACAGTTGCGGAATGCTGGCCGCCCACATACTAGAAGCAGTGCGGCCGCTTTATGGGGGCACTAGACTAATTTGCCTCTCAGCCCAGTCCGCCCCATATGACTGGCGATACACTAACAGTGTAGCGCAAGCCGGCGGGGACTCTTTCTGTGCTGCCCCCCTGCAATGTGCTGCCCTAGTCCTGGGCCTTGTTGGCCTAGGCCAGGATACAGCGTTGGTTAGTGTAATGTTTACTATCTTTACTCACTCCAAACACTCCACACATTTGCCGACTCCATAAAGTTACTCTGCCCAGTCCAAACTTTCCACAGTTACTCAAGCCACTCCACCCAGTTACTCCGCCCACTCCACTTGTAGACTACTGGTGGAGGCAAGAACACTTCACACAAGTTCCCCAGAAATTGTAGCTTTTTTAGTAATTAAGTGTTCTTGCAAAGCTTATTAGAGCCAAATTTACCACCCTAACTCCTCCCACAGCTTTTACACCACATAGACAAGTAATATACCGAAACGTGTGGATTGCTCCCGATTGGTGTGTTATTACTTTGTGGAACATTTCGCAGAATGGTTCACGAAATATCGTCGTTTTTGCGGCGAAATTTGTCCCATAGGAATGAATGGCGAAATGTTACAAAACTAGAGTGGGAGCTGACAAAAGCTGACAACCCCATGATCAGCCAAAACATTATGACCCCCCCATGATCAGCCAAAACATTATGACCCCCCCATGATCAGCCAAAACATTATGACCCCCCCATGATCAGCCAAAACATTATGACCCCCCCATGATCAGCCAAAACATTATGACCCCCCATGATCAGCCAAAACATTATGACCCCCCCATGATCAGCCAAAACATTATGACCCCCCCATGATCAGCATAAACATTATGACCCCCCCATGATCAGCCAAAACATTATGACCCCCCCATGATCAGCCAAAACATTATGACCCCCCATGATCAGCATAAACATTATGACCCCCCCATGATCAGCCAAAACATTATGACCCCCCATGATCAGCCAAAACATTATGACCCCCCATGATCAGCCAAAACATTATGACCCCCCCATGATCAGCCAAAACATTATAACCCCCCCATGATCAACATAAACATTATGACCCCCCCATGATCAGCCAAAACATTATGACCCCCCATGATCAGCCAAAACATTATGACCCCCCATGATCAGCCAAAACATTATGACCCCCCCATGATCAGCCAAAACATTATGACCCCCCATGATCAGCCAAAACATTATGACCCCCCATGATCAGCCAAAACATTATGACCCCCCCATGATCAGCCAAAACATTATGACCCCCCATGATCAGCCAAAACATTATGACCCCCCCATGATCAGCCAAAACATTATGACCCCCCATGATCAGCCAAAACATTATGACCCCCCATGATCAGCCAAAACATTATGACCCCCCATGATCAGCCAAAACATTATGACCCCCCCATGATCAGCATAAACATTATGACCCCCCCATGATCAGCCAAAACATTATGACCCCCCATGATCAGCCAAAACATTATGACCCCCCCATGATCAGCCAAAACATTATGACCCCCCATGATCAGCCAAAACATTATGACCCCCCATGATCAGCCAAAACATTATGACCCCCCCATGATCAGCCAAAACATTATGACCCCCCATGATCAGCCAAAACATTATGACCCCCCATGATCAGCCAAAACATTATGACCCCCCATGATCAGCCAAAACATTATGACCCCCCATGATCAGCCAAAACATTATAACCCCCCATGATCAGCATAAACATTATGACCCCCCATGATCAGCCAAAACATTATGACCCCCCATGATCAGCCAAAACATTATGACCCCCCATGATCAGCCAAAACATTATAACCCCCCATGATCAGCATAAACATTATGACCCCCCATGATCAGCCAAAACATTATGACCCCCCATGATCAGCCAAAACATTATGACCCCCCATGATCAGCCAAAACATTATAACCCCCCATGATCAGCCAAAACATTATGACCCCCCATGATCAGCCAAAACATTATGACCCCCCATGATCAGCATAAACATTATGACCCCCCATGATCAGCCAAAACATTATGACCCCCCCATGATCAGCCAAAACATTATGACCCCCCATGATCAGCCAAAACATTATGACCCCCCATGATCAGCCAAAACATTATGACCCCCCATGATCAGCCAAAACATTATGACCCCCCATGATCAGCCAAAACATTATAACCCCCCATGATCAGCCAAAACATTATGACCCCCCATGATCAGCATAAACATTATGACCCCCCATGATCAGCCAAAACATTATGACCCCCCCATGATCAGCCAAAACATTATGACCCCCCATGATCAGCCAAAACATTATGACCCCCCATGATCAGCCAAAACATTATGACCCCCCATGATCAGCCAAAACATTATAACCCCCCATGATCAGCCAAAACATTATGACCCCCCATGATCAGCATAAACATTATGACCCCCCATGATCAGCCAAAACATTATGACCCCCCCATGATCAGCCAAAACATTATGACCCCCCCATGATCAGCCAAAACATTATGACCCCCCATGATCAGCCAAAACATTATAACCCCCCATGATCAGCATAAACATTATGACCCCCCCATGATCAGCCAAAACATTATGACCCCCCATGATCAGCCAAAACATTATAACCCCCCATGATCAGCATAAACATTATGACCCCCCATGATCAGCCAAAACATTATGACCCCCCCATGATCAGCATAAACATTATGACCCCCCATGATCAGCCAAAACATTATGACCCCCCCATGATCAGCCAAAACATTATGACCCCCCATGATCAACATAAACATTATGACCCCCCATGATCAGCATAAACATTATGACCCCCCCATGATCAGACAAAACATTATGACCCCCCATGATCAGCCAAAACATTATGACCCCCCATGATCAGCCAAAACATTATGACCCCCCATGATCAGCCAAAACATTATGACCCCCCATGATCAGCATAAACATTATGACCCCCCATGATCAGCCAAAACATTATGACCCCCCCATGATCAGCCAAAACATTATGACCCCCCATGATCAGCCAAAACATTATGACCCCCCCCATGATCAGCCAAAACATTATGACCCCCCATGATCAGCCAAAACATTATGACCCCCCCATGATCAGCATAAACATTATGACCCCCCCATGATCAGCCAAAACATTATGACCCCCCATGATCAGCCAAAACATTATGACCCCCCCATGATCAGCCAAAACATTATGACCCCCCATGATCAGCCAAAACATTATGACCCCCCATGATCAGCCAAAACATTATGACCCCCCCATGATCAGCCAAAACATTATGACCCCCCCATGATCAGCCAAAACATTATGACCCCCCCATGATCAGCATAAACATTATGACCCCCCATGATCAGCATAAACATTATGACCCCCCATGATCAGCATAAACATTATGACCCCCCCATGATCAGCCAAAACATTATAACCCCCCATGATCAGCCAAAACATTATGACCCCCCATGATAAGCCAAAACATTATAACCCCCCATGATCAGCATAAACATTATGACCCCCCATGATAAGCCAAAACATTATAACCCCCCATGATCAGCATAAACATTATGACCCCCCATGATAAGCCAAAACATTATGACCCCCCCCATGATCAGCCAAAACATTATGACCCCCCATGATCAGCATAAACATTATGACCCCCCATGATAAGCCAAAACATTATGACCCCCCATGATCAGCATAAACATTATGACCCCCCATGATAAGCCAAAACATTATGACCCCCCATGATAAGCCAAAACATTATGACCCCCCCATGATCAGCATAAACATTATGACCCCCCCATGATCAGCATAAACATTATGACCCCCCATGATCAGCATAAACATTATGACCCCCCATGATAAGCCAAAACATTATGACCCCCCATGATCAGCATAAACATTATGACCCCCCATGATAAGCCAAAACATTATGACCCCCCATGATCAGCATAAACATTATGACCCCCCCATGATCAGCATAAACATTATGACCCCCCATGATCAGCATAAACATTATGACCCCCCCATGATCAGCATAAACATTATAACCCCCCATGATCAGCCAAAACATTATGACCCCCCCATGATCAGCATAAACATTATGACCCCCCCATGATCAGCATAAACATTATGACCCCCCATGATCAGCATAAACATTATGACCCCCCATGATCAGCATAAACATTATGACCCCCCATGATCAGCATAAACATTATGACCCCCCATGATCAGCATAAACATTATGACCCCCCCATGATCAACATAAACATTATGACCCCCCATGATCAGCCAAAACATTATGACCCCCCATGATCAGACAAAACATTATGACCCCCCCATGATCAGCCAAAACATTATGACCCCCCCATGATCAGCCAAAACATTATGACCCCCCATGATCAGCCAAAACATTATGACCCCCCCATGATCAGCCAAAACATTATGACCACCCATGATCAACATAAACTTTATGACCCCCCATGATCAGCCAAAACATTATGACCCCCCATGATCAGACAAAACATTATGACCCCCCATGATCAGCCAAAACATTATAACCCCCCATGATCAACATAAACATTATGACCCCCCATGATCAGCCAAAACATTATAACCCCCCATGATCAACATAAACATTATGACCCCCCATGATCAGCCAAAACATTATGACCCCCCATGATCAGACAAAACATTATGACCCCCCATGATCAGACAAAACATTATGACCCCCCCATGATCAGCCAAAACATTATGACCCCCCCATGATCAGCCAAAACATTATGACCCCCCCATGATCAGACAAAACATTATAACCCCCCCATGATCAGCCAAAACATTATGACCCCCCCATGATCAGCCAAAACATTATGACCCCCCCATGATCAACATAAACATTATGACCCCCCATGATCAGCCAAAACATTATGACCCCCCATGATCAACATAAACATTATGACCCCCCCATGATAAGCCAAAACATTATGACCCCCCATGATCAGCCAAAACATTATAACCCCCCATGATCAGCATAAACATTATGACCCCCCATGATCAGACAAAACATTATGACCCCCCATGATCAGCCAAAACATTATGACCCCCCATGATCAGACAAAACATTATAACCCCCCATGATCAGCCAAAACATTATAACCCCCCATGATCAGCCAAAACATTATGACCCCCCCATGATCAGACAAAACATTATGACCCCCCCATGATCAGACAAAACATTATGACCCCCCATGATCAGACAAAACATTATGACCCCCCCATGATCAGACAAAACATTATGACCCCCCATGATCAACATAAACATTATGACCCCCCCATGATAAGCCAAAACATTATGACCCCCCATGATCAGCCAAAACATTATGACCCCCCCATGATCAGCCAAAACATTATAACCCCCCATGATCAGCCAAAACATTATAACCCCCCCATGATCAGCCAAAACATTATGACCCCCCCATGATCAACATAAACATTATGACCCCCCCATGATAAGCCAAAACATTATGACCCCCCCATGATCAGCCAAAACATTATAACCCCCCATGATCAGCCAAAACATTATAACCCCCCATGATCAGACAAAACATTATGACCCCCCATGATCAGCCAAAACATTATGACCCCCCATGATCAACATAAACATTATGACCCCCCATGATCAGCCAAAACATTATGACCCCCCATGATCAGCCAAAACATTATAACCCCCCATGATCAACATAAACATTATGACCCCCCATGATCAGCCAAAACATTATAACCCCCCATGATCAGCATAAACATTATGACCCCCCCATGATCAACATAAACATTATGACCCCCCATGATCAGCCAAAACATTATGACCCCCCATTATCAGACAAAACATTATGACCCCCCATGATCAGCCAAAACATTATAACCCCCCATGATCAACATAAACATTATGACCCCCCATGATCAGCCAAAACATTATGACCCCCCCATGATCAACATAAACATTATGACCCCCCATGATCAGCCAAAACATTATGACCCCCCCATGATCAGCCAAAACATTATGACCCCCCCATGATCAGCCAAAACATTATGACCCCCCATGATCAGCCAAAACATTATGACCCCCCCATGATCAGCCAAAACATTATGACCCCCCATGATCAGCCAAAACATTATGACCCCCCCATGATCAACATAAACATTATGACCCCCCATGATCAGCCAAAACATTATGACCCCCCCATGATAAGCCAAAACATTATGTCCCCCCATGATCAGCCAAAACATTATAACCCCCCATGATCAGCCAAAACATTATGACCCCCCCATGATCAGCCAAAACATTATAACCCCCCATGATCAGCATAAACATTATGACCCCCCATGATCAGCCAAAACATTATGACCCCCCCATGATCAGCCAAAACATTATGACCCCCCCATGATCAGCCAAAACATTATGACCCCCCATGATCAGCCAAAACATTATGACCCCCCCATGATCAGCCAAAACATTATGACCCCCACATGATCAGCCAAAACATTATGACCCCCCCATGATCAGCCAAAACATTATGACCCCCCATGATCAGCCAAAACATTATGACCCCCCCATGATCAGCCAAAACATTATGACCCCCCCATGATCAACATAAACATTATGACCCCCCATGATCAGCCAAAACATTATGACCCCCCCATGATCAGCCAAAACATTATGACCCCCCCATGATCAGCCAAAACATTATGACCCCCCCATGATCAGCCAAAACATTATGACCCCCCCATGATCAACATAAACATTATGACCCCCCATGATCAGCCAAAACATTATGACCCCCCCATGATCAGCCAAAACATTATGACCCCCCCATGATCAGCCAAAACATTATGACCCCCCATGATCAGCCAAAACATTATGACCCCCCCATGATCAACATAAACATTATGACCCCCCATGATCAGCCAAAACATTATGACCCCCCCATGATCAGCCAAAACATTATGACCCCCCCATGATCAGCCAAAACATTATGACCCCCCATGATCAGCCAAAACATTATGACCCCCCCATGATCAGCCAAAACATTATGACCCCCCATGATCAGCCAAAACATTATGACCCCCCCATGATCAACATAAACATTATGACCCCCCATGATCAGCCAAAACATTATGACCCCCCCATGATAAGCCAAAACATTATGTCCCCCCATGATCAGCCAAAACATTATGACCCCCCCATGATCAGCCAAAACATTATGACCCCCCCATGATCAACATAAACATTATGACCCCCCATGATCAGCCAAAACATTATGACCCCCCATGATCAGCCAAAACATTATGACCCCCCCATGATCAGCCAAAACATTATGACCCCCCATGATCAGCCAAAACATTATGACCCCCCCATGATCAGCCAAAACATTATGACCCCCCATGATCAGCCAAAACATTATGACCCCCCCATGATCAGCCAAAACATTATGACCCCCCATGATCAGACAAAACATTATGACCCCCCATGATCAGACAAAACATTATAACCCCCCATGATCAACATAAACATTATGACCCCCCATGATCAGCCAAAACATTATGACCCCCCATGATCAGACAAAACATTATGACCCCCCCATGATCAACATAAACATTATGACCCCCCATGATAAGCCAAAACATTATGACCCCCCCATGATCAGCCAAAACATTATGACCCCCCCATGATCAGCCAAAACATTATGACCCCCCCATGATCAGCCAAAACATTATGACCCCCCATGATCAACATAAACATTATGACCCCCCCATGATAAGCCAAAACATTATGACCCCCCCATGATCAGCCAAAACATTATAACCCCCCATGATCAGCCAAAACATTATAACCCCCCCATGATCAGCCAAAACATTATGACCCCCCCATGATCAGCCAAAACATTATGACCCCCCCATGATCAACATAAACATTATGACCCCCCATGATCAGCCAAAACATTATGACCCCCCATGATCAACATAAACATTATGACCCCCCCATGATAAGCCAAAACATTATGACCCCCCCATGATCAGCCAAAACATTATAACCCCCCATGATCAGCCAAAACATTATGACCCCCCATGATCAGCCAAAACATTATGACCCCCCCATGATCAACATAAACATTATGACCCCCCATGATCAGCCAAAACATTATGACCCCCCATGATCAGACAAAACATTATGACCCCCCATGATCAGCCAAAACATTATGACCCCCCCATGATCAGCATAAACATTATGACCCCCCTATGATCAGCCAAAACATTATGACCCCCCATGATCAGCCAAAACATTATGACCCCCCCATGATCAGACAAAACATTATGACCCCCCATGATCAGCCAAAGCATTATGACCCCCCATGATCAGCCAAAACATTATGACCCCCCATGATCAGCCAAAACATTATGACCCCCCCATGATCAGCCAAAACATTATGACCCCCCATGATCAGCCAAAACATTATGACCCCCCATGATCAACATAAACATTATGACCCCCCATGATCAGCCAAAACATTATAACCCCCCATGATCAGCCAAAACATTATGACCCCCCCATGATCAACATAAACATTATGACCCCCATGATCAGCCAAAACATTATAACCCCCCATGATCAGCCAAAACATTATAACCCCCCATGATCAGCATAAACATTATGACCCCCCCATGATCAGCCAAAACATTATGACCCCCCCATGATCAGCATAAACATTATTACCCCCCATGATCAGCCAAAACATTATAACCTCCCATGATCAGCCAAAACATTATGACCCCCCCATGATCAACATAAACATTATGACCCCCCATGATCAGCCAAAACATTATAACCCCCCATGATCAGCCAAAACATTATAACCCCCCATGATCAGCATAAACATTATGACCCCCCATGATAAGCCAAAACATTATGACCCCCCCATGATCAGCATAAACATTATGACCCCCCATGATCAGCCAAAACATTATAACCCCCCATGATCAGCCAAAACATTATGACCCCCCCATGATCAACATAAACATTATGACCCCCCATGATCAGCCAAAACATTATAACCCCCCATGATCAGCCAAAACATTATAACCCCCCATGATCAGCATAAACATTATGACCCCCCATGATAAGCCAAAACATTATGACCCCCCCATGATCAGCATAAACATTATGACCCCCCATGATCAGCATAAACATTATGACCCCCTATGATCAGCCAAAACATTATGACCCCCCCATGATCAGCCAAAACATTATGACCAGCCAAAACATTATTACCACCCCATGATCAGCCAAAACATTATGACCACCCCATGATCAGCCAAAACATTATGACTACCCCATGATCAGCCAAAACATTATGACCACCCCATGATCAGCAAAAACATTATGACCATACCATACTCAGCCAAAACACTATGACCACCCCATGATCAGCCAAAACATTATGACCACCCCATGATCAGCCAAATACTCCAGTTGAAGACTACTGGTGGAGGCAAGAACACTTCACACAATTTCCCCAGAAATTGTAGCTTTTCTAGTTCTATGTTATTCTATGGCGCTTGTTTTATATATATATATATATATATATGTAGCGGGGTGTTCCCCTTTAATGCAGAGAGACAAGAAGTTCCAGGTGAGAGGTGAGTCGGGAGGAAGTAAAGAGACATTATGGAAGTGAAAGCAGAGGAGAGAGAGACTACATCTCCCAGTACATCTTGCAGCACCCAGGGTGCATTGCTCCAGAACAGAGACTGCTGGGGGAGACTTTATAAAGGGGAGGCAGAGTTTTGGTCGGTCTTTTTGGACACCCCTCTCCTAGCAAGAGGATGTCTGTGCTGAACTGCTGTGTGCACAAGGCCTGAAGCCCGGGCCGTGTGCTCCTTTCCAAAGAGCCCTCTGCCAGCCTAGCAGAGCCTTAGAGACATCTAATCCTCCTTGCTGCAGTACACCAGAAGGATTGAAGACTTGGATGTCGGTGGATTCCTGTTCCTAGACGAATCGATGGAGGAAACGGACTTGGACTTGTCCAGGTGGTGAGAGCTGTTTAAAGACAGATACCTTTATCTTTACTATTCGTTGGGATTACAAAGTTGTTCTTCAAGTGCACCACCGAAAAGATTGCTAGCGAATATTGTTTCACTGAACTTCCATCTAGATCAGTCAGATCTGACTGCATAGGTAGACATTGCTGGGTGTTAGTCTACCCATGAGGGGAAGTAGCTGTAAAAGGGCAGCGCTAGAGTTGCATAGCAATACTTTATTATTCTGATTACTCTGTTTATCTTTATTACTGTTTATTGCAGGGATCTGTAACTTGTTATACTGTTGTTTATTACTTGCCCATTAGCCTCAGTAAAATATCTGGGTAAAGTACATTTGGTGTCAGTTCCGCTTACTTTAATAGGAGTTTTAAAGTATATTCTGTGTATGTTTGTTATAGGACTGCGTCACCAACAGTTGCGGTCACGCGGTCCTATCCCTCTATCACCAGCTGTGCCACGGGAGGTTAGAGCCGATTGCCAGGGGTTGACAGCAGTGCACTACAGGGCCCAAATCAATATCAGCGGCTCTCTTAACTGGGGGTAGCGCTACACGTGGGGGCTCGTCCGGGATCCTTGTACGTTGCACGCTGCAATCAAGCCGGTCAGAAGTACCAGCATGGACCCGCTGGCAATGTCACAGTGGTGCGCAGCGATTGGCGCCGATCCAACCGCGGCGGTAGTCATTGTACTCCCGGGGGAAAGATGGAAGGAAGAGGAGATAAAACAGCTCGTATTGTTACTGTCTCCGAGCCACAAAGCATGGGTGATGGATTTTAGGCCAGATCCAGTGATCTCGTTTACATACTGTGACAGCAGGAAGGTAAAGTCACCTGGTTGCATCCAGGGGGGTAGGTATATTTCTCCCAGATTCAGGCTTTATGCCGACTTATACAACTAGGGAGAGAGTTGATGAAGCCCAGCTGAGGCTAGTGGGCTCATGGATGATTCATACCTCTAGGGAGAGTGCTGGGCGTCGTGCAGGCAGGGAGTTGATGAGACCAGCTGAAGCTTGTCAGCTCGTTTAAGGCCTCTATAAAAACTCCCAGATTCATTAGGTGTTTGCTCATGCCTGGAACCAGACCTGTGTGGACTGTCTAGGGAGAGTGAACCCCTGTGCGGTGAGACAAAGCCTGTGTGGCTATTTGTTTGGACATTTACTAAACCAGGGACTTAGGGACTAGGACAGCACCAGGCTGATCCCAGTTGTTAGTTAGGAAACCTGCATGTTTAGTCAGAGGTCAAGCTGACCAGGGTTTATTTTGTTTATGTTTCTTTTTGCTTTGCTGTGTTTTTTTGTCACTGTAAATAGAGAAATAAACCGCACCTTTTTGATCTTGAAAACCACAACCTCCGTCTGCTGGGCCTGTTTTTGTGTGGGGAGCCCATCCAGGGGATCACACACACCCGCTGCCGAGCTAACCCCTCCACAGTTGGTGGAGAATGCGGGCAGTTTTTTTTAAGCCAGCATGGAGGAGATACTGAAACAGCTGGCTCTAGCAAATGCCAATCAACAGCAGACAAATGCAGGTTTGCAAAAGAGCCTTGCAGCTCAACAACAGAGCTTCGCAGCCCAGCAGCAAGCTCATCAACAGAGCCTTGCAGCCCAGCAGCAATCTGAGGCCCGCTTCATAGACCTGTTACAGAAGCAAGAGCAGAGACTACAACAAATGGAAGCAGTAATGCAGCAACGTCCGCAGACCAGTGAGGAAAGCCGTCCCACTAATACCGCGTCCTTTGGGGTGAGTCGTTTATTGACAAAAATGACTGGAGAGGATGATCCAGAGGTATTTTTGACCACATTTGAAAGGACTGCTGAAAGAGAAAAGTGGCCTGAGGAGCAGTGGGCTGGACTGGTGGCTCCTCTGTTAACTGGTGAATCGCAGAAGGCTTACTATGACCTAGAGCCTGACCAAGCAAAAGACTATGTGATGCTAAAAGCTGAAATATTGGCAAGGCTGGGTGTCACCCTGGCTGTCCGGGCTCAGCGTGTGCATAACTGGACTTTCCAGCTTGGAAAACCCCCCAGGTCTCAAATGTATGATCTCATTCACCTGAGCAGGAAGTGGCTACAGCCAGAGACTTTGTCCGCACCAGAGATTGTGGAACGTGTTGTAATGGATCGGTTTTTGAGAGCTCTTCCTACTGCCATCCAAAAGTGGGTAAGCCATGGAGACCCAGAGACGGCCGGTGGTCTTGTGGATCGTGTAGAGAAATACTTGGCTACAGAGAACCTGACGGCCTCTTCCAGAGACTCTCGGACTTTCCACCCTAAGACCAGACCATCCCCAGGGGCGGATAAGAGGATTCCAAGGGGTAAGGGTGGAGAGAGTGAGAGGGTGGGAGCTCTACCCAAAGTTTGGCGAGAACAGCCTGGGAAGTCAGGGGCTCAAGAGGCAGCCAAATGGATTGTTTGCTACCGCTGCCGGCAAGCGGGACATATTGCAGCAAATTGCCCGGTTATGGAGGAACCCATGCACTGTGACTTTCTGACGGACAGACGTCAGTCGCTGTGTGCGACAGTCGCATGCACTGCCATTCGGGGAACTGAGAAACATTTATGCAAAATGTGTATTAATGGTAGAAATGTTGTGGTATTACTGGATTCAGGTAGCCTTGTGACCCTGATAAAGGCTGAATTAGTTAAAACAGAGGTCTCTGGGAATAGCAAGGTAGCTGTTATTTGTGTGCATGGGGACACCCGAGAGTATCCAGTGACTACAGTGTGTTTCAAGACCCCCAAAGGTACCCTCTCTCATCCAGTGGGGTTAGTATCTCAATTACCGCATGATGCCATTGTGGGAAGGGATTTTCCGAAGTTCTGGGAACTGTGGGATGATCCTGAGCCCCCCACTGGTGCCCCTATGTACCAGGAAGGTGATAGCCAGAACTCCTCTGAGAGTGGTGAGGACTTTCCAGAATTTCCCTTGTCAGTATTGGCAGGCGAGACTCAAGAAACTGGAGAGGAGCCCACCTCCTCAGACGAAAACCTACCGTCTGTGGAGTTTTCTGATCTTGAGGTTCACAGGGAAAATTTTGCCACAGAACAGTTAAAAGACCCCGCCCTAATAAAGGCACGGGAAGACGTAGTGGAAATAGATGGCGAGTTAGTGAACCCAGATAATACCTGCACTTACCCATACTTCAGCGTAGAGAAGGACCTACTGTATCGGGTGGCAAAAAGGGCAGAAGAAACCGTTGAGCAGCTTGTGGTGCCCAAACCTTACAGGAAGTTGGTGTTGGAGTTGGCCCATGGGCACATTCTTGGAGGTCATCTGGGGACAGAGAAAACCAGAGAGAGGGTATTACAGAGATTCTATTGGCCTGGGGTGATGAAGGACATAGAAAATTATTGTTCCTCCTGCCCTGTGTGTCAGAGGTCGGCCCCGATGCCACATTTCCGTAGCCCGCTGGTCCCTCTACCCATCATTGAGGTCCCGTTTGAGAGGATCGCAATGGATTTGGTAGGTCCTATAATCAAGTCCGCTAGGGGGCACCAGTACATATTAGTTATAATGGACTATGCCACCCGTTATCCAGAAGCGATCCCTCTCCGAAATACCTCGGCCAAAACCATAGCCAAAGAGCTATCTCTTGTTTTTAGCCGGGTGGGTATTTGTAAAGAACTGCTTACGGACCAAGGTACACCCTTTATGTCCCGGGTTATGAAAGAGCAGTGTAAATTGTTCAAAGTGACGCAATTGCGTACGTCTGTGTATCACCCCCAAACCGATGGGCTGGTTGAAAGATTCAACAAAACCCTAAAACAAATGTTGAAGAAAGTGGTGGATAGAGATGGAAAGGATTGGGACTGTCTACTTCCTTATTTGATGTTTGCTATTAGGGAGGTGCCCCAATCCTCTACGGGATTCTCCCCCTTTGAGTTACTGTATGGGAGACACCCAAGAGGGCTGTTGGATATTGCCAAGGAAACTTGGGAAAGTGAGAGTTCTCCCCACAGGAGTGTGATTGAGCATGTCGCCCTGATGCAAGATCGAATTGCACAGGTAATGCCCATCGTGAAGGAACATTTGGCCCAAGCGCAGTTGGCACAGCAGAGAGTGTACAACCGTGGAGCCAAGACCCGTACCTTTTCCCCGGGGGATAGGATATTGGTACTTGTCCCTACGGTTGAAAGTAAATTCCTTGCCAAATGGCAAGGCCCCTACGAGATAATGGAAAAAGTGAGCGAAGTGAATTACAAGGTCAGACAACCAGGAAGGCGAAAGCCCGAACAGATCTATCACGTTAATCTGTTGAAAGCCTGGAGGGATAGAGAGTCCCTAGTCGCAGAAACTTGGTCACCAGCTCAAACTGGTTGCGTGATTCCGGAGGTTGGAATAGCAGCCACCTTGTCACAACCCCAACAACAGGAGGTTAAGGAGTTTGTGCTTCGCAACAAGGAGGTGTTCTCTGAGCTGCCGGGACAAACATCTGGGGTAGAGCATGATATTATTACCCCGCCCGGTGAAAGGGTGAAGTTAAAACCCTATCGGATCCCAGAGGCCCGATGGGAGGCAATACGGGAGGAAGTACAGAAAATGCTGAACTTAGGGGTGATAGAGGAGTCCCAAAGTGATTGGTCTAGTCCCATTGTGTTGGTGCCTAAACCGGATGGGAGCTGGCGATTTTGTAACGATTTTCGTCAGTTGAACAAAGTTACAAAATTTGACACCTACCCCATGCCACGTATAGATGAGTTGATCGACCGGCTGGGAACAGCCCGATACATGACGACTCTTGACCTCACAAAAGGGTATTGGCAAATTCCCCTGGCCAAGTCGGCCAAAGAGAAAACCGCATTTGTAACCCCAGACGGGGCGTTCCAATATAAGAGAATGCCGTTCGGGTTACAGAATGCGCCGGCCACATTCCAGCGGAAAATGGACCAGATACTGAGGCCCCATCGGAAGTATGCTGCGGCTTACCTGGATGACGTAATTGTCCATAGCACAGATTGGGCCTCACATCTGCCAAAAGTGCAAGCAGTCCTAGACTCTATCCGGGAAGCGGGGTTTACGGCTAACCCCAAGAAGTGTACCATTGGGCAGGAGGAGGCCAAATATCTTGGGTACACCATTGGCAGGGGAGTAATAAAACCCCAACTCAACAAAGTCGAGGCCATCCAGAGTTGGCCACGTCCCAACAGCAAGAAGCAGGTACGAGCCTTTCTGGGAATCGCGGGTTATTATCGGCGCTTTATTCCCCACTTTGCTTCTAAGGCTGTGCCCCTAACCAACCTGACGAAAGGGAAAGGGTCGGTCATGATTAAATGGACCCCCGAGGCTGAGGCAGCATTCCAATTCTTGAAACAAGCCTTATGTAGCCAGCCAGTGTTGTACTCACCCGACTTCTCTAAAGACTTTGTCGTACAAAGTGATGCGTCAGATGTGGGGTTAGGAGCAGTATTGTCCCAGGTCTGGAACGGGGAAGAGCACCCAGTCATTTACCTCAGCAGGAAGTTGAAGTCCCATGAGGTAAATTACGCCACGGTTGAAAAGGAGTGTTTAGCGGTGAAGTGGGCTCTAGATTCCCTTCGGTACTATCTGCTAGGTAGGCACTTTGACATGGTTACGGATCACGCTCCGTTAAAGTGGATGGCTCAAAACAAGGAGACAAATAGAAGAGTAAATAGGTGGTTCCTGGCCCTACAGGAATTCAACTACACAGTAAAGCATCGCCCTGGCGTTCAAATGGGGAATGTGGATGCTTTGTCTCGAGTACATGAATGCCTGATTGCTGGTGTTCCAACCCTAAGGTTAAAACAAGAGGGGGGGGTATGTGACAGCAGGAAGGTAAAGTCACCTGGTTGCATCCAGGGGGGTAGGTATATTTCTCCCAGATTCAGGCTTTATGCCGACTTATACAACTAGGGAGAGAGTTGATGAAGCCCAGCTGAGGCTAGTGGGCTCATGGATGATTCATACCTCTAGGGAGAGTGCTGGGCGTCGTGCAGGCAGGGAGTTGATGAGACCAGCTGAAGCTTGTCAGCTCGTTTAAGGCCTCTATAAAAACTCCCAGATTCATTAGGTGTTTGCTCATGCCTGGAACCAGACCTGTGTGGACTGTCTAGGGAGAGTGAACCCCTGTGCGGTGAGACAAAGCCTGTGTGGCTATTTGTTTGGACATTTACTAAACCAGGGACTTAGGGACTAGGACAGCACCAGGCTGATCCCAGTTGTTAGTTAGTAAACCTGCATGTTTAGTCAGAGGTCAAGCTGACCAGGGTTTATTTTGTTTATGTTTCTTTTTGCTTTGCTGTGTTTTTTTGTCACTGTAAATAGAGAAATAAACCGCACCTTTTTGATCTTGAAAACCACAACCTCCGTCTGCTGGGCCTGTTTTTGTGTGGGGAGCCCATCCAGGGGATCACACACACCCGCTGCCGAGCTAACCCCTCCACAATACGCACTGGTAGAATGGAAAAACGAAATCCCAGAGCATTTTAAAAGTCAGAGTATACAAGCCATAGATAATCAGATCTATCACTTGATACATACGCTGCCAGTGAAGGAAGAATGGTTTCAGACACCAAAGCCATCACTCCCACAATTATCTCCACCACTATCCCCTAAAGCAGAAAAGCTTAAGGAACTATTAAGCCCGGGATCACCGCTGGCCGCTATAGGGCCTGAATTGTTGAATGCTCTAGGAGACCTTGTAATTAAGTGCCAGAAAAGCAGTACGGTGCATGTGGAGGCCGGTTACCGGAAGCTTAGCACCTTCTCAGGGAAGCTCCCCGTCCCTGCGGGGGAGGAAGATTTTGACACTTGGGTGGAACAGGCATTGCATGCAGTAGAAGCATGGGAGGTGCCTGAGGCACAGAAGAGACAGCGAGTCTTAGAAAGTCTGAAAGGTGCCGCGGCAGAAGCGGTGAAGAGCTTCCGGTTTGGAAATGAAAACTGTACAGCTCAAGATTGCCTGGCCATGCTGCAGGAAGAGTTTGGTCAGCTGGAGAAGGTGTCAGAGATGATTTATCAAATTGAACACACTCTCCAGCAGCCGAATGAGAAACTGTCAGAATATGTTAGAAGGCTGAACAGGCAGTTATGCAAGATTGTACTGAAGAAGGGAATGCTGCCCAAAGATGCAGATGAAGCACGCATAAAGCAGATCATGAGGGGAGCGCGGCGCTCAGACCCGGTCTGGCTGCACCTGAAAACCTCAGGAGGAGGAATGTCACTAACCTACTCTGATCTAATAAAAATTATTAGGGACGAAGAGGCGCTGGAGGAAGATCAGCAGGTGGCCAAGGCGAATGTCACACCTGTACCAGTGTTGGTCCATTCGGTCAAGAGCCCAGAAAGAGATGCGGAGGTTGACACTCTGAAATCGCAAATGGCCCAAGTGTTGGAGATGCTGACCTCTTTGATGGAGAAAGATCAGAGAAGACGAGAGAAACCAAGCCCAAGAAAGGAGTTGTTCCCGAACACCTCAGCACCGGCCTCCCTACAGGACCGAGAAGAGGTGATTTGCTATAACTGCGGAGGGAGTGGCCACTTTGCTAACGTATGCTCCAGCCCAAAGAAGAAGAGAACAGATAATTGCAAGCCGGCGGGAAACTCCAAAGGGGCCCCGGTGAAGGAGTCAACCGGGTGCCCATCATCTTCAGTGCGCTCCAAACTAAAAAAAAAGGCCAAGAATGGAGGAGACAAAACTCCTAGGAGGAGGTATAGTACACCCCCACCAAGATGTACCCCAGAGGGAGGGGGCAAGACCCCTCAGTGGAAGTACAGCACCCCAAAGAAGGAACATCCACCTAAAAGGAACAATAACATCCCTCAGCGGGTTTGTGCCCCCATTGAGAGGGAGAAAGTCAATGCATGCCAGGCTCAGGAAAAATTAAAGTCCAAAAGGAGCAGGGCAAGGGTCGAAAGCAAAAAAAAAAGAGGTGACCCCAGTCCGGCCATACCCAAAGGAACTGGTGGGCCCGTCTCCTACTGTGCCCATTCAAGTGGAAGGAGTCTATACTAAAGCTCTTTTGGACACCGGAGCACAGGTGACTTTACTATACCGGGACTTCTATGATAGGCACTTGAGTCATCTGCCTATCCAGAAGATAGAAGAGCTGGAGATATGGGGACTTGGAACCCAGAGTTTCCCTTATGATGGGTACCTGCCCATAAAGATGACTTTCGACCCATCCGTGGCTGGGAAGGCTGAAGTGTTTGACACCCTGGCAGTTGTGTGTCCCCGGCCGCCTGGAGCCAGCAAGATTTCCCTGATCATTGGGACAAACACGGATCTAGTCAGGAGACTCCTGACCCCTCTAGTGAAAGAGAGAAACCATTCAGCCACCAAAATCCATCCCATGCTAAAGACGGCCTACCAACGACTGGTCTTAGAGCAGAAGACCCCGGGAGAGGGGATACGGAAGGTGTGGAGACTTGGCAGAGAAGGAGTAGTGCTACAGCCCGGAGAAGTAACCTGTCTTAGGGCCACTGTGAAGCTTTCATGGGAACAACCTGGCCCCTTTGTCATGCTGGAATCAGACCCAAGGGAAGAGTCCTCAGGCCTGGAAGTGATACCAGAAGTGATTCCGTTCAAGGCCCTGAAGAAGGCCCATGGCAGAGTTCCGGTGAGTGTTAGGAACACTACGGGAGGACCCATGGAGATCCCTGCCAGAGTGTTGCTTGGTCAGGTGAGCCCTGCTGCCCCGGTCACTTGGTCCAAAGTCAAGGGGACGGGTGACGGAGGAGATGTTTGGGAGAAACTGTCCGTGGAAAACCCGAACCTACCCAGGGCTTGGAAAGAAAGAGCCAAGGCCCAGCTGACCAGGTGGGAGAAGATCTTTTCCGAAGATGAATTCGATGTGGGGTGTGCAAGAAGTGCCACCCATCGGATCCGCCTCCAAGAAGATAAGCCCTTCCGAGAGAGGGTCAGGCGGGTCCCCCTGGCAATCGGCTCTAACCTCCCGTGGCACAGCTGGTGATAGAGGGATAGGACCGCATGACCACAACTGTTGGTGACGCAGTCCTATAACAAACATACACAGAATATACTTTAAAACTCCTATTAAAGTAAGCGGAACTGACACCAAATGTACTTTACCCAGATATTTTACTGAGGCTAATGGGCAAGTAATAAACAACAGTATAACAAGTTACAGATCCCTGCAATAAACAGTAATAAAGATAAACAGAGTAATCAGAATAATAAAGTATTGCTATGCAACTCTAGCGCTGCCCTTTTACAGCTACTTCCCCTCATGGGTAGACTAACACCCAGCAATGTCTACCTATGCAGTCAGGCCTGACTGATCTAGATGGAAGTTCAGTGAAACAATATTCGCTAGCAATCTCTCGGTGGTGCACTTGAAGAACAACTTTGTAATCCCAACGAATAGTAAAGATAAAGGTATCTGTCTTTAAACAGCTCTCACCACCTGGACAAGTCCAAGTCCGTTTCCTCCATCGATTCGTCTAGGAACAGGAATCCACCGACATCCAAGTCTTCAATCCTTCTGGTGTACTGCAGCAAGGAGGATTAGATGTCTCTAAGGCTCTGCTAGGCTGGCAGAGGGCTCTTTGGAAAGGAGCACACGGCCCGGGCTTCAGGCCTTGTGCACACAGCAGTTCAGCACAGACATCCTCTTGCTAGGAGAGGGGTGTCCAAAAAGACCGACCAAAACTCTGCCTCCCCTTTATAAAGTCTCCCCCAGCAGTCTCTGTTCTGGAGCAATGCACCCTGGGTGCTGCAAGATGTACTGGGAGATGTAGTCTCTCTCTCCTCTGCTTTCACTTCCATAATGTCTCTTTACTTCCTCCCGACTCACCTCTCACCTGGAACTTCTTGTCTCTCTGCATTAAAGGGGAACACCCCGCTACATATATATATATTTATATTTATATATAAATAGACATGACTGCCGACATAAAAAAAAATATATATATATTTTTTTTAAATGATTTTATTTCATTTTTCTTCAAAATAGATTTTTTTTCAAAATATAAATGTATACAGGACAGTCAATGGAAGAAAGTGTAAAACTCTTGTCATTTGGAAGCTCATCCAGCCAAAAGTAAAAGGCGTATCCAAAAACTGAGCGCATTGCCTGAAACTAGACAAAAATACTTATGTTTTGATGTATGAATTGTGTATGACAAGTAGATCTTGTGGGCGTGAGAGCAATTTATAGAGAAGGAACTAAGATAATTTTTTAAGGCTCTATGCTCTAGCTGTGACATCATCCACTCTAAGCAGCCCATCAGACACTCTGTTTAATTGATAACATTTCCTGAAATGATCACTAAACTTAAACAGCTTTTTCACAAAAACTGTAAAAGATTTTAAACTGAAAAGATATAGCAAGATAGCTGAATATTTTGTGAACATTTTAAAGTTTGTTTGGCGTCTGTAGTGTAAAGTATGAAGGAGCTGAAACTTTTAAAAGCGGAAGAAGATTAAGGATTTGAAGCATTTACTTCAATGTTAAAAAAGTGTTAAAAATCTTAATATTTTGGGCAAAAAGTGTGATTTGGGGTATTTTTTGGGCAAAAAGTGCAATGTTGGGTAATTTTGGCCAAAAAGTGAAATTTTGGGTAATTTTGGGCAAAATTTGTGATTTTGGGCAAATGTGTGATTTTGGCTAAATTTGGGCAAAAAGTGAAATTTTGGGTAATTTTGGGCAAAAAGTGTGATTTTGGACAAAAAGAGTGATTTTGGATTATTTTGGGGAAAAAGTGGATTTTTGGGTAACTTTGGGCAAAAAGAGTAATTTGGGGTATTTTTTGGGCAAAAGGTGCAATTTGGGTAATTTTGGGCAAAAGAGTGCCTTTGAGTGTTTTTTGGGCAAAAGGTGAAATTTTGTGTAATTTTGGGCAAAAGGTGCAATTTTGGGTAATTATGGGCAAAAAGTGTGATATTGGGCAAACGTGTGATTTTGGGTAGTTTTTGGTAAAAGTGCAATTTTGGGTAATATTGGGCAAAAGGAGTGATTTGGGGTATTTTTTGGGCAAAAAGTGAAATTTTGGGTAATTTTGGGCAAAAAGTAAAATTTTGGGCAAAATTTGTGATTTTAGGCAAAATGTGTGATTTTGGCAAAATTTGGGCAAAAAGTGCAATTGTGGGTAATTTTGGGCAAAATGTGTGATTCTGGGCAAAAAGTGTGATTTTGTGTTATTTTGGGGGAAAAGTGCAATTTTTGGTAATTTTGGGCAAAAACAGTAATTTGTGTTATTTTTTGGACAAAAGGTGCAATTTGGGTAATTTTGGCCAAAAATCGTGATTCTGGGTATTTTTTGGGCAAAAGGTGCAATTTTGGGCAAAATGTGAAATTTTGTGTAATTGCGGACAAAAAGTGTGATAGTGGGCAAAAAGTGTGATTTTGGGTGATTTTGGGGGAAAGTGTAATTTTGGATAATTTTGGGCAAAAATAGTAATTTTGGGTATTTTTTGGTCAAAAAGTGCAATTTTTGGTAATTTTGGGCAAAAAAAAGATTTTGGGTATTTTTTGGGCAAAAAGTGCCATTTTGGGTAATTTTGGGTAAAATGTGTGATTTTGGGCAAAATGTGTGATTTTGGGTAATCTTGGGCGAAAAATTCAGATTTTGGGTAATTTTGGGCAAAAAGTGCCATTTCGTAAAAAAAAGCAATTTTGGGTAAAAACTGCGGAGATGCCATGGGTCACATACATGCCCATGGCAATGCACTCTAGACCCGAGATTGAACACAGGGTCACATGCATGCCCATTTGCAATGCACTCTAGACCTACCCGGGATTGAACCCAGGGGTCACATGCATACATGTCACAGGGACCTACCTGGGATTAAATCTTATATCAAAACATTTAGCTATCCCTGCTGCCACTACACATGTCCACCGCTAAGCCATAGTCCTGATAGTTTTCACAATATGACCATTTGTTTGCAACTCACACCATCCAATGACATTCATTGAAACTCCCCTCTAGCCACTTGAAATTTAAAGGGCAATAGCTAAACTGCGACTGTGCCTTTTAATATTTCAGAGACATACTATACATCATAATGTAGGTCTATGTCTTGTGGTTCTCACAATATAAAGCACTTCCCTGTAGGATTTATAGTTTTTAAAATACGACCGTTTGAAGAATGACAAGTACTCAGGAGAGGCTGAAAATACTCTGACCTGTGCTTAGAGCCTGCATAAACAAACATTGGTTTCCTGGCAACGCTGAGGGGAATTATAGCTCCTCCCACACAGCTCTGAGGGGAATTGTAGCTCCTCCTACACAGCTCTGAGGGGAATTATAGCTCCTCCCACACAACGTTGAGGGGAATTTTAGCTCCTCCCACACAGCCCTGAGGGGAGTTATAGCATTAGTGCTCCTCCCACACAGCTCGGAGGGGAGTTTCTGTATCACAAATTGTTGTAACATGGAGGTTGTCTTTCCCTCAGGACACAGTATGTTCCCAGTTGGGGTGTCTGGGGGGAAAGACAATGCACGTCGCCTCTTATTTTTCTAAGGCATTTCTAATGTTCAACTTTGCTTACTTTTTTGATTCTGTTATCTGTAAATTAATTACTATGTACCTCTACTATGTACTGTAATACGACGGATACTGTTTTCCGCTGTTTTGTATTCTATGATAAAATCCAATAAAACTTTGAAAGAAAAAAAATGTGCTATATAAATAAATAAAAGTTGAAATGCATTTCTCACACTCTCAAGCTTGTCATGTGCACTTTTTACATTTGATCAATCAATTGGTTAGTGACCTCAGTAGTGTATTTAGGTTTTGTGCTGCCCTAGGCCTGACTAAAACCGTGCACCCCCTAATTTAAATATGACCCACCCCTTCCTGTCAAGGCCACACCCCTTTCTGTTTAAGACCCGCTCTGAAATTTTCGAGTGGGGACACTAGTTCTGAGGGCCTGGGGGGGGGGGAATGGATTCCCTTAATTTTCATAGATTTCCTCTCACTTCCTGTTTGGCTATGGGACAGGAAGTGAAGGGAAATCTCTGCAATGGGACAGGGATGGTAAAAAATAAACTGATAGGGGCTCTAACCCTCCCTTACTCTGTCCAAAATGGAAAAAAAAGTGTTGCCTACAGTTCTGTTTTTAAGCACAAATTTCTGATAATTTTATGGAGAGGACTAGGGTGATATAACCATGCCAATGGTGCAGCAGAAAATATATAGCACAGTGAGGAAGTTTTGTGATCCAGGATGATAGGACAGTCAAAAATATGCACAGCCCCCCCTCCCCCCCTACACAGTTGCGGAATGCTGGCCGCCCGCATACTAGAAGCAGTGCGGCCGCTTTATGGGGGCACTAGACTAATTTGCCTCTCAGCCCAGTCCGCCCCATATGACTGGCGATACACTAACAGTGTAGCGCAAGCCGGCGGGGGCTCTTTCTTTGCTGCCCCATGCAAAGTGCCGCCCTAGGCCTGGGCCTTGTTGGCCTAGGCCAGAATACAGCGTTGGGGCTGAGGGGGGCTGCTGCACACAGAAGGCTTTTTATTTTGCATGCATAGAATGCACCTTCTGCCTTTACAACCAATTTAAACCTCACAATTTACGCGTCTAACAGACGTAGCGCTAGGATGGGCTCTTTACTTCCTGCCCAGCGGTGCTGAGAATAACCAATGGCTGGACATTTTTTTATCCTGATTGTGTGGGAGCTGGAAGAGGAAGGGCTGTGCACTGATTAGCTGTTGGTGCGGACAAGAGGCAGGACCCACCCCTAGCAACCAGCCAGGAGGAGAACACTCCCAGGTTGCAGAGAACATTGTGATTGGCTAATTTGCAGCCTGGGAAAGGAAAAGACTGCTGGGAGCCACTTGGAAATATGGGGGATGCACTCTCCAGAGGCAGCTTCTACCAAGCCAAGCACTGAAGGGGACTACAAGTCCCAACAGGTAGGAAAAGAGAAGCCAGGGTTTAGGGAAGTCTCATGTGAGATGTGAGAGTTGACCAGAGACTGGGCTGCCAAGTTGGAAAGCTGCCTGTTGTGAGTGTTTACCAAGGTGTCGGAGAGACTGGGCTTCCACACATGCACAGGTGTCAGAGAGAACCAGCAAGCTGGATGAAAGGGGTGTCTCTGGTTCCAGAGAGAGAGAGAGACATCCGGAGGGGATGGGGCGGCGGACCGCGCGGAACTGGGAAGAGAGGCAGAGCTGGCTGGCTGGCTGTATCGGGACATCAGAGACTGGTAGTTGTTGTGATGACATGACAGTGACTGCACACGGTGGGAAACACAGACAGACAGGTCACCGGCAGTCTGGCACTGATGTTCAGAGGCGTGCAGCACAGGGGATGTTTCCTTTCCTTCCTCCATTTGATTCACTCGGGACACTGTCACAGACCAAACAGTCCTCCGCCCGCTGTGCCTCTGACACTGTACAGAGGGACTCGGGAGCGGCTGCCTGTTGTGTTGAAACTGAGTTGCTGGCTGCCCAGAGAGGGCCACAAGCAGCCGGGTGCCCTAGGCCGCAGTGCGCCCTAGGCGGCTGCCTAGCCCGCCTAGTGGTAGCGCCGGCCCTGGTCATGCTCCTGGCTCTGCAAAGTGTGGTTGGACCGTAAACTATGCAGATACTGTCACAGAGTTGGGTCTGCAGGAGAACCATTGCCCAGAGAACTCTGTGTTTTAATGTGTTCCTAAGTTATCCAGACAGAGCTGCTCACTAATTGCTTTTGGTTTCTTATGCATAAGGTATTCCTATGGAGGAGCCAGCCTGTCTGAGGTGGTCATTTTTATGATAATAGGATTAGCCCTACTGTCTAAGGTGACCATTGTCTGTGAGAATGGGAGTAGCCCTTATATAATGGTTTTCTGTATAAATTCAGCGTGTTTCTAAAATAAAAAGTTCTTATTTCTAGTTCACTCCAAAACTGGTGTTGTCTAGTTCTTGGGGTAACTTATCACTGGTCTTGAGTTCCAGAGCTTAGGAAGCGATATACTGATGGAAGCACTTAAGCGGAGTGTGGGATGTTCCGTCACAGGTACCATCAGATGGGAGGTCAAATTAACCACAGCTTAAAGTGTATGTAAACCCAAATTTTTTTTTTTTTGCTGTCACAATGTAGTGTATAAGATTTCCTATCGTTTGTGTCAGGTCTTGCCACAAAGATTTAATCCAGCTCTGAGCAATTCTCATTTCTTTTTTAAGTAAGATAAACGGACAAACAGGAGAACTTTTGTCCGTTCCGCCCCCTTGCTGTGAATGACAGGTTATTTACATATCTCATGCACTAAGCCTGAGACAGGCATTATTTTTTAATTCCCACCCCCACTGCTTTTCTGAAGTCATGTGGTTACTTTTCTGGATTTTGACTGGATGTTAGTGATCATAGCAGAAGGAATACACAGGAGAAAATGCATGTTGACAAAGGGAGTGTAGAGGTGGGCGGGGAGTCTACTGACATCACGACTCCACCCACCGAGCTCCAGACAACAGATCCACCCACAGAATCTGCAGTTTTTCAGGTCTTATAACAGACAGAGGGGGAGACATTGGACAGATAAGGATACATGCAGGAGGCATCTATATCCTTATAGATCAGCACTATGGCAGTAGTTTAGAAAGGATGAGAGTGGGTTTGAATCCACTTTAACCTGCCTATTGGTATTCCCGAGTCTGGCTCGGGTACATTTTTCATACCAAAAGCGGTAACCCTGAGCCAGACTCGGGGCTGCATCACAGTTTTCAGGGAGAGTTACTTACTGTAACGACAGGAGTTAACATTGTTTAAATATATCCCATTCCCGAACACACAGCAGCTACCAGACACTCCAACCAGCCGAATAAGACCCCATACAAATATTTCTCCCTGCACAAACGAGACAACGCTCTGTGTTGAAGTTCCAAAAACAGGGAAAGAATCTTTATTACAAGTACATGGTAACACACTTCCCTTTAAAACACTTCCCTCCCATCCTTGGGGAACAGGACGGGTTAAACTGTCCAATGACAATGGGGATACAGGTCAGGTGTGTTCAAACTTCTCCTTCAGTAAACAGTCTTAGCAGGAGGGGTTGCTGGAGTGATTCCCCCCCCCCCCCTTTCCTCACAGCAAGACACTTAAACATCCCATAATAGGCAGCCAGACGGTCTACCAGCTCCAATCCACATCACCACAAACAACAATGAAAAGGTCTTTGGAAGCTAGTCTGGATTTAATCTACATTACACAGGCAGCCAGGTGGTTAGAGCTGAACACATCAGCATCTCTCAATTAACCTGTTGAGTTCAGAATCAAACAACCAGTAAATAGTCCTTTACAGATATCCTTGGGAATATTGTGGATTAATATTACAGACCCATTTCAAAGCAATCCAAGACATATTCTCAATGTCCATTATTTTCTGGCTCATACTTTCTAAGAACTTCTGGGTTCCACGGCAGGAGACTAACACAGGAGGAGACCCCAGACGGGTTGACTCCGAAGTTAGTCCATAGTTACATTCCTCTAGTGCCTGGACAACCCATCAGCATGGCCATTTTGCTTACCGGGTCAGTAGCTGATGGTGAAGTTGTAAGGTTGCAGGGCGAATAATGGAATTCAGTTCTGGAACAGTCACTTGCTTTGCTCTCTCAATGGCTCCCAAAACTTGTTGCTGACACTCTTGGGAGAGGTAAGGCAAAACCTGGGCGCAAATCCCATTTAACCTTTTGACAATTTCAGCCTGTTTGTGCATTTCAATGTTCAAGCCATGGGACATCTCATAATACATGACGTAGTGTCGTTGCATCTCTGATTTCTCACTGGCCAACTTGTCACATTCCAATTCTAGACTGTCATATTTTGCCTGATCTAAGGTACATGTCGGGGAAGATAGTCTTACCTGTGTCTCGGCAGCAAGCGGGTCGGTTCCAGCAGCACGGGTCTGGGCACAGGTAGTCACTGGGTTGGCTTCAGCGGGGCCCTTCGCGGCGTAAGCAGAAACGAGGGGGGCTAAATCATTCCCCAGTAGTACATCCGCTGGAAAATCCTTCATCACCCTCACATTCACGTGTACCGAACCAACCCCCAATCCAGGTGAACACAGGCAACGGGTAGCCAGAAGACGGTGCCTCCCGCTACTCTTACGGCTACAGTGTCTCCGGTATGTTGGCTCTCTGGGATGAGGTTCTTCTGTAGTAGGGTCATGGTGGCGCCAGTATCACGTAGGCCATTGGCTACCTTTCCATTGACCTAGACAGTCTCCCTGTGTTGCTGCCGGTTGTCCCGGTTAGCTGCTTGTATTGGATCAGCCTCGTGCAGGACGCCCCAATGTTCTTCCTCCTCAGCGCAGTGGGCCGCAGGCATGGATGTGTGGGGGTTCCCCCTTGCTGGCTGTCTCCATGACTGGGACTGCCTGGCTGGATTCAACGGACAGTCTGGCTTTTTGTGCCCAAGCTGATTACACCTGAAACACCTGATGGGTTGTGAGTAGCCCTGGGAGTTGGACCTGGGCTGCTGAGAATAACTGGCCGCTGGAGGTGGTGCTGTAGGGTGGCACGACTGGGGTTGGTAGGTGATAGCCGGAGGGGGTGCCACTGATCGATAATCCACCCGAGCTGTTGTCTTGACCACAGGGTTATCCAGTTTGCAGGCGTCTGTGTATTCGTCCGCCAAGCGAGCTGCTTCAGGCAAGGTGAAAGGTTTTCGGTCCCGGACCCACTCTCTGACTTCCAGGGACAGTTTGTCAAAGAAGTGCTCCAGCAGGAACACCTGCAGCACCTCTTCCCCGGATTCCGCTTGACATCCAGCGACCCAGTGGGATGCCGTGCGGTGTAGACGGCATGCCCACTCGGTATACAAGTCTCCAGTCTGCTTGCTCGTCTCTCGGAACCGCCTCCGGTATGCCTCCGGTGTGACGGCATACCTGGCCAAAAGCGCTTTTTTTACCAGTCCATAGTTCATAATATCCTTGTCTGGGATGGCCCTGAACGCTTCACTGGCCCGGCCGGACAGTTTCACAGACAAAATGGTAACCCATTCCTCTGTGGGCACCCGGTGTAGGGCACATTGCCATTCAAAATCAGCAAGATACCCATCAATCTCCCCTTCAGTTTCAATGAAATTTTTAAAAGCAGTAAAATGTATCTTTCTCCTTTCAGTTGGTGCTGCTCTGACTTCTGCTACTGCAGCACCTCTTTGCGGTAGCAAATTTACGTCCACAGCCGCTATAACTCGGTCTATGATCTCCGCTGTAGGGTTAGGACCATAATGTGCCAGTCTTATGTTAACAGCCTGATCAAAACTTGCCTCTTCGGGTGTCCTGTCTGTTACGCTGGGCCTTTCGGTTCCATCCATTTCGACTAGTTCTTTGATAATGTCCCTCTTCTTACGGTTGTTGGCCGGTCTTCCCCGGTTCTCCAGTAAGTCCTTGAGGGTAGAGTGCTTTAGCCATTCATACTGTGCCTCCATTGGCCTGTGTCCTCTTGTAGCTGTCCTTCCGGCTGTGGGAATCAATCCGCTGCTTGCCACCAATGTAACGACAGGAGTTAACGTCGTTAAATATATTCCATTCCCGAACACACAGCAGCTACCAGACACTCCAACCAGCCGAATAAGACCCCATACAAATATTTCTCCCTGCACAAATGAGACAACACTCTGTGTTGAAGTTCCAAAAACAGGGAATGAATCTTTATTACAAGCACATGGTAACACACTTCCCTTCAAAAACACTTCCCTCCCATCCTTGGGGAACAGGGTGGGTTAAACTGTCCAATGTAGGGTGACCACATTTTTAAACTACCATTCGGGGACACCCCCACTTCCCAAAAATCAGCTTGTGCTGTAACGAATCACAGCACAGTGATTGGACACAAGAGGTGGGATTTATGATTTCTCCAATCACAAGCAGGGGGCAGGGATTGTGCTCCTCCAGGCATTCCCGGCCAGGACAAGTACTGTCAGTGAGTAAAGCGGTGATGTGGCGACCTTTTTTGGGGGCATCAGATTGGCCCGGGGGGTGGCTGTGTCAGTTTCATTCCAGGACACTGTATTGTCCTGGAATGAAGGTGCCCGGGACAGACCTGCAAAATGCGGGACTGTCCCGGGCAATCTGGGACACGTGGTCACCCTAGTCCATTGACAATGGTAATACAGGTCAGGTGTGTTCAAACTTCTCCTTCAGTAAACAGTCTTAGCAGGAGGGGTTGCTGGAGTAATTCCCCCCCCCCTTTCCTCACAGCAAGACACTTAAACATCCCATAATAGGCAGCCAGACGGTCTACCAGCTCCAATCCACATCATCACAAACAACAATGAAAAGGTCTTTGGAAGCTAGTCTGGATTTAATCTACATTACACAGGCAGCCAGGTGGTTGAAGTTGAACACATCAGCATCTCTCAATTAACCTGTTGAGTTCAGAATCAAACAACCAGTAAATACGGTAGTCCTTTACAGATATCCTGGGAAATACCGTGGATTAATATTACAGACCCATTTCAAAGCAATCCAAGACATATTCTCAATGTCCATTATTTTCTGACTCATACTTTCTAAGAACTTCTGGGTTCCACGGGCCCTTCCGTTACACTTACTTTGTCCCCTTGATCCTGCGATGTCTCCCTGCTGTGTCTGCGAGCCGTCTCCTTGCTCGATTCACACAGTGCCAAGCTCCGTTCCCTGCGAGCGTTGCGTCACACGGGGACCAAGCATGGCGCCAAATTCAAAAAGTAAAAAACACACAATACATACAGTATACTGTAATCTTACAGATTACGGTACTGTATCAAATAAATACACACCCCTTTTGTCCCTAGTGGTCTGTCCAGTGTCCTGCATGCAGTTTTATATTATAAAAACTGTTCTTTCTGCCTGGAAACGTGAGATTGTCCATAGCAACCAAAAAGTGTCCCTTTATGTCAAAAGTGGTTTTAGACCAGCTAAAAAACAGCGATAATAAATTAGAATCACTCGCAGAATTGAGCGATAGCGATTTCTGGGGAAATTTGTCATAAAATACTGAAATTAATGACAGCGACAATTCTGCAACTGACTAAATTTCTGTGTATTTGATTACATTATTGAATAATTTTTATTATAATTACATTACTATTTGTTATAATTATTTATAGTTATTTATTATATTATAATTTATGATTTTGTGTTTCAAACTTTTATCATACCCGAGATGTCTACTAGACTCTTGTTTGGACAGATTTAAGTGAGTTATTCCTAAGAATTACAGGCCTACAATACAAAACGCCAAATTTCCATGCAAAATAATGGTACCGCATTCAGCACCTAAAATCTGAAATAATCATACCGCCAGGGAGGTTAAGGAGCTCCTAGCCAATGCCTGGAGGAACCTTATGCCTTGTACACACGGTCGGAATTTCCGATGAAAGAAGTCCGACTGAGTTTTTTCATCGGATATTCCGACCGTGTGTGTGTGCCCCATCTGAATTTTTTTCGTCAAAAATTCTGACAGAGTTAGAAAAAGAACATGTTTTCTTTTTTTTCGAGGAAAAAAAATTCTATCGGAAATTCCTATATGGAACTCCGACGGAGAAAAAAAAAACACGCATGCTCAGAATCAAGTCGACGCACGCTCGGAAGCATTGAACTTCATTTTTCTCGGCTCGTCGTAGTGTTGTACGTCACTACGGAATTTGGTGTGACAGTGTGTATGCAAGATGGCTTGAACAGAATTCCGTCGGAAAAATCAGTCGGAGTTTATCCCGACGGAAAATCCGATCGTGTGAACAAGGCATAAGGGTTCCACGGAGCCCTGATTGAGAATGGCTGCTCTATACCATGTGATCCACCTAAACCTTACTGAAGCACCTTTTAGCTTCCAGTACTGTCCCTTTCTTTTAAACCTTCCTAGATTCAGGCTTTCAGCAGGGCCGTCGGAACAGGACAGGCAAACCAAGCAACAGTCCCGCACAGCAGGAAGGAATTTTCCCGCACAGCAGGAAGAGGAGCAAGAGGAGGCAGCACGGGAGGAGGAGGTAAGACAAACCCCCCCCCACTGCTTATCCACACTAATGTCAGGCGATCGGCGCCCCCCTCCCACGTTCGGTGCCCCGTACCGCGATCGGCGCCCCCCCAACAACAACAGTTGAAAAACTAAACTAAAAACTAAGCAGCACCCCCCCCCCCCCCCGCTCAACAAATTTCTTGACAGGGGTAAAAAAAAAAGAAAAAAAGCACCCACTTCCCCCCGCTTCTCAACTTGTTTCAAATTTGGGTGCCCCATTCTGCTTGGGCCCCCCAAATTCCTTCAAACGGTCCTGGGTTTCAGACACTTAGGCCCCTTTCACACTCACACTGAGGCGTTGAAAAAAAGCAAAAAAATTATGATTTTTTTTACCGCGATTTTACCGCGTTTTTACCGCGTTTGCGGTAAAAATAGCGCTGACGCATACGCATTTTTGCAGTAAAAAGGATTATTTGGTATCCCACAATCCTCCACTCTACTGTGGTCATGTGACCTTCCCACAGGTTCTGGGTGTTTTTTACCGCGTTTTTACCGCGTTTTTACAGCGGTACTCATTCATTTCAATGGGGATAGGCGTTTTTACAGCGCTATTTTATGCGCCCCAAAGATGCTCCAAAGGATTTTTTTCCAACGCACAGCCAGCAAAACGCCTCAGTGTGAAAGCCCTCAGGGCTTTCACATTGAGAATGATGGGGCAGGATTATTTCAGGCATTTTTACAGCGCTGTTTTTACCGCGAAAACGCGGTAAAAACGCCTCAGTGTGAAAGGGGCCTTAAAGTGGTCATTTCATTGTTTGTGGTGTTGTACAAAATGGTTTATCTGTCATTGCTTATTGCTGCTGCTGTTCTGTATTTTACTTTATGGGGAGTATTTCTCGAAATAAAACCTCTGTCCTTATCCTTGGTGTGTCAGAGGGTGGGGTTGGCAGAAAGGTCGTTGTCATCCGGAATCAGGGGTCCCATCTATCAACGGCTCCTTCAGGGGTAAGCTCTACACGGATAAATGTCATATCAATTAAATGGCCAAGATTACTCTGGAAGCCTCGTTCAGAAAGTATGATTTTAGTTAGGAAAATATAATTCTCTGGTGGTTTATCAGACAAGACACAGCGGGACAGAACTGCCGGCACTTAATTCCCTAGGTTGGAGCTGCAAGGCTCACTATTAGTTCATTTTTCTCTCCAAGGAGAGGTCTTAGCACTTAGACTCGTGCTGTATAAGAAATACATACGGGATTATTAATGGCCCTGTGATGTGCAATAGTAGAGTGTGGAGTAAGTGTTGTCTTCTCTTTCTGCTTATTGAAAGCATTCCAGGATAATTAACCACTTCCTTACCCGCCCATAGTCATATGACGTCCATAGATGGGATCTCCCATCCTGGGTGGACGTCATATGACGTCCTGGGCTTCCAGGCTGTCTAGGGGGCGTGCGTGCCCACAGGATCGCTCGGGACCCGGTGCGCTTGCCCGGCGGCCGCGATGTCCGCCGGGCACCCGCGATTGCCCGCAATCACGGCAGGACCGTGGATCTGTGTGTGTAAACACACAGATCCATGTCCTGTCAGAGGTGAGGAGACCGATGTGTGTTCCCAGTAGGCATGTGCATTTTGTTTAGTTCCGAATCGAAATTCGGATGAATTTTCATTATTCGGGCATTCGGATGCATCCGAATTAACGAATTGCAATGCTAACGAATTCAACCGAATCCGAAATAACATTTCGAATCGAAAAATCACGGACGAAATTAGAATCGAATTTGAAAAAAATTCTAGTCGAATTGAATTTGAAAACAATTAGAATAGAATCAAAAATATTGGAAAGAATCGAATAGAAAAACAATAGAACAGAATAGAATATATTGTATTTTATTCTATTCTGTTCTTTTTTTTCTAGTCTATTTACTATTTCTATTCTAATCTTTTCTAATTGGAATTCGAAAAATTGTCCGCATTCGAAAATATTTCAACCAAATTCGAAAATATTGTTACCGGATTCGATAATATTTCATCCGCATTCGTTAATATTTCAATCAAATTAGATAAAATTTCAACCGGATTCAAAATTATTCCAACCGAATAGAAAAGATTATAATAAACCATGTTCCGACATTCGAATTTCGTATAGAATGAATTCAAATTCCAATTAGAAAAGATTAGAATAGAAATAGAAAATAGACTAGAAATAGACTAGACTAGGGAAGTGGCTGCTAATAGTTTGCAGGAGACCTGCAAATTTTTTTTTTTAAAATAGATGCTTATAGTCTGCAGATCTGATGAGAAACTTAAATAGATACTAATAGTCTGCAGGAGATCTGCAAAAAAATTATTTAAATGCTAATAGTCTGCAGGAGATCGGATGGACATAAATAGTAATCTGCAAAAAAAAATAATGAAATAGATACTAATAGTCTGCAGGAGATCTGCTGAAATAAAGGAAATGGCTGCTCTAATGCAAAAAAATAAATAAAAATGTATTAAATAAATGCTAATAGTCTGCAGGAGATCTGCAAAAAAATGAAATAGATGTTAATATACTGCAGGAGATCTGATGGAAATAAATTGGAATCTGCAAAAAAAAATGAAATAGATGCTAATAGTCTGCAGGAGATCTGCTGAAATAAAGGAAATGGCTGCTCTAATGCAAAAAGAAGAAAAATAAAAGAAAAATGAAATAGATGCTAATAGTCTGCAGGAGATCTGCAAAAAAAAATGAAATAGATGTTAATATACTGCAGGAGATCTGATGGAAATAAATAGTAATCTGCAAAATATTCGGTTGAAATAATTTTGAATCTGGTAGAAATATTTTCGAATTCGATTGAAATATTTTCGAATGCGACCGATTTTTCGAATTCGGTCGAAAGCGAAACGAAATTCGAAAACGAATTTAACAAATTTAACGAATCTAACTAAACAAAATTAATTAATTAACGAATTAAAACAAAACAAATTTTTCCTTTTGCACATGTCTAGTTCCCAGTACAGAGAAACACAGATCGGTCTCCTTCCCTTGTGAGTCCCCTCCCCCTACAGTTAGAATCACTCCCTAGGGAACATATTTAACCCCTTCAGCGCCCCCCTAGTGTTAACCCCCTTCCTTGCCAGTCACATTTACACAGTAATCAGTGCAGTTTTATAGCACTAATCGCTGTAAAAATATGAATGGTCCCAAAAATCTGTCAAAAGTGTCCGATATGTCCGTCGCAATGTCACGGTCACAATAAAAATCGCAGATCGCCGCCATTACTAGTAAAAAAATAGGGGGCGACCTCCTGGCAAGACACATTGTCCCCATGATAATGAGAACAAGAGCCCCCTCCCCACAACCCTGGCCCAGGGGCTATGGGGGTCTGCAGATGGGGGGCTTATCAAATAAAGAAAAAGAAAACAACAGATACCGCCTTCTCCCGCGTGAATGGGGTACATACTGTAAAACCCCTACTCATTAAAAAAATGAATAGTAAATAAACACAAACTTTTTGACAAGTCCTATAATTACAAATGTAGCACTACCCCCGTAGGAGCTGCTGGTTATATTTTTGGGTCATGCCGTTACCTGTCTGTTCCACTGTATCCGTCATAGGGGTTCCATTGAAGAGTTTCTCACAGATGTCATCACCAACACACAGTCTCTTTTCCAATATTTTTATTAAGCAAAATGTCATTTAGAGGGATGGAGGGTAAGGGGGAGATTCAGGTACCTTGCTTGCGGATCACGGGTACTTCCTAATCCAGAGTACAAACAGTTTTCCATGCTGGATATAGCAACCACCGGATAGGCCTCTCTCACTGACCTAGCAGCCGGTGCGGTGCTCGGCCAAAAGTCTCTGCCACAGACTTGAAGAACACGATTAGTCTCTGCCACAGACTTGAAGAATACACATAGTCTAAGTACAGTCACACAGTACCAGTTTCTTTCAGCCGATCCGGCAATACTGTGAGGTAGATGGGTCGGGATGCGTCCTCCAATTGAGTGTCCAGGCTCTTCCCGAGGCACCAGCCTTTTTGCTCGGTCCTCTCCTGGGAAAAGTCCTCCCCTGTTTTCTTCAATTGCTCGGCTTCTTCCCGCAGGCAAGACAGCAAAGGACCACCCCTGATTAGTAGGCCCCAGGACTCCTGGGCCTACTTCCAGTAACGAGGCCTCGGGCCCCGAGGCGAGAAACTGCCACGGCACACCTTAGGCCAAGAGGGCCATCAGGTCAGAGCTCCCGGAAAACGGTGTCTGTCCCTTAAGTACCCTCCCCCAGAATGTACAGCGGGGGAGACCAATCCCACTGAGCTGCTTCTGGGCAAGAGGTACCCAATACATCCAGCCTGCTGCATTTCCAACCTTGACCTGTGGGGACAGCGACACCTACAGTCAAGTGGAAATAATGCGCAACACAGCTGGACTGGAACAGAAACCAGCAATTTACACAATTATTCTGAGCTAAACTACGGCTCAGATAACTTAATTTACAACTAGCGCCTACCCAATAGGAGCAGGGCGCTACACAAAAAAATAAGAAAAAGTCCCACGCTGCGATTTCGCTATCGATGACATCACCCAGCAATACAGATCCATGCCGAGCTGGAGCCAACCCACACACCCAAAGATAAAAAAAAAAAATGATACCCACCGACACATCCGGAACTGTCACTTGACCCCTGGTGAGCGCCATCTCCTACTCCCAGCCGCTGCAATATTAACAAAGAGGTGGGGTCTATAGATGACGCTATTCACCATATATGGACATGGTCATGTTTGGTCAATAACGTTACAGGGATACCACTCACGTTGTTGACCAAATATGGTCATGTCCACATATGGTGAAAAAAAGTCACTTCTTCCTGGCAAGTCCTGGCCCTGTGATTGTGCAGCTACAAAAGATGGTTTCGTCCCAGTGTGGATAAATGAATGTGGTTCTCTTCCTTCATAAAAAAAATCAATTGCTTGAATTTATACGTTAATTAGGCAGGCAAGTCCTTTTTGAAAGTTAAAGCGGAGGTCCGCCTAAAAAAAAAAAATATATATAAAAAGCCAGCAGCTACAAATACTGCAGCTGCTGACTTTTAATAAATGGACACTTACCTGTCCAGGGTGCCCGCGATGTCGGCAGCAGAAGACGAGCAATCGCTCGGCTCCCGGCTGCCCCCAGCCGCCATCCTCGGTGAGGGAATCAGGAAGTGAAGCGTTGCGGCTTCACTTCCCGGATCCCTACTGCGCATGCGCGAGTCACGCTGCGCGTCCGAACTGGTCCCCGATATCTTCTGGGACCTGTGTGTTTCCCAAAAGACAGCGCGGGGGAGGAAGGTGCGTGACTCCCGCGGGAGTCTATGCCCGGAAGTGGGTGCAAATACCTGTATTACACAGGTATCTGCACCTCCCTCCCCCCTGAAAGGTGCTAAATGTGACACCGGAGGGGGGGGGATGTAGGGTGACCACATTTCCAAACTACCATTCAGGGACACCCTCCCTTCCCAAAAATCAGCTTGTGCTGTAACGAATCACAGCACAGTGATTGGACACAAGAGGCGGGATTTATGATTTCTCCAATCACAAGCAGGGGGCGGGGATTGTGCTCCTCCAGGCATTTCCGGCCAGGACAAATACTGTCAGTGAGTAAAGCGGTGATGTGGCGGCCTTTTTTGGGGGCATCAGATTGGCCCGGGGGGGGGTGGCTGTGTCAGTTTCATTCCAGGACACTGTATTGTCCTGGAATGAATGTGCCCAGGACAGACCTGCAAAATGCGGGACTGTCCCGGGCAATCCGGGACACGTGGTCACCCTAGGGGGAGGGTTCCGAAAAGCGGAGGTTCCATTTTTGTGTGGACCTCCGCTTTAACCCCCCCCAAAAAAAAACTGCCGGCAAAACGGTCATGCCAGCTGAAACTAGTTCTCACGCAGCGTACGCTGAAGTCAAGGCTGCATCTGGCTGGGCTTCAGCAACGGGCTTGACAAGCCAGTAAATGGAATCAGTCATTAAACTCTTTTTTTATGTCATTTTGCTGCAGCAGCCAATGTTTATCTACCCTTCACCCCCACCAAGTCTTCTTTACTCAAATGTCATAAAAAAAATGGGACGCCGGTGAAAATAGAAAAAAAAAACACAAAAAAAACCTCTAAAATGAAATGCAAGTATAATTGTAGAAGACGTGAAAAGAAAGCAAATTACAAGGAGCAGGTGTTATTTTGTATATTTCTGCCCCCCCCCCCCACCCCCCGTGTCTCCCTGCTGGCTACTCTCAAACAAATAGCTCACAATACTAATGTCAAGTGTCATTCAGGGCTCGGATGGAAGCAATGGGTATAGAAATTAAAGAAATGTGTAGCGGCTTTGTACATATTTTCATTATTTATTATGGTATAAAAAGTTGGAATTAAAAGTTGCATACGAGGGCTGTACGGAAAATAATGCAAAAGTGAGCATAACTTTTTTATTAATGTTCAAATTTCACATCTTGGTAGAGTAAGGGCTAGTTTACACTTTGCTTCAAAACATGACTTCGGACGCGTTTTGTTAAAGCTCTCTGAATGCCAGTCAAAGCTCCTGTCACTAAATAAAATGGTTAGCTTACAGTACTTCGAGGAGGCTTCGATGAGGCTTCGGTGAAGATTTGGTGGAGCTTCGATGGGGCTTCGATGAGCCTTTGGTGGGCTTTGGTGAGGCTTTGTGTGGCTTCAATGAGGCTTCGGTGGGGCTTCGATGAGGCTTCAATGAGGCTTTGGTGGAGCTTCAATGAGCCTTTGGTGGGGCTTTGGTGAGGCTTCGTGTGGCTTCAATGAGGCTTCGGTGGGGCTTCGATGAGGCTTCAATGAGGCTTTGGTGGAGCTTCAATGAGCCTTTGTTGGGGCTTTAGTGAGACTTCGTGGGGCTTCAATGAGGTTTCGGTGGGGCTTCGATGAGGCTTCAATGAGGCTTTGGTGGAGCTTCAATGAGCCTTTGGTGGGGCTTTGGTGAGGCTTCGTGGGGCTTTGATGGGGCTTCGGTGGAGCTTTAATGAGCCTTTAGTGGGGCTTTGGTGAGGCTTCGATGAGGCTTTGGTGGGCTTTGGTGAGGCTTCGTGTGGCTTCAATGAGGCTTTGGTGGAGCTTTAATGAGCCTTTGGTGGGGCTTTGGTGAAGCTTCGTGGGGCTTCGATGAGGCTTCGGTGGGATTCAATGAGGCTTCAATGAGGCTTTGGTGGGGCTTTGGTGAGGCTTCAATGAGGCTTCGGTGGGGCTTCAAGTGAGCTTTGCCATAGACTTCTATGGAGGCATTGCGCTCAGAGCACACCCAGGTGTGTTAGAAAAGCAAATGAATATTTGCTTTTCTAACTTGCTTTTCTAACACTGAATCGCCTCTCCGCCAATCAGCAGGCGCAGGTCTGTTACCTGTTTCCCAATTGTCTGAAAGGTCAGGCGATCCTATTGGACGCCTCGGAGGAGGGCAGGAGATCCATGGCGGAACCACCGTGATCTCAGAAGAGAAGAGGACACAGGAGATGCTGCCAGATGCCCGCTGCAGCCTGATCCCCTGCCCAATGTGCCCGATGCTGTGTGCTCGCCGATCCCGGATGTGGCCACTGATCCCGGATGTGCCCGCCAATCCCCACCGCTGATGGGGTAAGTGCCGGTGGGCCGTCAGACACTGCGGGGGGGGGTTGAGGTGCCGCGGGGGGGTGGTTGTTTGCGCCCCCCCAAACAAAAGACCACCAGCCGCCACTGGTGACCAGTATGAGAGAGTGAGAGCGATAACATCAAATTTAACACACCTGCTCCCCATTTACACCTGAAACCTTGTAACACTAACGAGTCACATGACACCGGGGAGGGAAAATGGCTAATTGGGACCAATTTGAACATTTTCACTTAGGGGTGTACTCACTTTTGTTGCCAGCAGTTTAGACATTAATGGCTGTGTGTTGAGTTATTTTGAGGGGACAGAAAATTTACACCGTTATACAAGCTGCACACTCACTACTTTACATTGTAGCAAAGCGTCATTTCTTCAGTGTTGTCACATGAAAAGATAGAAGAAAAGATTTACAAAAATGTGAGGGGTGTACTTACTTTTGTGAGATACTGTGTATACACACAATGCTGTGAAAAAAGTATTTCCCCCCTTTCTGATTTTCTATTTTGCATATTTGTCACACCTAAATGACTAAATGGCTTCATCAAACAAATTTTATTATTACACAAAGATAACCAGAGTAAATCCAAAAAAATGATGGTTTAATTTATTAACCACTTAAGGACCTCCGCACGACGATATACGTCACAGAATGGTACGGGCATGCATATGGGCGTACCTGTATGTCCCTTTAAATTTGCCGCCCAGCAGGCGCGCGTGCGCGCGCCGCGTGCCTCCTGCGCGTGCTCGCGGGGCCCCGGGAACTCAGGCGACTCGCGATTGCTGTCGGCAAGGGCAGAACAGGGGAATGCCTTTGTAAACAAGGCATTCCCCTATTCTGCCTAGTGACACTGTCACTGATGACCGTTCCCCGTGATCGGGAACGGTCATCAGTGACGTGTCACGTGTAGCCACGCCCCCTCACAGTAAGAATCACTCACTAGAACTGACTTAAACCCTACAGCGCCACCTAGTGGTTAACCCCACTCACTGCCCGTGTCATTTTTACAGTAAGCAGTGCATTTTTATAGCACTGATCGCTGTAAAAATGACAATGGTCCCAAAATGGTGTCAAAAGTGTCCGATGTGTCCGCCATAATGTCGCAGTCACAATAAAAATCGCTGATCGCCGCCATTACTAGTAAAAAATAAATTATTAATAAAAATGCCATAAAACTATCCCCTATTTTGTAGACGCTATAACTTTTGCGCAAACCAATCAATAAACGCTGATTGCGTTTTTTTTTTACCAAAAATATGTAGAAGAATACGTATCGGACTAAACTGAGGAAAAAAAAAGTTTTTATATATTTTTTGGGATATTTATTATAGCAAAAAGTAAAAAATATTGAATTTTTTTCAAAATTGTCGCTCTATTTTTGTTTATAGCGCAAAAAAAAAAAAACGCAGAGGTGATCAAATACCACCAAAAGAAAGCTCTATTTGTGGGAAAAAAAGGATGTCAATTTTGTTTGGGAGCCACGTCGCACGACCGCGCAATTGTCAGTTAAAGTGACGAGTCTTTTGGCCCCTTCTTCTTTGCAGAATTGTTTTATTTCAGCCACATTGGAGGGTTTTCCAGCCTGAACGGCCTGTGTAAGGTCATAGACATGTACAAAAGGAAAAAATTAGTTTTGTTTCGTTTTAATTCGTTAATTAATTAATTTCGTTTAGTTGGATTCGTTAAATTTGTTTTCGGAATTCGTTTAGTTTTCGACCGAATTCGAAAAATCGGTCGCATTCGAAAATATTGCAACCAAATTCGAAATTATTTCAACCGAATAGAAAAGATTATAATAAAATAGAAAAACAGAGAATAGACTAGAAAAACAATAGAACAGAATAGAATATATTATATTTTATTCTATTCTGTTCTATTCTTTTATATTCTATTCAAATCTTTTCTATTAAAATCAAAATCATTATATACTAAATTCGAATTTCGGAAGATGGTTATATATATATATATTTTTTTTTTCCGACATTCAAATTTCGTATAGAATGAATTCGAATTTGAATTGAAAAGATTAGAATAGAAATAGAAAATAGACTAGAAAAACAATAGAACAGAATAGAATATAGATACTATCTATTTCATTTTTAATTTTTTTTATATGTATATATATATAACCATCTTCCGAAATTCAAATTTAGTATAGAATGAATTCAAATTTGAATAGAAAAGATTAGAATAGAAAAGAAAAGAACAGAATAAAAAAATAATGTAGCGCCCTCCTCACTCCCCTCTCTTTCTTCAGCTCGTCTGTCTCTTGTCTAGGGGTACCTTTCAGAGGGGAAGGGAGCGGGGACACCACGCCTGGCCTGCACCACAGGTGTCAGTGCGGTATAAGCAAAGTTCTTTTACCTTCGGGTCAGTGTTGTGCACCTGGAACCTCCACCGAGAGTCACCTTGAACGATGTCTGTCAGGAAATGAGCCCCACACCATTAAAGTCCAACACTCCTTTATTCTTCTCGAATGAACACAATCAGTTGAACTCCCTTGTAGAAACAGGCGATGCGAATAGGCCCAGACACAATGTATTCTCCACTTTCCTCCCTGAACGTGGGTGGCGGTCTCCGAGCGGGGGGGGGGGGGATTTCCCTCCAGGCGGTCTCCGATGAGAGACTCACCCGTCACTGGCAATCTGCTGCACCAGGTCTTCGAGTGAGGAGCCCCCCCGGTCCATTACGCCTTCCGGATTCGGGCACCCACTCCCGGGGTTCCCTAGGATCTCCTTCCCTCGCGGAACTCAGTGTTGGGCACTGAGCTCCGGACCTCCATCTGAGTACCTCACCCCAGGCTAAAGGTCCCTGGGATGGAACACGACCTCTGGCTGTCCTCTAGGCCTAAGCCCGCCTAGAGAACCGACACGAACCACCGTCCACAGGCTGAAGGTGCCCTGGACTCCCCTGACAAAGATGGCCGGCCCCCTTTATACCCTCTCCCAGCAAGCACGGCGGGTTCCCCTACCCACCATACCGCAGCCGAGGGAGGACAAAAAGGAGGCACGACACACAGCAATGATTCAACCCCAGCCCAGGGCGACAGCGCCACCTGCTGGGCTGCAGGGAATTACACATCACCAATGTCTCTGCCAAGTTCAAATTTACACCCGGGAAAGTACATACCCGCTACACTCTCCCCCTGGTGGTTTGACACTGGCCCCCAGTGTCTGGAGTAAATCATGCCCTTAACGGCTGACATAATCCAATCCAGAAACCGACTAACAATTGTACTAAATAAACTTTTAGAAAAACTATTCAACTAAAACATGGTGTCTGAGCCCTGTAAGAAAAAGGAATAAAGACAGAAGAGAAACAACAGCATTGAATCATAACTTTGAATCACATTTTACTTCCCCCCCCATCCTAACTAAGACCCACCCCACCCTCAGTGGTCTTGATGGGATGCTCTCCTGCAGAGGGAAAAGAAAGGATTAGCACATATAACCCTGACACATGTATTCGTGTGAGAGAAAAGAAACTTCTGCGGGAAGAAATTCCTTTTCTCCAAAGAGTGAGTGCGTGAAAAGTGTTTTAACATTGCGCAACACTGCCACCTGGTGACAGCACCGCGGTAACTGCACTCGTGGAACTTTCCTCTTTTCTTTGGCCCTATCTACCCAGAGTCCATGATCTCTTACAGAAAGTGAAGAACAACAGGAACAGTTCCTCATTTCTTTGGGCACAAAAGCAACGGGCCCCAGAAAGTTCAGCAGCATGATAAGAACGGAGTCTCTTCTCTCCTACAGGTAAAAACGGGGATGCGGCAGAACAAGTGGCTTCAAGTGCTGATCCATGGTCTCCAGATGATACTCCACATCTTCTCCTTCCTTGCGCCGGATCAACACCTTGTCTGCATGGATGTGCCGTCCCAACATCCATTCTGCCTTGCAGTCTTTAAAACGTTGAGAGGCCTTTGGAGAGCATGCCAGGTACCTGCGGGCGTGGGGAACCTGAAGGTCCACACAAAGTCATTGTACCAGCGCTCCCGGCACACTTCCACCTCATAAAGCAGTTCCTTCGACAAGTACGGATACTCCCATCCGTACTCTGCAGCAATCTTCTGGCCAAATAGGCGTTGTAGTCTCGCCAAAGGAGGCATGGTAGCTTTGTCCCCTTCGCCAGGCAAAACGATTGAGTCCGGGTGGCGAGGGACCTTGATCACATCTGATCTGGGCATTGGTGCCCGCAGTAACAGTCTCTTTTCCCCAGTCTTTGGTACAGATGGTACCAAGGATGTAGAGGCAGGCTGGGGATGGGACCTCTCTTCAGGCGCTGGTGCCTCCACCCGGGGTGTACTTTCCCCTGTAGACATGGGTGGATCCCTGGTCCTCCGGGATGAAGCGAGAGGTACTTTGTCCCAGCCCTTTTCTGCAAACAGTTCATCTATTGCAACGTCGTCTCCCATGTCCGAGAGCGACTCCAGGTCAGAGGTGTCACACTCCTCCGCAGGCAGGTATCCTGTAGTGGAGACCGAGCTTTCACCTCTTCTCACACACCAAATCTCTCCGCTAGGCTTACCTCGGCCTTTACTTTAAATGGGACGTCCGGAACTCTCGTTGCCGGATCCATCTGGGCCGGGCGTAGGCGGGCGAGACGGTCCACCACAACCGCTGGTCAGGGCTACCATGCCGGTCTTTCTCTTCGGTGGTGGACGCTGCGAGATCGTGGTGACCGAATCAGCATCCTCGGATTTCTCCCGTTGAGTTTTTACGACCTCCTCCGCGGTCGTTGCAGTGTGCGCAGGGATGGCTGTCACAGCAGTGATTCCTCCTCTCTGAGTGGTGTTGTCCGTAGCACGGCCGGGGTAGATGGTTCTCGGCTTCTCAACCGCTGGATCTACTTCGAACAGGAACTCCCCACAGGCCTCACATCGCCCGAATGGCTTCAGCTGGCACACCAGTCCCGAACAGCCGGGACAACTCACACCCAGGGCCTCAACGTCCATGCATGAGTACAGGGCGAATCGACCCCTTGGCTTTAGCCGGATCCCCGTATCTGTTACCGGAGCAGCAGCAGTCAATGTCGCGGTGGAAGGGTGAACTGGAATCCACGATGTATGTCCGAACATGGCGACCTGTTGCTGATCCATTGCACACTGCAGAGTTTTTGCGCCAATGTCCCACGTGTAGTCCTTCACACGTATTGGACTCCTCCCCTTTGCTCCAGTTCGCGGGCTTTTCTTCTTTTCTGTTTCTGAGTCACGCTCACGAACTAAGCGATGGGGGTGTGCCTGGTGGCGCAGTGCAATAGAAGCCCCCACGTGTACTACTTCACACGGCTGAGCTTCCCCCTCTCCTCGCTCTTCTGCGCGGGCCTTTCCCTTCATTGGGTCATGTCCACGACTTCGAGCAGGGATGCACTTTGGCCAATGAAGGCCTGCCTACTCATAACTCCTCCGGGCAGACACGTTCAATACTGTGGTGCACAAACACTATACCGGACCCGAGCCCCCACGTGTAGCGCCCTCCTCACTCCCCTCTTTCTCTTCAGCTCGTCTCTCTCTTGTCTAGGGGTAACTTTCAGAGGGGAAGGGAGCGGGGACACCACGCCAGGCCTTTGTCACAGGTGTCAGTGTGATAAAAGGAAAGTTCTTTTACCTTCGGGTCGGTGTTCTGCACCTGGATCCTCCACCGAGAGTCACCTTGAACAATGTCTGTCAGGAAATGAGCCTCACACCATTAAAGTTTAACACTCCTTTATTCTTCTCGAATGAACACAATCAGTTGAACTCCCTTGATAGAAACAGAACAGGAAAGGAGGTGTGGATGTGAATAGGCCCAGACACAATGTGTTCTCCACTTTCCTCCCTGAAAGTGGGTTGCGGTCTCTGAGCGGGGGGGGGATTTCCTTCCAGGCGGTCTCCGATGAGAGACTCACCCGTCACTGGCAATCTGCTGCACCAGGTCTTCGGGTGAGGAGCCCCCCCCAGTCCATTACGCCTTCCGGATTCGGGTACCCACTCCCGGGGTTCCCTAGGATCTCCTTCCCTCGCAGAACTCAGTGTTGGGCACTGAGCTCCAGACCTCCATCCGAGTACCTCACCCCAGGCTAAAGGTGCCTGGGATGGAACACGACCTCTGGCTGTCCTCTAGGCCTAGGCCCGCCTAGAGAACCGACACGAACCACCGTCCGCAAGCTGAAGGTGCCCTGGACTCCCCTGACAAAGATGGCCGGCCCCCTTTATACCCTCTCCCAGCAAGCACGGCGGGTTCCCCGCACCACCATACCTCTGCCGAGGGAGGACAAAAAGGAGGCACGACACACAGCAAAGTTTCAACCCCAGCCCAGGGTCGACAGCGCCACCTGCTGGGCTGCAGGGAATTACACATCACCAATGTCTCTGCCAAGTTCAAATTCACACCCAGGAAAGTACATACCCGCTACAATAAGAAATTACAATAGAACAGAATGGAATAAAAAATAGGGCTGTGGAAATTAACTATTAATTTCTCGATTAATCAAAATTCTTTGGGCTTGCCGTGTCCATCTGAAGGGCTCCTTTGCTGTGCCTTCATATCTGCATGCCGGCGGGACCTTACTATCTGCCACACGCAAGGGGCTGTTACACTTCCCTCTATCACTTCCCACTATCACCCTGGGATTCTACAGCCATCCACTGGGAGATGTGATAGTTCCCTTCACGGGACATCTACATGCCGACGGACTGATGTTAACCCCTCCTCATCTGGATTCAGCAGTGGTATCGTTGTACACATTTTTATACCAGTATCATACTTAGCTACATGTTTTTATGACTGCTTTTGCTACCGTTTGGAATTACTCGCACCATTTTTACAGTTTATGTAGCTACATTGATTTTATCTCCAGTGCAATATTTAGTTACCTGCTTGAAGACTATAAAAGTTGTAATGCTATTCCCATCGATCGCTGCCTTTGTGTGTTTTTTGTATCCTGCTATCCATTCTTCCAGTGGTTGGGAGCTGCACTGGGAATCGGCCTGCAAGGAGATCAGCTAAAAAGTAGTTGGATCTGTATGTGCGTTATCATTAATCGAAATTAGTCGATTAATCGATTAAAAAAAAACGATTAATCGAACACGAAAATTTTAATCAGTAACAGCCCTAAAAAAAAATATATATATATATAACTGTCCATCTTGCGAAATTCGAATTTAGTATAGAACGATTTTGATCAGAATAGAAAAGATTAGAATAGAAAAGAATAGACTAGAAAAACAATATAACATAATACAATTAAATATAATATATTGTATTTTATTCTATTCTGTGCTATTGTTTTTCTAGTCTATTCTTTTCTATTATTTTCTATTCTATTTTATTCTAATCTTTTCTATTCAAAATCATTCTATACGAAAATCTAATTTCAGAAGATGGTTATTTATATATATATAGATCTATATCTATAGATCTACATATATATTATATTTTTTATAGGGTTAGGGGGTTAGGGTTAGGCTTGTGATTGGGGTTCGGGTTGTGATTGGGGTTCGGGTTAGGCTTAGGGTTAGGGTCAGGGTTGGGGTTAGGGTTTCCCCTTGAAGAATAAGGCTTGGACTTGGAGTGATTGGAATAGAATAAAATAATATTTTATACTATTCTGTTCAATTGTTTTTCTAGTCTATTCTTTTCTATTCAAATCGTTACTATTCTAATTCATTCTATAGGAAATTCGAATTTCGGAAGATGGCTATATTTATATATATATATATATATATATATATATAGATAGATATATATATATATATATATATATATATATATATATATTTTTTTTTCAGATCTGTTCTATTGTTTTTCTATGCAATTCTTTTCTATTTTATTGTAATCTTTTCTATTCAAATGCTATTTCATTCTATATGAAATTCGAATTTCGTATAGAATGATTTTGAATTAGAATAGAAAAGATGAGAATAGAATAGAAAATAGAAAATAATAGAATAGAATAGAAAAACAATAGAACAGAATAGAATAAAATATAATATATGTTTTTCTAGTTTATTCTTTTCTATTATATTTTCTATTCTAATCTTTTGTATTCACATTCAAATTCATTCTATATGAAATTCGAATTTTGGAAGATGTTATATATTATATTTTTTCTAAAATCTTCCAAATTTATATATATATATATATATATATATATATATATATATATATATATATATATAACCATCTTCTGAAATTGGAATTTTGTATAGAATGAACTTGAATAGAAAAGATTAGAATAGAATGTAAAATAATAAAAAGAATAGTATAGAAAAACAATAGTACAGAACAGAAAAAAATATAATATATATATATAAAACCATCTTCTGACATTCGAATTTCGCATACAATGAATTCGAATTCAAATAGAAAAGATTAGAATAGAGTAGAAAAGAATAGACTAGAAAAATAATAGAACAGAATAGAATAAAATATAATATATATATTATATTTTATTCTATTCTGTTCTATTGTTTTTATAGTCTATTATTTTCTATTCTAATCTTTTCTATTCAAATTCTAATTCATTCTTTACGAAATTAGAATTTCGGAAAATGGTTATATATATATATATATATATATATATATATATATAGATAATAGGGTTAGGGTTAACCCTAACCCTAATATGTATATATATATATAGCCATTTTCTGAAATTCGAATTTCGTATAGAATGATTTTGAATTAGAATAGAAAAGATCAGAATAGAATAGAATAACAATAGAATAGAATAAAATATAACATATGTTTTTCTAGTTTATTCTTTTCTATTATTTTATATTCTAATCTTTTGTATTCAATTTCGAATTCATTCATTACTAAATTCGAATTTCGTAAGATGGTATATATACACACACACATATATATCACATATATATTATGTATTTTTTTCTGTTCTGTTTTATTGTTTTCTTTATGCTATTCTTTTCTATTCTATTCTAATCTTTTCTATTCAAATTCGATTTCATTCTATACGAAATTCTAATTTCGGAAGGTGTTATATATATATATATATATATATATATATATATATATATATATATATATATATATATATATATATAAAATATATTTTTCTATTCTGTTCTATTGTTTTCCATGCTATTCTTTTCTAATATTTTTTACTCTAATCTTTTCTTTTCAAACTCAATTTCATTCTATATTAAATTCAAATTCCGGAAGATTTTTTTTATATATATATATATATATATATATATATATTTCTGTTCTGTTCTAGTGTTTTTCTAGACTATTCAAATCTGTTCTATTCAAATTCATTCTATACAAAAATTCGAACTTCAGAAGCCAACTTCCGAAATTCGAATTTTGTATAGAATGAATTCGAATTTGAATAGAAAAGATTAGAATAGAATAGAAAAGAATAGTACAGAATTAAAAAAAATTATATATATAGTCAGTTCTATTGTTTTTCTATGCTATTCTTTTCTATTATTTTATTTTCTATTCTATTTTAATCTTTTCTATTCCAAATCATTCTATACTGAATTCAAATTTCGGACGATGGCTTCAGAAGTTTAAATTTCATATAGAATGAATTTGAATTTGAATAGAAAAGTTTTGAATAGAAAATAATAGAAAAGAATAGACTAGAAAACCAATAGAACAAAATATAATATATATTATAGTTTATTCTATTCTGTTCTATTGTTTTTCTAGTTTATTCTTTTATTTTCTATTCTATTCTAATCTTTTTTATTCTAATTCGCTTTCATTCTATACGAAATTCGAATTTTGGAAAATGGTTATATATACTTTTTTACTTTTTTTCGAATTCGGTAGATTTTTTTCAAATTTGATCACATTTTTCAAATTTGATCGACTTTTTTTAAATTCGGTCAAAAAAAATTCAAATTCTAATACGAAACTAATATTATAATCTTTTCTATTCAAATTCGATTTCATTCTATAAGAAATTCAAATTCCGTATAGAATTAATTCAAATTCAAATAGAAACGATTAGAATAGAATAGAAAAGAATAGAAAAGAAAAACAATAGAACAGAATAGAATAAAATATAATATATATTATATTATATTTTATTCTATTCGGTTCTATTGTTTTTCTATTCTTTTCTATTTTAGTTTCCATTGTTTTGAATTATTTTCCAATCTATTCTCAAATTCGAATTTATACTATTGATATTTCGGAAGACGACATGTTCTATTTTATTACATTCTATTAAATTCTATTCTATTATTTTTTTTATCCTATTGCTTTATTGTTTTATATTCTATTTTATTCTATTTTATTGTATTTCTTAGAAAATCGATTTCTATTTTTTCGAATTCAATTCGAATTTGTTTTCGAATTCGATTCAAATTCGATTTGAATTTGTTTTCGAATTCGATTTGAATCAAATTTCGTTTGGGTTTTTTTTTTTTACTTTTGTCATTCGGAAATTCGGATGCATACGAATTTCCGAATAATGAAAAATTTGAAAACAAAATGCACATGTCTATAAGGTCATGATACAGATATATCCAACATCTATACCTTGTGGGGAAGTTAGGGTTGCCACCTTTTCTTCAAGCCAAACCAACTTTAGCGGCCTGGGACACATTTAGGTGCCCCAAGGAGAGTAGTAATGCGGTGCTCATAGTGTGCCGCAGCAAACAGGGGGTGTGGCTAAATTGCTCTTGCTGACATCATCACCCTTCCCCCCAGGGATGTCGAACCTGCCCCCAGACAGCCGCCCACAACTCCTGGATGGCAGCAGATTTGTGTGTGACTATCTTGGTTACTTGAAGAGCCACAGCCCAGTCTTAATAATGTGTCCGGGTTTCAGTCTGCCTGAAACCCGGACACATGATTTAAAACCCAGACTGTCCGGGTAAATCCCGGGCAGGGGGCAACCCTAGGGGAGGTGCAGTGTGGTGCGGCAGCAGTAAACACATGGGTTGATTTACTATAGGCAAGTAAAATGTGCACTTTGCAAAGCGGCTCCAGAGCTTAGTAAATGAGGTTAAGCATCATTCTGCAAGAATACCCAATCTCATGCAAGGAAAAAATAAAACAGCACTTTTGCTTGCATACGATTGGATGATGGAAGTCAGCAGAGCTGTGTACAGAATGCAGTGTTCAAGAGTGCATTAGGTATAGAGTGAAAAGCTCAGGAGTACACTACGTACAGAGTGCAGAGTTCATGGGTGTGCTGTGTACAGAGTGGAGAGTTCAGGGGTGCGCTATGTACAGAATGCAGAGTTCAGTGGTGCACTGTGTACAGAACGCAGAGTTCAGGGGTGTGCCGTGCACAGAGTGTAGAGTTCAGGGGTGTGCCATGTACAGAGTGCAGAATTCAGAGGTGCGCTATGTACAGAGTGCAGAGTTCAGGGGTGCGCTGTGTACAGAGTGCAGAGTTCAGGGGTGCGCTATATACAGAGTGCAGAGTTCAGGGGTGTGCTGTGTACAGAGTGGAGAGTTCAGGGGTGTGCTGTGTACAGAGTGCAGAGTTCAGGGGTGTGCCAAGTACAGGGTGCAGAGCTCAGGTGTGCGCTGTGTACAGAGTGCAGAGTTCAGGGGTGTGCCAAGTACAGGGTTCAGAGTTCAGGGGTGTGCCATGTACAGGGTGCAGAGTTAAGGGGTGCGCTATGTACTGTTGTGGAGATTTTTATGGAGATGTATTTAATATGTATTGTCATAGTGTCACCCAGTGTTAGTACTTCCGCAACCCGCTCTAAAAGAGCTGATTGGGGTAGTCTGAGGCTGGTTGAATCCCGTCTGATAGGGGAAAACGTCTTGAGGTTGGAGGGTGATGTTTGCAGGGTGCGGATATGTCCGCCAACGGGGGCCCTCTGTGCATTAGCATGGACGATCGTTGAGGAGGGGGTATCCTCGCTCTGCAATGACATCATTGGTTATGGGCAAATGCGCGCTCTTGTCTCGGCTGTGTCTGATCAACATTGGTTGGAATTCGTAGCGTGCGTCTGCAGATAGCCTCCCTCCCCCATTCAATAATAGTATAATCTTATTATGCGTTATTCTATGGAATAGCGCAGAATAGGAATTCCTATCAACGGTAACTTAAGCCATCCTACGTTATTATATTCATGTATGACATATCCTGTTGGAAGGAATGTCCAAGTGTTGTCATTTTCATGTGAGGGAACATCCTATGAGGTTCCCGCCCATGGGGAGGGGATTGGTTGCTGCAGCCAATCACCTCCTGTCTTGAGATCTTTTGAGTTTAATAAAAGCCTATGAGTAGGCGTCGGCTTGAGGGAGTCTTTGCTGGAATGGCCTGATAAGAAGACCTGTGTTGGTGGTTTCCTTGAATGAATGGGAATGAACGGTGAGTGGACTTTAGCAAACTTAATTTAACGATAGCATTACTTCAAAAAGATGAAATCTGATGTGTGCTTAGATAGCACAGGAATTATAGGCTGTGTGCTCTGCAAACATCAGCCTAAAATTCCACCACAGTAATGGCGGGCCAGGATTTTGGGAATAGATGGAGTCCCTTTGGACATCGGATCGAGATGGGGGGAAGTGTGGATCTACGTTCCGATGTGGGGGGCTCTACTCTTTAAAAGAACATTTTTTGTCTTTTTGAAATAATGTTTCAAGTTTGCAGCGTGTGTATGTGTGCGTGTGTATGTCTGCGAATCGCATGTGTGTGTGTGATTTTGTCATGGATCGTATGCCTGTGAATTTGATTGTGTGTGGGTATGCCTGCATGTGCCTGTGTGATTAGATTGTGCGATGTATTGAGCAGTTGGCTGCCAGCAATGGCTGCTGCATTGTCCTGGTCCTTGAGCCATGAGGTTTAGCGGGGGAGGGGCTGCCAGCATCTCAGTTACACTGGTAAAAGTTGGTGACTTTCTGTAAATAGCATGTTTTGTAGTGGGAGGGCCCTGAGAGATGATCTGATGGAAACTGTGGGCTGTAAGAGTGTAACTAAGCGAGAAATATAGACTGTATATTGTGTATGAAATGAAGGTATAGATGTGGTATTTAGTGCACTGAGAAGTTTGTAAAGTAGATTGTTTGGCTGCCATGTGCTTGAATGGGGGAAGGGCTTGCCCACTGTTTTGTGTTGCAGGGGCTGTGCCCTGAGGGAAAGACACTCTAAGCAGATGTACAAGCAACAATATACTGTATGTGTGTAGTGTTTGTGATTTCTATGAAAAATAGAAATGAATAGATTGTGATTTTTGCCTTTATAGGGGACAAAGACACATGTCCCCATAAGTGTAAAAATATTAAGTGTTTGGTTTTTGAGTTGAAAGTTCCCGCCAAGTGGCCAGGCTGAGGCCACTGTGTGTGAACTTTAGGTAGAGAAAAGTGGTGAATATCTCAGAGTATATGAACTTAGAGAAATGAATATGTTTTTAATATTATTCATGTAACTCACATTTATTGAATGTGCTGTTTAGTTGGCCAAAGGGAGGCTAAGTTTGTAAGTGTACATGTGGTCCTTGTAGAGTGTAGCTGACACCTTTTTCAGTGGATTTTGATGATAATTTAGAAAAGTTTCAATGGTGTAGTCAGTCTTTGTGGAGAAAAACATTTTTGATTTTCTTTTAAAGAGATGCTGGTTTTGGCGGGAAAAATTGCATGCGTCAATGGCGCAATTTTTGTTGTCCATGAGGTGCTGTGGTGGGTCATCCACCATTTTGTAGTCCTGGCTTGTCGGCCATTTTGAGAGACGTTTACAGTTTGAGATAGGAAGTTCCAGTTTAGCAAACACGACTCCTGAATATGCTGTATTGGCATTTGTTGATCGGCGCAGTTTTCTTATGTTTTATGCGTTTACAGTTTGACCTGTGCACTGCTGGGAAGAGTAGTGAGACACCAGTGTGACATTCTGAGAGGCTGTTTTTGTTTAATGTTGAATTCGCTGGTTAAAACTGTTTTAAACTATTTTTGTAAGCATCACCTTTTGAGGTGAGTTGAGTGGTATCTTAAAATAGCGCGGTCTTACCCTGAGGGGCCACAACGTGCTTGCGGACACACGCACATGCTGGGGCCTATTTATGGATGGGATCTGGCTGGCCTACCAGCAGTTGGAGTGTGGGAGGAGGCCAACGCAGACACAGGGAGGACATGCAAACTCCATGCAGATGGTGTTAGGAGGGGGGATTTCTCTGTTTTCATTTAAGTGAATGTAAGCTATTGCAGGGTCAGCTGACTTTGCAGTATATGCGCGGCGGTTTTTTTGCATTGGATTTTGGTTTTAAGAAAAACTTCACTTTACACTGAATTTTGATGGATTGTAAGACTAACAGAGTTTTTGTACAATGATGTGTTTTTATGTTTAAATATTTCCTTCCCAGAAGGCAATTCATATGTTTTGAAGCTTGTATTGTATAGCCTGTAGAGGAGGAGTGGGGGTTTTGGTCGAAACCCCTAGAGCCATCTTTTTGCAGGAGTTTTGCATTTGAGTCAACTTGTGGTTTTGCTTGCAGGGGATGTTTGGGTCAGGACCCTCTCATTTGCAAAGGGGGGTTTTTATTCCACCATCTTCTTGACAAGGTTTTAAATTGTTGAAATATATAATGTGTAGCCATGGATTTTTTTGGAGTCTTGATAGACACAGCAATGTGGCTGGGCTCCCCCCTCCCCCTCCCTCTTCCTGAACAATTGATATGTAAATAAACCAGTTTGTTTTTTTTAAGAGCTGAGCATAACCGGAAGTTTCTTTTCAGCATTTATATATCAGCAGAAAGTTAGTGGGAGGAGCTTGGGGTTGTCTGAATGAGATTTGTGTTTGGAAGGAAAATGGAAAGCATTTTGGCGTTTAAAAGTGTTTTATATTTTGTTCCAGTTTTGTGAAGTTTTGTACTGTAAATACAGTTTTGGGTAGAGAGAAAACCAGGGGGTATCACCATTATTTTATCATCTAGATACAGAGAGAAGCCACATTGTTCTGCAGGTGGTAAACTGGCGTAATTGTTCTGTGAGGTTTAGTCTGACAACGCAGTGTATGGGTGTATAGCGGAAAACGCTTGTGTATGCATGCACTGTGAGGGGTAGAGGCCTAATTCGGGGGTTGATCTGTGGTTGTTGCTGTAGTTCCAAAAGTGTTGGGACAACAAGCCATAGAGTTGACACCTCGGTTAGGGTTTCTAGTTGGAGGACTTGACCATATAGTGGTTGTAGTTCTGCAATTCACCGTATAAGAAGACACCGGGCGGTGATCTCCGAAATGGGTGCAACGGTTTAACCTGGACGCAGGTTTAAGACGATAAGCCGATTCGAATCGCCATGGACACAAGGAGGTCTGTGAAAAGGGAAGGAATGGAGGCTTCCCATAGTCAGACGGTCACACAGTGCACGAAGCCTAGTTTTGGGGCAAAGGCCTTTGAACCCCAAAAAGATTAACATAGGTGGTCCAAGGATACTATTTTGGGTATCCCTCTGGAATGGATGTAGTTGAGCTGCGGCTTCAGAAATCTGTAATGATGAGTGTTGATGGAGGTGTTGTCTCATGCCCGTTTGTTTTGAACCTTGTATGGCTGGTACATGGAAGGTTCTCGAGCTGCTCTCATGGTTGTCCCATTGTATTTTTTCCTATTGCTGAAAGAGTGAAGGTAGAATCCTGGCTGTTTTTGTTTTTTTCATTTGTGGTTTTGGAAACTGGGAAGTATTTCCCCCACGTTTGTATCGGAATGTTTGTATGTAGTAACGTGAATATGTTCGAACTTACCGCGGCGATCCTTCGATGCGTCGCGGCTGTTGTATTTTTGTAGGAACGGGAAAAGTAAGGGTTACAGAGGGTTTTGTTTGAATCAGTTTTGAAAGAATGTCATTGACAATTTACCAATGTACAGGAATGTCATTATTATTTTACCATTCTTTGCAGGTTAAATTTGAAGGATAGAGTAATGATTTTGCTTATAAGTATTTTTCAGGTCCAAGGAGTTTGTACACAGAGAGCAGGTGTATGTAGACAGCGGTACATATGGATAAATATGAGTCTAAGGAGGTAAAAGTATCATAGGCTATTTCATTGTTTCTTTTTTCCTGCACCACGCATTTCTTCCTTCAGTCTGTAATGAGGAAGAAAAGGGGGGAGAATGATAAATGTAAGAGTGACAGTTTTTTTTTTTCTGTCAAACTAATAATAACCTCTGTAATTCTAACCAAGTTTGTGCCAAGACTGTCTTTCTTTAATAGAATTTGAATCGGCAAGCAGCAGTCTGGTGAAGTAGGTTCCCATCCCAGAGGCTAAGAACCTTGTCAATGGTTCCAGGTATTGTAAGCCACGCACAGGTTATGCAGTGACCACAGTCCCGATGTCTGGGTTATTGTCATATGAGGGATGTTTGGAGGTCAATCAAAATCAGGGTCGTACTCTCCTCATTAGCTGTCACTTATATTCTCAGCTGATGGGGGAGGTGCGATCGTTGTGACATGAACTTCAAAATGTCCACCAAAAGGTTTTCACGAGTCCCTCCTGGACCCGACTCAATAATCAGTTTACATTCTTTCCAACCAGGTGACTGGGTCGTTGTAAAGAAGCTTGAGGGATGAGACCACGCCAGCCACTGCAAGAAGCGGCTCAACCACACCAAAGAATGAGGAGTATCTTTGTTTATTTATATTTTTGTTGTTTAGTAAATTTTAGCGAGGGTAACGGTGAAAAGCATCCCAAGTTATTATTTAAAGTGTATGTCCTGACTAGCTCAGAAAGCGAACAGGACCGATGGTCTGTTCTGAGTCTTCACCGAGTTTTAGTCCTCAGCGATGACAGCGGTACATGACATTTATGATGTTATTATGGGAATGAGGAGTTTTAGTCCCCAGCGATGACAGCGGTACATGACATTTATGATGTTATTATGGGTATGAGGAGTTTTAGTCCCCAGTGATGACAGAGGTACATGACATTTATGATGTTATTATGGGTATGAGGAGTTTTAGTCCCCCAGTGATGACAGAGGTACATGCCATTTATGATGTTATTATGGGTATGAGGAGTTTTAGTCCCCAGCGATGACAGAGGTACATGACATTTATGATGTTATTATGGGTATGAGGAGTTTTAGTCCCCAGTGATGACAGAGGTACATGTCATTTATGATGTTATTATGGGTATGAGGAGTTTTAGTCCCCCAGTGATGACAGAGGTACATGACATTTATGATGTTATTATGGGTATGAGGAGTTTTAGTCCCCAGCGATGACAGAGGTACATGACATTTATGATGTTATTATGGGTATGAGGAGTTTTAGTCCCCCAGTGATGACAGCGGTACATGCCATTTATGATGTTATTATGGGTATGAGGAGTTTTAGTCCCCAGCGATGACAGAGGTACATGACATTTATGATGTTATTATGGGTATGAGGAGTTTTAGTCCCCCAGTGATGACAGCGGTACATGTCATTTATGATGTTATTATGGGTATGAGGAGTTTTAGTCCCCAGCGATGACAGAGGTACATGACATTTATGATGTTATTATGGGTATGAGGAGTTTTAGTCCCCCAGTGATGACAGCGGTACATGTCATTTATGATGTTATTATGGGTATGAGGAGTTTTAGTCCCCAGCGATGACAGAGGTACATGACATTTATGATGTTATTATGGGTATGAGGAGTTTTAGTCCCCCAGTGATGACAGCGGTACATGTCATTTATGATGTTATTATGGGTATGAGGAGTTTTAGTCCCCAGTGATGACAGAGGTACATGTCATTTATGATGTTATTATGGGTATGAGGAGTTTTAGTCCCCCAGTGATGACAGCGGTACATGCCATTTATGATGTTATTATGGGTATGAGGAGTTTTAGTCCCCAGCGATGACAGAGGTACATGACATTTATGATGTTATTATGGGTATGAGGAGTTTTAGTCCCCCAGTGATGACAGCGGTACATGCCATTTATGATGTTATTATGGGTATGAGGAGTTTTAGTCCCCAGCGATGACAGAGGTACATGACATTTATGATGTTATTATGGGTATGAGGAGTTTTAGTCCCCCAGTGATGACAGCGGTACATGTCATTTATGATGTTATTATGGGTATGAGGAGTTTTAGTCCCCAGCGATGACAGCGGTACATGCCATTTATGATGTTATTATGGGTATGAGGAGTTTTGACAAACTAGTGAAGACTCCAAACAGACACTTGTCAATGGAATCTAACGATGTATTTTTTAGAGGGTAAAATTGGTTTTAGTTTTGATGGCTCTGCCTCTTGTCGGTTTGGGTATCTAGGCAGCCCACAAGTGTGTTTGAACTTTAGTTTGGTGTTTATGTGGATCTGCAGCTTATAAAGGTAATTCCCCCAAAGCAAGAGGTTCATGCGCGATGGTGAAGCTGTCCCAACATTTTAGGTCGCGGCCGATCGCGAGGATCTGATGGCGCAGGAAATTAAGAATGGCAGGGACAGCTAGTAGGGATTTGTTCACCAATCCCGACCAGGTCTGGGCATGGGGTCCTGCATGTACAAGGTGGGGGGGGCTCGGGCTAGGGATACAATTGAACAATTCTCATCCGTTAAGGATAGGGTTCTTCATGTAATTGTTGAAGCCAGAGCTGTAGCTAAGTGAAGGTTGGGAGTCCTTTTTTTAAGGGTCTGGGAATCTTTGGGGATCTAATTTTTTATTTTACAGCGGATCGTGGTTAAAGAAAGTAGGAATATATATACTCATGTCGTTTTTATTTCTATTCTTTCTATGCCGTGACGAGGTGCTCCTGTTGCCTGATTTGACGCGTGACCAGAGTTTCCTTGATGAGACGCCCCGAAGCCGGACCCACATACAAGACACAGAGGATCACAGACGGATCGGCGATTACTACAGCTCACCATGTCGTGTCCTCCTTTATAAGTCATGCCCCTGAAGAGTAGAGTCTACATGTCAAGCCGTGTTTTCCTTTTTATGGACTAATAACTGATTGATTTCCAGGTGTAAGAAGCAGATCAACTCTCATCGAGGGACACATAGGGTGCATATGACAAAAAAGGGAGGACTGTTGTGGAGATTTTTATGGAGATGTATTTAATATGTATTGTCATAGTGTCACCCAGTGTTAGTACTTCCGCAACCCGCTCTAAAAGAGCTGATTGGGGTAGTCTGAGGCTGGTTGAATCCCGTCTGATAGGGGAAAACGTCTTGAGGTTGGAGTGTGATGTTTGCAGGGTGCGGATATGTCTGCCAACGGGGGCCCTCTGTGCATTAGCATGGACGATCGTTGAGGAGGGGTATCCTCGCTCTGCAATGACATCATTGGTTATGGGCAAATGCGCGCTCTTGTCTCGGCTGTGTCTGATCAACATTGGTTGGAATTCGTAGCGTGCGTCTGCAGATAGCCTCCCTCCCCCATTCAATAATAGTATAATCTTATTATGCGTTATTCTATGGAATAGCGCAGAATAGGAATTCCTATCAACGGTAACTTAAGCCATCCTACGTTATTATATTCATGTATGACATATCCTGTTGGAAGGAATGTCCAAGTGTTGTCATTTTCATGTGAGGGAACATCCTATGAGGTTCCCGCCCATGGGGAGGGGATTGGTTGCTGCAGCCAATCACCTCCTGTCTTGAGATCTTTTGAGTTTAATAAAAGCCTATGAGTAGGCGTTAGGCTTAAGGGAGAGTCTTTGCTGGAATGGCCTGATAAGAAGACCTGTGTTGGTGGTTTCCTTGAATGAATGGGGATGAACGGTGAGTGGACTTTAGCAAACTTAATTTAACGATAGCATTACTTCAAAAAGATTAAATCTGATGTGTGCTTAGATAGCACAGGAATTATAGGCTGTGTGCTCTGCAAACAGCAGCCTAAAATTCCACAACAGTACAGAGTGCAAAGTTCAAGGGTGTGCCATCTACGGGGTGCAGAGTTTAGGGGTGTGCTGTGTAAAGAGTGCAGAGTTCAGGGGTGTGCCATGTACAGGTTGCAGAGTTCAGGGGTGCGCTGTGTACAGAGTGCAGAGTTCAGGGATGTGCCATCTACAGGGTGCAGAGTTCAGGGATGCGCTGTGTACAGAGTGCAGAGTTCAGGGATGTGCCATCTACAGGGTGCAGAGTTCAGGGATGCACTATGTACAGAGTGCAGAGTTAAGGGGTGCGCTATGTACAGAGTGCAAAGTTCAGGGGTGTGCCATCTACGGGGTGCAGAGTTCAGGGGTGTGCTGTGTAAAGAGTGCAGAGTTCAGGGGTGTGCTGTGTAAAGAGTGCAGAGTTCAGGGGTGCGCTGTGTACAAAGGGCAGGGTTTAGGGGTGCGTGTTCAGGAGTGTGCTATGTACAGGGTGCAGAGCTCAGGGGTGCGCTGTGTACAGAGTGCAGAGTTAAGGGGTGTGCCATGTACAGGGTGCAGAGTTCAGGGGTGCGCTGTGTACAGAGTTCAGAGTTCAGGGGTGTGCCAAGTACAGGGTGCAGAGTTTAGGGGTGTGCCATGTACAGGGTGCAGAGTTCAGGGGTGCGCTGTGTAAAGAGTGCAGAGTTCAGGGGTGTGCCATCTACAGGGTGCTGAGTTCAGGGGTGTGCCATCTACAGGGTGCAGAGTTCAGGGGTGTGCCATCTACAGGGTGCAGAGTTCAGGGATGCGCTATGTACAGAGTGCAGAGTTAAGGGGTGCGCTATGTACAGAGTGCAAAGTTCAGGGTTGTGCCATCTACAGGGTGCAAAGTTCAGGGGTGTGCTGTGTAAAAAGTGCAGAGTTCAGGGGTGCGCTGTGTACAAAGGGCAGGGTTTAGGGGTGCGTGTAGCAAGGTCCCAGGCCTCCTTCGGTCTAATGAGAACCTCCAGGGCCAGAGATAGAGGACATCTTTCTGTACGTAGTGGGTTATGAGGCATAGTGGGTGTAAAGATGGTGAAAGTCATTGTGTGCCAGACACTTCTTGAATGTAAAAGAGGTTTTATTTCTTCTAACGGTCCTTTTTGTATTTTTGAGGGGAAAGAGGACCAGGACACCCTTAGATAGTTGAAAACTCTATTAATAGACTCCGAGACTTCAATAGGAGGACAGCCATGCAGGGAAAGGCCTCCAGCAAGACTCCACATCTGCATGTGTAGAAATGCTGTCTCCTATGGCAACAGTCTTTAATGCCGCGTACACGCGGTCGGAATTTCCGACAAGAAATCTCCGATGTGAGCTTTTGGTCGGAAATTCCGACTGTGTGTGGGCTCCATCAGACTTTTTCCGTCAGAATTTCCGAGCTGGTTCTCAAATTTTCCATCAGGAAAAGCTCTTGTCAGAAATTCCGCTCGTCTGTATGCAATTCTGACTCTCAAAAATATACGCATGCTTAGAATCAAGCAGAAGAGCCGAACTGCCTATAGAACATTGATCACGGCTCGTCGTACATGTTGTACGTCACCGCGTTCTTGACCATAGGAATTTCTGACAACATTTGTGTGACTGTGTGTATGCAACACAAGTTTGAGACAAATTTCCGTTGGAAAAAAATGCACGGTTTTGTTGTCGGAATTTCCGATCGTGTGTACGCGGCATTACAGTTCCTAACACAAAGCGTAACAGTTCTTTCAGCTTCACTACAATCACTCCTTGTAGTTCTTCCATACACTGAGCTCCCGGTCTCTAACTAGACCCACTGATTCACTGCCACTGAATCCCTTGAGCTCCTCCAATCTTCATGGTGGTATCTTCCTCAAGCGTTTTCCCCTCTACCTCCGACCACGACAGGTTCTCCGGCCGGCAGAACCGTCACCTCTGGCTGGACCGCAAGCCACATTCCCAAACCTGCGCTGCTCTCTTGCTTCTGGATAGGCCTTCAGACAGCCTAGCAGCCAGATGTGCCCAGGATAGGCCCCATCTCCGGCCTAGCAGCCCGGGCAGCACAACACACGTCCACCCAGACAGCCGTCCAGGTGGCACAGAACACAGATCACCTGACTCTATACCAGAATATATAGGTTCAAGAAAACCCCTGCCCATTGGCTGAGATGCCCAACATACCCACAACCTGACCTTGGGTTGCCCTTCTCATCTCTAGTACCATCAAGTACCCGTCCACCTAGTGGTAGAAGAGAAAAGTGCAACAAGGCCAAACTTAGAAGGAAATCAATAGATCTCCATCAATCAACCAGGATAACTACTCCTGGCAAGTAAATTTGTGAGGAGCTCCCTGACTAAACTACAGGGTGCTACATGCATAATGCACAAATTGCAATCCCAACTCAAACCCCCCCTAAGCCTCCTTTCATCTCTACTCTCTCCTACCTGGCCTTGCTCTAGTACCTCCCTGTGTAGTTGGCTGCCATGTCTGCCATGTTCCGGCTTCAAAACTGGGTGCGGGGGCCACAAGACAACGCCTAGCGGTGCGGCAGTGGAACCCCCGGACCTTAAGCCCTGTACACACGGGCGAGAATCCCATCCAAAAAAAAAACGTCGGTTTTCTCGACGGGACTCCTGGAAAGATTTTCTTGCCAAGCCCTGTGTACACACGCACATTCAAAAGAACCGCCGTTCTTTTGAATGGCAAGAACGCGGTGACGGCATCGACTACGACGAGCATGCGCTCGTCACATTTGATGCCGTCGCCACCATCTTGCTTCACCCTACGCTACCCTTGTATGCTACCGCGCATGCGTCGAAGTCTCACCGAGCATGCGCGGGCTTACCGGAGGACAGGTAAGCTTGTAGCATTGTACACACACGCGGTTTTCTCATCGGGAAACAGGCCGACGAGAATCCCGACGAGAAAATAGAGAGCAGGTTTTCTATTTTTCTCGTTGAGTTTCCCGGCAGTTTTCCTGTCGAGAAACCATACACACGACCGTTTTTCTCGGCAAAAAACTCTCCCAGCAGTTTTCTTGCTGTTTCTTGCCGAGAAAACCGGTCGTGTGTACAAGGCTTTATGTTTGACATATGTGTGTTAGGGGAACATTGTTATTCGATCAAACTTTTTCACCTTTTTTACAATTTTACGGCAGAATAAAATCACTTATTCCTTTTCTGACAGCTCCGGAATGGCTCTGGAGAATTTACATGTGTGAAATTGCAGTTCTGCCAAGCAGGACGCGGCCCTGATAAGCGTCGCAGAGGTGATAATGGATCCCAGGAAAAAAGGCATCCGGGCTTCAAGGCAGCACATCCGTTTCCTCTCACAGATACAATTTAATATGTTATTCGGCGTCTCGCCATCGTGAAGCATCTTATGGCGGAGGGCAGGACAGGACAGGAACGCAAAGAGACTAAAACCTGTCAGCTCAATAGACAATTACACACCTCAGGGCCGATACATAGGAGCAATATTGGGTGGAGGATAGCCGTGTGGTCATGCTAATCCGGAGTCTGGAATTACACACAAGTCCCTTAAAGCGGAGTTCCGGCCTGAAACATGACTTTTAAAATAAAAATCCCCCTAGAATACTCATGCCCCGTGCAATGTAACAAAGGTATGCTGTAAACTATGTCCAGTTTTCTATTTGTGCAGCATTGTTTTCTTATTTTGTGAAGTTTCTGTACAGCGTGGTCATCTCCAGTGTGGGCATCTGAAGTTGCAGTATCCTTCTTCCTGGATTCCATGCATGCTGGCTACCCAGCATGCACCTGCCGATCTCGCGCATGTGCAGTGCGGTGCAATATTGGTCAGCTTGGCATGGCACAGCCATGCCTAGCTGGGCATTTTTCTTCATAGTCGCCCATGTTATATGTTACTGGAGCCGTGTGATGCCAAGCTGGCTAAGAATTTCCATAGACGCCAATGTTAAATGTTACTGGAGCTGTGCGATGCCAAACTGGCCGAGAATTTCCATAGACGCCAATGTTAAATATTACTGGAGCCGTGCGATGCCCAGCTGGCCAGGAATGTCCATAGACCCCAATGTTAAATGTTACCGGAGCCGTGCCATGCCAAGCTGGCCAAGAATTTCCATAGATGCCAATGTTAAATGTTACTGGAGCCGTGCGATGCCAAGCTGGCCAGGAATTTCCATAGACCCCAATGTTAAATGTTACTGGAGCCATGCGATGCCAAGCTGGCTAGGAATTTCCATAGACGCCAAAGTTAAATGTTACTGGAGCCGGGCCATGCAAAGCTGGCCAAGAATTTCCATAGACGCCAGTGTTCAATGTTACTGGAGCCGTGCGATGCCAAGCTGGCCTGGAATTTCCATAGGCGCCAATGTTAAATGTTACTGGCGCCGTGCCATGCCAAGCTGGCCAATAATTTCCATAGACGCCAGTGTTCAATGTTACTGGAGCCGTGCGATGCCAAGCTGGCCTGGAATTTCCATAGGCGCCAATGTTAAATGTTACTGGCGCCGTGCCATGTCAAGCTGGCCAAGAATTTCTATAGACGCCATACCAAGCTGACCAAGATCTCCCAGGGGTCAATGCAAAGCCGAAAATGACGCACGGCTCTCCGTCCCCCCTAGAGGAGGAAGTGAAATTGGATACAGGCATAAATCAGGTAAGTGAACAGAAAAAATTTAATAAATTGCCAATTCATTTTAAGGATGCACATTAGTGCTGCATGGTGAGGAGTGAAAAATGCGAGTGGAACTCCGCTTTAACCACTTAAGGACCGAGCCTCTTTCTGAGATTTGTTGTTTACAAGTTTAAAAACTATTTTTTTTGCTAGAAAATTACTTAGAACCCCCAAACATTATACATTTTTTTTCTCACACCCTAGAGAATAAAATGACGGTCGTTGCAATAGTTTATGTTAGACCGTATTTGCGCAGCGGTCTTACAAGCGCACAGTTTTTTGGAAAAAATACACTTTTTTTAATTAAAAAATAAGAAATAATAGCCCAATTTTTTGTTCTTATATTGTGAAAGATAATGTTACGCCGAGTAAATTGATACCCAACATGTCACGCTTCAAAATTGCGCCCGCTCGTGGAATGGCGACAAACATTTATCCTTAAAAATCTCCATAGGCGTTGTTTAAAAAATTCTACAGGTTGCATGCTTTGAGTTACAGAGGAGGTCTAGGGCTAGAATTATTTCTCTCGCTCTACCGATCGTGGTGATACCTCACATGTGTAGTTTGAACAGCGTTTTCATATGCGGGCGCTGCTCACGTATGCGGTCGCTTCTGCACGCGAGCTCGGCGGGACGGGACGTTACTTATAGGCACTGACAGGTGGCATGGATACGAGGCACTGATGGGTGGCCCTCATGAGGAGACACTAATATGCAGCACTGACGGGCACTGATTTGCAGCACTGATGAGCACTGAAAGGCGGCACGTATAGGTGGCCGTGACGGGCACTGATAGGCCCGCACTTATGGGCACTGACAGGTGGCATGGATAGGCGGCACTGACAGGTGGCACTGATGAGCAGGCACTGATAGGCACTGATGGGCAGTGACTGGCATCACTCTGAGCACTGTTGGGGCTGCACTGATGACAAGAGCTCACCACGGATCGCCGCGCTGTAATTTTTTTAATGCCTAGAACACCGGACAACACTGCATTGGTCGGCGCGGCTCACAGCTCCCTTCTCAGCTACAAAATGCGCCATAAAATCAGGGATTTTTGTACCATAATGAATTATATTAGTACAGACAGATGCCGCTGCCGGAACCCTTCTCCGCCGATCTCGCGTCTCATTCAGCGAATGTCCATCAGATTTGTACAATCACTTAGCTGAAAAGCCTCTCTTTCTGCGGACGCTACAAAACACACAATTATTACACAGCGGTTACTCCGCGTTTTGCGATGAAACTCTGCTATAAAAGCCCCGCGCGGCCCTCTGAATGGGATCTTTCACGCGGCTAAGTGCAATTTTTCTATCTGCTCGTCTTGGAGGAGTTTCCTAATGTTCTCTTCTTACTCCCGGACTCCGTCACGACGCGGTTTCCTTTATCTCAAACCGAACTGAGAAGACTGCGTTCAAGCACGATTCACACCGCCCCCCCCCATCCCCCCTCCCACCTGTAAGATTTAATAGAGCTGTCAGATATCTCCCCTTAAATCAATTGTTAATTTAAATCAAAATCAATACGGTATATCTTAGCAGAGATCCCTATTCAGGGGACATTGTTTACATGAGCGGGCCGCCGAGTACAAGCCGATGCGTTGGCATTTGGTAAATATAGAGAAAATTGTTTCGGCTTTAGCGGGAGAACAAAGCTGGGGAAAAAACAAAACAATTAGAAAAAGAGATTTATTTTGTTAGCAAACGACAGAAAACGTCTACAGGAGGGTCAGTAAGGTCCCATGCAGAGGCCTAACTAGAACCTTCAGTACCCCGGTGCAAGAAACCATGAAGGGCCCCCCTGACTGCCGAGGCCCTTTCCATCAGTCCCAGGCAGTAAAAAATAAAAAATAAACAAATATATGAGTCTAGCACCCTGCAGCCCTCCCCCCAGCAGGGTGCCAGACTCATATGTTTGTATGATTTTTTTTAGGCTCTAATTAGCTTGAAAAAAGCTGGGCTTGGGGCGCGCTGAACCGACCCACTTGTGACAATAGCAAATTAATATTCACTATTGTCTTCCGGCTTCTCCTCCCGGTCAGGACAGGAGGCGGATCGGGTTGGCCGTAAGGAAAAGCCAAGGAAGTTGTGGAGGGGTGAGTGCAGGGGGGACCGTCACCATGGAGGGGTGAGTGCGGGGGGGCATTACCATGGAGGGGTGAGTGCAGGGGGGACAGTCACCGTGGAGGGGTGAGTGCCGGGGGCGTCACCGTGAAGGGGTGAGTGCAGGGGGGGTCCGTCACCGTGGAGGGGTGAGTGCGGGGGGCGTCTCCGTGGAGGGGTGAGTGCAGGGGGGACAGTCACCATGGAGAGGTGAGTGCGGGGGGGCATCACCATGGAGGGGTGAGTGCAGGGGGACGGTCACCATGAAGGGGTGAGTGTAGGGGGCGTTACCGTGGAGGGGTGAGTGCAGGGGGGGTCCATCACTGTGGAGGGGTGAGTGCAGGGGTGACAGTCACCATGAAGTAGTGAGTGCAGGGGGGACCGTCACTGTGGAGGGGTGAGTGCAGGAGGGACCGTCACCATGGAGGTGTGAGTGCGGGGGGGCATCATCATGGAGGGGTGAGTGCGGGCAACACCATAGAGGGGTGAGTACAGGGGGCATCACAGTGGAGGGGAGAGTGCAGGGGGACATCACCGCAGAGGGGTGAGTGCAGGGGGGCCATCACCATGGAGGGGTGACTGCGGGGGGGCGTCACCGTGGAGGGGTGAGTGCGGGGGGAGCGTCACCATCGAGGGGAGAGTGAAGGGGGGCATCACCGTGGAGGGGTGAGTGCAGGGGGGCATCTCTGTGGAGGGGTAATTGGGGGGGGGGGGCGTCACCGTGGAGGGGTGAGTGCAGGGGGGCGTCACCGTGGAGGGGTGAGTGCAGAGGGGATGTCACTGTGGAGGGGTGAGTGCGGGGGGCGTCACCGTCAAGGGTGAGTGAGGGGGGCATCACCGTGGAGGGGTAAGTGCGGGGGGCATCACCGTGGAGGGGTGAGTGCAGGAGGTATGTCACTGTGGAGGGGTGAGTGCATAGGGGGCCGTCACCGCGGAGGGGTGAATGCGAGGGGGGGTGTCACAGTGGAGGGGTGAGTGTGGGGGGAATCGTCACCATAGCGAGACAGACGGTTCTGGGGGGGGGGGGTTTGTTTGCTGCTTCCCCCAAAAAGTTTGGCACCAGCCACCACTGGTCCTAGGACCCTTCCCACTAAGCCCAGAGCCCTTTCCACTGATTCCTGGGCCCCTTACTTCCGTTGTGGGGCCCTTTATAAGCCTCTGTTCACACCGCTGCGCCGTATTATGCAACTTGCAACACGTGGGATGGATTTATTAAAACTGGAGAGTGCAAAATCTGGTGCAGCTGTGCACGGTAGCCAATGAGCTTTTAACTTCAGCTTGTTCAATTAAGCTTAGACAAACAAAAAAAAACTTGAAGCTGATTGGTTTCTAGGCAGAGCTGCACCCGATTTAGAATTGTCCAGTTTTAGTAAATCAACTCCATAAAGTATCATAACAAGTGGAAACACATTCATTTTAATGGGTTCCGTCTTTATCAATGCGACTCAAGTCGCAGCGACTAAAAAACTTCTCCTGTGGATCACCCCTGTGACCCATTTACAGTAGACACCAGGCTGAAGCCCGCTGTCAGCTGAAGTCAGAGAGTCGGTCCAGACTGAGGAAAAATCATGACCATATGGTTGGGATCCACCCAGGAGCCTGGACCAGCATCTGACTTAAATCACAAAAGTCGCAAGCAAGGACATTGCAAGTATAACTTTGGGGTCACAGCAGAGTGAACTAAGCCTTACGGTCCCACAGCGGAACCCTTTCACGTGTTCTGCAGCAGCCCCCTTCCCGCTATCTTGGAGCCAATACCCACCCCCAATGGTGACCCCATCCAGCCCCGGCAAACTGTAAAACTCTATGGCTTCATGTACACTGGCAGCTCCCCAAGAGCTCCTAAACTTCAGTTTAGGGGCTTTTGGCGCTCTTTTGCCGAAGCTCCTAAGCTAAACTTCATAAAAGACTATGGGGTTGATTTATTAAAGGCAAATAGATTGTGCAAGAGCATTTGCTCCAGAGCTTAGTAAATGAGGAGAAGCTCTGCCGACTTCCACTTATGTGAAAGCAAAAATGCAGGTTTTTTTTCCTTGCATGTGATTGGGTATTTTTTTGCAAAGTGAAGCTTCACCTCATTTACTTAGCTCTGGATCAACTGCACTTTGCCAAGTGCACAGTCTATTTTCCTTTAGTAAATCAAACCCTTTGTATTAAGGTTGAAGTTTAATAATTCACAACAAGCCCCGCAGAATGAAACCCAACCGGGAACATTCACAGGATGCATACAATGTGTAGCAGAGCAGGTTTCAAGAGTGTCAACAGCGTCTGTCTTAGAGGGCGGAATGCGGCCTGACCAGCCAGTGCCCAACTGGGGAGGTATCAAGGTAGGGTGGCATGTCCCTATCCTTGCCCTACTCGTCTGGAACCTGTCCCTGCTGCTAATCACTGTCCTTGTCAGATGGGTAACCTATGCCTACACTACTCACATGTGGAAATGCACGCCAAGCCTGGGAGGCAGGGCCTTAAATTGGCTCTGACTGAACCAAGATGGCTGCCAGAGTCACATTAAGTGGCAGCATTCAACCGGATCACTTCCCCATAGACCTAGGAAACCATAGAGGAACCATGTTCTTCTCGACTTCCCCTCCAACTGCGATCCACCTGCAGTGGAAAAAATAGACTGCACCTCACTACAACCTAACCTCCCAAATGGGTACAAAATCCAACAGACAACCTCCAAAATCATGGGGAAGGCCTTCCCAGCTATGTAGAGGATGTTATAGCCACACAAAAAAAAAGAAAAGGGCGGGGGACCAACTCTGTATTAATGGCCATCGCTTCTAGGGAAGGGTACTGTTAACACTACATTGCACAAAGACATTTTAGGCAATTCTGCTCTTCCAACCTTTGGGCATCAGTTTGGGGCGGGTCCTTTTCTGTTCCACCATGACTGTGCCCATGTACAGCTCCATTGACCAGTTTAGTGAGGGGAACCCAAGTGTCCTGTACAGAGTCCTGACCTCAACCTTACTGAATACCTTTGGGATTAATTGAAAGTCCAACAGAAAGGCAGGTCTTCTCATCCAACACCAGTAACTGACCTTACAATTGGGCAGAGATTCCCACAGACATTCTCGAAAATCAGGGGGGAAGCCTACCCAGATACGCGAGGGTGTTATAGCCACAAGAAAATGGGAGGGTGGGGGCAACTCTGTATTAATAGCCATGGTTTCTAGTGAAGGGTACTGTTAATACGACTGCAAGCAAAGACATTGTAGACAATTGTGCTCCTCCAACCTTCGGGTGAAGCCCTGTACACACACTCGGTTTTCCCGGTGGTAAAAAGTCTGCCGGGAAAACCGAGGGGAAAGCCGAGAACCTGCTCGGTAGCTTTTTCCCCCTACACACGGATTTGGCCTTGAATCCCGGCCTTGTGAATGCTCCATCGGCACTGCCTCACAGTGTTTCCCATAGGAAAGTAGTAGTAAATTTGGCGGAAAAAAAACGCCGGGAAACCCGACGGGAAAATAGAGAGCAGGTTCTCTATTTTCCCGCTGGGATTCCTGGCTGTTTTCCTGTTGGGAAAACTGCGAGGAAGCATACACACTTCCGGTTTTCCGGGCCAAAAGCTCTCTTGGCAGTTTTCCTGGCAGGAAAACCGGTCGTGTGTACGGGGCTTTATAGTTTGGAAAGGTTCTTTCTCTGTTCCACCATGATTGTGGCCCTGTGTACAAAGCCAGCTCCATAAAGACATGGTTTGATCAGTTCAGTGTGGAGGAACTTGAGTGTCCTGTACAGAGCCCCGACCTCAACCCTACTGAACACCTTTGGGATAAATTAGAACATTGATTGTGAGCCAGGTTTTCTCATCCATCAATCAGTACCTGACCTCACAAATGGGTGCAAATTCCCACAGCCAGCCTCCAAAATCATGGGGAAGGCCTTCCCAGATAAGACAAGGGTGGGGGGACCAATTCTATATTAATGACCATGGTTTCTAGTGAAGGGTACTGTTAATACTACATTATACAAAGACTTTGTAGACAATTGTGCTCTTCCAACCTTTGGGCATCAGTTTGGGGCGGGTCCTTTTCTGTTCCACCATGACTGTGCCTATGTACAGCTCCATTGACTAGACATGGGCGCCGTCAATAAATTTGTTTTGTTCCGTTCCGTATTGGCCGAAAATTTGAAAATACGAATTTTCGTTAGTTTCGTAAAATTTTCGTAAAATTACGAACATTCGTTATGATGAATTTAAAAAGCAAACCCAGGAAGTCAGCAGTGCTGCTGACTTCCTGGGTTTGCTTTTTAAATTCATCATAGCGAATGTTCGTAATTGTTATGAAAAGTTAACAAACCCAACGAAAATTCAGGGGCTCCCACCATCCCTGTGCTCGGTGTGCTGTGCTGACTTCCTCCTGGGGCTGTGCCCCTGCTGGGCTCATTATGAGGGGCTCCCATCATCCCTGTGCTGTGCTCATTATGAGGGGCTCCCACCATCCCTGTGCTGTGCTCATTATGAGGGGCTCCCACCATCCCTGTGCTGTGCTCATTATGAGGGGCTCCCACCATCCCTGTGCTGTGATCATTATGAGGGGCTCCCACCATCCCTGTGCTGTGCTCATTATGAGGGGCTCCCACCATCCCTGTGCTCAGTGTGCTGTGCTGACTTCCTCCTGGGGCTGTGCCCCTGCTGGGCTCATTATGAGGGGCTCCCACCATCCCTGTGCTGTGCTCATTATGAGGGGCTCCCACCATCCCTGTGCTCAGTGTGCTGTGCTGACTTCCTCCTGGGGCTGTGCCCCTGCTGGGCTCATTATGAGGGGCTCCCATCATCCCTGTGCTGTGCTCATTACGAGGGGCTCCCACCATCCCTGTGCTGTGCTCATTATGAGGGGCTCCCACCATCCCTGTGCTGTGCTCATTATGAGGGGCTCCCATCATCCCTGTGCTGTGCTCATTATGAGGGGCTCCCACCATCCCTGTGCTGTGCTCATTATGAGGGGCTCCCACCATCCCTGTGCTGTGCTCATTATGAGGGGCTCCCATCATCCCTGTACTGTGCTCATTATGAGGGGCTCCCACCATCCCTGTGCTGTGCTCATTATGAGGGGCTCCCACCATCCCTGTGCTGTGATCATTATGAGGGGCTCCCACCATCCCTGTGCTGTGCTCATTATGAGGGGCTCCCACCATCCCTGTGCTCAGTGTGCTGTGCTGACTTCCTCCTGGGGCTGTACCCCTGCTGTGCTCATTATGAGGGGCTCCCACCATCCCTGTGCTTTACTGACTTCCTCCTGGGGCTGTACCCCTGCTGTGCTAATTAAGAGGGGCTCCCACCATCCCTTTGCTTTGCTGACTTCCTGGGTTTGCTTTTTAAATTCATAACGAATGTTCGTAAATATTATGACAATAATAAAACGATATTAAACGAACATTCTTATTTTGTCCGAGAAATTCGGATCCGAAATTCGTCAACGAATTCGGAAGCATATAAATTTGTATTTCGGATGCTTCCGAATGTACGAATTTTCGGAAATTCGTACGAATTTTCGATTCTTACAAAACGAATCGCACATGTCTACCATTGACCAGTTTGGTGTGGAGGAACCCAAGTGTCCTGTACAGAGCCCTGACCTCATCCCAACTGATCACCTTTGAAGTGGAAGTCCAATAGAAAGGAAGGTTTTCTCATCCAACATCAGTACCGACCTCACAAATGGGCACAGATTCCCATAGTGTCCTTCTAAAAGCTTGTAGAAAGTCCTCTCAGAACAATGGAGGATGTTATAGTCACGAAGGGGGCAACTCCATATTAATGGCCATGGAGGGAAGGGTGCAACTCTATAGTAATTGCCATGGTTTTGTGTCAGGATGTCCAACAAGCCTATATGGGTGAAATGGTCGGGTGTCCATGAACCTTGACCATACAGTGTATCTTGCACTGAACCCTAAAGCAATTAGAGAGCAGTGGCCCACTAAGACCACTAAATGCTCACTTACAGCCCCAGTGGTTTGGGCATTTTCCATACCCTCACATAAATCCTGGGGAGACTCAACCCTTAACCACTTCCCGACCACCGCACGACAATATACCGTACGTCGGCAGAATGGCACGGGCAGGCAAATGGGTGTACATGAACGTCCCTTTGAGACTTGCTGCCGTGCGGGCGCGCGCGTGTCCGCCGCATGCCTCGGAGGTGTGCTCGTGGGTCCCGGGAACTTGATGTTCGCCGGCGGCCCGCGATTGTGAGGCCGAGAGGCAGAACGGGGAGATGTAAACAACGCATTTCCCTGTTCTGCCTAGTGTAAGGTGACCAGATTTTTAAAATGAAATCCGGAGACATATTTTTTTTTTTACTAGTAATGGCGGCAATCAGTGACTCTTTGCCCATCGCCGCCGCCGCCTCACAGCCTGTCAAGTCTCACTCTCCAGGCCCCGGCTACTACTGGGTGGGGTGCGGAGGAAGATCACTCCACCAGGGAAGGCAAGGAGATAAGCAGGCAGGCGGACTTGAGCCAAGGCAGAAGAACATGGGAGCGGAGCTGAATGGACACCCGAAACTGAAGAAATATTCCCTCCACTCCGACCAGCACATGATCATCATAAAGGGGCACAGATAATGGAAAAAAATACACCCCCCCCCCCTAAGCTAGTAGGAGCGGCGGAGCGGGGGTGTGTAATTCAGATTTTTCTTTTTATTCTGCACTGACCGTCTTTGAAATTGCCCCAGCCCCTGTTCAAATCCAATCCGGGGACAAAGCCGGGGACAGACTTGGTCCAGGGACAGTGTGCTCAATCCGGGGACTGTCCCCAGAAACCGGGAATGTCTGGTCACCCTAGCCTAGTGACATGTCAGGGATCTACTGCTCCCTGTGATCGGGAGCAGTGATCGCTGTCATGTCACTAGTAGCCCATCCCCCCCACAGTTAGAATCACTCCCTAGGACACACTTAACCCCTTGATCGCCCCCTAGTGTCAAAACCCCTTCCCTGCCAGTGACATTTTCACAGTAATCAGTGCATTTTTATAGCACTGATCGCTGTATAAATGACAATGGTCCCAAAAATGTGTCAAAAGTGTCCGATGTGTCCGCCATAATGTCACAGTACCGATAAAAATCGCAGATCACCACCATTACTAATAAAAAAATAATAATAATAATAAAAATGCTAGAAATCTATCCCCTATTTTGTAAACACCATAACTTTTGCGCAAATCAATCAATCAATATACGCTTATTGCGATTTATTTATTTTTTTTACACTATTTTTTTTTTCTTCCATAAAGTTTTATTGAGCAAATTCACAAACATCTCAGTACAAAGTATAAAACAGAACAAGTGCATTCAAGGAGAATCAGTTTTTGGTACAACATAAACCAACATTACAGGCAGGTGTGTAATTGTCTCCAGTTTTTGTAAAATTGCGAGTGAGGGTGCATATGGGCCGGAGCCTTTATTAATTTGAATCGCGTGCTGGCCGCCTGCTATCTTTGCTGCATTTCTTATTATTTCCGACACCAAAAAGACGGTGTCTAAAGGCTAGTAATAGAGGGATAGGAGGAGGGGGACCATACCCACTCGTGCGGAGGGGGCATGGAACTGAAGGGGGGGGTAGGAAAAGGGGAAGAGGGATCAGAGAAGAGAGAGCAGGAGCAAAGAAAAGGGGAGCCACAGGTGATGTATTAATGGGGGCCGGAGAGCATTTGTAGTAGAGAAGAGAGGGGAGGTTTTGGGGAGAGCTAGAGAGCAGCAAGAGGAATAGGAGCGGGTTAACGAGGAAAAGGAAAGAGAGAGAAAGAGAAAAAGAGAAAGAAAGAAAAAAAAAAAAAAGACCGGGGGGGGGGAGGAGGTGGGGTAGGGGTAAGGGTGAGGATGAAGGTGCGGGGAGTGACCACTCGCTTGGGCCTCTGTATGTGAAAGGGGGGTAGAGCCCTCAGAGCTCGTACTTTAGTCAGGGGGAACATGCTGCTTGTATTCAGCTGTTGTTTTGAAATGTAACCAGCAGGACCAAGTAAACGAGAAATTCTCCAGTCTCTCTTGCGAGATGTGGATCAGTTCTTCCATATCGCAAATTCTAGAAATGGTCGCAAACCATTCTTTAGGTGGCGGTGCATGGCAGGAGCGCCAGTGTTTGGGAATGCATAACCTAGCAGCATTCACCATGTGCATGGCTAGGGATTTAAAGTAATCTTTTCTCGAGAGAGAAGTGTGATGCAGGAGGAATTGTGCTGGTGTAAAGTCCAAGGTATATGTGGTGATTGATGCGATGCATCTGTGTACCTCCCTCCAAAAGGGTTGGATGTGTGAACATTCCCACCAAATGTGTACCATGGTTCCCACCTCTGTATTGCATCTCCAGCATATATTGGAGGTTGAAGGGGCAAATTTATGCAAGAGAGATGGGGTTCTGTACCATCTAGTGAGCACTTTGTACCCGTTTTCCTGTATGGCGACATTCAACGACCCCCTATGTGCGTATTCATGGATTCTCGTCCATTCAGTTGGTGACAGGGGGGTAGGTAGGTCTCTGTTCCACGAGGTCTGTGATGGCGAAAGGGTGGAATCACTAGGTTCTATAAGTAAGGCGTAGAGAAGGGAAATAAGGTGTCGTTGGGGGGTTCTACGGTAGCAGAGAGTTTTGAAAGGGGTAAGTGGTCTTGTCCAGCTATCACGTGCTGTATGTGTGGATAGAAAGTGACATATTTGTCTATAAGTCCAGAAGGGGAAGGTAGAGGTGTTGGAAATGAGCCTAAGCTCCTCTATCGAGGCGAGTTCGCCGTCCGTGTACAGTTGGGAGGCAAAGATGTCTTGAAACGGCCATTCTTGTTTGAGGAAGGAAGGTGACTCGCCTGGGATAAAGTCGGGGTTTCCTCTCAGCGTAGTCAGCGGGCCCGGGGTGGGTGAAAGGGAATCTCTGGTCAGGGACGACCTAAGAAGCTTCAAAGAAGTGTGAATGAAGGGATGTGAGGACAAGGACTGTGGCCATTGTTTCGGGGACAGCCATGGGAGAAGACGTAGAGGAATGGGTGAGAAAGAGTCTTCGATAGAGATCCAGATCTTCTCAAGGGGGTGGATGGACCAGTCCGCGATTCTCGTAAGATGGCAAGCCACAAAGTATTTATACAGGTCTGAGAGAGCAATACCCCCTTTAGGCTTGGGCAAGGTGAGTCTGGCATATTTGATTCTAGGAGGAGAACCTTTCCATAAAAAGGTCGAGCAGGCCTTCCGATAGGAGGAAAAGAATCCTGCGGGGATATGCATTGGGATGGTTTGGATCAAATACAACATACGTGGTAGTATAATCATTTTGATCAGAGCAGCTCGACCAAACCATGAGACATTCAATGTAGACCACTCCAAAAAATGGTCTTGGGCGTTTTTCAGAGCAGGGTGGAAGTTGAGGGCATACAGGTCTTTGAGGCAGGGCGGGATCCGAATCCCAAGATAGGAAATAGCAGTCTTTTCCCAATGGAACGGGAAAGATTCCCTACAGTGGGTGGCTTCCTGTGGTGGGAGGGTGATATTCAGGGCGTGGGACTTTGTATAGTTAATTTTAAGGTTTGAAATTGTACCAAAGGCTTCCAAGTCATGTAAGAGAGATGGAAGGGAGGTTCGTGGGGATACAAGGGAGAGCAGAATATCATCCGCGAAAGCAGCGACTTTAAATTCTCTACCTTTGACCACCAATCCCCTAACATCCGGGTTTTCTCTAAGTTTGTTTAAGAGGGGTTCCAAGGAGAGAATGTAGATCGGGGGGAGAGGGGACACCCCTGGCTTGTGCCGTTATTGATGGAGAAGGCGTTCGACAGGTGGCCGTTAACTCTCACCGCCGCCGTGGGGTTCGAGTATAATGCCATTATGGAGGTGAGCATGCGGTCTTCCAAACCCACCCCTTTTAGGACCTCTCGAATGTAGTCCCAGGCCACTCTGTCAAACGCCTTCTCCGCATCAAGGGAGAGCAAAAAGCCTGGTGTTTTAGTTGAAGTAAGCCAGTGATGTAAGTTAAGGGTTCGTATGGTGTTGTCCCGAGCCTCCCGGCCTGGGACAAACCCCACCTGGTCATTGGAGATAAGGCCGGGGATCAGAGGTATTAACCTATTGGCCAGTATTTTGGCATAAATTTTTATGTCAACATTAAGGAGTGAAATCGGCCTATAATTTGCCACTTGTAGGGGATCCTTCCCCTCCTTAGGAATTACGGTGATGTGTGCCTTTAATAATCTGTTAGGTCGGTCTTGAGGATTGGCCAGGGCATTAAATGCCTGTAGAAGGTTGGGGGTAAAGACATCTGCGAAAGACTTGTAATACTGAAGGGTGTACCCGTCCGGGCCCGGGCTTTTACCCAGCTTCATTTGTTTCAGGGCTGTCTCCAGCTCTCCTGCCGAAAACAGTCCCTCCAGGGATTGTGCTTGTTGGGAGGAGAGGGGTTTAGGGCCATAATGAGAGAGAAAATCTGCAATGAGCGTTTGGCGTGTCCCCCCCGAGGCTCGGGGTAGCTGGGTGGGGTGAAGGTTGTAGAGCTTTCGATAGAAAGACTCAAATTCCTTCGCAATGTCCTCGCTCTTAGCCAGGAGGGTGCCCTGGGGATCGCGTAAGTTATGTACGGTGGACGAGAGTTTGGCCTTCTGAACTGACCGCGCTAAAAGACGTCCACTCTTATTGCCATGTTCATAAAAGACCCTCTGGCCAAGAATGTAACGCCTTCCCGCGCGTTTACCTAATTCATCTGCAAGAAGTGTACGGCACTTGGTCAGTTCCTGTAGAGTGTTCTGGGCTTGTATCTTCTTATGGGACAGTTCTAGAGCTCTAATCCTTTTGAGAAGAGTATTCACTCTCTCCTGGTAAGCTTTTTTGGCCTGTGAATTCAGGGCAAGCAATTCTCCCCGTACCACGCATTTGTGAGCTTCCCATATGGATATTGGAGAAATGTCAGGATTAGCATTTTCTTGGAAATATAGCTTGATGCATGAGCGAATGCGCTCTAATGAGGTCGGGTCTGTCAGGAAGGAGGGGTTGAAGCGCCAAATCTTAATCTTGGGGTATGTTTCCGGGAATGATAATGTGACTGTGATGGGGTGATGATCTGATAGGAACATCGGTTCAATGGAGGAATGTTGGAGGGCGGGGAGGTCGGTCTGGGATAAAAAGAAAAAATCAATTCTGGAATATTTCTGGTGGGGGGCCGAGAAGTAGGTGTAGTCTTTGGCTGAGGGATAGAGGGTGCGCCACGCGTCATGAAGGGCCAGGGTTTGTAGTTGGGCTTTAATTTGCCGTAAGGCCTTATAAGGTAGAGAAGTCGAGGCTGTGGAAGTGTCTAGGAAGGGGTTTAGGGGCACGTTGAAGTCGCCTCCCAGGAGGACCAGGCCACTCTGAAACGAGGATAGAAGGGCACAAGTCTTGCGGAAAAAGGAAACCTGGTGGTCGTTAGGGCAATAAATATTAGCCAGTGTGATAGGTTTAGATGCATATGTTCCCTTAATGAAGATAAATCTACCTTCTGGGTCCGCTAGAGAGTCAGACAGGAGGAAATTGGCATGTTTTGAAATGAGAATCGAGACCCCTTTGGTTTTGGCGATCGGGTTAGTGGCATGTAGGGCAGAGCGATACATGTGATTAGCCAGTTTCGGGATAGCATCAGATCGAAAGTGTGTCTCCTGCAGGAAGATAAAGTGAGCCTTGTGTTTTGTGAGCGAAGCTAACACTTGTGACCTTTTTTCTGGTATATTCAGGCCTTTTGTGTTCAGGGAAACACACTTCAGAGTCAATGGAATATCAGTCCTAGGGGGGGTCTGCATTGTGAAGAGTTAGGAAGGGTTGAAGATATTTATCTGGTTGTCGAGAGGGTTAGAGTCGTTCTTTAGAGGACGGGTGCGAGGGTCACTCCCCTGGGGCAAGGGAGAAAGGGGAGGGGGACACACAGGGGGAAAAGTAGGGTGGGGGAGAAAGACACACAGATGAAGAGGTCAGGAGGAGTTGGGGGTAGGAAGAATCAGGAGGATCAGATTAGAAAAAGGAGGAGAAAGAAGAAGAGTAGGGGGGTCAGGGCCAAGAGAGGGAAAAGGGGGGCGAGAGGAAGAAAAGAATGACGAGGGGTAAAAGCAGGCTATGTGGGCCAAGGGTAGGGAGAGAGATAAGGGGAGGGGGAAAAGAAAACCAGAGGTGGGCGTAGCTAGGCTACCCACCTGTAAGAGCCAAGGGAAAACCTGGAGTGTCAGCTGCGTCTCAGTGAGACCGCTGTGTGGGGGTAGTAGTGTGAGCGGCAACCGCAGCCTACCTGTGGACCGGGAGTCTGGGTGAAGCGGATGAGGGGTCCCGCTAATAGCGAGAGCCCAAAAAGCGTAACAGGGAGCCTACCATGAGGAACAAGCTACCCCCTACATTCATCAAATGTCGAGTGTGTAGGGACATCACATAAATCAACATTACATAACAAAACATAACCTTCTCCAGCTCGCGGGGCTGGAGTCAATAAAAGCAACCCATACTATTTAGAAAGTAAAACTTTGAGGTGTATTCAAGAGAGATCAACAACCCATGAGACATGCCGGGGGGGGGGGGGACTTACTCCTCAAGAGACTGCGTTAGGGCAGACCACGAGGAGGGGGAGGGAGGGAATAGGGGATAGGGGGGAGGGTATGGGGACGGATACAGGGAGGGGGAAAGGGAGGAGAAATGGGAGGGGGGGATAGGGGAGGGGGGGAGGAGTGAGAATGGGGGGCCGGGGGATGAGGCAGGGGGAGGGGGAGGGGTGGGAAATTGGAAATAGGAGAAGGAGAGGGGAGAGGGAGGGAAGGAGAGGAGGGAGGGGAGGGGGGAAGGAGGGGGGGAGGAGCGGAGAGAGGGAAGGGGGAGGGGTGAAGAGATGGGGGGGGGAGAGAAATGGGGGGGAAAGATGAGGGGGAAGAAGGGGAGTAATGAGGAAAGAAGGGGAGGGGAAATGAGGAGTGGAGGGGGGGGGTGAGTGGGGGGGATGAAGGGTCAAGGGAGGGTGGCCGGGTAGAGCAAAAAGAGAAGGGGGAAGCGGGATTAGGTGGGGGGGGGCAGTACGCGGAGGGGTGAGGAGGGGGTAGGGAAGTGGGGGTGAGCGGAGGGGCCTCTATAATGAGCTAGGGGGGTGGTGTCCCCATTCTCGCCCTCGCTTCAGATAGGGAGGGGGGGTTCTCAGGTCTCCGTAATAATTGGTATCACCCAAGTCGTACCCTGCCTATCTGATGCCTGGTATATCGCTTGCTTACAATAGGGGATAGGGGGGAACAAGTGCGAATATGGGACATAAAAAAGCATTGAAAGAGGTAATGAAGGGCAAAATAAAGTAACATATGAGGGTATAAGAAAAAAAAAACCCTATATTGCAAATACATTGCCTGCAGGAGCTTAGAATCATCATCCCTGTAGTAAGCGTTCCAGAAGAAGATGATGCGTTCGTGTCGCAGGCCGAGGTGCAGGGCAATAGAGAGTTCAGGCCTCCCACATCCGAAGGGGGATGTCTGTGCGGGCTCAGATTGCTGAAGGGTCTTTAGGCCATCCAGGAAAGGGTCTTTGTAGCTGCGTGGGGGGGGGGGTGAATGTCATAATCTCAGGCCTACACCCGGGCACTCAGGGGAAGCCTCTCCCGGGACCGGAGCAGTTCATGGGGGTGCGCCTATCTTCCGGATGTCGGAGTGTTTAGCCCTTCAATGTCGACTCCAAGCTCAGAGGGATCTAGGCATATGAGGGGGTCAAGGGCTGCAGGGTAAAAAGGTGTAGATAGCTTTTCCGGGGATACGCGCTTCCTACAGCCGACACCTGGGTAAGGCGAGCCCTAGTCAGTCCGCTATGTGTCATATTGTGAAGCGACCGGGTGTCTCCGGTTGGTTATGCGGTGAGGTGAATCCTGGGAGAGGGAGAGAGAGCCACCGTGGGAAGCATTGGGGAGAGGAATTGCCAGCTGTGGGGTGTAAAGGGCCGGGGTGGTAGTAGCGTGTCAATGCCAAAGAAGGGTATGGAGATCTCTGGCGGGTTGGTGGCTCAGGGAGTAACATGGAAACCCGCTGGGGGGGAGGGAGGGGGGAGAGAAGGCATACTCACGGACCGCAGGCCTCAGTCTATCCAGCAGACAATCAGTCAATCAGCGTTTCGCATCACATGCGCGGCGGTGAGGGACTGTGATGTTGCAGGTCTCGGCGTGAGGAGCGGGCAATCGGAGACATCGGTCTACGGTGGCGCTGTCTTTGGCGCGCCGCTTTCGGTGACGGGTGGAGTGAAACGGGAAGCCAGGGTTCCGCTGGAAAGTAGAGCGCGTACCAATCAGGAAGCTCCAAGTTAGGCAAGTCGAGTTGTTCACAAAATGCTTGAAGGTCCTCCGGTGTGCGAAGTAGGGCGGAGCGCCCCCTTGCGGATGCAAACAGGCTGAATGGGAACTTCCAGCGATACTGGATATTTCTCGCTCGTAAAGCATCTAACAGTGGTCGTAGTGCTCTCCTATTTTGGAGAGTGATCTGTGAAAGATCCTGAAATAGTTTAACCTCCGTGCCATTATAAAGAATACGTCCCCTTTCCCTCGCCTTGCGGAGAATCTCTTCCTTAAGGGGGAAGTTGACTATACAGCATATAATGTCTCTGGGGGGTTCGTTGTCTCGGGGTGCGGGCCTGAGAGCGCGGTGGGCCCTTTCCATATCGATGGGAGAGTCCGCAGGGCGCTCAATCAGGTCATTGAAAATGGCGCTGACGGTTTGCTGTATGGCGGTAGGGTCTACGGTTTCGGGGACCCCCCGTACCCTAATGTTGTGTCTCCTTCCCCGGTTGTCCAGGTCCTCCACGTGTCTATGGAGCTCAAAAACTTGAGCCAGTTGGGAGTCATATGCCGACTGCACCTGGCGAATGGCCGCCGCGTGTGTCTGGGTCGTTTGCTCCACGCTATCCACCCGGTGCACGACCGCGAGCATTTCGGCCTTCAGGTCTGCTATGGCAGCCGTAACTGTATTTTTAATGTCCGTAGCGACTTTCTCCAAGTCGAATAGGCTGGGACGGAGGGCCCCACTGGAGCTGGGAGAGGACAGACCCGGCATGTTGGCGGAGGGCAGGCCGTCCGGCGAGGCCGCGGCTTGGGCCTGTGTTGGCGCGTGGTTCTGTAATGGCGCAGAGGCCTGAAGTTTTTGTGACCGGAATATATCCGGTATGTGCCTCCCCGAGTGGATCTGAGAGTCCTTGGAGGTGCGGGAGGTGGACGAGCTCCTTGTAGATCTGTGCATAGCAGGGTTAGGACGGTAGGCTCCCGTTTAACCACTTAACGACCGCTCACTGTATATATACGTCGGCACAATGGCACCGACAGGCACAATCACGTAGAGTGTACGTGATTGCCTTTGTACAGTTGGGGGGTCCGATCGGACCCCCCTTCTGTACAGTGAGCGGTCGGAATTCGTCTGGGAGCGTTCCGAGATGGGGGGCGGCCGTTCGATTCCGACCACCCCCCCGCGATCGCTCCCGGCGAATAGAAATGCCCCCTCTGTCTGTGTACTGTTTACACAGATAGAGAAAGCAGGAGGAAGTGATGTCATCTCCTGTGCGGCGCTCACATATACCGAGCATCGTACAAGAGAAGACACACAGGTCAGTGCACTAACACTACACTAACACCAGCACACATAGGCACATAAATCGCCCCCCAGGCCCCCCCAGATCACCCCCCAGCCCCCCCAGATCACCCCCCAGCCCCCAGTCACAGTGTCACTGATTGCAGTGATCAGTAAATAAATGGTCACTGCAATCAGTGACATTTGTGACTGTAAAAGTGTCACTACATTTAGTTTTAGGTCCAGTGTAGCCCCCTAACCCCCCCTAATAAAGGTTTAACCCCTTGATCACCCCCCAGATAACCCTTTCACCCCCTAGCACCGCCGTCGCTTGGCGATCATTTTTCTGATCGCTGTCTTGGCGTCGGTGATGCAGATCGGTACCCAGTAATTTTTTTTAGGTTCGCCGCAGGTTTTTATAGCGTCGGGTACCCCCATAAATTATCTAATAAAGGTTTAACCCCCTTGATCGCCCCCCAGGTAACCCTTTCACCCCCTATCACCACTCTCACTAAGCGATCGTTTTTCTGATCGATGTCTTAGCGTCGGTGATGCTGATCGGTAGCCAGTATTTTTTTTTTAGGTTCGCCGCAGGTTTTTATAGCGTCGGGTACCCCCATAAATTATCTAATAAAGGTTTAACCCCCTTGATCGCCCCCCAGGTAACCCTTTCACCCCCTATCACCACTGTCACTAAGCAATTGTTTTTCTGATCTCTGTCTTGGCGTCGGTGATGCAGATCGGTACCCAGTAATTTTTTTAGGTTCGCCGCAGGTTTTTATAGCGTCGGGTACCCCCCATAAATTATCTAATAAAGGTTTAACCCCCTTGATCGCCCCCCAGGTAACCCTTTCACCCCCTATCACCACTGTCGCTAAGCGATCATTTTTCTGATCGATGTCTTAGCGTCGGTGATGCAGATCGGTAGCCAGTAATTTTTTTTAGGTTCGCCGCAGGTTTTTATAGCGTCAGGTACCCCCATATATTATCTAATAAAGGTTTTAACCCCCTAATTGCCCCTAGTTAACCCTTTCACCAGTAATCATCATATAAGTGTTACGGGTGACGCTGGTTAGTTAGTTTGCTTTTTATAGTGTCAGGGCACCCGCCGTATATAACCCAATAAAGGTTTAACCCCCTGATCGCCCGGCGGGTGATATCAATTAGGTTTTAGCGTCAGAGAGGGTCTGCGTCACACCCCAGGCAGCGTCAGGTTAGTGCCAGTAACGCTAACACCCACGCGTGAAGCATACACCTCCCTTAGTGGTATAGTATCTGAACAGATCAATATCTGATCTGATCAGATCTATACTAGCGTCCCCAGCAGTTTAGGGTTCCCAAAAACGCAGTGTTAGCGGGATCAGCCCAGATACCTGCTAGCACCTGCGTTTTGCCCCTCCGTCCAGCCCAGGCCACCGAAGTGCAGTATCGATCGATCACTGTCACTTACAAAACACAACCCACATAACTGCAGCGTTCGCAGAGACAGGCCTGATCCCTGCGACTCCAGTGCTGTAGGAGGTGATTTCACCACCACAGTTAAAAAAAAAAAGAAGCAAATATGCCGAAGCATTGGGGCAGCAGGGACGGAGGAGTGATTTTGCTCCTAATGCCGCGTACATACGGTCGAAATTCCGACGGAGGCTTGCCCGTGGAAAAGTCCGACCATGTGTGTGCGGCATAACTTTTTTGCGGGAGGATGCCCCCATGCTTCGGCATATATAAATGGTGCATGTATGCCCATCATTAGAAGTGGGTGGATGAAGGGCGGTATTCTAATGGTGGGCATACCCACCGATCAATCTCTTTTTTCGTTCAGCCACCTGGCTGCATGAAAAAAAAAGATTACAATACATGTCCAACAAGGACCAGCAACGTACTGGTATGTTGCTGGACTTTGAATGGTTATACCAGATTGATGCCTGTGGGTTTAGGTATCATCTTGGTATCATTCTTTTCAGCCAGCGGCCGGCTTTAATGTAAAAGCAACCCTAGTGGCTAATTAGCCTCTGGACTGCTTTTACAAGCAGTGGGAGGGAATGTCCCCCCCCCCCCGATATAAAAAGCGCCATTGGGAAATTGGGAAAGCATTTTATCACACCGATCTTGGTGTGGTCAGATGCTTTGAGGGCAGAGGAAAGATCTAGGGTCTAGACCCAAGTTTTTTCAAAAAAAGAGTACCTGTCACTACCTATTACTATCATAGGGGATATTTACATTCCCTGAGATAACAATAAAAATGATAAAAAAAAAAAAAAAAACATGGAAGGAACAATTTAAAAATAAAATAAAAAAGCAAAATTAATAATAAAAAAAAAAAAAAAAAAAAAAAAAAAAAGCACCCCTGTCCTGCCCTGCTCTTGCCCAATGGCGAACGCAAGCGTCGGTCTGGCGTCATATGTAAACAGCAATTGCACCATGCATGTGAGGTATCACCGCGAAGGTCAGATCGAGGGCAGTAATTTTAGCAGTAGACCTCCTCTGTAAATCTAACGGGGTAACCTGTAAAGGCTTTTAAAGGCTTTTAAAAATGTATGTAGTTTGTCGCCAATGCGCGTTTGTGCGAAATTTTAAAGCATGTCGTGTTTGGTATCTATGTACTCGGCCTAAGATCATCTTTTTTATTTCATCAAACATTTGGGCAATATAGTGTGTTTTAGTGCATTAAAATAAAAAAAGTGTATTTTTTCCCCAAAAGATGCGTTTGAAAAATCGCTGCGCAAATACTGTGTAGAAAAAAAAAATGCAACACCCACCATTTTATTCTGTAGGGCCTTTGCTTTAAAAATATATATAATGTTTGGGGGTTCAACATAATTTTCCTGCAAAAAAAAATATGTTTTCATGTAAACAAAAAGTGTCAGAAAGGGCTTTGTCTTCAAGTGGTTAGAAGAGTGGATGTAAGCTTCCTAATGTTGTGTATAAAATGCCAGAACAGTTCAAACCCCCCCCCCAAATGACCCCATTTTGGAAAGTAGACACCCCAAGCTATATACTGAGAGGCATGTCGAGTCCATGGAATATTTTATATGTTGACACAAGTGGCGGAAAAAAGACAATTTTTTTTTTTTTTTTGCACAAAGTTGTCACTAAATGATATATTGCTCAAACATGCCATGGGCATATGTAGAATTACACCCCAAAATACATTCTGCTGCTTCTCCTGAGTACGGGGATACCACATGTGTGAGACTTTTTGGGAGCCTAGCCGCGTACGGGACCCCAAAAACCAATCACCGGCTTCAGGCTTTCTAAGGGTGTAAATTTTTGATTTCACTTCTCACTGCCTATCACAGTTTCGGAGGCCATGGAATGCCCAGATGGCACAAACCCCCCCCAAATGACCCCATTTTGGAAAGTAGACACCCCAAGCTATTTGCTGAGAGGTATTGTGAGTATTTTGCAGATCTCGCTTTTGTCACAAAGTTTTGAAAATTGAAAAAAAAAAAAGAAAAAAAAAATTCTTTCTTCATTTTCAAAAACAAATTAGAGCTGTAAAATACTCACCATGCCTCTCAGCAAACAGCTTGGGGTGTCTACTTTCCAAAATGGGGTCATTTGGGGGGGGGTTTTGTGCTATTTTGGCATTTTATGGCCTTCGAAACTGTGATAGGTAGTGAGGAGTGAAATCAAAAATTTGTGCCTAGAAATCCTGAAGGCGGTGCTTGGTTTTCGGGGTCCCGTACGCGGCTAGGCTCCTAAAAAGTCCCACACATGTGGTATCCCCGTACTCAGGAGAAGCAGCAAAATGTATTTTGGGGTGCAATTCCACACATAACCATGGCATGTGTGAGCAATATATCATTTAGTGACAACTTTTTGTAATTTTTTTTTTTTTTGTCATTATTCAATCACTTGGGACAAAAAAAAATATTCAATGGGCTCAACATGCCTCTCAGCAATTTCCTTGGGGTGTCTACTTTCCAAAATGGGGTCATTTGGGGGGGGTTTTGTACTGCCCTGCCATTTTAGCACCTCAAGAAATGAGATAGGCAGTCATAAATTTAAAGCTGTGTAAATTCCAGAAAATGTACCCTAGTTTGTAAACTCTATAACTTTTGCGCAAACCGATAAATATACACTTATTGACGTTTTTTTTTACTAAAGACATGTGGCTGAATACATTTTGGCCTAAATGTATGACTAAAATTGAGTTTATTCGATTTTTCTTATAACAAAAAGTAGAAAATATCATTTTTTTTCAAAATTTTCTGTCTTTTTCCGTTTATATCGCAAAAAATTAAAATCGCAGAGGCAATCAAATACCATTTAAAGAAAGCTCTATTTGTGGGAAGAAAAGGACGCAAATTTTGTTTGGGTACAACATTGCATGTCCGCACAATTTACAGTTAAAGCAGCGCAGTGCAAAATTCTGAATTCACCTCTGGTCCTTTAGCTACCAAATGGTCCGGGGCTTAAGTGGTTAAGAGGATTAGTCAGCCCGGTCGCACAGGAGCTCTCAAATTAGGCGTCCATCTCGGTCTCCGCTCAGGCCACGCCCGCGTTTTTTTTTTTACCAAAAATATGTAGGAGAATACGTATCGGCCTAAACTGAGGTAAAAAAAATATATATATATATTTTTTTTAAATTGGGATATTTTTTATAGCAAAAAGTAAATTTTTTATTTTTTTTTCAAAATTGTCGCTCTTCTTTTGTTTATAGCGCAAAAAATAAAAACCGCAGAGGTGATCAAATACCACCAAATGAAAGCTCTGTTTGTGGGAAAATAATAAATATTTTGTTTGGGTACAGCGTCGCACGACCACGCTAATGTCAGTTAAAGCGACGCAGTGCCGTATCGCAAAAAAATGGCCTGGTCATTGGGCAGCCAATTCTTCCGGGACTAAAGTGGTTAAATTGTCACATTTTAGCATTCTTCCCGCAGTTCATCCTAATGAAAGATTGCTGCAGTGTACGGTGTATCAGACAGAGCTGTCACATTTAATAATAAAGTAGCAAAACACTGAATGTAAGAAAATCATCTTATCACAAGGCAGGGGAGAGGATAGAAATATATTGTTTAATCCACAATTAATCTGCCACCCGGCCCCGGAATCCTTCAGGTTATTAAAAGTGACGAGAGTGTCACCGAGTCCTCGGCTCCTCTGAGTTTGTCACATCTTGAAATAATTCTTCAGGCTGTGATCTCCCTCCTCCGCTATTTCCCTTAATATCTCATCACGTCCGAGCGTCTGAAGTATTCAACAATGTAAAATTGGCGTCTGAACGATCGGAACGGCAATTAAATGTGATGCCCACAGATGAGCTGTCACCATCGATAGTTGCTCCATCCTGGCTCAGGGAAAACTCCCTAAATATAGTCTGCCATTTTTTTTTTAAAGTGTCTCTGTGGAGAGCATTCTGAAATATGGGGGAAGGGGGAGGGGTCACTGCAAGCCAGTCTGGGCTTTTTTCTCTCACTCATAATGCACCAGACCACCCTACATCAAAAAAAGAAAACTGCCTTCTTGTTGGCATTTTGGGGACACCAATCAGCTGCCTTCCAACCTTCTTCATGACACCTTGTAAGGAAGTCCCTGGTTGGCCACCAGCTGGCCCAAGGTACCTTTGTCTTCCTGAGATGAGGTACCAAAAGACCCATTTTATGGAGGCACTCCGCCATCTTGGCTACTCACGTACTCTTTTTTCTTGCACGGTATTTGCGCAATAATTTTTCAAACGCCTTTTTTTTTGGAAAAAAAATGGTTTCATGAATTAAAAAATAACAAAACCATATAGTTAACTCAATTTTTTTGTAAAATATGAAAGATGATGTTATGCTGAGTAAATAGATACCTAACATGTCACGCTTTAAAATTGCGCACACTCATGGAATGCCGCCAAACTTCGGTACTTAAAAATCTCCATAGGCGACGCTTTGAATTTTTTTACAGGTTACCAGGTTAGAGTTACAGAGGAGGTCTAGTGCTAGAATTGTTGCACGCGCTCTAACGCACGCGGCGATACCTCACATATGTGGTTTGAACGGCGTTTACATATGTGGGAGGGACTTACGTGTGCGTTCGCTTATGATCGCGAGCTACCGGGGACAGGGGCATTTTAATTTTTTTTTTATTATTATTTTTTTTTACTTAATTTTTTTTATTTTTTACACTTTAAAAAAAAAAAAATTTGATCACTTTTATTCCTATTACAAGGATTGTAAACATCCCTTGTAGTAGGAATCTATTGTGACAGGTCCTCTTTATGGAGAGAGGCGGGGTCAATAAGACCCCCACATCTCTCCTCCAGGCTGGAAAGCATGAGATCGTGAAAAAAATTTCACCGATCTCATGCTTACTAGCCGCAATGGCGGCTTTGTTTACTTCTGAGGACCCGGGCGTGATGTCATCACATCGCGCCCGGGCCTCCGACGGTCATAGAGATGACTGGTGACCATCTGGTCACCAGTCATCTCTATGGTTAACCTCCGGCGCCGGACGATTCATTCTCCGGGCCCCCGATAGCACGGGAGAACCCAGAGAAGCACCGGATGGCGGCGGGAGGGGGGGTGTCCCCTCCCGCCGCCTATAAGAACGATCAAGCGGCGGAACCGCTATGATCATTCTTATGGTGCGCAGAATCGCCGACAGAAGACAAGGATATCTGAATGATGCCTCTAGCTGCACCCATCATTCAGATATCCCCCCACAAAGCCCAGGACGTCATATGACGTCCACCCAGGATGGGAGATCCCATCTGTGGACGTCATATTTCACTGGTTCCCCCCTGTGTTCTGGGAACTGTGTGTTTCCCAGAACACAACGGGGGGGACAGGAAGGGGCGTAATAGCCGCAGATTCTGCGGATATCTATGCCCGAAAGTGCGTGCAAATACCTGTATTATACAGGTATCTGCACCCCCTCCCCCCTGAAAGGTGCCAATTGTGGCCCCGGAGGGGGGGGGAGGAATGCGATGAGAGGAAGTTCCACTTTAGGGTGGAGCTCCGCTTTAATCATGGAGACCCATGAAGGGGGGGGGTATTAAAAAGTAAGGGTCCCAGCACTGAACCTTAGGGTACGCCACTGATAACCTTGGACCATTCAGAGTAAGAATCATTAACCACTACTCTCTGAATTCTGTCTTTTAGCCAGTTTTCTATCCATTTACAAACTGATATTTCCAATCCTGTAGACTTTACCTTACACATGAGCCGTGTGTGGGGAACTGTATCCAACGCTTTTGCAAAATCCAAGTATACCACGTCCACCGACACCCCTCTGTCCAAGTATACCACATCCACCGCCACCCCTCTGTCTAAGGTTTTACTTACCTCTTCATAAAAAGAAATCAGGTTTGTCTGACAACTTCTGTCTTTCATGTCTGTTGCTTAAAATTTTTTTTCCAACAAGAACTTGTTTATGTGGTCTTTTATTAATCTCTCCAGTATCTTCCCAACTATAGAAGTTAAACTAACAGGTCTATAGTTACTTCGCTAAATACTTTGTTCCCTTTTTAAATATAGGCACCACATTGGCCCTGCGCCAATCCAGTGGTACTATTCCTGTCATTAATGAGTCCCTAAAAATTAGATACAATGGCTTTGAAATTACAGAGCTCAATTCTTTTAGGATCCGTGGGTGTATGCCATCTGGTCCAGGTGCTTTATCCACCTTTATTCTGTCTAAATATTTCTGGACCATATCACTTTTGAGCCATTGTGGATTTGGGGCTGTGTCACTACCACCCCCATTATGGACATGAGCTCCCCCATGCTCCATTGTATACACAGAGCTGAAGAAAGTATTTAATAAATTAGCCTTCTCTTTGTCTCCAGTCACCGACTCTAGATTATTTTGTAAAGGGCCTACATGCTCAGACTTGACCTTTTTACTATTAATATATTTGAAGAATTTTTGGGGTTTGTCCTACTATCTTTTGCAATCTGTCGTTCGTTTTGAATTTTTGCATCCTTGATTTCCTTTTTACATATCCTGTTATATTCTTTGTAACATTTAAATGACACTAGTGTTCCTTCATTTTTATATTTTTTAAAAGCTCTTTTCTTAGAGTTTATAGCTTTTTTTACTTTGGCTGTGAGCCACATAGGTTTTATTTTTAGCCTTTAAAACGTATTTCCCATGGGAATATACTTTGCAGTGAGTTCACAAACAGTCTTTTTGAAGAATTCCCATTTCTGTTCCGTGCCCATTGATGCCAATATTCCCTCCCAGTCTAAGTCCTGGAGAGCAGCCCTCATCCTTGGAAAATTTGCTCTCTTGAAATTAAGTGTTTTTATCTTTCCCGTATGTGATTTTTGCTTACAGCTAACATCAAATGAAATCATGTTATGGTCACTGCTACCCAGGTGTTCCTTTATCTGAACATTAGTAATACGCTCTGCATGGTTTGAGATTACCAGGTCCAACAGAGCATCATTCCTAGTTGGGTCCTCAATAAACTGGAGCATAAAATTATCCTGTAATAGGATTATAAAGTTTTGCCCTTTAACTGTCCCAGCAGTGCCATTACTCCAGTCAATTTCTGGGTAGTTACAATCCCCCATTATTATCACTGTCCCAGCCCTTGCAGCCCTTTCCATATGTGCAAGGAGCTGAGTCTCCACCTCCTCATTAACATTGGGTGGTCTATAACAAACTCCAATGATTAACTTCGAACTACGCACATCTGTATGCAGTTCCACCCATAATGCTTCAGACTCATCCCACTCTCCATCCACCAGGTCCTTTTTCACACTCGCTTTGAGATCACTTTTCACATAGAGACAGACCCCGCCACCTTTCCTTTTTACCCTGTCTTTCCGAAAGAATGCATAGCCAGGAATATTAATAGCACAGTCATGCGAGGATGAAGCCAAGTTTCAGCAATACCGATTACATCATAGCTCTCCTGATGCACCAGAGCTTCCAACTCACCTATTTTGCTTGGCAGACTTCTGGCATTGGTGAACAAACACTTTAATGCATTAATATATTTTGACCGGTCCCATACTATCCTCTTGGGTGTTCCAAGATTGCAACTAGGACTTGCTACTATACTTACCTTGGGTTTATGTGCTTTGGTTACCCTACCACTAATGCACCTAATACTACCCTCTGGAATATGTTCCATGCTGACTATCTCTATCTCTGGACCCTGCGCTGGACATCTCATCGCTGGAGCCTGGACCTGGATGGAGAGGAGATAATCCACCGCTGGACCCCGGAGAGGAGAGAATCCATCGCAGGATACCGAGAGTGAATTATCACCGCTGGAATCCTTTTTTTTTTTAAATAAAGGACTTTTCCCAACGGTGTCTGTGTGTTTTTTTTAAAAAAATTACACTTTCTTTGTGAAATGGTAGGGGTACAATGTACCCCTTACCAATTCACATAGGGGGGGGCCGAGATCTGGGCGTCCCCTTTGTTAAAGGGGTCTTCCAGATTCTGATAAGCCCCCTGCCCGCAGACCCCCACAACCACCGGGCAAGGGTTGTGGGGATGAGGCCCTTGTCCGCATCAACATGGGGACATGGTGCTTTGAGGGATCACAGACCCCCAAAGCATCCTCCCCATGTTGAGGGCATGTGGTCTGGTACGGTTAAGGAGGGGGGGCACTCTCTCGTCCCCCCCTCTTTTCCTGCGGCCTGCCAGGTTGCGTGCTCGGATAAAGGGTCTGGTATGGATATTTGGGGGGAACCCCACGTAATTTTTTTTTTATTTGACACAGGGTTCTCCTTAATATCCATACCAGACTTGAAGGGCCTGGTAATTGAACTTGGGGGGACCCCCACGCATTTATTTATTTTTTTATCAATGACTTTTCTCTGTATTGCCAGGAGCCGACGATTCATTATAGCCGCGAGTGCTTTTAAATTACTTTTTTCCTTCAGAAATTACACTTTGTGCAGGGACAGTTCTAAGCATGGGAAACATGCACTACTTTACAGGCATACTATATACACAGGTATGAAATTTAAATTTCACTTTTATTGTTTCACTTTAAGAATTATTAAAATCACTGCTCCCAAAAAAATGCAGTTTTTAAAACTTTTTTTTACATTGATACATGTCCCCTGGGGCAGGTCCTCAAACACTTTTTATGACAATAACTTGCATATAAGCCTTTAAAATTAGCACTTTTTTTCATGTTCGAGTCCCATAGACTTTAACGGTGTTTGGATGTTCGAACAAATTTATTGCATGTTCGCAAGTTCTGGTGCGAACCAAACTGGACGGTGTTCGGCTCATCCCTAATAGGCAATAATAGACTTCAAAAAAGATAAACAGCGAGCGCCAAGGCTTGTAGTTCACCCAGCTGTGTTAGAAAAGCAAATGAATATTAGCTTTCCTAACATTGAACCGCCTCTCCGCCAATCAGGTGCGCGTGTCTGTTACCTGTCACCTGATTGGCTGAAACGCGTGCGCTATGATTGGACGCCTGTCAGGCGTCCAATCATAGGAAAGGATGGGAGAAGACATCAAGGACCTGGAGGAGCATGGTTGACACCCGCTGCCCCACCGAGACAGGGTAGGTGCCGGGCGGGCGGGGGGCACAGTGGCAGCATTCAATGGGCACAGTGGCAGCATTCGATGGGCACAATGGGAGCATTTGATGGGCACAGTGGGAGCATTTTATAGCTCAGTGGCAGCATTTTATGGGCACAGTGGGAGCATTTGATGGGCACAGTGGGAGCATTTGATGGCACAGTGGCTGCCCCTGGGCACCACTGTTCTATATTACAGAAGAGAAAGGTATTGGAGGCCCCAGCTGCTAGAGAGTGAGATTCTTATTAGGACCTCATGGGAGGGGCCAGTAGGGCAAAGAAGAAAACAAGCCAATGGCGCCCCCACGTGAGGTTTCAGCAGATAAATGTACATTTTTGAGGTTCTCCAGAACTTTAAATAGAAAACAAGAATGTACTGTACAGTATTGCTCAAGCGACGTGCGAAGCTGTTGGGAAATGCGGTGTATTTTTTTAAGACAATTTATAGATCTATGAAAATAAATAAAACAAGGTGGTTAGTCTTCAGCTGGAATCGGTGGAAATGTTATGTTAAGGAACGTTCTCACCCCGGAGCGATGCTGGTACCTGTCACACACCGCTCTGAGCCGCTGCAATGAGCAATAATCACAATTCCCTTACTCCTCCAAACTCCAACCGCAAACAGCAAATACGGCAAACCAAATAAATGTCTGAAGTGGAAGGATTTAGGAGAAACAGAAATTGTTGCCTGTAGAGTATGAGAATGTTATGTAACGTCATACCTGTGAACCTGAGCAAAGCAGCAGATGCCAGCAGCACACGTTATTTATAGGGCTGCTGGCTGGACATCACTATGGGAGCTGCCACTGCCCCTCATATTACCATAGTTGGCAACATTTTAAAACCATTTTTAGGGACACTTTTTTTCCTGTATGCCCAGAAAGCCAGTGTAAGGGGGAGCGTTATGATAATTAGGGGTGGGGCATTCATTTGTGGGTGTGGTTCAACAGGAATCCTTAAAAATATGGGGAAAAAATGGGCGTGGTGTAAATTACGCTAAATATTGGGTGTGTGGTTAAATAGAGTCAGAGATTACTTGCATAGTGGAGAATGTGGTAATGATAAATAGGAATGTAGGTAAAGGCCTGTACACACGGTCGGACTTTTGCCCAACAAACTTAGTTTTAAGCAAGTTGGACCAACAATCCGACCGTGTGTACGCTCCATCGGACAAACTTTTTTGAGTTTGGTTTTGTTTTCATCGGACAAAAGTTGGGTCTGCAAACAGACAAACTTTTGCCCAACAAAAGTCCTATGGAGCAAAGTCCTGCCGTGTGTACAGAAAACCATAGGACTTTAGTCCGATGGACAAAACAACCAATGTTAAAATCAACCAACAATAGCAGAAGTTGACCAAAGGGTGGCAGTAAAGATCAGAAAAGAGCAGAAAAAACAAGTGATGTTGTAAGAAGTTTTAAGAAAGTTTGCAGAAAAGTCCTGTGGTGTGTATGCTATGGGTGTGCCCGGCCAACTCCGTTCGGACAAAAATCCACGAAAAGTCCGATGGAAGTCCGACCGTGTGTACGAGGCTTTAGGCAGTCTAGAGAGGTCAGTAGTATGTAGAGCAGAGTACAGAGGTCAGTAGTATGTAGGGCAGTGTGCAAAGTTCAGTACCATGTAGGGCAGTGTATAGAGGTCAGTAGTAGGGATGAGCTTCGTGTTCGAGTCGAACATACGTTCGACTCGAACATCGGCTGTTCGATCGTTCGACGAAGATCGAACGATTTGGGCCGTTCGCGCCAAATTCGAGTGACGCGAACGGCCCACAATGCACTACGCCATCGCAGTGTCATCCAGGCGCTGTGATTGGCCAAGCATGCACTGTGACCCCGCATGCTTGGCCAATCACAGCGCCGGCAGCGAGGAGAGCAATGATTGGCCACAGGCAGGATGCCTGTGGCCAATTATTGCTGAGGGTGTTTAGTACACGCCCCACACTATAAAAGGCCGCCAGCACGGCGGCCTAGTGTAGTGTGTTCCGGAGCAGGGATAGAGCAGCATAGGCAGGGACAGTGACTTTTATTTCTTTCTTGCTTAACCTGGATTCCTTTAGTTTAGGGAAAGAGAAGGATAGGTAGGGAGAGTGTCAGTGTGTTTTGTGCTTGTGCTATAGTGTGCTTAAAAAAAACATTTTTTCTAGGGACAGAAAACTGTAGGTAGGGAGAGTGTCAGTTTCTTTCACTGTGTAAGTCCTTGTTTCTAGGGACCTGGAAGGACAGTGAGTGAATTCTCCTTGTGCTATATTGTGCTTAAAAAAAACATTTTTTCTAGGGACAGAAAACTGTAGGTAGGGAGAGTGTCAGTTTCTTTCACTGTGCAAGTCCTTGTTTCCAGGGACCTGGAAGGACAGTGAGTGAATTCTCCTTGTGCTATATTGTGCTTAAAAAAAACATTTTTTCTAGGGACAGAAAACTGTAGGTAGGGAGAGTGTCAGTTTCTTTCACTGTGTAAGTCCTTGTTTCTAGGGACCTGGAAGGACAGTGAGTGAATTCTCCTTGTGCTATATTGTGCTTAAAAAAAACATTTTTTCTAGGGACAGAAAACTGTAGGTAGGGAGAGTGTCAGTTTCTTTCACTGTGCAAGTCCTTGTTTCCAGGGACCTGGAAGGACAGTGAGTGAATTCTCCTTGTGCTATATTGTGCTTAAAAAAAAAATTTTTCTAGGGACAGAAAACTGTAGGTAGGGAGAGTGTCAGTTTCTTTCACTGTGCAAGTCCTTGTTTCTAGGGACCTGGAAGGACAGTGAGTGAATTCTCCTTGTGCTATATTGTGCTTAAAAAAAACATTTTTTCTAGGGACAGAAAACTGTAGGTAGGGAGAGTGTCAGTTTCTTTCACTGTGCAAGTCCTTGTTTCTAGGGACCTGGAAGGACAGTGAGTGAATTCTCCTTGTGCTATATTGTGCTTAAAAAAAACATTTTTTCTAGGGACAGAAAACTGTAGGTAGGGAGAGTGTCAGTTTCTTTCACTGTGCAAGTCCTTGTTTCTAGGGACCTGGAAGGACAGTGAGTGAATTCTCCTTGTGCTATATTGTGCTTAAAAAAAACATTTTTTCTAGGGACAGAAAACTGTAGGTAGGGAGAGTGTCAGTTTCTTTCACTGTGTAAGTCCTTGTTTCTAGGGACCTGGAAGGACAGTGAGTGAATTCTCCTTGTGCTATATTGTGCTTAAAAAAAACATTTTTTCTAGGGACAGAAAACTGTAGGTAGGGAGAGTGTCAGTTTCTTTCACTGTGTAAGTCCTTGTTTCTAGGGACCTGGAAGGACAGTGAGTGAATTCTCCTTGTGCTATATTGTGCTTAAAAAAAACATTTTTTCTAGGGACAGAAAACTGTAGGTAGGGAGAGTGTGTCAGTTTCTTTCACTGTCAAAGTCCTTGTTTCAAGGGACAGAGAAGGACACCTGAAGGTAGCCCTTATTGCTTTTTTCCCATCTCCCTGCAGGCCATCTATTAGAATGTCTGGAAGGCAAACAAGGAGAGGCAGACAGTCAGGAGGCAATAAAAGAGGGCAAGCAGGCTCTGTGTCTGGGGGCAACAGTGCTGGTCGTGGACGCGGTGCATTGTCATCAGCACATGGCCATGGGACACGCTTGTCCTTCTTTTCGGCAGCTGGACATGTTGAGCCACATCATGCCGAAGACTTGGTAGAGTGGATGACCAAGCCCTCCTCCTCCTCCTCATCCTCTCTCACCCAGGCTCAGGGTACTGGAAAAGCAGCTGCCAAAGCGTCCTCTTCCCTGGTATCAATGTCAGACTCATCATCAGTCACTCCTTCCCTAGACCCACCATGTCCTCCTCCTGAGGAGTCCCCCGAACTGTTTCAGCACAGTGTTGGGTACATGCTCCAGGAGGATGCCCAGCGTTTCGAAGGGTCTGATGATGAAACCCAGCTAGAGGAAGGCAGTAGCGTGAGAGCAGACAGAGGGGATGCTCAAGAAGGACACCAATCTGGCAGTCATGTTCCAGCAGCTGCAGCATACTGCCAGATTGGCTCCAGTGATGAGGAGGGAGGTGATGATGAGGTCACTGACTCCACGTGGGTGCCTAATAGGAGAGAGGAGGAGGAGGAGGATGAGGAGGAGGCACATCTCCAACGAGGCAGGATGCCCTTTGGTGGCCAGCGTAAGGGCAGTACACCGACGGAATCACACCGCAGAGCTCCGCCTGTGCAGGGCGCTGCCTCTGCCCGTCATTCAAAAAGTTCTTTGGTGTGGGCCTTTTTTGAGGCTAGTGCATCAGATCGCACAGCTGCTGTTTGCAACATATGTCTCAAGCGTATATCGCGTGGCCAAAACATCAGCCGCTTGGGTACCACATGCCTGACCAGACATATGTTGACCTGCCATGCAGCTCGTTGGCAAGCCTACCTCAAAGACCCACACCAAAGAACAAAGCGGACCTCTCCTTGCACCGCATCAGCTGGGATCTCCAACCCCACTATAACTTCAGTCCTCTCTGAAACATGCACTGAGAGGAATGAAGGTGTAGAATTAGGTGTGTCACAGCCAAGTACTTGCGGCCACTCTGCTAGCAGTACACCGACGTCCGATTCTAGCAGGCAAATTTCCCTGCCCCAGCTGCTGGACCGTCGAAAGAAGTTCACTCCCAGCCATCCACATGCCCAGCGGTTGAATGCTAGCTTGGCTAAATTGCTAGCGCTTCAACTGCTGCCTTTTCAGTTGGTAGACTCGGCCCCCTTCCGTGAGTTTGTGCAATGTGCGGTTCCTCAGTGGCAGGTTCCCAAACGCCACTTTTTCTCACGGAAGGCTATTCCGGCTCTCTACCGGCATGTGGAAGGCAATGTCTTGGCCTCGCTGGACAGGGCGGTCAGCGGTAAGGTGCATATTACCGCTGACTCATGGTCCAGCAGGCATGGACAGGGACGTTACCTTTCTTTCACGGCCCATTGGGTCACTCTTTTGGCAGCTGGGAAGGATGCAGGACAAGGTGCAGCAGTGTTGGAGGTTGTCCCACCGCCACGCCTCCAAAATGCTACTACTGGTTGTGACACACCTCTCTCCTCCACCCCCTCCTCTTCTTCTTCCTCCATGGCCTCTTCCTGTGGTTTGTCCTATGAACCAGCGGTGCTCCGTAGCCGTTCACGGGGCTACGCAAGTACGCAGGCAAAAAGATGCCATGCCGTGCTTGCGCTGGTGTGTTTGGGGGACAGAAGCCACACTGGGGCAGAGGTCCTGTCTGCTCTGCAGGGCCAGGCCGAGAGGTGGTTGACGCCACGCCAGCTTAAGCCAGGAATGGTGGTTTGCGACAATGGCACCAACCTCCTCTCCGCCCTCCGACAGGGACAACTGACCCATGTGCCCTGTGTGGCTCACGTCCTTAACCTGGTGGTGCAGCGGTTCTTGGGCAGGTACCCGGGCTTACAGGATGTCCTGAGGCAGGCCAGGAAAGTCTGTGTGCATTTCCGCAGATCTTATAATGCCAGTGCTCGCCTGGCTGAGCTGCAAAAGGAGTTGAACCTGCCCAAGAACCGCCTTATATGTGACATGCCCACCAGGTGGAACTCAACGTTGGCCATGCTGCAGCGGCTGCACACGCAGCAGAGGGCCATCAATGAGTACCTGTGCGACTACGGCACCAGGACAGGGTCAGGGGAGCTTGGTTTTTTTTCTCCACGCCAGTGGGGCATGATCAGGGATGCATGCACTGTCCTGGCACCATTTGAGGAGGCCATGAGGATGGTGAGCAGTGACAGTGCATGCATCAGTGACACTGTACCTCTTGTCCACCTGTTGGAGCACACGCTGCGTGGAATAATGGACAGGGCACTTGAGGCAGAACAGAGGCAGGAAGAGGAGGACTTCCTTGCCTCTCAAGGCCCCCTTTACCCAGACAGTGTTCCTTCTGTCCCACCCATCGCACAGAAAGAGGAGGAGGAGGAGGAGGAGGAGGATTGTGTCAGCATGGAGGTGGAGGCTGGCACTCAGCATCATCAGCAGCAGTCTTTTAGGGATGATTTACAGTCCCAAGAAACCAGTGGACTTGTACGTGGCTGGGAGGAGGTGGCTGCGGATCATGTCGTCCTTAGTGACCCAGAGGACTCCGGAGCGAATGCCTCAGCAAACCTACGCTGCATGGCCTCCCTGATCCTGCAAAGTCTGCGGAAGGATCCTCGTATTCTTCGGATCAAGGAGAGGGACCATTACTGGCTGGCCACTCTCCTTGATCCACGGTACAAGGGTAAGGTTGCGGACCTTATGTTACCGTCGCAGAGGGAGCAGAGGATGAGACAACTCCGGGAGGCCTTGCAGAAAGGTCTGTGCAACGCGTTCCCAGAGACTGGGAGGTTACAAACTCCTGGTCCTGGACAACGAGTTGCTGAGGCTTCGGCCAGTCAAAGAAGGAGCGGTGGGGAAGGTGGCCGTCTGACCGATGCGTTCAGACAATTCTTTAGTCCGCAGCCCCAAAGTATGATCGGTTCCAGCAACCATCGCCAGCGTCTGATAAACATGGTGCAGGAATATCTAGGGGCAAGGTCAGACTTGGACACCTTCCCCACCGAAAATCCTCTGGCTTACTGGGTCTTGAGGATGGATCACTGGCCAGAGCTTGCACAGTATGCAATTGAGCTACTGGCCTGTCCTGCATCCAGCGTTCTTTCGGAACGCACATTCAGTGCTGCTGGAGGATTTGTCACGGATCACAGGGTGCGCCTGTCCACCGACTCGGTTGATCGACTGACTTTCATCAAGATGAACCAGTCTTGGATCACCACCAGCTACCACACACCTGATGCTGATATAACAGACTAATTGATTTTAACATGTCACATCCCTTCAAGACTGATGCTGATGCTGAGTGCCTGTGCTGTTATGTTGACTGGCTATCCTCCTCCTCCGAGTCCTCAATGATACGATTGATGATGATAGCTTGGAAGATCATTTTTGTTTATGGGTGCCGCCACCAGTGGCTAAGGCCCAATTTTTCAGCCCCTGTTTTACAGGGGCGTGTAATTAAATTTTTTTTAGCAATAATTTGCCATAGGGCTCATTGCTGTGCTCCAAGTACAGTATCTGTGAGGGGTTGGAGTGTTGTGGCACCAGTGCCTAAGGCCCAATTTTTCAGCCCCTGTTTAACAGGGGCGTGTCATTACAATTTTTGAAGCAATACTTTGCAACAGGGCTCATTGCTGTGCTCCAAGTACAGTATCTGTGAGGGGTTGTAGTGTTGTGCCACCAGTGCCTAAGGCCCAATTTTTCAGCCCCTGTTCAACAGGGGCATGCAATTACAATTCTTGATCTAATAATTCACAGCAGGGTCCATTGCTGCACCCACCAAGAGTAACTCTGAGGGCTTACAGTCTTGTGGCAACGCCACCACCACCACCACCACGAAAGGCCCAATTTTTCAGCCCCTGTTCAAAAGGGGCATGTAATTACAATTCTTGATCTAATAATTCACAGCAGGGCCCATTGCTGCACCCACCAAGAGTAACTGTCAGGGCTTACAGTGTTGTGGCACCAGCACCACCATCAAAGCCCCAATTTTTACTACCACTGTTCAACAATTATATGTAATTAAAATTCCTGATATAATAGTTGACAGCAGGGCGTTCCAGCACCAACCAAGAGTAACTGTGAGTGCTTACAGTGTTGTGCCAACACCAACAACTAAGGGGCCTATTTCTGCAGAGTATATACGGCAGGTCCCTACTTTCAAACATCCAACTTACAAACGACTCCTACTTGCAAACGAAAGAAGACAACAGGAAGTGAGAGGAAATCTACCCCTAGAAAGGAAAATTCTCTCCTGTAAGAATAAATATGGGAGAAAGGGGTCTCATCTGTACTGATGCTTTATCAGCAATCCTTGTTTCAAGAAAAACACCACATTTCAAAAACAGTTGTCATTGGGACGGAAAGTGAGGTGAAATGTTCTGAACAGGGGCACAGACAGCAAAACAAATGTTACAGGGGTGATAACCCTTACCTATGTTTCCCAAAAAGTTTAAAAATAGATTTTTGGGCTGGAGCTACACTTCAACAATGTACCTGTTCAAAATTACAAACAGATTCTACATAAGAACAAACCTACAGTCCCTGTCTTGTATGCACCGCCTGTATACGGCTGTTCAGAGTATATAGGGCCTTTTTTATTTTATGTGCGGGGTTCCCCTTAATATCCATACAAGACCCAAAGGGGCTGGTAATGGGCTGGGGTAGGGGGGGGGGGGTCATGGGGTAGCTATGCCATTTTTCTTAAAGAATTTCATCCATATTACCGGGACCAGACATTACATTAAAGCCGCAAGCAGTTTTAAATGGCTTTTTTTTCCTTTAGAAGTGTCATTTTGTGCAGGGACAGTTCTAAACACGGGAAACACGTGGCACTTCACAGGCATACTTTAGACACCCCCCAGGTACGATATTTAAAGGAATATTTGACTTTTTTTTTTTCACTTTATGCATCATTAAAATGACTGCTCCCGAAAAACGACCGTTTTTAAAACTTCTTTTTGCATTGATACATGTCCCCTGGTGCAGAACCCGGGTTCCCAAACCCTATTTATGACAATAACATGCATAATAGTTGTTATAATTAGCACTTTAGAATTCGAACGTTCGCATCCATTGTATTTAATAGGGTTCTAATGTTCGTTCGAACTTTCGGTCCGTTCGCGGGTTCTGGTGCGAACCGAACCCGGGGGTGTTCGGCTCATCACTAGTCAGTAGGATGTAGGGCAGTGTACAGAGGTCAGTAGGATGTAGGGCAGTGTGCAAAGGTCAGTAGTATGTAGAGCAGTGTACAGAGGTCAGTACTATGTAGGGCAGTGTACAGAGGTCAATAGTATGTAGGGCAGTGTACAGAGGTCAGTAGTATGTAGGGCAGTGTGCAAAGGTCAGTAGTATGTAGAGCTGTGTACAGAGGTCAGTACTATGTAGGGCAGTGTACAGAGGTCAATAGTATGTAGAGCAGTGTGCAAAGGTCAGTAGTATGTAGAGCAGTGTACAGAGGTCAGTAGTATGTAGTTCAGTGTACAGAGGTCAGTAGGATGTAGAGCAGTGTACAGAGGTCAGTAGTATGTAGCACAGTGTATAGAGGTCAGTACTATGTAGGGCAGTGTACAGAGGTCAGTAGTATGTAGGGTAGTGATGAGCCGAACACCCCCGGGTTCGGTTCGCACCAGAACCCGCGAACGGACCGAAAGTTTGTACGAACATTAGAACCCTATTAAATACAATGGATGCGAACGTTCGAATTCTAAAGTGCTAATTATAACAACTATTATGCATGTTATTGTCCTAAAAAGGGTTTGGGAACCCGGGTTGTGCACCAGGGGACATGTATCAATGCAAAAAGAAGTTTTAAAAACGGTCGTTTTTCGGGAGCAGTCATTTTAACCACTTCCCGACCGCGCCATGTACAAAAGACGTCCACAGCGCGGTCGAGTTATCCTGAGTGGACGTCCCAGGGACGTCCTCACAGAATCTTGCTCCCGCGCGCCCCCAGGGGCGCGCTCCAGGATATGTCCGTGACCGCCGGGTCCGGAAGACCCGGCGCATCACGGATCACGGTAGATGGCCGCTAATCGCGGCCGTTTACCACGTGATCGCTCCGTCAAATGACGGAGCGATCACTTGTAAACAGACCGGCGTCATTTGATGACGCCGGTTCCTCCCTCCCCTCTCTGTACCGATCGGTACAGTGTGAGAGGAGAGGGGAGGGAGCGGATCATGTCCGCTCCCTCCCCCATGTCAGCTGTGGGCTGGATCTGTGACAATTGCAGTCACAGATCCAGCAATCCATCCATCCCTGCTCAGCCATCCCTGTGCAATACTCTGCCAATACTCTGCAATACACCCTGTGCAATACTCTGCAACACACCCTGTGCAATACTCTGCAATACACCCTGTGCAATACTCTGCAATACACCCTGTGCAATACTCTGCAATACCCTGTGCAATACTCTGCAATACCCTGTGCAATACTCTGCAATACACCCTGCCAATACTCTGCAATACCCTGTGCAATACTCTGCAATACACCCTGCCAATACTCTGCAATACCCTGTGCAATACTCTGCAATACACCCTGCCAATACTCTGCAATACCCTGTGCAATACTCTGCAATACACCCTGCCAATACTCTGCAATACACCCTGTGCAATACTCTGCAATACACCCTGTGCAATACCCTGCCCATACTCTGCAATACCCTGTGCAATACCCTGCCCATACTGTGCAATACCCTGCCATACTCCGCAATACTCCACAATACCCAGCAATACTCCACAATACCCGGCAATACTCCACAATACCCGGCAATACTCCACAATACCCGGCAATACTCCACAATACCCGGCAATACTCCACAATACCCGGCAATACTCCACAATACCCAGCAATACTCCACAATACCCGGCAATACTCCACAATACCCAGCAATACTCCACAATACCCTGCAATACTCCACAATACCCTGCAATACTCCACAATACCCTGCAATACTCCACAATACCCTGCAATACTCCACAATACCCTGCAATACTCCTCAATACCCCGCAATACTCGTCAATACCCGGCAATACTCGTCAATACTCCTCAATACCCGGCAATACTCCTCAATACCCGGCAATACTCTGCAATAACCACTTCCCGCCCGCCCGCCGGCCGTCATATGACGTCCTTGACTTTGTGCGGAGATATCTGAATGATGGGAGCAGCTACAGGCATCATTCAGATATTCGCTTTTTCAGCTGGCGATTCCCTACACCATAAGAACAATCATAGCGGCTGTTCCACCGCTTGATCGCTCTTACGGAAGGTGAGAGGGGATGCCCCCCCCCCTCCCACTGCCCTCCGGTGCTTCTACCGACTCACCGCTACGATCAAAGCCAAGATTGTTTTTTTTTTTTTTTTTTTTTTAGGCTTCCCAGCCTAGAGGTGAGATGTGGGGTCTTATTGACACCCCCCCCCCATATCTCACTGTAAAGAGGACCTGTCATGCCATATTCCTATTACAAGGGATGTTTACATTCCTTGTAATAGGAATAAAAGTGCTAAAAAAAAAAATTTGGGGCGGAAAAACATGTCAAACTAAAATAAATAAAGTAAAATGAACAATAAAATATATATATTTTTTTTAAAGCGCCCCTGCCCCCGCGAGCTCGCATGCAGAAGTGAACGCATACGTAAGCCCCGCCCACATATGAAAACGGTGTTCAAGCCACACATGTGAGGTATCGTTGCGAACGTTAGAGCGAGAGCAATCATTTTGGCCCTGGACCTCCTCTGTAACTCAAAACATATAACCAGTAAAAATATTTAAAGCATTGCCTATGGGGATTTTTAAGTAGCGAAGTTTGGCGCCATTCCACGAGCGTGTGCAATTTTGAAGGGTGACATGTTAGGTATCTATTTACTCGGCGTAACTTCATCTTTCACATTATGCAAAAACACTGGGCTAACTTTACTGTTTTTTTTTCTTTTAGGCACAAAACAGTTTTTTTTCGTAAAAAACGCGTTAGAAAAATTTCTGCGCAAATACCGTGCAAGATAAAAAGTTGCAATGACCACCATTATATTCTTTAAGGTCTTTGCTAAAAAAACATATATAATGTTTTGGGGTTCTATGTAATTTTATAGCAAATAAATGATGATTTTTACATGTAGGAGAGAAATGTCAGAATTGGCCTCGGTGATCCAGAACGCCTGAAGGTGCTCCCTGCATGTTGGGCCTCTCTATGTGGCCACGCTGTGTAAAAGTCTCACACATGTGGTATCGCCATACTCGGGAGGAATAGCAGAATGTGTTTTGGGGTGTAATTTGTGGTATGCATATGCTGTGTGTGAGAAATAACCTGCTAATATGACAATTTTGTGGAAAAAAAAAAAAAAAGAAAAAAAAATCTTGATTTTTGCAAAGAATTGTGGGAAAAAATGACAACTTCAAAAAACTCACAATGACTCTTTCTAAATACCTTGGAATGTCTTCTTTCCAAAAAGGGGTCATTTGGGGGGTATTTGTACTTTTCTGGCATGTTAGGGTCTCAAGAAATGAGATAGGCCGTCAGTACTTCAGGTGTGATCAATTTTCAGATATTGGCACCATAGCTTGTGGACTCTATAACTTTCACAAAGACCAAAAAATATCCACCAATTTGTACTTATTTTTACCAAAGATATGTAGCAGTATAAATTTTGGCCAAAATGTATGAAGAAAAAATACTAATTTGCAAAATTTTATAACGGAAACAAAGAAAAATTCATTTTTTTACAAAATTTTCAGTCTTTTTTCTCTTATAGCGCAAAAAATAAAAAACCCAACAGTGATTAAATACCACCAAAAGAAAGCTCTATTTGTGTGAAAAAAAGGACAAAAATTTCATATGGGTACAGTGTTGTATGACTGAGTAATTGTCATTCAAAATGTGAGAGCACCGAAAGCTGAAAATTCGTCTGGTTAGGAAGGGGGTTTAAGTGCCCAGTTGTCAAGTGGTTAATGATGCATAAAGTGAAAAAAAAAAAGTCAAATATTCCTTTAAATATCGTACCTGGGGGGTGTCTAAAGTATGCCTATGAAGTGCCACGTGTTTCCCGTGTTTAGAACTGTCCCTGCACAAAATGACACTTCTAAAGGGAAAAAAAGCCATTTAAAACTGCTTGCGGCTTTAATGTAATGTCTGGTCCCGGTAATATGGATGAAAATCTTTAGGAAAAATGGCATAGCTACCCCATGACCCCCCCTCCCACCCCAGCCCATTACCAGCCCCTTTGGGTCTTGTATGGATATTAAGGGGAACCCCGCACATAAAATAAAAAAGGCCCTATATACTCTGAACAGCCGTATACAGGCGGTGCATACAAGACAGGGACTGTAGGTTTGTTCTTATGTAGAATCTGTTTGTAATTTTGAACAGGTACATTGTTGAAGTGTAGCTCCAGCCCAAAAATCTATTTTTAAACTTTTTGGAAAACATAGGTAAGGGTTATCACCCCTGTAACATTTGTTTTGCTGTCTGTGCCCCTGTTCAGAACATTTCACCTCACTTTCCGTCCCAATGACAACTGTTTTTGAAATGTGGTGTTTTTCTTGAAACAAGGATTGCTGATAAAGCATCAGTACAGAGGAGACACCTTTCTCCCATATTTATTCTTACAGGAGAGAATTTTCCTTCCTAGTGGTAGATTTCCTCTCACTTCCTGTTGTCTTCTTGCGTTTGCAAGTAGGAGTCGTTTGTAAGTTGGATGTTTGAAAGTAGGGACCTGCCGTATATACTCTGCAGAAATAGGCCCCTTAGTTGTTGGTGTTGGCACAACACTGTAAGCACTCACAGTTACTCTTGGTTGGTGCTGGAACGCCCTGCTGTCAACTATTATATCAGATATTTTAATTACATATAATTGTTGAACAGTGGTAGTAAAAATTGGGCCTTTGATGGTGGTGCTGGTGCCACAACACTGTAAGCCCTCAGAGTTACTCTTGGTGGGTGCAGGAATGGGCCCTGCTGTGAATTATTAGATCAAGAATTGTAATTGCATGCCCCTGCTGAACAGGGGCTGAAAAATTGGGCCTTTCGTGGTGGTGGTGGTGGTGTTGCCACAACACTGTAAGCCCTCAGAGTTAATCTTGGTGGGTGCAGCAATGGGCCCTGCTGTGAATTATTAGATCAAGAATTGTAATTGCATGCCCCTGTTGAACAGGGGCTGAAAAATTGGGCCTTTCGTGGTGGTGGTGGTGGTGGTGGTGTTGCCACAACACTGTAAGCCCTCAGAGTTACTCTTGGTGGGTGCAGCAATGGGCCCTGCTGTGAATTATTAGATCAAGAATTGTAATTACATGCCCCTTTTGAACAGGGGCTGAAAAATTGGGCCTTTCGTGGTGGTGGTGGTGGTGGCGTTGCCACAACACTGTAAGCCCTCAGAGTTACTCTTGGTGGGTGCAGCAATGGGCCCTGCTGTGAATTATTAGATCAAGAATTGTAATTGCATGCCCCTGTTGAACAGGGGCTGAAAAATTGGGCCTTAGGCACTGGTGGCACAACACTACAACCCCTCACAGATACTGTACTTGGAGCACAGCAATGAGCCCTGTTGCAAAGTATTGCTTCAAAAATTGTAATGACACGCCCCTGTTAAACAGGGGCTGAAAAATTGGGCCTTAGGCACTGGTGCCACAACACTCCAACCCCTCACAGATACTGTACTTGGAGCACAGCAATGAGCCCTATGGCAAATTATTGCTAAAAAAATTGTAATTACACGCCCCTGTAAAACAGGGGCTGAAAAATTGGGCCTTAGCCACTGGTGGCGGCACCCATAAACAAAAATGATCTTCCAAGCTATCATCATCAATCGTATCATTGAGGACTCGGAGGAGGAGGATAGCCAGTCAACATAACAGCACAGGCACTCAGCATCAGCATCAGTCTTGAAGGGATGTGACATGTTAAAATCAATTAGTCTGTTATATCAGCATCAGGTGTGTGGTAGCTGGTGGTGATCCAAGACTGGTTCATCTTGATGAAAGTCAGTCGATCAACCGAGTCGGTGGACAGGCGCACCCTGTGATCCGTGACAAATCCTCCAGCAGCACTGAATGTGCGTTCCGAAAGAACGCTGGATGCAGGACAGGCCAGTAGCTCAATTGCATACTGTGCAAGCTCTGGCCAGTGATCCATCCTCAAGACCCAGTAAGCCAGAGGATTTTCGGTGGGGAAGGTGTCCAAGTCTGACCTTGCCCCTAGATATTCCTGCACCATGTTTATCAGGCGCTGGCGATGGTTGCTGGAACCGATCATACTTTGGGGCTGCGGACTAAAGAATTGTCTGAACGCATCGGTCAGACGGCCACCTTCCCCACCGCTCCTTCTTTGACTGGCCGAAGCCTCAGCAACTCGTTGTCCAGGACCAGGAGTTTGTAACCTCCCAGTCTCTGGGAACGCGTTGCACAGACCTTTCTGCAAGGCCTCCCGGAGTTGTCTCATCCTCTGCTCCCTCTGCGACGGTAACATAAGGTCCGCAACCTTACCCTTGTACCGTGGATCAAGGAGAGTGGCCAGCCAGTAATGGTCCCTCTCCTTGATCCGAAGAATACGAGGATCCTTCCGCAGACTTTGCAGGATCAGGGAGGCCATGCAGCGTAGGTTTGCTGAGGCATTCGCTCCGGAGTCCTCTGGGTCACTAAGGACGACATGATCCGCAGCCACCTCCTCCCAGCCACGTACAAGTCCACTGGTTTCTTGGGACTGTAAATCATCCCTAAAAGACTGCCGTAGTCGCACAGGTACTCATTGATGGCCCTCTGCTGCGTGTGCAGCCGCTGCAGCATGGCCAACGTTGAGTTCCACCTGGTGGGCATGTCACATATAAGGCGGTTCTTGGGCAGGTTCAACTCCTTTTGCAGCTCAGCCAGGCGAGCACTGGCATTATAAGATCTGCGGAAATGCACACAGACTTTCCTGGCCTGCCTCAGGACATCCTGTAAGCCCGGGTACCTGCCCAAGAACCGCTGCACCACCAGGTTAAGGACGTGAGCCACACAGGGCACATGGGTCAGTTGTCCCTGTCGGAGGGCGGAGAGGAGGTTGGTGCCATTGTCGCAAACCACCATTCCTGGCTTAAGCTGGCGTGGCGTCAACCACCTCTCGGCCTGGCCCTGCAAAGCAGACAGGACCTCTGCCCCAGTGTGGCTTCTGTCCCCCAAACACACCAGCGCAAGCACGGCATGGCATCTTTTTGCCTGCGTACTTGCGTAGCCCCTTGAACACCTACGGAGCACCGCTGGTTCCGAGGACAAACCACAGGAAGAGGCCATGGAGGAAGAAGAAGAGGAGGGGGTGGAGGAGAGAGGTGTGTCACAACCAGTAGTAGCATTTTGGAGGCGTGGCGGTGGAACAACCTCCAACACTACTGCACCTTGTCCTGCATCCTTCCCAGCTGCCAAAAGAGTGACCCAATGGGCCGTGAAAGAAAGGTAACGTCCCTGTCCATGCCTGCTGGACCATGAGTCAGCGGTAATATGCACCTTACCGCTGACCGCCCTGTCCAGCGAGCCCAAGACATTGCCTTCCACATGCCGGTAGAGAGCCGGAATAGCCTTCCGTGAGAAAAAGTGGCGTTTGGGAACCTGCCACTGAGGAACCGCACATTGCACAAACTCACGGAAGGGGGCCGAGTCTACCAACTGAAAAGGCAGCAGTTGAAGCGCTAGCAATTTAGCCAAGCTAGCATTCAACCGCTGGGCATGTGGATGGCTGGGAGTGAACTTCTTTCGACGGTCCAGCAGCTGGGGCAGGGAAATTTGCCTGCTAGAATCGGACGTCGGTGTACTGCTAGCAGAGTGGCCGCAAGTACTTGGCTGTGACACACCTAATTCTACACCTTCATTCCTCTCAGTGCATGTTTCAGAGAGGACTGAAGTTATAGTGGGGTTGGAGATCCCAGCTGATGCGGTGCAAGGAGAGGTCCGCTTTGTTCTTTGGTGTGGGTCTTTGAGGTAGGCTTGCCAACGAGCTGCATGGCAGGTCAACATATGTCTGGTCAGGCATGTGGTACCCAAGCGGCTGATGTTTTGGCCACGCGATATACGCTTGAGACATATGTTGCAAACAGCAGCTGTGCGATCTGATGCACTAGCCTCAAAAAAGGCCCACACCAAAGAACTTTTTGAATGACGGGCAGAGGCAGCGCCCTGCACAGGCGGAGCTCTGCGGTGTGATTCCGTCGGTGTACTGCCCTTACGCTGGCCACCAAAGGGCATCCTGCCTCGTTGGAGATGTGCCTCCTCCTCATCCTCCTCCTCCTCCTCTCTCCTATTAGGCACCCACGTGGAGTCAGTGACCTCATCATCACCTCCCTCCTCATCACTGGAGCCAATCTGGCAGTATGCTGCAGCTGCTGGAACATGACTGCCAGATTGGTGTCCTTCTTGAGCATCCCTTCTGTCTGCTCTCACGCTACTGCCTTCCTCTAGCTGGGTTTCATCATCAGACCCTTCGAAACGCTGGGCATCCTCCTGGAGCATGTACCCAACACTGTGCTCAAACAGTTCGGGGGACTCCTCAGGAGGAGGACATGGTGGGTCTAGGGAAGGAGTGACTGATGATGAGTCTGACATTGATACCAGGGAAGAGGACGCTTTGGCAGCTGCTTTTCCAGTACCCTGAGCCTGGGTGAGAGAGGATGAGGAGGAGGAGGAGGAGGGCTTGGTCATCCACTCTACCAAGTCTTCGGCATGATGTGGCTCAACATGTCCAGCTGCCGAAAAGAAGGACAAGCGTGTCCCATGGCCATGTGCTGATGACAATGCACCGCGTCCACGACCAGCACTGTTGCCCCCAGACACAGAGCCTGCTTGCCCTCTTTTATTGCCTCCTGACTGTCTGCCTCTCCTTGTTTGCCTTCCAGACATTCTAATAGATGGCCTGCAGGGAGATGGGAAAAAAGCAATAAGGGCTACCTTCAGGTGTCCTTCTCTGTCCCTTTACTTAAGGATTTCTAAATATGGTTGAGGATGATTGCTTTTGCACAGAATAGCACCACGACAATTTCCCTGACTGTCCAAAAAAACAAGGATTTCAAAGATGGTTGATGAGGAATGCTTTAGCACACTATAGCACAAGGAGAATTCCCTCACTGTCCTTCCCTGTCCCTAGAAACAAGGATTCGCACAGTAAAAGACACTGACACTCTCCCTACCTATAGTTTTCTGTCCCTAGAAAAAATGTTTTTTTAAAGCACACTATAGCACAAGGAGAATTTCCCTCACTTTCCTTCTTTGTCCCTAGAAACAAGGATTATCACAGTGAAAGAAACTGACACTCTTCCTACCTATAGTTTTCTGTCCCTAGAATTTTTTTTTTTTTAAAGCACACTATAGAACAAGGAGAATTCCCTCACTGTCCTTCCCTGTCCCTAGAAACAAGGATTCGCACAGTAAAAGACACTGACACTCTCCCTACCTATAGTTTTCTGTCCCTAGAAAAAATGTTTTTTTAAAGCACACTATAGCACAAGGAGAATTCCCTCACTGTCCTTCCCTGTCCCTAGAAACAAGGATTCGCACAGTAAAAGACAATGACACTCTCCCTACCTATAGTTTTCTGTCCCTAGAAAAAATGTTTTTTTAAAGTACACTATAGCACAAGGAGAATTCCCTCACTGTCCTTCCCTGTCCCTAGAAACAAGGATTTGCACAGTAAAACACACTGACACTCTCCCTACCTATAGTTTTCTGTCCCTAGAAAAAATGTTTTTTTAAAGCACACTATAGCACAAGGAGAATTTCACTCACTTTCCTTCTTTGTCCCTAGAAACAAGGATTCGCACAGTGAAAGAAACTGACACTCTCCCTACCTATAGTTTTCTGTCCCTAGAAAAAATGTTTTTTTAAAGCACACTATAGCACAAGGAAAATTCCCTCACTGTCCTTCCCTGTCCCTAGAAACAAGGATTCGCACAGTAAAACACACTGACACTCTCCCTACCTATAGTTTTCTGTCCCTAGAAAAATGTTTTTTTAAAGCACACTATAGCACAAGGAGAATTCCCTCACTGTCCTTCCCTGTCCCTAGAAACAAGGATTCGCACAGTAAAAGACACTGACACTCTCCCTACCTATAGTTTTCTGTCCCTAGAAAAAATGTTTTTTTAAAGCACACTATAGCACAAGGAGAATTTCCCTCAGTTTCCTTCTTTGTCCCTAGAAACAAGGATTATCACAGTGAAAGAAACTGACACTCTTCCTACCTATAGTTTTCTGTCCCTAGAAAAAATGTTTTTTTAAAGCACACTATAGCACAAGGAGAATTCCCTCACTGTCCTTCCCTGTCCCTAGAAACAAGGATTCGCACAGTAAAAGACACTGACACTCTCCCTACCTATAGTTTTCTGTCCCTAGAAAAAGTTTTTTTAAAGCACACTATAGCACAAGGAGAATTTCACTCACTTTCCTTCTTTGTCCCTAGAAACAAGGATTATCACAGTGAAAGAAACTGACACTCTTCCTTCCTATAGTTTTCTGTCCCTAGAAAAAATGTTTTTTTAAAGCACACTATAGCACAAGGAGAATTCCCTCACTGTCCTTCCCTGTCCCTAGAAACAAGGATTCGCACAGTAAAACACACTGACACTCTCCCTACCTATAGTTTTCTGTCCCTAGAAAAAGTTTTTTTAAAGCACACTATAGCACAAGGAGAATTTCACTCACTTTCCTTCTTTGTCCCTAGAAACAAGGATTATCACAGTGAAAGAAACTGACACTCTTCCTACCTATAGTTTTCTGTCCCTAGAAAAAATGTTTTTTTAAAGCACACTATAGCACAAGGAGAATTCCCTCACTGTCCTTCCCTGTCCCTAGAAACAAGGATTCGCACAGTAAAAGACACTGACACTCTCCCTACCTATAGTTTTCTGTCCCTAGAAAAAGTTTTTTTAAAGCACACTATAGCACAAGGAGAATTTCACTCACTTTCCTTCTTTGTCCCTAGAAACAAGGATTATCACAGTGAAAGAAACTGACACTCTTCCTTCCTATAGTTTTCTGTCCCTAGAAAAAATGTTTTTTTAAAGCACACTATAGCACAAGGAGAATTCCCTCACTGTCCTTCCCTGTCCCTAGAAACAAGGATTCGCACAGTAAAAGACACTGACACTCTCCCTACCTATAGTTTTCTGTCCCTAGAAAAAATGTTTTTTTAAAGCACACTATAGCACAAGGAGAATTCCCTCACTGTCCTTCCCTGTCCCTAGAAACAAGGATTCGCACAGTAAAACACACTGACACTCTCCCTACCTATAGTTTTCTGTCCCTAGAAAAAATGTTTTTTTAAAGCACACTATAGCACAAGGAGAATTCCCTCACTGTCCTTCCCTGTCCCTAGAAACAAGGATTCGCACAGTAAAACACACTGACACTCTCCCTACCTATAGTTTTCTGTCCCTAGAAAAAATGTTTTTTTAAAGCACACTATAGCACAAGGAGAATTTCACTCACTTTCCTTCTTTGTCCCTAGAAACAAGGATTCGCACAGTGAAAGAAACTGACACTCTCCCTACCTATAGTTTTCTGTCCCTAGAAAAAATGTTTTTTTAAAGCACACTATAGCACAAGGAAAATTCCCTCACTGTCCTTCCCTGTCCCTAGAAACAAGGATTCGCACAGTAAAACACACTGACACTCTCCCTACCTATAGTTTTCTGTCCCTAGAAAAATGTTTTTTTAAAGCACACTATAGCACAAGGAGAATTCCCTCACTGTCCTTCCCTGTCCCTAGAAACAAGGATTCGCACAGTAAAAGACACTGACACTCTCCCTACCTATAGTTTTCTGTCCCTAGAAAAAATGTTTTTTTAAAGCACACTATAGCACAAGGAGAATTTCCCTCAGTTTCCTTCTTTGTCCCTAGAAACAAGGATTATCACAGTGAAAGAAACTGACACTCTTCCTACCTATAGTTTTCTGTCCCTAGAAAAAATGTTTTTTTAAAGCACACTATAGCGAAAGGAGAATTCCCTCACTGTCCTTCCCTGTCCCTAGAAACAAGGATTCGCACAGTAAAAGACACTGACACTCTCCCTACCTATAGTTTTCTGTCCCTAGAAAAAGTTTTTTTAAAGCACACTATAGCACAAGGAGAATTTCACTCACTTTCCTTCTTTGTCCCTAGAAACAAGGATTATCACAGTGAAAGAAACTGACACTCTTCCTTCCTATAGTTTTCTGTCCCTAGAAAAAATGTTTTTTTAAAGCACACTATAGCACAAGGAGAATTCCCTCACTGTCCTTCCCTGTCCCTAGAAACAAGGATTCGCACAGTAAAACACACTGACACTCTCCCTACCTATAGTTTTCTGTCCCTAGAAAAAATGTTTTTTTAAAGCACACTATAGCACAAGGAGAATTCCCTCACTGTCCTTCCCTGTCCCTAGAAACAAGGATTCGCACAGTAAAACACACTGACACTCTCCCTACCTATAGTTTTCTGTCCCTAGAAAAAATGTTTTTTTAAAGCACAAGGAGAATTCCCTCACTGTCCTTCCCTGTCCCTAGAAACAAGGATTCGCACAGTAAAACACACTGACACTCTCCCTACCTATCCTTCTCTTTCCCTAAACTAAAGGAATCCAGGTTAAGCAAGAAAAAAATAAATGTCACTGTCCCTGCCTATGTTTCTCTTTCCCTGCTCCGGAACACACTACACTAGGCCGCCGTGCTGGCGGCCTTTTATAGTGTGGGGCGTGTACTAAACACCCTCAGCAATAATTGGCCACAGGCATCCTGCCTGTGGCCAATCATTGCTCTCCTCGCTGCCGGCGCTGTGATTGGCCAAGCATGCGGGGTCACAGTGCATGCTTGCCCAATCACAGCGTCTGGATGACACTGCGATGGCGTAGTGCATTGTGGGCCGTTCGCGTCACTCGAATTTGGCGCGAACGGCCCAAATCGTTCGATCTTCGTCGAACGATCGAACAGCCGATGTTCGAGTCGAACGTATGTTCGACTCGAACACGAAGCTCATCCCTAATGTAGGGCAGTGTACAGAGGTCAGTAGTATGTAGAGCAGTGTATAGAGGTCAGTAGTATGTAGAGCAGTGTACAGAGGTCAGTAGTATGTAGGGCAGTGTACAGAGGTCAGTAGTATGTAGGGCAGTGTACAGAGGTCAGTAGTATGTAGTTCAGTGTACAGAGGTCAGTAGTATGTAGGGCAGTGTACAGAGGTCA